>OX411712.1:31519490-32161153 GCA_948252095.1 Dicycla oo | reverse complement strand
TATTTTATTTATGGAGAGCACTGCCACATCACATACATATAAATTAAAAATATTATAAAATATTATTATTATAAAAATTACTTCATAGCGATCTGATGCACGTGACAATAATGGCGTACATAACATTTACAATTCTTCGGCTCGGTGATAAACACAAATATTAAAAACCAAAGAGAAAAGAACTACAGTACAATGCAAATTAAATTAAAATTTTAACAATGAATACTATTTAAATGTCCAACATAATATAATAGGACTTCCAATATAACTTAACAGAAGTGACAAATAAAATATAATAGGAATGTCCATTATAATGTAATAGAAATAGAAATGTCGATTATCAATAGCAATAAAATAAAAAATAAAATAGCATAGCATAACAATAAAATATTTTCAAACGATTAAATAACAAACCAATAACCAAGTATAGGTATTACATGGGTATTAAACATAACTGGCGAAATGTGGGTGTACAATAGGGTACACCTCTGCCTAACCTTTCGGGGATAACAGGCTTAATGTTATGTTGCTAAAACAACGAATACTAATTACCTAATTAGTTTTTCCGTGAATTTCACTAATACAAATCGGCGTAGCATCGCCAATGCAGCGTAACGCATGAGAACATTCGTAGCGACGGCTACGCTCGTAGCGCTCGTAGCAGTTGTCTGGTTTTCCCACATCGATGACGTAGCGCGTAGCACGTTTGAGAATGAATTTTCTTAATTGTTTAAGGGGGAAGCTCCCGGTAGCCCGCGAAATGCAGATTTTCTTAAGTTTTTTATAATCTGCAAGTCAGTATTAGGTTGTATGTTGATCTGAATATGATTTGCGACCGTAACAAATCTGTATTTATAGAATTATAGTAAATAAAATCGTGAATACATCTCTCTAAGTTCTTATAATCTTAATTCATGACTATTTCATAAAATCTTGTCATTTAGGATTATACTGACTTAGGGAGTTGTAAGTATTACTGATTCTAATGATTATAATATTGTAAATACATATATTTTTAAGAAAATTTGAATTTCGCGGGCTACCCTGACGCTTTCCTTTTAATGCCATGACAACATCAATCAATATAAAAACTTGGTTCCAAAAATGCAACCGACTTCCAAAAAAAACACTACAAATGAAAAATAACTTTAATTTCGGAAGCCGGTGTCTTGTCCTCCTTAATATAAAGTTAAAAAGGAAAGAGCTTGTCGTGAATTGATTGGAGCGTGTTATACAGAAGGCAGCCATGTCGGGAAAAGTACAAACAGAGTTATAAGCATTTTTCTGTCGATGGTTGCATTATGGATGTATGGACAAGGCTGCATTGGACGACTCATATCTCCGTGATAAATAGAGATATCGACATGGCTGTTTTTGCAAAAAATCTTGTATGTCGAAATTAGTATGGCTGTGTTTATAACTCATTTTTGGAAAAAGTGCCATATGGCTGCATTCTGCATAACTAGGTCCAATTACATAGTTTTACCATACACGGTGGTTATGGAACGAAATCATTACTTTAATTAAACACGACCAGGTGAAGCATCATGGATGCTTTGCAAGGTCGTTTGCAGAAGTGCCTTTGCTTTGGTTTTATAATTAGCTGCCTAAGTTAGCGTCCACTATATTTTACACACAGTAAGAAGATATAATTATTACCCAAACAAGCAATGACCTTTATTCTCAACAAAAAGAAAAATAAATAAACATTGAAACCAAACAATGAAACCGTTTTAAAAACAGTAACAAGAAACCAGGCATTAGGCCTACTACACACCCGCGATACAAAGGCGCAGTCCCGACAATGGCGGCCGAAACAAACGCGCGAACTAATTTGAACCGGCGACGAACCTGATCACACGTCTGAACCGCAAGTAGCTATTTGTTGTTGCATACGCCCACATTGTGTGTGGGTACGTTGTCACTTGTAATGCGGTACGGGATTTCTCGGTTGGTGTTTTGTAAGTGGACTTTGGCAGTGGATTTTGTTTGGTAGATGATATCAAAAAGTTGATTAAATTATGAGTCCGGTTTCTCTATGAATTAATAATATTTTTAATTCACAAAAAACACATTTTCAGTAAAAATATAATATTCCAGAAACAGGTGTATCGTTGGTGTCTGTATTAATGACAACAATCATTGTATCACAAACACCAGCGCCTTCCAAGATAGGTTTTTTTATTATTATTTGTGATGGGTTTGCTCTTGACTCTAGTCTAGGTCAGAGGTGACAAAGTCGACGATGGACTGAGCTTACCCAGAAAATGCCTGTTCACTCTTACTTTGAAGAGATTAGGGTTGTATGCCTTCGGAAACACAGACGCAGGTAGTGAGTTCCACTCCTTTGCTGTGCGCATTATAAAAGACATTTGGAAGCGCTTAGTGCGAATTGGTGGAATAGCAACCAGGTAGGGTTGGTAACTGGCAGTGCGTCTAGATGTCCGATGGTAGAAGGGGGCCGGTGGAATGAAGTCGTGGAGTTCTCGGGCACACTGTCCGTAGTACAATCTGTAGAAGACCAAACAAACAAGCTATGTAGCTTGGCATCCACCAGTTTTACGTCGCCAATGAGCCTCTTAGCTCTGCGTTCCACCGAGTCAAGCGCGGCTAGTTGGTACTTAGCTGATCCATCCCAAAGGTGACTGCAATACTGCATGATCGGACTTGCTCTTGGTAAAGGGTTAAAAGCTGTGCAGGCGTAAAGTATCGCTTCACCCTATTTAGGATGCCCAGTTTCTTGGCCGCAGTTTGGGTCTTGAATTCGATGGCTATATTAAAAAACAAAATTCAAACGTGCAACATGGTGAGCTTTAAAAAAATATATAAATTAAACAGTAGAATTAATTTTAAAATAATAAAAACAAATTCTATAAACTAAAATATTCGAAAAAAAAAGAAAATATTCGAGTAAAATTGTCCGCCAAAATAACGGAATAATAAGATGCTAATTTTAGCAAAAGGTAAGATTAATCTGGATATAGCTTTATCTAATTAAAATAGCTCTTTACTTCCTTTGGAAATTCAGATGATATCAAAAAGGTTTGTGAAGAACAGATAGAGAATAGAATTACTCAAGTACTTATACACACATATTTAAAAACTTTCAAAGTTTCAAGTCCCGCATGATACAGTAATATGTATTATTATAGCTTTTACTAGACTCATTACATTACTAATAATAATAATAATAATAATAATTTATTTCAGACCAAGATAGTCCATAGAGTGTTAGTAATACACAGGTACTTACGAACTATGTTAGTAATACACAAAATACTAAAACAAAAGCAAACAAACTAAAGTAAAATTAAAATTATCCTGTATGTAGGCGAATCCAATGCCTCCATATAGGGCTCTCTACGTGCTCTGCAACCGCCCTCAAGTAGCTGTTGGGACTGTCTCTCACTCTACGCATCAGCGACGCCGCTCTTTTCCTAATTATGGCATAGTAATCGTCGACATGCGCTTCTGCAAACATTGCTGACGCACTGCAATAGCGAGGCAGTCCCATCAACATCCTGAAGGCGTTGTTGTACTGAACTCTCAGAACACTCACAACCCGCCGCGTGCAATTGGCCCACAGGCTGCAGGTATAAAATGTTTGGCAGTAGGCTCTAAACAAAGTTGTTTTGACTGCCTTTGAGCTTTTGGAAAACCTGCGAGCCAGCATGTTACTGCGAATCGTGAGCCCCCTGCGTTCCCGTTCTACATCTAGGTCATCAGTCAGGCTTTCATTAACAACATGTCCTAGGTACACAGACTGAGACACTCGCTTTAGTGCCAACCCTCGTAGCGTCACAGGCGGTACAAATGAAGGATTCATTTGCCCCGCCCGAAACACTAGCAACTCACTTTTTTTGACGTTATATGTCAATCCATGTGCTTCAGCATACGCCTCACACACCTCTAGGAGCCTGCGCAGGGCACTTATCGATGGGCTAATGAGCAATAATTCCCGCACAACAACGCACCCGCGCACTTCTAAACATCGTTTACCAACATGTAATCATTAGCAGATTCGTGTGAAAACAGCCAATTTTGTCGCAACTTCGCGCGACTATTGTGTCGCGACGTCGCGCGACTATTGTGTCGTGACGTCGCGCGACTATTGTGAAGCCCGCGCTGTTTGATTCGTCGCCAGCAACAGTCGATACGTTTGCGGAATAATTGCTGCGACGTAATTACATATTGGCGTTGTAGCTTGTATAGTATTGTTCGTGTGATTAGGTTTATAATTATGTTTTCATCGGAGGTACAGAATGATATAAGTTTATTGGCTGCCCCTGCGATTATAAATGTTAATCTGCTAGGCGTAGCATAAGCATAGCATAGCATCATAGCATAATCAGCTTAAAACACAATATTTTTGTTGCACTACCCTCACCTTTCATACATCAAGTCATCAAAGTATTGTGAAAGGTCTAATTCTTCAGTCGTACCAAAACTTTGGATGCAGAATGTTGCTCAAAATCCATTTTCTACACTCTCTTTTCTAATAATCTTGGTGCGGTGAGTGGTGAACAAGGAGAGAGGTTCCATCAAGATTTGCGAACAATAGAAATAAGATACCAAGGACGGTGGGATAAAGCTATGATGGCAGATTTTTGATGGTTCATCAAAAAAGAAGATTCAACGTGGCACAAAAGGCGAAAGAATCACTAACCAAATTAGACCTGTTTCTTTTAGTTCAAAATGCTCTCTAATAGTGAACAATTTAAAATTAATGCCATTATGTTAAAATATGCTAATTTTGTTCTGTTTTAATTTTTTTTAAGGATCGCCTATAACCTAACCTAACCTAAATAAATGAATTTCAAATATGAGGGTCAATGTTGGGGGGTTAATAAGAAAATTAAAAAAATAAGTTTTGCAAACTGTACCGTGTGACATGTCAAATGAAAGGTCTTACTGTGAGGGTCTCAACTATTTTTTTTAAATAATTTTAAAATAAATTGTTTTTAAGTTATTTAAGAAAATAGACGAAAATTGACCATTCCCCCATTATCTCCGAAACTACCGAGCCAAAAATTTTGAAAAAAAAAAAATACAGAAAATAGCGTATATACCTATAGATCACAGAAAAACCTAAAAGAAGTCTATAGTCTTAAAATAACATGGTAAATCTCTCAATATTGTGCGTACAAACTTACATTTGCAATTGGAATGTATGGAGAACATGTTTTTCAACTACAATATTAAGTTTGTTCTAGGGATAAATTTATCCCAACTACAGAATCCATTATTGTGCGTGGTCCGACACGCACTTGTCCGGTTTTTTTTTTACTTGTCCTGTCAGGCGTCCATTTTGTTTATTGATTGCATATTTTGTCCATATTAGGTACACATTTCGAATTCTAATAGTTGATTGCATCCAATTCCGTCGCTGACAAAAACATAATTATTTACTGAATATACACTTACAGTGGCTAAACCAATTTGTCCCCGTTTTGGTAACAAGTTTTCACAAACACACGTACTCTCTACCTAAAATTGGCAAAACTATATCACCGTGATAATTAGTTATTGGCGAAATGTTAGTGACATGACTTTAGCAAAATCCAATATATACTGGTGACCAGATTCATCCGTACACTTGTCCACGACAATGCGTTCGCGATGTTGATCTACTGGCCGGATTCAGCCCGTGCCGGATACCACCGGATCCGACTGGATTTCGGCGTATTTTAGACCGGTTACATTCGGATTTCGCCTCGATAGATACACGCGGTGGCCCGACGTCCATGCAGCGTGTATTTAACCACATTTCTAAGCGTATCGTGTTAGAATTTCAATTTTGTTTGCATACAGATTAGAAATTTGAAGTTGGAACATGATATTTTCGATTTTGCATAATGTTACGAGATGGATTTAGAAATGTATTTACGTTGGTATGGGAATGTGTATGTTATTGCTCTGGTTGGTTGGTTGGGTATAATTTTGTAGTTTGCTTTTGATGCCTCGTCAGAGAATTTGGTTAAAATGGTTGTACAAATCGTCGCTTGAAGTATTTTATCGTTCCAAACAATTTTGGTCGAAAATCTTAATAATATATTAGCAGTGATTTGTTGATAGTTCGTGGCGTGTAGTCACATCGACTCATATCTAATGGACATCTACTTATATCTAATGTAATGTAAGGTAATTGCTGATCTTTGCATTATGCTCGTCAACGGGTGCTGCTTGTGGTGACTGGTCGTCTTGTTGACCTTGGTTTTGTTTTGTTATTAGTAATTTAACTCGTTGTTTATTTTATTTCGATGGTTCTAGTTTATCATCTGTGACTTAGAGTTACGATTACATGTAAGGCTATATGTAAGTGGGCACGCCTTATATTACTGGAGGTTTTTAATATAGGTATAAAGTTCTGCTTGCGTTTTTAGTTTTGTATTTTTGTTTCTGCTTGAGTATAGTTTTCGATTTTTTTCCTTTTCTTCTTTTTTTTTGGTATATTGGCGTGTGCTAGCTGACTTATAGCAAATAATTAATTTAACTAAACGGACAGCTGTGCTGCTGGGGAGTTTGATGCGCCACTTCTTCTCCTCAGCTAAAGCACTAGGAAGTGGTGAAAGGCGGGCGTTTTGGGGGACTGTCTTATGTAATTTTGACGTTCGAAAAGTGCTGATTCTCAGCCTAGTTTGAATAAATGATTTTTGATTTGATTTGATTTTGATTTGATCTGTAAGAACACATTCACGTTACTGTCAGATTTCTGAAAAATCGACATTCCTAAATGAGATCAAAATCGCTGTCCCTAATTTAAAACACATTCAATTTCACGTCCAAACTCCAACTTTTAAGTCCTCACATTTCGATGCTGTCCACTTCACCCCAAGTTCAAAAGAAACTCCCTTATTTCAATCCCTAATGAGTAAGTATTATTAACCAACAGTCTTCCACAAGCAAGGCGCGACACCGGAAAGACTCAGGGCTGCCCCACTCGGCCGCCGGCGTACACTAATTGTCTAAGTGCATAATGAACTTGTTGGCAACCCTAGAAACCAACTTTGATATCAGAACAGCACACAGACGTCGACTTTGTTTTAATATCTTAGAGTTAAACTTTGTTTGACGAATTTTCTTGAGCGACAACCCTACCGACGCATCGGACACGCGATTTTGAAATTTGAAACGTAAAAGCTAGAGTTGATATTAGTTTGTAAAGAATATTAAATATATTAAGGGTTATACAGTAGTCGTCCCCTCAGTCTTTCTGTACTTATGTGTCGCACTTTCTATTGTCTCGTTGAGTTAATTAGAAAATTGTGTCGCGCAAAAACGGCAGAGTTCCAAAGAGAAAAACTTTGATAGTTAGAATATTTTTTAAGTTTTTTAATTAAGTAAATTCTTTTTTGCAGAGTTACTCCAGGCACTCTTTAATGTGTACACTTATTATTACTGTAGTAACAATGTCGAACATACAGGAAGTTCAGGGAGACTATGCCAGGCTTAGATGGCAAACTTTTACACCTGGACAGGAATGGCCTGCGCCTGATGACGGGGACCATCACAGGACACTGCTCGCTAAACAAACACTTTTACACAATGGGCATAACGGACAGCCCTCTGTGCAGAGCTTGCATGGAGGCTGAGGAAACCGTTGCGCATGTGCTCTTTGAATGCACAGGTGTTACACAGATTAGAAAGGAAACCCTCGGGGCACCCAGATCTTTCACAGATGTTCTAAACAGACCAGAAGCCGTGATTATCTTCTGGAGGGAGGTGGGCTGGTTGGAATAACCACCGACAGCCGCCGTGGCTCACGTACAATGGTCCACTTGAAGGACTAAGTGCGGAAACCAAACCCAATAACATAGAACATAGAATGGCGAACATACTTAAAAAAATACATCTGTTACGAGATTTTAGGCCTCTTCTTTGGTTCATCTCTTTCAGCTCATCAAGGTTATATGATATTATATCTATACACCTATACGTATACACAAACAAATAAATAAAATTGAAGTGTCTGTTTGTAATTTCAAAAAACAGCATTTTATTTAATGCATATGAAAGTATATACGGTACTAATAACAAAAAAAAAACAGTTTTTTTAATTTTTGTATATCTGTATGTTTATTCCGGCTAATCACCGAAACGGCTGGACCAATTTTGCCGGGACTTTCACTGGCAGATCACTGATATTATAAGGAGAAACTTAAGTTACTTCTAGTTTTGAAAAATAATTAGGGTTTCGCACAAAATAATTAAAACACTAATCTCTGAAACTACCAGTTGGATTTGAAAAATTCTTTTTGCATTTGATAGCCCGATTCTCGAGGAGGCTATATTAACTATCATAGGCTATTTAACATCACGCTACGACCCTTAGCAGCTGAGCAAAAAGAAAAAGACAGAAAGAACTTTAAGCGAAAACGAAGTAATACCGCGGGCGGGCGATGCAACACGGCGGGACGAGGGACGAGGGACGAGGGACGAGGGACGAGGGACGAGAGACGAGGGACGAGGGACGAGCGACGAGGGACGAGGGACGAGAGACGAGGGACGAGGGACGAGCGACGAGGGACGAGGGACGAGAGACGAGGGACGAGGGACGAGGGACGAGAGACGAGGGACGAGGGACGAGGGACGAGAGACGAGGGACGAGGGACGAGCGACGAGGGACGAGGGACGAGCGACGAGGGACGAGGGACGAGAGGCGAGGGACGAGGGACGAGGGACGAGAGACGAGGGACGAGGGACGAGGGACGAGAGACGAGGGACGAGGGACGAGCGACGAGGGACGAGGGACGAGCGACGAGGGACGAGGGACGAGAGACGAGGGACGAGGGACGAGCGACGAGGGACGAGGGACGAGAGACGAGGGACGAGGGACGAGGGACGAGAGACGAGGGACGAGGGACGAGGGACGAGAGACGAGGGACGAGGGACGAACGACGAGGGACGAGGGACGAGAGACGAGGGACGAGGGACGAGGGACGAGAGACGAGGGACGAGGGACGAGGGACGAGGAAGTTTTATTAAAATGTAACAGTTTTTTTTTTCTATTTGAGATGGGTTTGCGTTTGACCCTTGTCTAGGTCAGAGGAGACAGAGACAAAGTCGACGATGGAGTGAGCTTACCCAGAAGAAGCCTGTTCACTCTCACTTTTGCTGTGCGCATTATAAATGACATATAGCAACGAGGTAGGGATGGTAACTTGAAGTGCGTGCGTGTAGATGTCTAGATGTCCGATGGATTTGGATTGATTTTATTATATTAATAATAATAATAATATCCTGGGACATTGTTCACACACGGTCATCTGATCCCAAACTAAGCAGAGCTTGTACTATGGAAACCAGATAACTGATATACTAGATAAACTACTTTTTTTTTTGTAAATACTTACTTATATAGATAATTACACCCAGACTCAGAACAAACATACATGTTCATGCCCACAAATGTTTGTCCTAGATGGGAATCGAACCCACGACCTGCGGCATGATAGGTGGTATCTTAACCAACTACGCCAACTGGCCTGTCATATTGCGTGTCTTACGACTTCCACGCGAACTCTCTGTCATCTCTAACAAATGAATATTTTTTTTCATAATCTCATTTCTTTATTTTCTTTTTTTTTCTGGCGTAATATGGGTGTACTAACTACCTATAGCAATGATATTATAAGTAAAAAGACGTAGATAGGTTATACACGCTCCGCAAGTGGCACGTCAAAATGTGGCTAATTAGCCACATTTTCGTCGTATTGTCTCTTTTTCGCTCCCGGTAATTACGACTTGCCGTCCTGCTTCCACGTGCTATGTAATAGTTCGACATTGTGTCGTTTTTGAACATCGAATGCTGGGTAGGTAACCTATCTACGTCTTTTTACTTATAACATCATTGACCTATAGATACACCTCTGCCTAACTCAGCGCGGGTGACAGGCGTGAAGTTATGTTATTGCTTTATTTTCATGACCAATTTTTAACTACAAAGTCGTAGTCATAGGTACTGCCGATTTTTAACCGATTTCAAAAAGGAGGACTTTCTCAATTCGTCTGTATGTTTTTTTTTGTATGTTTGTTACGCGATTACTCAAAGACGGATGAATCGATTTGAAAAATTCTTTTTTGTTTGAAAGGATATAATGTACTTCCTAAGCGGTCTCATACAAATGTTGCCATTAACTTTGCTTGGGTAGTTTTTGAAGTAGCTTCAATAATGCGTATTTTTCCCACTTACTTTATCCACAATTTATGTGGATGATGTTTTAATAACTTCCTATCACTGTTATTTACATAGTAGGTAGTGGTATTCGAATTGGTGTGGGGTAGGTACAACTAAAAAGGTAAAAATAAAAACTTTTTAGCAAAAAATAAAACCGACTTCTAAAACACTACAAAGTGAAAAATAACTTTAATTTCGGAAGTCGGTGGCAAAAAATGAATATACAAAACCAAAGATACCGACTACCGAAGTTAAACTTTTCAGTTCGTAGTGTTTTGTTTTAGATGTCGGTTTTATTTTTTGCTAAAAAGTTTTTGTCTTCCCTAATCAAGTATACAACATGTTTTTTTTTATATACCATAACTCTAGGGTATTAATGAGACTATTTGAATATCTTTTAGTATGGGACCAAACATGCAATCGAAAAAAAAAATCAGCAGTTTTGCGAACATAAATGTATGGGACAGCTGATTACTTTTCGCGATTTCAGGTTTGGTCCCATAGTAAAAGATGTTCAAAATGATGGTCTGAGTTCAATCTGCCTAGCATTTTCCCAACTATGTTGGGGTCGGCAACCAGTCTAACCACACATCTAGCAACTGAATACCAGTATTTTACATGGAGCGACTGCCTATCTGACCTCCACAACCCAGTTTCTGGGTAATACAATACCCCTTGGTAAGACTAACCAGTCTTACCAAGGGGTATTGTATTACCCAGAAACTGGGTCAGAATCGGGTTTCTGATGACCCGTAACTACTGTCAAAGATCCACGAATGACAGCGGGGACCACTGGCTTAACGTGCTTTTCCGAGGCACGGAGGAGTCTCGGTATGCAAAGATGGTCTCCCATCTACGCACCAACCACGGCAAGCGCAGCTTAACCGGATGGATCGACCCGTGCGGCTGTTATTACTTAGCCATGAGCTTTGGTCTGAGTTATGGTATATATAAAAAAAAAGTATATTTTCCGATGAAATTGTCTTCTCAGCTTATTGTAATGTTCAGATAGGGTTACAATAACTGGTTCAGCTGTCGTTATTTCATTGAAACAGGGAAAAATCTTGTTTTATGCGAGCTCTGTGTCGTACTTCCGTAACTGATATTGCAATCCAGTTAAGGAAAGAAAGAAAAAAAGAAAGAATAACATTTATTTGACACGGTTCGTGAAACACAAAATACAAATAAGAAATTAAAAAAAATGTTTAATCACCAGTGTGTGCCTCACGGCTGCGTCAAAAAGGTTCACTTCAGCATTAACGCCAGACAGATGCTGTCTGATGCTGGTTTAAGCTAAGAGGCTCATTGGCGACGTAAAACTGGTGGATGCCAAGCTTTATAGCTTGGCTCATCCCCGCAAGGTTGCCTGCTTGTCAGTCTTCTACAGATTGTACCTACTTCGGAGAGTGTGCTCGAGAACTCCACGACTTCATTCCAGCGGCCTCCTTCTACCATCGGACATCTAGACGCACTGCCAGTTACCATCCCTACCTGGTTGCTATTCCACCAATTCGCACTAAGTGCTTCCAAATGTCTTTTATAATGCGCACAGCAAAGGAGTGGAACTCACTACCTGCGTCTGTGTTTCCGAACGCATACAACCCTAATCTTTTTGAGAGTGAACAGGCTTCTTCTGGGTAAGCTCAGTCCATCGTCGACTTTGTCTCTGTCACCTCTGACCAAGACTAGAGTCAAGAGCAAACCCATCACAAATAAAAAAATAAAAAAAAAATACGACCATTATTTATCAATTTGCTACATAATCGCCACTAAAATGTGCACAGATCTCCAAAGATCATGTCGGGAATTATCGTCTTTGACGATCGTTCTTTTATCGACGATGGTCGACTTTGTCTCTGTCACCTCTGATCAAGACTAGAGTCAAGAGCAAACCCATCACGAATAAAATAAAAGACACCATTAGGGACAAGTGACGGCGAGTACACACAGTTTCAGCATACCTAATATATAATATTTTTTTATTCGCTAGATTCAAGCATTGACGTGGCATTGGCATTGACGTTAAGGCCCTCTATGTTAATGTAATTTGATTCTCACCTTTATATGATGACTTGAGAAAACTTAGTTTTAATGGGTATGGTACGTTTAAAAGTATTATTGGTATTTAGTTAAACTTTAGTTTAGGCTAGTGGCTAAGTAATAATATAATAATATCCTGGGACATTTTCACACACGGTCATCTGGTCCCAAACTAAGCAGAGCTTGTACTATGGAAACCAGATAACTGATATACTACATATACTACTTTTTTTTTTGTAAATACATACTTATATAGATAATTCCACCCAGACTCAGGACAAACAGACATGCACACAAATGTTTGTCCTGGATGGGAATCGAACCCACGACCAGCGACATGATAGGCGGTATCTTAACCAACCACGCCAACTGGCCTGTCGAAGTAATAATAATAACAGCCGTGCGGCTGCCGATCGAGCAGGTTAAGCTACGCTTGCCGCAATTGGTCCGTGGATAGGTGACCATCTTTACATACCAAGACCCCACCGTGCCTCGGAAAGCATGTTAATGGTCCCGGCTGTCATTCGTGGATCTTTGACAGTCGTTACAGGTCGTCAGAAGCTTGAAAGTTTGACAACCAGTTGAAAGTTTGATACCAAGGCGGATACCCTGGGATAATGGGTAATGCGTTAGTATTACTTAGTAAGTGGGTTGTGGAGGTCAGATAGGCAGACGCTCCATGTAAAATACTGGTATTCAGCTGCATCCGGCTAGATGTAAGCCGACCCCAACATGGGAAAAGGCTAGGCAGATGATGATGATGTGATTTTTTTACTTCGATGGTCCTAGTTTATCATTTGTGACTTCAAGTTACTTCTGCATCTATATGTAATGCCTGTAGGCTTTTATTTAGGTATAAAGTTCTCTTTATGTTTTTAGTTTTATATTTTTATTTCTGTTTGAGTATAGTTATCGATTATTTTTGTTTTTTTAAATTGGCGTGTGACTTATGGCATATAATTTAATTTGATGTTTTGTGGTGCGTAGTACCTAAATTATTTTGCGTTAAAAATTTTTATTCTTAACACTAGTATAGAATCAATTGTTTTAACTGAAAAGAAAGCTGTGATGCTGGGGAGTCTGTTGCGCCACTTCTTCTCCCCAGCTAAAGCACTAGGAAGTGCTGGAAGGCGGGCGTTTTGGGGGACTGTCTTATGTTAATTTGACGTTCGAAAAGTGCTGTTAAATGACTTTTGATTTTGATTCGATATTGATTATGGTATTTCGTTAAACTTTCAGTCGTAACCTGTTGTTAATTTTAAACTCAAACAAAGCATTTATTTCAAATAAACCATTTTCAGGCACTTTTTAATTGACAAGGTGTCGGTCAGTCAGAAACTTGAAGCTATTTAACAACTATGTATTGCAAGTCGCTAGTGCAAGTATTAAAATATCAGATACTTACAACTAGTGGAAGTCGCTAATGCAAGTGATAAGGGGAACTCCTATTAGCCCGCGAAATTCAAATTTTCTTACGTTTTTTACAATTTGCAAGTCAGTAATTAGGTTGGATGTTGATTAAAGTATGATTCGCGATCGTAACATTAGTATTTACAAAATTATAATCATTAGAATCAGTAATTCAACTCCTTAAGTACCAAGATTGCATGAAATAGTCATTCATTAGGATTATATGAGCTTAATGATTATAATTCTATAATTTTTTGTATTGTATGAATGATATAAATAATTGTATTAATGATTATAATTCTATAAATACAGATTTGTTACGGTCGCGAATCATATTCAAATCAACATACAACCTGATACTGACTTGCAAATTGCAAAAAACATAAGAAAATTTGAATTTCGCGGGCTACCTGGAGCTTTCGCCTTAAATGATTAGATACTAACAACTAGTGCAAGTATTTTAAAGTATTAGATACTTAACACTACACTACACATCACTTTTAAAACAGTATATACGAGATTCTGCTTGTGTTGTGATAATAGAAGTGTAGTAACTACATTATTAAGTTCTGAGTTGAGCTGCGCGATTACTGACAAATGCGTGCACTGACTGGACAGGTCCTCTCAATCTGTGTGGTTCTTTCCTCAAAAGACCATTTCAGACACCAATCTACATGGTCTTCACATGAACTGACCAAGATTATGTCTGGACTTTATAAGAGACTGTGACCTCTGAGTTTGTTTCCTTTCTTCTCAGAGTAGTCAGATAGGAAACGCCGACCTCATCTACATAGTTTAAAAAAAAAAAAAACATGATTGACTTGTAAAAGTGTTTGTACAAACCTACTTACAGAAATAAAATCATTTATCATTTATCATTTCTTGTCTTTGTCACATTTCAATGAAACAATAACAGTTCTTTCAATCTTTAATTTCACAAACGAAGCCGCGGGTAAAAGTGATGTTCAAAAACAAAGTAAACTCTGGTTGTTTCTCTTTAAAGTTCCCTTTCTGACCTCTGGAACGAATCTACTAATATCCTTCCAAAACCAAAATTATGCAGTAAAGTTATTACAATAAAATGTTTGACTAAAGATATTCTGAGAATCGAACGGTATGTCTAATAGCACCACCGCCTTCATAAAAACATGAAACGGTTGCTTATTGTTTTGACTTTTGACAAAACTCATTGTGTCGTCATGACAATACTCATTTTTAAGGTTTCGCACCTCAAAAGGAAAAACGGAACCCTTATAGGATCACTCGTGTGTCTGTCTGTCCGTCTGTTACAGCCGATTTGCTTCGAATCTAATGGACCGATTAAGTTGAAATTTGGTACTCTTATTTATTTTTGTGACTCAAACACAGACATGTAACGTAAATAAATTCATTTTGAATATGGGGTCAATTTTGGGGGTAAATAAGAAAATTAAAATACAGTTTTGCAAACTGTACCGTGTGACATATGAAATGAAAGGGCTTACTGTGAGAGTTTCAAATATATATTTTTTACAATTTTAAAATAAATAATTTTTTTTATACCATTCCCCCCTTATCTGAGCCTAAAATTTTGAAAAAAATACAGAAATAGTTCTATACCTATAGATTCTATGGTCTGGTAAAGTCTATGGTCTTAAAACATCATGGTAAATCTCTCAATATTATGCGTACTAACTTACATTTGCAGTTGGAATGTATGGGAGAACATGTATTTCAACTACAATGATAAGTTTGTCCTTGCATCCCAACTTCGGAACCCTTTATTGTGCGTAGTCCGACACGCACTTGGCCGGTTTTTTTTATGACAAAACTCTACCTTATACGGGTCGAAATAAAATCGTTTGATCTGAAGACGTAATTTGGTTATTACAAAACCGTTATTTCGGAAACAAAGACATTTATTGCGGTTATGAAGACATCTTATTTTGTCGTTTGTTTGTCGGCGTTTATTGGTTTTAAAAGTTATTGTCTTTGTATTGTTCGTTTGGTCATTTGTCTGATAATGTAGGTTGCTTGAAAGTTATTGTTCCTCGAACTCATTTTGTTGTAGTTTTATACGTCAGTGATAATCGTTGTTACACGCGCGACTTTGATGAAAGTCAGAGAAATGATAGGTGTTTATGAGAGACTTGTGCCCGAATGTCTTATTGACTAACCGTGATTGCTCGGCAACTCACTTATCTGTTACTTTCATATTTTTATAAGCATTTACAGGTAATCCGTAGCATGGGTTCTCCCAAACTTAATATTAATAATAAGGAACTTACAACCATAGGTACAGGCTGAATTTTTCAAGTGGGCGTAGATGGCCAAATCAGAAACTATGGGCAATAGCGAAAAGTACTCAAAGGGGTCTCGGGCTCGATTTGACGAAAACTAAAACTGCAGCATTGGATTTTTGAAAAATCAATATCAAGGTAATAGGAAATAGGTAGGTAACATAACAAAAATAAAAAAGTATTTTGTTAAAAATGAGCTCTTTCCTTTAATTTGCCGTATGTCATTACTTCCCAGAATTCGATCCTTATTAGCGACACTATCGAATGGTGTAGTAATAATACAGTGTGAAAAAAAATCGTTCTGTGACAGGGAAATTCGACGTATTCCTTCAGAAGAGTTATACTAAAGGTGAAGTCCAGTTAACAAGGGGTAAGAAAAAACAAAAAAAAGAGACCACTGGGAGAGTTAATAACTAACGTTTGTACAGTTAGTCTTTTTACTAATTATTAATTATAAAAATTATTGCTACTAAACCTTGGGCAGCATTTAAAAAAAAATATCATTCATCTTTCAGCTTTTAGTAAAGTATCAATTAAATGTTTAGAGTTTTAATAATTAATTGTTTTTGCTAACAAGTCAGAAAATTTAATAAAAAATCGAAGACAGCTCTATCACAGCTCGGTGACCATCTTGTTTTGACCCCTAGTTAACTTAATTTGTTGCTTATGACCTCTACTGAAATCCCTTTCAAAGAATAGTGAATAGCTGTCACCACAGGGTAACTAACTGAAATATATGCAGATATGTTTTAGTTAGTTACACCTAGCTTCTTAGAAGGACAAAGCTTTATTTTATCCATTAGCCATTTCAACAAGGGACTGAGAAACTATAATAGAAATATTTTGTAATTTTAAGCCTCCCAAAGTACTACCTACTGACCTATCACAATAAAGCAGCCAAAACACAACCCATCTTTCAAAATATCATCCATCAGATCAACTGCACCGAACACAGGCCCGACGATATGACATCACACCTACATAAACCACAGTTACTAATCTAAATAAAAAACACTCTACGACCGTTCATTAGTTTATTAAAAAACCTATCTATAAATGAATTTTCGTGCACACAATGCGAGCACTATGAAGATTGCCTACGCGTAGGCCCCACAATGGACCATTATCGTTGGGAGGTCATTAACTGAGTGCATTCTTGGCGAAAGATAATAGATTCTGCAAAAGTAACGTATAGGATATAGGATACAGGAAGGGTCGGTGGCACTGGGTTAACTGGAGTTTAGGATGGTACCTACGTGAAAATGGTTCCTGGGACCTGGTGGTTTATAACAAATAAAACGATCATGGAACGACTTATGTCTATTTTGTTGGCAACAAGAAGTATAAAAGCTAAGTTTAATCCAATCAGGTTTTTGATGACTGATTCTTACGGCTTGTTGGTCGTTAAACTAAAGAGTTTTATCCCATTGTTTTCCTGATTTGTACTTTTGTCTTTACAGTTTTTATTCTATTGCCACGATCGATAAGGGAGACGACTTCTTTCTGGACAAAGGAACTGTCAAAAAAAAAAAAAATCAACATTGTATGAACATTGAAGTATGGACGCTAAAACAAGATGATTAATCTTGTGAGGGACAGACAGCCTCAAAGTTAAACTGGAAAGTTAAATTGAAAGGTAATCAGACTAAGGCGACGATAACCAACATTTCATTATTTTAAACTGAAGATCGTCTAAACGAGTTCTGTTTATGATTTGAAAAAAATATATGTTAAATTAGAGCATTTTTTTAATAACTTAATCGGTAAATATTTTAAATTATGTCTAAATTACATAGTGTATTAATTTGCAAAGTTATGTCTAACGCGGATAAAATACTGAGAATCACGAAAAAACTGTCAAACATATTTTTATTTGTATGAATATTTTTTTTAGTATACCTACGTGTTTGAATACATTACCTTTTGAATCATGTATATAAATTAATAATGTTTTTAATTTGGGACAGCGCTCCTTGACGGGCGAGTCCTATTACTGGCTAGACAAACCTTGCGTGAGCTCAGCACAGAACACGCAAGTTAACCAGTCAAGGCCATTGTCTTAAACCCCCAAATTAGTGTTAATCGTTGATTAACTTAAACTAACCAAACCAGAATAAACCCGTCCTTTAAAAAAACTAACCATAATGGTATGTCGGGTGAAGTGTCATGGGAAATTTGCGTAAATTAAAATAGGAAGATGGAGCGAATAGGCTTTAAGCCTATATTGTGCTCACCCCGCTTTTGTACTATTCGAAGCTCAACGGCATTCGAAGACTAACTAGCTAATATTTTCCTCTCTTTCTTTTTTCAGGGGTTGGAGTGAAATGGAGATACCCAGGTCATGTCTGCGGGCTGCTGTATTGTGGCGGTGTTGGGAAATAAGTAATTAGGTGCGATGTTGCTTTGTGATATACTTTTTTATATTTCGTTATGTATTTTCCTTGTTGCGGTTTTAATTAATGGTTTATATGTTAGTTAGGGGTTGTTTTGTTTTAGCTGTGATACGTCGCTGGTATTTTTTCTTGGAAAATGTGTCATGTATTTTTGCTAGGCGTAATATTTTTAAGATAGACTAAACTTTTATTAAGAAAATTATCATATCTCTAAAATGAGGAGCTCGTGGCTAAGTAATAACAGCCGCACGGGTCGATCCATCAGGTTAAGCTACGCTTGCCGGGGTCCGTTCGACCATCTTTTCATACCGAGACTCCTCCGTGCCTCGGAAAGCACGTTAAGCCGTTGGTCCCGGCTGTCATTCGTGGATCTTTGACAGTCGTTACGGGTCGTCAGAAGCCCGAAAGTCTGACAACCAGTCTTACCAAGGGGTATCGTATTACCCGATAACTGGGTTGTGGAGGTCAGATAGGCAGTCGCTCCATGTAAAATACTGGTATTCAGCTGCATCCGGTTAAACCGGAAGCCGAACCCAACATAGTTGGGAAAAGGCTAGGTAGATGATGATGATCATATCTCTAAAATAAATATTATTGATTATTTAATCTCTCTCTCTATAATAAAATTATAGTAGGTATCTATCGATACTATTTTTGAATTAATTGAACTACATAATAAGAAAGCTCTTGCATATCAGATAATGCTAAGCTTTGACAGTGTTTTTATCTCAGATTCTTATCAAGTCATTTAACTCAAAAATAGGCAGATTGAAATAGGCTCCTGTTTCAATCTGCCTATCCTTTACCCAACTATGTTGGGGTCAGCTTCCAGTCTAACCGAATGGATGTTTTTGGGAGTGTAATCTTGCAGATCAATCTAGGAGATTGTCGCCTGCTTAACCGGACTTTCCTGAGTTCCTCAACAAATTAGGGTCTCCAGCCAGGGCATAAAACTTATAAACTAAGTGACTACACGCTAAGGGGACCTTCTATGGGGTAGGGACCTCGGCTTAGGGCATCGCTGGAGGAGGGCAGCAAGGGACATGCTGGATCGGATCCAGATTATTTTGGGACGAATTGAAAGCTACAGGGTGCCTTAAAACAGAGTCGAAGAAACGCTTTGAGAGGCGTTTCATGAACTGCTGGACGGTGGGCTTTCTGAGATCTAAATGAATATTCTCATTGCAAACATAGAAGGGCTCCGGTGACCTTTCCTAGAGAAACGGTTCTGGAGGGTCTGTTTCCTATGGAGATGACGTGTCTTAGCGTGAGCGAAGACGACGCAAGCATAGGTCATGATGGGTTGGATGACCGCGGTGCAGAATTTGCATTTGGGTGACAATTTGCTGCTGTGGACGGCCAATATGAAATGGAACCCACTGAGAGCAAGGGCGGCGCGCGAACGAGCCGATCTTATGTGCTCACTGAAAGTCAGGTGGTGGTCAAGGACCACAAGGTATTTCGCTCGCTTCTCCCAAGGGATCGGCTTGTCATAAATAGTGATCGGACTGGGGAGGGAGAGAGTGAGACGACGCGGTCTCGAAAAGAGCACCGCCTGACTCTTAGGGCCGGCGCACACCTGGCGAAGCGCAGCGCGGCGTGGTTGTCACTGCCATACAAATACGTATCACCGTTGCGTGCTTAAAAATAAAGTTGAGAATAAATAAGCTGACACGCGCGCCTGTTTTTCTGCGACGCGTTCTCGAGCTGATGGAGGATTATTTATTTTCAACTTTATTTCAACTGATGCAAGGTCGATATTTGTTGAACAGTTTCGAATGCGGCAATGTCGAAAAGCCTTATCGGGGTTCACCTTGATTCTCCATTTCCAGAACTAAGCACGTAGGACGTTTCGGAGATCTGGAGAGTCCAAGCGATAGAGTCCTGACAGCGACATGTATAGTAAATGACTGTGTCGTCGGTGAATAAAGCGCTGAGCCTTTTTACTTTCGGGAAACATAACCAAATGGAGCTGAATACCACTATTTTATATTTTACTCACCTAATTATCCGATTTAATCCTCTAAACGAGCAGTAAGGTAATGGCATTGTGCCACCAATTTGTAAACTACCTGAAATGCTTGTTATTTGACTATTAAGTCAACCTACTTAATTATGTGTCATTGTTCTGTTATCTTAATGTTCTAATGGATTACCATTAGAACATTAAGATAACAGTCAAATAATTTAGTAAAAATATCTCAGATTTTTTATTCTGTTGTTCTATTGTTTCTTTATGATTTTATCTATCGGAACGACTGCACCAAATTGGATACCTAATTATTTTTTTTTTGTTGTGTTTGTAATTGTGTATGAATGAAAATGTTAGAAAAGTTGCCGGGAAAATTGGAAAATTCGGGAAAACTGAAAGTGCGTTTTCTATGGGAATTTTGTATGAATTATTGAAATTTTGACAGGACAACGTTTGTTGGGTTAGCTAGTTTTTGATAAAATAATGGGGTGATACTGATAACATAAGACTCATTTTTATTTGATTGCGAATTAGGTACTTTTATAGGCTCGTGTTGTTTTCTTGCGAAAATAATGTTACCTCCTATAAAATTAAAACTTTTTAAACTACTAGGTGAATATAGATTTTATTATATTGCCGGAATTTGGTTTGTGTCTAATACCTTTTTTTTTTTTTTTGTGGATGGGAAATCATCAAATAACTTCTCCCGCTCTGGGTGGAGCGGAAGGGCGTGTCAGACTTTTACTGACTAAAACCCACCCGTGTTCCTTCAGTTGCCTATGCCAGGGCCACGGTATCTTTTTCAAACAACCCGCGACCCCAGCGGCATCGGCCCTATTGGACCCCATCTTTTGCTGACATCTCTTTGAGGCGCGCGTGGAACACAACGCGCCGTCGACCCGGGCCTGGTCCTCACCGGACGGCGAGCTACCCACTACTCACCGTCCGCAAGCCCGCGCCTACGGTGGCCGGGAATCGGCTATCAATTCCCGCCGCCCAGGGCGTCTCCTGCGGCGACTGAGGGCGTGAGGCTGCCTCTCCCTCACGCGTTCCGCCTCCTCCTTCGCGAGCATTACCGCTTCGCAGAAGGAGGTGACGGCCTCCCATGCACTCTCGCTCCGCACCATGGCCTGGACCAGGCTCGGACGCGAGAGATCGCCGCCGCCGATCGCCTCCGTGAGAACACGGCGGTGCTCTGCCCAAGCCGGGCAGACCTCCACTGTATGCTCCACCGTGTCCTCTGGGCGATCCACACAATGGTGACACCCGGGCGTTTCCTCCCGCCTTATGCGAAACAGGAACCTCCCGAAACAACCGTGTCCGGTGAGGACCTGCGTCAGGCGGAAGGTGAGGACGCCGTGGCGCCTCTCTAACCACTCCTCAAAGAGGGGATTTATCGCCGCAATTGTGGCGTGCCCAGCGCTGGGCTGCGACAGTCGCACTCTCCATGTCGCCATGAGATCCCGCCGGAGTTCTGTCCGCTGTACCGTGATTTCTCGCGGCAGCGGAGTTACGCCCCGGCGTTTTGCCTCCTCGCGCCACTCCCACACGTGCGCGAGGACCCACACGTGCGCGAGGACTTGTGTCTAATACCTAAGCGCTCTTTTTGAGATACTAGGTTCCTTTTTGTAAAGCGTGTGGCCCTCCAGAAAAAAAAAATATCTGTAATGTTAGGTACTTTATGCTCTTTAATGCATTGATTTCTGTAAATCGACGTGTAAAAGTGTCTTAAAAGATCTTCTTACAGAAATAAACATTTCATTTCGTTCCCCAATGGTCTTCCTAAATAATTATTTCTTAAAACTAATCGCAAACTAACGAAAAAGATTATTTCATATTGAAATGGATGCAGCTGCAAAACGAAACAATTCCGGTCAAATTAAAATTCCATTTACTTGGTCATTGATCTGAAACAAACTAAATAATATGAAAGTAAAGCTATCCAAAACCGTTTAAAAAGCATAAAATTGGTAAAATTTTATTACCATTAGCTAGCTAACTTAAAGCTAACTTAGTTCACAGTTTACGCGTCACATCAATAGATGGCGCTATCGCGCTAGTAGTATCATATCGCCGACCGACGACGTTACATTTTGAAGTGATTGTATTGACTTGTGACTTGTGAGTTGAGATTTGAGCTTGCGAGTTCTTTTACCGTTTCGGAGTGGCTCTATTAGAAATAAAGGCAATACGAAGTCGTTTTCAAATCGTTATTAAGTCGTTTATTCTTTAATTGCCTACTAATAGGTAGACAATTTGAAAGTCTAACTAATATAAATAAATAAAATAATTACTGTAGGTAGGTATGACAAATTCTAATTCGTAATGGAAAGAGCACGTTACACGAATTTAATAATTCTATTAATTTGATATACCTAATCATTTTACCATGAAAGGACGTAATGATAATGTGCTGTTTTTGTATAATGTCGATAAATAGATAGTAGTTTTGCACGTTTATTTTAATTTGAAATTAAGTAACAATCCATGTTCAAACTTGGACTTGTTCAGAATTGATGACTATATTATTTTCGACCAATTAACTACGCTTTTATAGTAATTCTATTACCTGCTAAATTAAGTTATTCATGCCAACTTTATTTCTTGTGAGAATTTATATTCATCTCTATACATCTATCCGAGGAGGAGCTCGTAGCTAAGTAATAACAGCCGCACGGGTCGATCCATCAGGTTAAGCTACGCTTGCCGGGGTTGCTCTGTGGATGGGTAACCATCTTTTCATACCGAGACTCCTCCGTGCCTCGGAAAGCACGTTAAGCCGTTGGTCCCGGCTGTCATTCGTGGTTCTTTGACAGTCAGAAGCCCGAAAGTCTGACAACCAGTCTTACCAAGGTGTATCGTATTACCCAGTAACTGGGTTGTGTAGGTCAGATAGGTAGTCGCTCCATGTAAAATACTGGTATTCAGCTGTATCTGGTTAGACTGGAAGCCGCCCCAACATAGTTGGGAAAAGGCTAGGCAGATTGATTGACATCTATCGCCTATAAACCAATATGTTATACGTATATTTCCACGTTAATCAACTTAAGTACGATCGATAAAGGCTACGCCTTTCCAATTTTGAAACAAAGTTGGTTGCAAGCTGCAACTGTGCTTATGATAAAGTAAAACAAAAGACCATAGGGGCAGGGTTTTTCAATGAATCAGTGTACACAAAAATCAACTTAAGGTGTAAAGGCGTGCGTTTTGTCGATAGTACTTAACATTGTTTATTTTCATCTCAAATGTCCTCACAGCAATTAAATTTAGCAAAGTAACTGTTTTTGTCTATAAAAGGAAATTATTCATTTCCATTAGCTATAACGTTTTATGACTTAGCTGAATTACGAAACTTTGCTCGCTAATAAACTCTTAACAAAAGGCGAACAAACTAAAGTTTCGACTATAAAATATAGAAATTACTCACATGCAGGCTTGTTATTATTTTATTATCAAAGAATTCTTAGAAGTACTTTTAGATTTTACTAAGACAAAAGACCATCCTGTTTTTAGATAACCTGCAACCAAAAACCAACTCAGTGTCTCAACAATAAAGTTAAAATTTCTTTAGCAGAAAATAGACTTAAGTCTTAAAAGTGTTTACGGGGTGATAATGAAAAAATAATTTTATGATTATAGAATGTGTTTACGAGCATAATCCTAGTTATTAGACAGCGCGGTGTCGCTACAAACCATTCCTATGAAACAATGGCACAAAGCATGTCCGATTCGATCCATGAAACGATCATTTTACGACCAACTTATAAAGAATCGATTTAAAGTTAAATCTGTGAAAGGTTTTCTAGTGTTCCTGTTTTATGTGATATAATATATAGTGTGGTTTATAGTGCTGTGAGAGGTACCTGTGAGCATTCAGTCATTGATTGAGTTTGGATTAAGTTTATCTGCTGCGCTCTTAAGGATGTTATTTAGATGATTTACAGTTTGGAATAGATCTGTGCGTGAGCGGCGTTTCTTAATATCATTTATGTCATGTTCGCATATTCGTTGGAATTAAGGCGAAAGCGTCAGGGTAGCGAAATTCAAATTTTCTTACGTTTTTTCAATTTACAAGTCAGTATTAGTTTGTACGTTGATCAAAATTTAATTCGCGGTCGTAACTTGTATGTATTTACATAATTATAATCATTAAAGTGATCAATACAACTCTTTAAGACCAGGTAATCCAAATGAAAGACTACAGGGTTATTGGTAAAATACCAACAATCTCTTAAGGGGTCATTGTACTCATCATTATGAACAACTTTTACTATGGGACCAAACCTGAAATCGCCAAAAATAAAATCATTTATGTTAGCATAATTCGTCAAAATGTATTTGGTCCCATAGTAAAAGTTGTTCATAATGACCCCTTAAGAGGTTGTTGGTGTTTTACCAATAACCAATATTTAATGAAATCTTGACATTTGAGGATTATAGATACTAACTTAAGGAGTTCTATTACTGATTCTAATGATTATAATTCTTTAAATACATATTTATTTCGGCCGCGAATCCTACTTTAATTAACATACAACTTAATACTGACTTGCAAATTGCAAAAAACGTAAGAAAATTTGAATTTCGCGGGCTACTCTGACGCTCCCCGCTTAAGTACCGTGGTTAAGTTTATTGAATAAGGATGCATTGCCATCAAACGATATTAGGTATAATCCCACTACTGAAGGTTTCTATCTAGCAAGAAATTGTACTTTTTAATCTAATAGGAAAGTTTGCAAAAAATATTTCTACGAGTGAAACAAAACAAAACAGTTTTTTTTAAACGTAATGGTTTTGGTCCTAAGACAGCTTATCGGTGCGGCGTCATCAAGAAAGTCTACTTCTTCGAATTATTTCTTCAGTATTTACTAAAATTAAGACAAACGACGTCGGGTTAATAAAAAAAACTTAAGTTTATTTTTTATTATAGTTATCCTAAAAAATGAGCTACCGAGATTCACTACAATTTGTCCGATTTCATGTTTACAGAAAAATAAAGATAAACCTTTTATTTAGAAATTAAAAGAAACTTTCTTTACATAAAAGATAAAGAAGAAAGGAGTGAAAGATTAAATCGTTAAAAAAAAATCACAACCGAATACCCGTGCTTTAAAAGCACGTTGTAGTTACATAGTCCATTTAAAAAAAAAAATATTTAGCTACACCAAATCCCTACGGAAATAAATACCACTGTTGATCTTCTACTCAATGACAAACAAACACACACATACATACAAACATAACATCACATACCTATATTCCCAAAACGTGGTCAAGGTCAAAGCTGTACCTACTTGAGATTAAGTCAAGCTTGTAATCCGCAAATGGTTCAGCTTAGGTAGTACATAAAGTCATGAATTCCATTGTTTAGCAGTGACGTCACTACATGTCGTTCTAGCATGTGAAAAACGAGCTTTGGTAGGAAGGAACGAGCTTTAGTAGGTAGTAAGTACCTATACTTACACGTAGGTAAGTATCTATACTAGGGTTGATGAGGATTCCTCTTCCTCATCCTCATAATGCGGAAGTTCCTCATTTTTTTTCGATTCCTCATCCTCTTCCACATCCCCAAAATCAGGCATAAAATATTCCTCTTCCTCGTTCATTAAGAGGTTTTTATGGGGAAGTGTTTTCGGAGCTGTGCGCCAATATCTTTCAGCCATCCATCAAGTGACTCTAGTGAGCGCCTTTTCAGTAGCGCTGGCTTAGTTTACGACGAATTACGAAATCAACTCGAATCTGAAGAAACAGCTTCAAAGTTAATTTTCATTAAATTCAACCTATTGTGAATTATGACCATCATTTTTTTTTTTATATTATAGGGCCCATTCACAATTTTTCTTTAAAAAATATCTGTCTCTATCTCTTCTAGATCTTTCTATCTTTCTTTTAAAATTTCAATTCGAAATTAATTCTAATATTTCTAATAGTTCCTCATCCGCATCCTCTTCCTCATCAACCCTATTCTATACTTAGTACACTTTGCAAATATTATTAAGATCTTGTACACACATGGGATATGCAATAAAGATTTGAACACGAACTTACTACCTACTCGACTATTCCATACTTTCTATGGTGTGCCTCTGAATCAACCTCAGTAGCTACTTCTACTCTTACCCTCAAGCGGGCTAAAAATCAGCTGATTAGTAGGTACATTTTATGTTTTAATTCCACACCTCGATCAGCGTAAAAGCTCTTTTATGATCATTATGATCACAAGTACAATAAAATAAGCTTCAGAGCAGTATAAGTTCTATTGCATTTGATATCAATTGAGGATTACGTCTTACGATGTTATGATACGAGGATTACGCACTAAATAAACATTAAGAATGAACCGCTGTATTCCAATGTTCTCTTTAAACGTTTATCAGCCAGTAAAAAATGTTTAATCGCTTATAACTTAAAAGCTCAAATGTTTTATTACTCAACATATTCGTAGGAATATGTCGAGTTTTCGCACAAAAAAGGTGACATTCAAACGTTCACTCGTGGTCTATTTATATCAACCATTTATTTGGTACACAACCAAATTCCACAATACAAGTGTGTAAAGTATTCTGATACTACAGTTACATCATGCATTGAGCCGCATTCAGTCGCTGACATGGCTCCGAACAGCTGCACGCCTGTTCCGCGCCACGGCACGCCGCTCTATTGTTGCGACGGAAAGAGACCCGCACACACTCATTGTGTGCGAGAGCGAGACCAGCATAGCGCATGAGGAGGGGCACAGGCTGTACTCGCCGGCCCCTCATTGGCCCGCGACTCACCGCCCAGAAACCCCACCCCCCCGCACTTCGATACCCACAAGGCCCCGATACCGAGTCGTCAGTCTATCGTCCGTCTCCGACGTGACACAATCACCTCCTCGTCTGTGCTCATTCACCGCTTTGTGCCATATATCACCATAGAGCTAATGCTCTAACAGAACTTACGACTTAGTAATTAAAGTTCAATCGCTATGTCGACTTTGAGTCATCACCCGTACGCGTTCTCCATGCACCCGGGCATGTTACCGGATTACCCGAGCGCGCCGCAGCCGCTGCCGGCGACCTCGCCGCAGTCCGAGGGACACATCAAGAGACCCATGAATGCATTCATGGTGTGGTCCAGGCTGCAGAGACGCCAGATCGCTAAGGACAATCCGAAAATGCATAACTCTGAGATCTCCAAGAGGCTCGGCGCAGAATGGAAGTTGCTGTCTGAGATGCAAAAACGGCCATTCATCGATGAAGCTAAAAGGTTGAGGGCTCTGCACATGAAGGAGCACCCGGACTACAAGTACAGGCCCCGCAGGAAGCCCAAACCCCCCACGCAGGGAGGAGCGCCCGGTGCCGGTGCGTTCGCGAGCTTTCCGCTGCCATACTTCGCCGGCCCGGCTCACGGAGTGGGTCACCTGGACGCGCTGTCATACTCCGCAGTGCCGCCATACTTCCCACACCAGCTGGATCACCTGCAGTTCTCCAAGCTGATGGCGCCGACGGAGAAGTTGCCGACGGTGTCGTCGTCGGCAGCGGCCGTGGTGTCGTCGTTCTACTCATCGCTGTACACGTCACCGACGGCTCCTCCGAAGCACTTCCCCTCGTCACTGTTCCCGCAGTATGGCGCAGCGCCCTCGTCACCCGTGTCCCCCGTCACCCCCACACAACACAGCCCACATGATGACCAGCTCAGGCGGCCCGTCTCCGTCATATATTGAAGACCAACCTGCCTTCCTTGAAGGATGCCCATCTTTCGAGGTTCGGCAACCCCGCACGAGACGGATCCAGCAGTTTAAGTGCAACAGACTGTGAACAAGAATGTAATGAACATTATTTATTTTCTAGAGTAACAATTGATGATGTAAAGTGAGTCTCATATCAGTGGCTTGTAAATATGTTAAGGTAGACCCGCGAGGGGACGAATTGAGTTTAACTGTGATTTCTTTTGTTTTTGATGCGTCTATAAATATTTAAGGTAAAGTAGCGCCGCCGGTTCGTTAGTTATGTGAAGTGAGATTGGTACCAAAAAGAGATTATTTTCTATAGGTGTCTCATGTAGCCGAATAGTTAGGTCTTGTCAACCCTGTATTTTGTTTTAGTGCTAACACAACGTCAGTTTGTTGAGTTATTTGTTTCTTACCCGTGTCTTCAGGGTTGTCTTGCTTTACTTTTCTATGTATAATTTATTTATTTGTTCCAACTGTAGATGTAAATTTAAGAACTACATAGTTGTCTTAATCTTAAGTCATTAGTACATCTCAAAATGTATATAATAGTGTATTAATTGAATTATCGATGTCAGTACCAACGATGTATTATAGAATTTGAGAAAATAACTTTGTTAATTGCCATACAAAATAAACACTAAATTGTTTTTATTTTACTTTATCGTTTTAATTGACACCCTTTTAATTTTGTTTGACGCGTTGAGAGGTTCGAAGTGAAATAATTGAATTAACATTCACTTGATGGTGATTAGTTTGAGGAGTCATTGACTTCAATGATGAATTGATTGCAGTGGATGAATGGATAGGCACATTCCGAATTCCGGCTTAGAACTTGCAAAAGATTACCTTCATCGTTAATTTCTCTCCTTTTTAATTTATTCACATTTTATTATTTATATCAAATTCCTCACACGTTTGGAATTATTTTCATAACATTCATAATATCATCAGTTATTTTGACAGTTTTAGTGTTAATTATGGCTGGTCCGACTTCCGGGCATAGAGCGACTTTGAACTTTAATGTCATTATATAATTAAATGACATTCAGTTCCTATTAACGATAATAATTGGTATCAATATAATTTAATTTTGATTAAAGAGTTCGTTGTTGGTCGTTTCACATTCAATTAAGCATATAGTTTGGGCGGTGTTTGAAGTAGGTACCTATGACAAATAAAATTAATAATTTATTATTGAATGAACACAATATATTGCGTTTGGGAAAGCTTTATTATGAAATCAATAGTCTGTATTTATAATATGAAACAGATATTAATTAATATACAGACCTAGAAAGAGACACAAAGTAAAGCATTACACAATCAAAATGTTCAATCATGCAGGTGGTAATAGTAGGAACATTTAATTACAAATTTAATATTAATTATCTATATAAGTATGTATTTACAAAAAAAAAGTAGTGTAGGTATGTAGTATCAGATGACCGTGTGTGAATAATGTCCCAGGATATTATTATTATTATTAAAAAAAATATTCTAGCCCTTCAATGAGACATTTCTATGACACTTAATTATGACTTAATAATAATGTTAAAAATTAAATTAAAAACTACATACAGAATGAGAGTTATAACTCCGACGGAAACTTTCGACGTCAAGCTCGATGTTTTTAATAACAGTTTCCATTGTTATTTAATTATTAAATCATAATTAATTGTTGTTAAACTAAGCTTTATGAAACATTGTGGTTTATGTTTGGTCTGTCCCTAAAGCTTACTTTACAGAGATAATGGTAATGTTTTTCATCGCAATATACAGAGTGTTTCAACGGAGATATATATATTTTGCTCATGTTTTTGAATATGCTTTATTCACTAAATCCTATAAAAAAAAATCATTGCTTTCGTTCGTTTTCATTAATTTAAATAAGAAATAATTTACTATCAATAGTTCTCTTATTGGTCTTTGGTATGGAAAGTTATCGGCTTTGCAAAAACTACACTTGAAACTATATTTCCATTAATAATGTGGATTAGCATTCTCAATTACAAAAATGGTTTTTAACAATATTATGGTGTAAATGAAACGATGGATGGACTGTGTGAAAGATGATATGGCTAGGACAGGCTCGTCTACCGAGATGACGACTAATAGGTATAGAAGTATGGAAGAAAAAGAGCTATTGCGACGACGCGAAATAAATTGGGACAAGGGCAGGAGAACGACGGTGTAGAACAGTAAGTAGGTACTTACAGCATAATATAGCCTTTTGAGAATGACACCTAACGGTTTAGTTCATTATAATATCAACACACTAAGAAAAAGATGAGTTTTGAAAAATTTATACTCTAGTAACATGTATTGTTAACAATGATTGGAAATAAATATTATTAGTATTATTTCCTTTATTTTTTTTTGACAAATTTAAATTATATTTTTAAATATTAGAATAAAAAAGAAAACATTAAAAAGTAGAAATCTACCGGCATGGGGAACAGGGTCCAAGCTACCGGTGGTTAGGGTCCCAGAGACAGGAACCTCCTCACAATACGCGCCGTATTAAGGAGGATATTATTATTTACTATCTGAATCTTGATAAAAATTACTATTATTAAATAATCAATCAACATTCGAATTAAAAATTCACCAATCAATATCAAATGATTTTAAATTATAAATGTTCACATATTTTTGCTGCCTCCATAATGTCACTATTGGATATATTTAAGTACAGTTCATAAAAAAAACAACATACTTGCCTACAATGCTATACCTACCTGCTTGCATATCTTACAAGCCGCACGGGTCGATCGATCAGGTTAAGCTACGCTTGCCACGGTCGGTCCGTGGATGGCTCACCATCTTTACATACCGAGACCCCCGTGCCTTGGAAAGTATGTTAAGCCGTTGGTCCGGGCTTTCATTCTTGGATCTTTGACAGTCATTACGGGTCGTCAGAAGCGCGAAAGTCTGACAACCAGTCTTACCCAGTAACTGGGTTATGGAGGTCAGATAGGCAGTCGCTCCCTATAAAATACTGGTTTTCAGCTGCATCCGGTTAGACTGGAAGCCGACCCCATCATAGTTCGGAAAAGGCTAGGTAAATGATGATTTTACATTATACATAGATATATATATATATCTTTGTATAAACACGTCAGGTGTCATTGCTCTGTATAATTAATCATGATTAGGTATATTTATTTTAGCCATTCAATATTATTTTAAAGGAGGTTTTTATAACATGTACGAACCGGCTTTGGGTTTTTTTAACAATACCGAAATTATTTTTCGGTAAAGATCAGACAGTAAGATTAATAACTACACAAAACCGAATACTTATGACATATTTTATGTTGTCGCGAATTTTTTTGAGAGTGCGTTTTATAATTCGTCGATATGAGGAAACGACTATTTTTTGTTAAGAATTTACAGCGAAAAGTTTGTCAGATTGGCGAAAAAATATTGCACTTTTTTTTTGTAGACAATCATCATAATCGTCACTCTCCTGCTCTTGTCCCAATTTATTTGGAGTCGGCGCAACATGTCTTTTTCTTCCTCACTCCCTTTTTCATCTACACTAATATTCTAAAGCTGCTAAAATATTCTAAATCTCAGGAACTACTTGTTCGAATTGCAAAAATCTTTTAGTGTTGGATAGCCCATTTATCTAGGAAGGATATAAACTATATAACATTACGCTACGTCCAAAAGGAGCGGTGTATCAATGAAAAATGTTGCAAAAACGGGGAAAATTTGTTCCTTTTGAGAGCTTCCGCTGCATGCGCTGCGTAAACGGCTAAAGTTACGCAACAATCATGCATGACGGAATTGTTCCTCTTAGTAAGTTCTAAAAAAAGTCAGCGATAGCATAATTATGTGTATCCTTTATGATTGGCTCATTATAACTTTTTTAATGGTAAGTAATCAAATTATTTCCTTCTTCCTACTAAATCCTACTAAAATTATAAATGCGAAAGTTTGTATGTTTGTTACTCAATCACGCCAGAACGGCTGAACGGATCTAGATGAAATTTGCCAAAAAGATAAATTATAGTTTGAAATAGCACATAGAATACTTTTTTTCCTGGAAAAATGTACGATTCCCGTGGGATAATTTTCAACATCCACGCGGGCGAAGCCGCTGTTAAAAGCTACTTAAGTATAAAGTGATTAAACACAGATGATAATTTGTACAATTTACCATAACAAAGTTTCAAGAAAACTGTAGTGTTGTGCCACCGAACATTTAATATTTGCTCCACGCCACCCGATAGATGGCGTTGTACGCTTACTTCGACAAAATTTCCGACAGAAAATAATACCAACATAGAAACAAATATTAATTGGGAATTATTATGAATTATGTACAAAATTGGAAGTAACTATGTACAATATTTACAAACTAATCCATCTAAATGTATAAAATAGATTTGCCAACAAACAAAAGAAGTTTATCCTACTTTCAGTTTCCAGAATCAATTTAAACAATAATACCAACCTAAGAAATAGTTTATACTCCAACTAACAAATAATATTCATAGTCTCAGTTAGAGACTGTCGCTGTTATAGACACATTATTCTAGATTAGTTTCTGTACAACTTGGGGGATTCATTCGGCCCCCAGCCCCCTTGATTGTAAGCATAAAACAGGGTTTTCAATTTAATAATTAGGAACCCTTTTATGTGCGAGGGCGTTTTTCAAATCAATTGTTTTATTTTATACCGTTCTTAGCTTTTACTATGGAGCTGGTAAGTTAGCGGGGGATTGGATATTTGTAGTCGTAGTACTTACCTACTCCTACCACAGAAATCTAAATAATTTTGATTTCTGTGGTACCTACCGACTGTCATACAGGAAAAATGTGTAGACTTTTTTTTTGTGCAATGGACTTCATAATTTTTAGCTCAGTTTTCACATAACAAGCTAAGTCTCAGGAAATCAAATTTTAAGGTTTTTGCTGATGCCTTAATAATTTTAAATACGTAGGTATGCGGTTCGGTGACGTATGTAGGTAGTAATCATAGAAGCTAAGTTACTGCTTCTAGAAGCTTAGGAGAGTTACAGAACAATAGGCTTTTTCTCAAAAGGAAAACGAAACTCTTATCTTCGTTGTCCGTCTGTCTGTCTCTCAGTCTTTCAAGGCCCTTTTTCTCAGGAACGAGTGGAGGTATCACGTTGGAATTAATATCAAATACCTACGGTCACTTGGAGCTTTAAAAAATACGGCTATTTATGTGACATATATACTCGCAAATAAATCAAAACCACTCCCATCAAACAAAAAAAAAGTCTACTTCCCTTCGACCTAGAATTATGAAATTTGTCAAGAAGCAAGGTACAGACGCCAGCAGGTCAACCTACCCGAAACTGTCAGATTTTCCCAATCAACCTTGAACCTAATGCCTTAGCAATAAAGTCGAAAATCTATTAAAGAAATCTGACAGATTGTAGTAGCTTGATGTGCTGGCGTCTGTACAAGCAAGGCAGCACAAGTAAAGAAAAATGTCCGAAAATTGTTAATTTGTAGTTTTATCAAGAAAGATATAAAAAAAATGTGACTACAAACTTACATTTGCAGTTGTAGAACTGACCGTGACGTATATCGATGTACGGTAGAACATGTTTTTCAACTACAATGTTTAGTTGGTTTTTTGGATAAATTCATTCTAACTACGGAACCCTTCATTGTGCGTACTCCGACATGCACTTGGCCGGTTTTTTTTTAAGATATCAATGGCTTAGTTGTTACAAGATGTTTTTCTTCATACATGGACAGAAAACACATGTGGGAGAAATGAAAAAGGGAGGACTAAGGATAGAGGAAGAATCCAGAAGAAAAATTTGTCACGCTGATATTTAAAGAAAGTCTCAGAAACCGCCTATTCTCTAGCTCCAAATTGAAAGGAATCCAACGACTTTTGAATTAATCATTAGTTCGGTAGGTCATTGTTTAGATCTACAGTCCTTAAAGGGTTTCGGCGATTTCGCTGTCGAATTCGGCAAGTGGATTTGTCTGTCGAAAAGTAAATTAATTTGTCAATTAATGAAGATTTTGTGTTAATTTGATATTTAAGGATTTGAAAGAAGGTTACCTACGTTTGGAACAATGATGCTTATTAATATTTATTGTTTCATTAATTAGGAAGAAATATGGGTTTTATTTATTATTTCTATTATGATTTTATTTTTGATAAAAGATAGATTGATGTTTAGCTATGTCTTTAGTGAAAAAGTTTGCTTTAGTTGATGGTTAAATAAAAACAACTTAGGTAACCAAAAAACTTTCTGGAACAATATTCAAAATCATTATATACATATTTACAAACCGCGCAATATAATTGGTCGGCCACCGACACAAAATACCCAATAATATTCAAATTTTCAAAAATGGAATCACGAATTAAGCCCGGGTATTGCCAGCATTCGAGCATTTTCTCCCGTTCGAGTGTGCCCCATTTTCCCCGTTCCCAGCGTGGGTATTGTAGTGAAAATATATTTTGTATAGAGACGGCATCACAATGAGAAGTCCGTGTTATTTATTTAGATGTATTTCATTGTGCGGACCGGAGTTCGATTCCGGCGTACTGCCAGACGGGAGGCAATCGAGTCAGGGCCACTGTGCCCGTACAGGTAACGGATTGGCAAATAATTGAAATCTAGCCCCTGCTATTGTTAGAAAAATCTAACGAAAAATGTATTTGTGCGTTCTTGACTTAGAGTAGGTAGTGTACGAAGATGGAGCGCCATGTATAGTGCAATGCGTCTTTCTTACACATGTGTTATTGAAATGCATAATCTCTGGACTGATTTAAAATAAGACTCAAACCAAATAGGCAATTTTGATTCCAATTGTGAAATGGAGAAGCGTGCAAAGGTATTTGATATTGTAGTCTTAATAACAACGATCTCAGACGAAAATTATTTTTTATTTCCACATGTAAATATAGATAGGTGTACCAGTAAACTTTCAAGGTAGAGTTTTGCTTTAGTAGATACTCATCAAAAAATACCAAAACAAAAACTTACCTTAACATTCAATCAACATCATCAATCACGAAACACTCCAAAATTTCAATAAAAAACAACAATAATTTCAAAATGATTTGCAAACATTTCACTTGTCAATGCCACAAACAAAACGTCGTCAAGACAAAAGCTTTGATGGCCAGTGTTGCCAGTTATAAAATAAACTGCAATAATGGCGCTCGATCGTGATTCGAAATTTCTCGCGTCGATACCTATTGAAAGTGATAAATGATATTTATATGGACAATGGCGTTGTCAAGATTAATTAAAGTTAGTGTTGCTTAAATAGTTAGTTAAGCAAAGACCGAGTAGCTTTTTGTGTTCTATGAAAAGAGGTTGCATGGTATCTATAGATGTCTTTGTTGCTGCGTTGCCTTGTGGGTTTGTTTAAAACTGTTCAGTTTGTGGCTAATTGTGTTACGAAATCAAAGCTTTTTGTATAGATTTTACATATTGATGTTAGTCGGTATATTGATTAAGAAACTCTTTATGTGTATAGCTATGTGAGAGTGTGCTTGAAATTGACACGGATAAGCAAACGGTTAAATAAGAAGGACTTCTGTAGAAATATTGACTTCAGGGTTATTATTTCATCATATTTCTGTTAATGAAGTGTCATTGTGTCTTTAAAATATGACGTTTCAATTTTAGTTTACTGAACTTTAGAACCCTTTTGAAACAGAATAAATGAAACTAGTATTTACATCATGTCAGTTTAGATGACAGACAAAGCGACTGAGAAAAAGAAATTTACAATTTTGTGAGAGAAATTGAGAAAACTAAAGACACAATTTTCTAAAAGAAGCATTTTTTTAATTTATTTATCATTTACACAAAAGAATACAGGATTATTCATATTAAATAGCAAGCAAAAAGCACTAAGGCTTAAACTTGTGCTATCATGAGTCTATCTCAGTATCTACTATACAATAATGCATTTTATATACACATACATATATGCGTTTTTGTCGATACAATTAATAACATCTTTAGGTCTTTAAATAGTCTTTAAATGGTCTTTAATCTTTATTCAACCATTCTGAAACAATCCTGACCTTCCATCATCGTCATCATTATTATTCGATAAATGATTTTTTTAATGACCCGCCTATGTGTGACATCTCAACAGTTTCAATATTATTGACATTATTTGATACACCTTTGTGCATAATCTGGACTTCATAAAATAATTTATTGGTATCTTAATAATTTTTCTTTTTTCACTATTTCATAATTTTACTCATAAGCTTATTGATAATGACGTTTTTTTGTAAAATTTTGCATGCCAAAACTCAGGCAGAATGTACCCGGCTCGCTATATTTTTTATAACAACCTTATTGTACAGACACCAGCACATCAAGCTACAAACAGTCTGTCAAATTGGTTTAATAGATTTTCAATTTTATCGCTAAAGTATTAGGTTGAAAGTTGATTGGGAAAATTTGACTGTTTTGGGTAGCTTGACCAGCTGGCGTCTGTACAATACCTACATTCTATGCGAATAAATGATTTGATTTGATTTGATCATCATCTTCATAATTTCAGCCGAAAGACGTCAACTGCTGGTCATAGCCAAGCACCGTCACTTCGACCGGTTCTGTGCAACCTTCTATTCACAAACCAAATCAGAACACAAAAAAGAGAAAAGCAATCCGTTAAACCCTTAGAACGAGTACCACAAATATAAAAACATAAATAGAGGACATATTAACATTATTTTCCGAGAAATCGAACACACGAGCGCCAGGATTACTCCCCTTCGAAAGAGAGAAATAAAAATAAAATACAGTAGACATACAAATAAGGCATACGTTATATTCTGCGACAACCCTTATTTCGAGACTTGTGCTTTGAATTTAATACCTACCATCGATTTTCTTCTAAGGAGGTACGTGTTTGATTTTTGTCACGAGAATGCGTAATGAAATTGAGGTGCTTGGTGGATTATTTTTATGGAATAATAATATGGTGATATTAATAAATTTTATTTGTGGTTTGTAAGGAAAAGTTTTTTTTTTGTATTGCCGTTTTCTGTTGATGTGTAATTGCTAATTGGTTTTTGAGCTTTTTGGTTCATAAGAGTTTCTATGTTTAGAGCTTTTACCTACTTCTGTCACGACTCTCTTAAATGTGCTACCATATTTTGATGTTTTGTAAGTATATTTTTGTTAGGTTTTGTTGAGACTGAGGCTTTCGTTTTTACTTAAGCTATCTGGTTTTTTAGAGATTTTTACCAGTAGGTAATCCTAATCCTACTAATATTATAAACGCGAAAGTTTGTGAGGATGGATGGATGTTTGTTACTCTTTCACGCAAAAACTACTAAACGGATTTTGATGAAATTTGACACACTCATAGTTTATTACCTGGATTAACACAGGATACTTTTTATCCCGAAATTCTTAAGGGTTCGAGACTTACGCGAGTGAAAACGCGGGGCGCTACTAGTCATATATACACGCTGCTTTTTTATTGGCTATGGAGCTGCCTTGATTGTGTTGTATTCATCATTATGAACAACTTTTACTATGAGCCAAACCGGAAATTGTGAAAAACAAATCTGGTGCTCTCTACATTTATGTTCGCATCACTCCACAAAATGTAGGGAGCAGCAGATTTTTTTTTCGCGATTTCAGTTTTGGTCCCAAAGTAAAAGTTGTTCATAATGATGAGTACAACACTATCGAGGCAGCTCCCAAACCAATTAAAAAGCAGCGTGTGTATGCTTTTTACTACAGTGTCAATGTCTACAACCAAGTAGCCATAGAAAATAATCACGGGCCAAATGAATTGAGAGCAAACCATATCCAAAACAAAACATCAAGGCAATGAAAGTTCAATTAAAATGCATTATTCGATCAACATTTAGACAAACCGCAATAACAAATGCATTGAGCGCAACACAAAACCTTTGTCACCACCAACGATTAAACTGCCGCGAATCGCATTAGTGCCGCAAATGTGTCGCAATGAAAAATCGCAGTCGTATCATTGTGCACTACAATTATAATAATAAAAAGTGTAAATGCTTCCCTTACTCGCTTTTGTCAAACAAAAATAGCCCTAAAAGCGTTGTTGTAAAATTCACCAACCTTTTATGTATCACCAAAAATGGATATATCATCCAGATAAGTATGAACTTTGTCTTTGGTTGTGTTGGGTTCAAATTCGTGTACGTTTTCATTTTTCGTCTGCTGACCTTTGTATATGAATAAATTAATTTGTAGTGAGGACCATTGTGCTATAGTTTCTATTATTGGACGATGTTAATTGTTAAAGTTCTCAGCTGACAGTTACGCGTTGGGTTAATGGGTATACGGTGTTTCAATAGTTATTTATCCCATTGTAACAATGTTTTAGGATGAATAGTATTCACCAAATTGGGTCTAGAATGTTACGGAGTTCATTCAGCAGTGAGTGAGTGGATTGACCCCGACTCATTTTGATACTCAAAAGCTCTTACGTGCATTTTCACAGTAGTTATTATAACGCTTAGTATAATGGCCGTGTGGTAATCTATATTGTGTTGATCTACAAATAGATTTGTAAATGTATTTGAATTAAGGTTTTAATTGTTTTCATTTGGATTTGCATAATGGCTTTTAGTTGAGTCATGATTAAAAATGAGCTTTATTTAAATAAAGCAATCCTCAATTTATTTTCATTCATTATGAACTAGTATCGTATGACTAGTTTACACGGTGCGAGCTAACGTTCGAGTTGGAAATGCAGCAACTCGCACTATGTGGACGTACCATACGAGTTACTCGCACTTGTTAGCTAGACAGTAGCTCGCAGCCGAGTAACCAACATATTTGTTTTCACTTGCCTGCTCGCCTCGCTCGCCATGCGAGTGATGGGGGACCATCACTGGCATGGCAGAGGCTCACACATCAGTCGCATCATTCGGACGCTTTCGGCTCGCAGGCAGTTGCAAGATTCTGTATAATCATTCCAACCACAAAACTTGCAAGAGGCTAGGCAGTTACTCTCATAATGAAAACAGCCAACGCAAGCCGAGCTACTAACATAAGAGTACACAGTGCGAGTAGCTGTCTACTCTCTAGTCAGCAACTCGCACTGTGTAAACCAGCCATTGTATAATCTACTAATTTTGTTTCTAGACTACTTGACATCTTGTTGTCATCTACGTGGATGTCATTCTTAGTTTTTCTTTGTCATGTAACTGTGGGCGAAGCTGCTAACTAAGAAACTAGGATTAAAAACAGATTCACTTCAATTTTATAGAATGCCTTCATGATTTCAAAGAGTTATATGACGGTACGTTTGACTAGGTTTCTCCTATTTATATGAAATTTAAAATTTGTTTAGTATGTGTGATGTTTACGCTATTTGGTTATCAATGAATTATTCTAAATTACTTATGTGACGCAAGGAAGAAGATAAAACCATCAGAAAATCATATATTACTAATTCGGAAGACTATTTTATTACCCAGTAGCAATAATAAAACATCATTTATAATTCTTTCAGCTTGTCACATAACACATCTTCGTCATTACAGAAGAATAGCGAATTTAAATCAACAATAGGCAATATATGCATTAGGAACAGCAAAACCAGCAAAATTTATTATTTTTGGTTCAAATATTCATAATTATGTCTAATGATAGCACCAACACCAACAATGTGTTCCATTCATACATCAGGACCAGGATGTGTGACGTCACACGTGTCCACATCGCCATAAACGTCACCACCGTGTCTTGTATGATTTATCTTTTCAACAATCATTTTTACAACGTTTCCCTCCTTCCCCCTTCGCTGTGATTAATGATGGATGAATTCCTGAATAATTACCAAGACTTTTAATATTCAAGTGATTTCGTAACCTCTGTATCAAGGTATTTTCTACTCTGTATCGTTGTGTTTAGATTTGATTTTGGATTGATACATTCAGATGACCCTTCAGAAGATATTTGGATTTGAAATGAAATTTGTGACTGTTGTTGTTGATTATGATTTTGTGTAGTAAAATGAAGATGATAAAGTTAGTTTTTGGTTGGCAAAGTTGCGAGGAACCAACAAAAAACGTAAATACCATTCAATGCAAATCTCACTCGAGTTTTAAGGGTAGTGTGCGTAATTTGTTATAATTGTCCCCCCATACTCATGTTTGTTCGCATGTGGCATTTTTATTGCGAATTAGTCGCAATCATTAATTTTGTTTTTCTTTTCACAAAAGTTAATATATCGAGTGCTCTTATTGTGGTAAATATAATTAGAATGATTTTTATGATCGTGCTTTGTGCCGTTCTTGAATGCGAGCTATCGTTTACAATGAGTTTTATTGTTAATTGTTTAGTTGATTTTTGTATGAAATATGAGGTATTTTGCTGTAGTACTCGTATGTATTGTATCCGTTGTAAGAATTGAAGTGTTTGATTGTTATTCAGAATTATTAATTTCTTTTCAAAGTTTATGAGTAATATTTTATTTGAATTATTGTTTTCATTGAATCAGTGTTGATTACAAACTTTTAGCTTAGCATTTCTTTCTCTTCAACATGGCTTTCTTCAGGTGTATTGAATGAATCTTTGTTTGACTTATGTTGTTTTACCTTTTGTTCCATTTTTCATATCATCAACTTAGTTAAGTCAAAGATGAAGATGGAACGATTGTTTCTCCCAAACACACAGTTCCTTCTGCCAAATACCACAATAGATAATATCCAGTTCTTTTATCTAATTGCGAACATCCCTATCCTCTTGAGAACCGGATACCACCGCTTCTTTACGCTCGGTTGGACCTCTATACGGACCTTTAATATACGTTGTATATCTTTTTAATAATATAATAATAAATACATGAATGATACCCGCTCAGGAACAAAGGGTAACATTAACGATACCTATGTGTGTCCGCTTGAAAATTCAATGGATTTTTGAGTGGTCTCGTTTGGTTCACATTGTGTTCTGTAAGCGATATTGTGAATTAAATTATGGATTTTTTCAAGTGCGCGTGTGTGTGTGTTTGAAGTTATTCGTGGAAGAGAGCTGGTGTGCTAGTAATACCAGCTTTGCAGAGTGTTGAAACTATTTTGTGGTAGTTAAATATCTGTAATATTTGCATGTTTTAAGCAATTTTAACTTGTTACAAAAAGTCCCTTTTGCGTCCAGTTGAGAAATGATAGTGAATTGTAGATTTGAAGCTGTTTTGACATCTCAACCACGATAGGGACAGTTCAAGACAGTGTATAAGATGAAGTATGAATAGAGAGAAGATGATGAGTGAGGCAGTATTTAGTACACACAGAACAGTTACAAAATCCTCCTAAACTAACGTACAATGTTAGTCCTTAACCACAAACCTACGCACTAGTCTCCTTTTTAAATTCCTGTACAATAACACATATAGGCATATATACACGAACACATAGGCTCGTTATTCAGTGGCACTCAAGCGGGACACTTGGTGACAAGTCGATCGTGAAAAATTTGCGGTGTGCCCCCCTCCATGGGTCGTTAGCGTGATGGTACGAGTTATGAAGCCACTTCGGTTAGGCATAACATGGTCTAGAACAGGACTCATGACTGGAGGTTGACTGGATTAGATGAATCTGAATGAATAATTGACAATGCAGATGTTATAAAGGAAGAAAGGAATACGTTAGATGGAAATGCAAAAACAAAAATCTTCTTGGTGCCATCTTAATTCAGCAACGTTTGAAGATGTTTGAAGGTGATGCATTTATGCTGAAATGGATTGTGCTATATATGGTTATCTGTAGACATCAAAACATTTACCTACCTACTTAGCGTAGCGTAGCATTGCATTCTATAAAAATCCTGGAAAAGGACCTTGTTGATAAAAATATCGACACGCGGAAACCACCACATCTTTCCCGTGCAGACACAAAAAAATGCTATTTATTAAAAAAAAAAGGAAACCACGTGACATTTCAAACCAGTAATTGAAGCACGAGTTGTATCTATAGAACTAACCCTTACAAAAGAGATAAAACATGCCATTTAATCACGAGCTATCGACCAGCATCAATTATATGGTGGCAAATACAATTAAGCAAATAAACAGACATTCGCATATTGACGGTGACATCCGAGGGGCCCACGATTCTTATGCAAATGCGCTCAACAAGGGGGCCCCGCTTGTGAGAATAGCAATAAAAATTATTGCATGCCGAATTAATCTCACAGCGTTGTTTTGAAATTATTACGTCTGTTAATGATCATTTTTATGGTTATTTGTACAGATTTGTTTAAGGGGAAGTGTTTATGCAATTGATATTAAATTAATGATTTGGTTTCATTTAATAACTTTATGATACTTTGTTATTGATAATACCGACCACTGTCCTTTTTGAGATGTTGATGCTGTTTTTATAGACTTGTCATTATCAATCGATTTTCACCTGATCTTTAATATTTTGAACTTGAGATGCTTCTTGTGCTTCTCAAGTTCAAAATATTGAAAATATTGATTTCAGTTTGCAGGAATGCAATCTCTCATCAAAATCTCAGCCCTACAATTCAGCGGGTCTGAGGGTCTCAGTCCCGCGGATATGCGCGATTTGCGGGAGCAGGGACAAATAATACAGTTTTGCAATTTATCGACGGAATAAAAAGCATAGAGTTACGTCATATATTTATTTGAAAAAGAATTTTTGCAAATATTTTCGGAGACAGCACAAAGTGTTCATTGTATCATCGTTTAGATTTGATCGTATCTTGCTGCATAAATATCCAACTCTGAAAATGCACGTTCTGCCTCCACATTTGTAGGTGGAATCGATCTAACGTAGGTAATTTTACACAGTTTTCCAGTGAGTATTTTCCACGAGTACCTACACCGAGCTACATTCAAAATGGGTCTTCTCATGTTTTAAGATGAGATCAAGAGAAGAAATCTGAGCTGGGACTGAAGAATTTCCTGCCCAATTAGCCCGAAGTTCACGTTGTAATTCATCTTCTAGTGAGAAAGGTAGGAGTGGGATTATTTACAACATTTGACGCTATACGAGATAAAGGTACCATCGCCTGATGAGATATCTATTAGCGGCCTGTTAAGACGTAGTTATATGCCAACGGCCTTGAGTGGATAGCTTGCGTATTCTGTGCTGAGCTCACGCAACGCGTCGTACCCAGTAATAGGGCTCGCCCATCAAGGAGCGCTGTCCCAAATTAGACGCACTATTCATTTATTATACATAAACCAAACGGTATTATATTAAAACATGTTAAAACATAAATAATTTTAAAATGGTGAAGGTTTATACGCTTGATAGTTTTTGTGTGATTCTCAGTTTGTTATCCGCGTTAGACATAACTTTACAAATTAATTACACTATGCAATTTAGACATAATCTACAATATTCACATATTAAGAAAATGTTCTAATTTAATATATACTTTTTTCAAATCATTAACATTAAAATCATTAAGTCGGTTATCGTCGCTTTAAGTAAACTCTGCATTTCCTTTCGTAATTCTGCTTTACTTGGAAATAAAATATATCATCAGTTGAATCCTGCACCAGATTCTAATACTTTACAGGATTATCTTGTTTGTAGAAAAATTCACAAATTCGTTTACGCACTTCGCAAAAAAAAAATCGAATATAGAAACAACATTAATGGTATACCATAGTCATGTATGTTCTGTATTAAGGTATGGGATAATCATATTATTATGGGGAAACTCTACAGGCGCCCAAATAGCTTTTATAGCCCAGAAAAAATGCATAAGGTCAATTTATAGTCTTAAGTGGACTGATTCGTGCCGACCAATTGTCACTGATAACCGTTTACTTACACTTCTATCCCTATATGTTTTTGAAATGTGTAAATTTGTTAGAAACCACCTATCACTTTTTGAGCAGGATGATAAAGTCCAATTTAAAAGGAAAATAGTATCTACAAAAGCCTTTGGTAGTACCTCGAAGCAGATTAAAGTTGTGTAACAGAAACTGCTACACCGTGGCGGTGAAAATTTATAATAAACTACCGGAAAAAATAAAAAAAAAGTTAATAACTTAGAATTCAATAGAACTTTAAACAATTGGCTTTGTGACAGATGTTTTTATTCAATAGACGATTACTTGAATTTTAAACAGACATGATGTCGGTATAACTGTATGAAACGAACACTTATTTACTTATAATTATCGACATAATTTATAAATCTAATACTTAGTTCAATTGATGAACTGTCTTGACTGTGTGATACGTATATTCTAATAAACTGGTGTAACTTGAAGACATTATTATGCATGTACCTACTAGAAATATTTGCACGACTGACAAGTCGAATATAGTGAAACTAAAATTAACTATTTTACCATATTATTATGTAAGTACCTATATTCTGGAATATAAATAAGTTTCATTTCATTTCATTTCTAAATAAAGCAATATGGCAGAGAAGTACGACGTGCTTTGTTGTGTTTTGTGCATTTAATATGCTCGACATAAACATACTTTTTTCCAGTCCCGCAAATCCCGCTGAGCCCGCATTGGTCATCCCGCAAATTTCATGCGGGATTGCATTCTATAGGTACAATCATAGCCTGCTATAATATTAGGTTGGGGAAAAAGTTTCTTCGCATTTTTTAAGAAAATTCAAAACATTTATTCACAAACATTCATTTTTTAATATAGTTTATTTACATCTAACTAAAGTATGTAGGTACCATTTTGTTCGATAACTTTTTGCCATCTTGTAGGTAGGGCCATGATCCCATTGCTATAGAAATTTTGGGACTTCTGGTCAAAATACCGCGACAAGTGGTTTTGGCAGTCCTCTCGTGATGTTAACCTGACACTGCCTAAAGAATTCTGAAGAGACCGAAACAGGTGGAAATCTGAAGGTGCAAGGTCAGGACTATACGGCGGATGCATTAACACCTCCCAGCCAAACTCTCTTAATTTTTGCTGAGTGGCTAAAGATGTGTGAGGTCTATCGTTATCATGATGAAAAACCACACCTCTTCTGTTGATTAATTCCGGCCGCTTTCTCTCAACTTCTTGCTTTAATCTCATCAGTTGTTCGCAGTAGAGTTCAGAATCGCTGGTCCTGCCTGGTGGTAACAGTTCATAATGAATAATGCCCTTCCAATCCCACCACACACACAGCATCACCTTGTTCCGAGTTAACCCGGGTTTCGCCACAGTCTGTGAAGCCTGACCGGCCTTTGACCATGACCTTTTTCGCACGTTCTTGTTATACGTGATCCACTTTTCATCACCAGTTATCAGCTTCTTCAAAAATGGTTCGGTTTCATTACGTCGTAATAAAGAATCACAAAAGAGTACACGGTTCATTAGGTTTCTTTCAGTGAGCTCGTGAGGTACCCAAATGTCGAGCTTTTTTGTGTACCCAGTTTTTTTCAAATGCGCCAAAACTGTTTTGTGGTCAATTTCCAGTTCTTCAGCTACGTCGTAACTACCGATATGCCGATCTTGCTTCACTTTTTCAAAAATGGCATCCATTTTATCCGTAATAGGGCGACCAGAGCGACGTGCATCTTTGACATCAAAATTTCCGGATTGAAAACGCTCAAACCAAATTTGTGCTACTCTCACAGACACTACATTAGGTCCATAAACATCGCAAATTTTTTTCGCGGCTTGCGTTGCATGTTTACCGTTTTTGTAGTTAACATTTTAAAATGCATCGAATTTCTTCATTAGATTCACTCATCTTGACGGTACGAAAATCCAATGAAAATCACACATTTTCCTAATTTGAATTTGGAATTATGTTTTTAAAATGTAAACTTACAATGATACCAAAACCAGCCAGATACAAATAGTATAGCCAAAGAGATTTTATTACAAGTTCATACATACTATAATGCGAAAAGACTTTTTCCCCAACCTATTACTTACTACTACATAATATTATTTTACCATTCATCTACTACATGTGGTATGTTTATATAATTCTCTTCTCACATGCTTCCTACTTCTAAGAAACCACGGAAGCATAGCTACACTAGCTATTATGTTCCAAATCAAAGCGTTCAGCTCAATATGAGGTTTCTTCAACATTTGGCGTCTGCGAACTGCATGAATTCATGATCACGTTGAAACATGTGTGCAGTGTTTATTAGGTTTCCTAAGTGAGACTTAATGGGAAATGTGTAATTGAATGCTTAGAACTTAAAGAGACAAAGACGTAACGAGAACGTAAAGAGACAAAGGTTGAAGATTATGAAGTAGAGAAAGTTGGTGGAAAGACATCACTTGAAAAAACATTCTTAAAACCTATGAGGATAAGTAGAAACTACTGAACGCCACGTGTTACGATCCTCACATATTCTTTTTCCTTCGTCAACGTTCCATTTGGACACACACGTGTTTCGTCTGCCAGTACTACGCACCTGACCTTTTTAAAGGACGTCATAACGAGGTCAGTGTTTATGTCTTTCCAGGGTAGGTACCAGGGTAGGGCATTTCATTAACATCCATTGTAGATTTCTTTTGTCTTGTTGAACAAACCATCTAGCTAAGCCTTCCATCGCTTCCCTGCGACCAGGAGCTTCCTGTTGTTCCACTCATCGCTGTCATCGTTGTCAACAGCCTCGGACACCACGGCCCACATTGGTTCAAGGGCGGAAAAAAGTCCTTTGTTTCAACCTTGTTTAAAATGTCTACAATTTGGTACACACATACTAGAATGAGTAGAAACAAGTCCTAAAATTAATACGGATAAATAATTATACAGTATTTAATTATATGATGCCAAAGTAGGGTGATCGAGAATTTACAAATTTCGTGCAAAAAATATTGTTATTTCAAGTATGAATAGAACCAAAATACTATAATTATCAACTTTCATTTTTAGTTTAGTCATAAGTTTATTGTGTGTATTAATAAAATAGTAAACATAATGTTATAATATAATGAATAATTACTTGCTATTACATTTTTAGTGAAGAAGGTCATTTGGAACCTTTTGTTTTCAATCATGAGATCATAACTAATCTCCGTTATCGACCGATACGTAATAATATACTTTCGGAGATTAATTAGACCCTATAGATTAAGAATACATTAGTTTTGGCTGCGATAACCTGCGATCTTGGAAATACCAGGTACTTAACTAATGACGCTCTGTAATTAAGAAAAAGTGCATTATATTAATAAGTGTTTCTAATGAGGGTAATTAACATTTTATCATATCGTGTAAGTATAAATAGCATTGAATGGTAGTTTTAACTTCACGGATCAGCTCGTGGCCGTCCACACAAGATCTTTTGTAAGTTCGTGTGTGGGTACTTTTGTTTCGCGCGGACCGCCTATTTTATTTGTTTTTCCTCTGTGTTTACACTAGTACCAGCCGGCGCTTGTGTAAGCACAGAGGGAGCCACCGGGCTGCTCGGTGAGCTTGCTCACCGCCGCGGTCGCGGAAAAGCTACGCCTACCACGATGCCGAAACCCGGCACGCGCGGCTCGTTGGGCCGCGATGCCGGGTCCCCGGAGGCCCAGCCGGCGTTGGACCGGGCGATGTCGCTGCCGAACATCGGCGACGCGTCGACCGTTCCACCGACAGCTGGGACATCGCGACGAAGACAAGAAGAGGAGGGACGAAGAGGGGGGGGAACGGGGGTTGCAGTAGCTGCCGATCCGCTGGCGACGTCGACGCAAGTGCGCGTTTCGCCGACGCCGCCGTCGAGCCGACAGCGGGAGGTGCCCGTGCGCCCCGCTAGCTTCCGCCCGGTACCAATACAGGCCCCGGGGCCTGTCGCGTCGACCAGCCGCGCACCACCACCCACGCGCGCGACCGCACCCGCCCGCACCTCTGCACCCGCGACGTCCACCGCGCGCACCGCCGTGCAGTCCGCCGCGCGCGCCGCCGCGCCGCCTACCTCGCGCGCCGCCGCGCCGCCTACCACGCGCGCCGCCGCGCCACCCGTCATGCGCGCCGCCGCATCGCAAGCCGCGCGCACCGCTGCGCCGCCCGCGAGTGCTCCCGCCCCGGCTGCGCGCCCACGCGCGTCTACCGTGCGCTCCGCCGCGCCACTACCGCGCTTCGCGACGCCGCCCGCGCCTGCCGCGCCCGGTCCCCGCTTCTCGCTGGCGGGCCCGGCACCCACGTCGCAGGCGCCAGCGTCGCCGGCGCCCCCCCGCACCTCCGCCTACGATTCGCCCGCCATGCTGTCGGCATGCTCATCGCGTGCGGGATCGAGCATGTCGCTCGCATCGGCGGGCTCGGCCGGGTCCGGTCGCGACGACGTGTCCTCGGACACGACAGCGCGAGCCGATGCCCGGCCCACCGTGGGAGGAGTTGTCACCCCGCCGGGATTCGGCTTCGAGTTTTCACTCGCCGAACCCAAACCCCGGCGGAAGCATCGCAGGCGGAGTTCCGGCGAAGCAAGCATTGAGGCGAAGCGGCTGGACCTGGGCGAACCAGCGTCGCCCACCTTCGCCGACGCAGAGCGCTCACCGCCACCGACGCCAACACCGGACATCGAAGTCACAGGGGTAAGTGACATTATTTTACCCCCCGCCCCCTTTGCATCTTCCGTACCCACGGGTATCGCCCCCGGCATCACGACGGCGACGACGTCGACGACGACAGCGACGAAGACGACAGCAGCGAAGAAGCCGGGGAAGAAGCCGCGCTACCCGCCGCTGGTAGTGGAGAGGCTGCCCAACTGGGCCGCTCACTTCAGGGCCATCAGCGCCAAGCTGGGCCGGCCTCCCAATGCTCGTCCGTACGGGACGGGGGTCCGATTCACCCCCGACTCGGAGGAAGAGTATAGGCTGGTCCAGAGGTACCTGACCGGCCTGGAAAAGGACAGCGGCGTCTCCTGGTTTGCCTACTCGCTGCCAGCGGACAAGAACCTGAAGGTAGCCATAAGGGGGCTACCAGCGGACACCAATCCCCAGGAGATAGAGGAGGAGCTCCGAGCGATGGGATACCAGCCGGAGTACGTGCGCCACATTAAAGGTGCACAGGGACGACCCGGCTGTGTATTCCACGCCATTTTAAAGAAGACCCCTGATGTCCGGGCCATCTATGACACCACCGTGTTCATGTACATGCGTGGTGTCAAGATCGAGGCCTGGAGAGGCAAACGTGGGCCCGCTCAGTGCCACAGGTGCCAACGTTTCAGGCACAGTTCGCACCAGTGCCACCGACCGCTCGCTTGTGTACGATGCGGAGGCGAGCACGCGGCACGTGATTGCCCGCGCCCGCGGGACGAGCCGGCCACTTGCGTCAACTGCGGTGGCCCGCACCCCGCGTGCAACATCAAGTGCCCCGTGTTCCAGGCGGAGATCAGGAACAAGCGAGCGGGGACTGCCGCCATCACTGCCACCACACGACGGCCGCAAGAGGCCACAGAGAGGCCTACAGAAGAGAGGCCAGAAGAGGCCCAAGGCTCGACGCTGATGGCGGCGGCCAACGGGCCCACAGATCGGAGCCAAGGAACCTCCTCAAGGCGGAGGAAGAAGGGACGAGGGGGGAAAAGGAAGGGTAAGAAGCCCAAGCCCCCAGCGACCCAGGAAGAGATCCCAGAGGCCGGCCCTGCCTCAGATGGGGCGCAGGCCGCACAAAAGAAAACAACAGTGGAACCTACCGCTAGCGCCGGCATAGCGCCGCGGACAAATAAGGAACCACCTAAACCCGCCACCGGCGCTGTCGACGCCAGCGCCGGGCCATCGTGGCGGCAACAGGGGGAACTAAAAAAGTTCCCCAAAGAGAAAAGCGGCGGCGCTGCCGGCGCACACAAAAAAGAGTTCACGGCCTGCGCCATTCAACTATTGATGGACCTAATAAAGGCCATCAGGCAGGGTCAAGACATAGAGACTGTCATCCTTGACGGTCTGGCCACGCTACTAACCCTGTACCATGGCTAGACCGTTAAGGGTGTTACATTGGAACGCCCGCGGCCTAAGGGATAAGGTCGCCCCCCTCCGCCATCTCCTGAGGGAACAAGATATCGACGTGGCGCTCATAAGCGAGACGCTCCTGGGACCCGAGGACAGGGTCAGGTTCCCGGGATACCTCGCTTACAGGAAGGATGAACGGTCGGCTCATAATATTAGATACCGTGGCCTGGCGGTACTTGTGAGGCGAAGAGTCGTCCACCAGGAACTCCCCTTGCCGTCGCTCAGCACATTTTACGCGCTGGGTGTTCAGCTGCACGTGGCCGGCGAGGACATCAACATCTACGCATGCTACAAGCCGCCCGCGGCCCGCTTGGACCACACCGAGTTGCGGGCCTTGTTGCATGCGTCACAGCACGCCACCCTCCTCGCCGGGGACTTCAATTGTAAGCACCCAGCGTGGAATTCGTCGCTCGTGAATACCGAGGGGAGGCGGCTCTTTGCGGACGCGGAAGCCTTCGGCTATACGGTGTCCGGCCCAGAGACGCCGACTCATTACCCGGACGTTGCCGGCCACCTACCGGATGTGCTGGACATCGTAGTCCACCGAGGGCTACACTGTCAGGCCACACAACAAGTGATAGACGACGAGCTACAGTCAGACCACCAGCCCGTGCTCGTCGTCTTATCGGGTATGCCGACCCGACTGAAGCCCACAGCGCCACGTCGATTAACGGACTGGACAGTGTTTGAAGAGAAGTTAGAGACCACCACGCCGACTCGGCCTATTACTACCGCCGCGGACGTGGACCAGACGGCGGAGGATGTCACTGCTTGCATCCAAAGCGCCTTAGAAGCGGCGACGACGACGCAGCCGCAGGGGAGAGTGCTGTTGCCGCCCCTGCCGGCGCATATTAGGTCAATGATCGCCGCGAAGAGGCGCCTTCGCAAGCAGTGGCAACAACTGAGATGCCCCACCATCAAAAGGCAGCTAAACCGTCTCGCGGAGAAGGTAAAGGCCGAGCTCCAGGCTCACACCGCCGCGGGCTGGGAGGAACGCATTGACGCCACGACAGACAGCTGGCCGTCAGTGCACCGACTTTGCCGCCAGCTGACGAACACCCCAGCCCCGGTGCGACCGCTGCTAAACAGCGACGGGGCGCTAAAGTATGTAGCGGAGGACCGGGCGGAGGTCTTCGCCGAACACCTGGAGCGTCAGTTCTGCCCGAACCCGACCAGCGACACCGAGCATGTCGCAGCGGTCGAGAAACACCTTGGGGACTACTTCGCCACGCCGATAGCTCCCGAGGAGGACGCCATCTTTTTCTCGCCTGGGGCAGTCAGACGCGCCATCCTAAGGACGAAGCCGAAGAAGGCCCCCGGTGCCGACGGTATCACCAATACAGTGCTGCGCCACCTGCCGTTCCGTACGGTAGCGGCGCTGGCGCGCCTGTTCACGGGGATACTGCGCACGGGGACCTTCCCTGCTTCGTGGAAGGAGGGGCGCGTCATCATGCTGCCCAAGGCGGGGAAAAACATCCTGAAGCCGGAGAGCTATCGGCCAATCACGCTGCTGCCGACTATCTCCAAGGTGTTCGAAGCACTCCTGCTGCGACATCTCGAGCCTCATATCTCGCCACGACCGGAACAGTTCGGGTTTCGGGCGGAACATAGCACGACGCTTCAGCTGTCGAGGGTACTGCACCACCTCTCGGCGGCCATGAACAAGAAGGAATACGCGGTTGCAGTATTCCTCGACATGGAGAAGGCCTTCGACCGTGTGTGGCACGACGGCCTCGTGTACAAGCTGGCCACCTCGGACGCGCCCCGTCGCGTTGTTATGGTGGTCTCTAACTTTCTCTCCAACAGGACCTTCAGGGTGGTGGTCGACGGAGCGCTGTCAAGCGCCCGCCCGGTGCTCGCCGGTGTGCCGCAGGGCAGCTGCGTGTCGCCGGCGTGTTACTCACGTTACACCGATGACATCCCCACCACTCCGGACGCGATGCTCGCGCTGTACGCCGACGACGCCGCGTACATTACCACCTCGCTTAATGCGAAGTACGCGGCGGTCAAGATGCAGCGCGCGCTCAACCTGCTTCCCGAGTGGCTGTCCAAGTGGCGGCTGTCGGTCAACGTGGGTAAGACGCAGGCTATGGTGACCGGGTCCGCGCCTCTCCCACCACCCTTGAAGCTGCAGGGAGCTGACGTCGAGTGGTCGCCCCGGGTCAAGTACCTGGGCGTCACCATCGACCGTCGGCTCACAATGGGGTCACACGTCCGCAATGTTGTCGCACAAGGTAGGGTCGCCCGCAACCTCCTCCGACCAGTGCTCTCGTCCCGCATCCCGGCGCGCGTCAAGTTGGGCGTGTACAAGTTGTACGTGCGCCCAATACTGACGTACGCCGCCCCTGCATGGTTCGCCCTCACGAGCGAGACGAACCGCAAGCTCCTCCGCACGCAGCAACACCTGGCGTTGCGGACCATAGTGGACGCTCCTCGCTTCGTGAGGAACGATATCATTCAGAGGGACCTCCGGATTGAGAGCCTGGATGAGTTTGTGCGGCGCCTCGCGAAGGGGATGTTCGCGCGTGCCGACGCATCTGCTTGGCCCCATGTCAAGCAGATAGCGCCCTGGCATACGCGCCCCCCAGACGCGAGGAGGCCCCTGCCCCGCGACCTGGTTGCGGACGACTGACCCCATCACCGGACTGGACTTCCGAGTGAGTCGCTCTCAGTCTACACGCGGCTCACTTGTGACACTGACTCCAAACAAATACATGCATCTGTTGCGTGGCGCGTGCTAGGTTAATATAGGCGTGTCACGTAGCAAACAACAGACATTCACCTCTATACAGGCACCCACTCACACGCGAAGTCGCGGCTCTTTTTATGCGGGCGGGCGACTCGCGTATACACCGGGCGGTGTTACACAGCACAATACCGCCCACACACTCAGAACACGGTCCCTTCTCATCACCCGGGCTCGGCTCGACCTGAAAACGGGGAGGTGAGGGGGGCCATACACCCCTTCTGTAGGAACGTCGAGTCCATAAATCTGTCGCTGGATGCCATCTGCTGGGCTTCCCCCGTGTAGGCGGGGGTCTCACTCGGTAGTGGTTGTCCGCCGATTTATGGTGAAGCAAGCGGCGTTGGGCATCAACGTCGTGGCGTGCCTACAGACACAAATTTCAGACACCTCTTTTACATGGGCGTGTACGCCGCACGCCCAACCATCCATCCGCCAGTGGCGAACAAAATGAGGGGCCCGTGGTTACGGGCCACCGTAAAGCCTCCGCGGTCGGGGGGCTACGCCCCGACGCCGCACGCCGCGCCCCCTTACGGGGGCGTAGCGACATCCCGCAAGTTTTAACTTCACTTACAATTATTTTCTCTTACGATAACAGTGTTATTATAGTGATGGATAGCTTTACTATTGTCTATGCCGATTTAGTGGAAATCATAATATCAAGTAATCGTGAGATACATAAATGCCTCGAAAATTTAAAACTTATGTATCCACAGCTTACAGAAAGTGTTTGGAATCAAGTTTATGAAAAGTTAAGCCGTAATTTTCTACCCGTATTTACAAAAAAGTGGCAAACTGCAGCGAGAAATAAAAATGCTTTTATGGCAAAAAATGAACAGTGGCTGAAAAATATTTTTACCGTTGAGACATCTTCGGTGCAGACTGATGTGGTGAATTGTGACAGTAATGTTCCAGGGCCATCAAAACGCTCTCATAGAGGACGACCAGAAAAATCATTTGATGAATGTTGCGATCGAACAAAGCGATATAAAGTTAAAAGATTGTGTGAAAGCGTTCCTGAAGAAATGATTAAGAAAGCTGCCTCTAAGGTACTCGTACAAGAAGAATCATCGGATACTATCAAGTTTACTCCAGAAAAAGCGTTGGCATTATTACTTGATGCATCACTTTCGAAACATCAATATCAAGTACTGAGAAATGCAGCAAAAAGTATTGGTTGTGATATTTTTCCCGATTATCATAAAGTACTTGAAGTAAAAAGGCAATGCTACCCCACGGATATTGATGTAACGGAAAGCTACGCTTGTGTAAGTTTGCAGTCATTACTGGATCACACAACCAGAAGATTATTTGAAGTAATGTCTGAAGACGACCTTACACAGATTAGTGTAAATTCAACGTTTTTACACAAGTGGGGATGTGACGGATCATCAGGTCATGCTGAGTACAAACAGTCATTTATCGACGAAAATGTGTCAGATTCATATATGTTTTTGACATCATTAGTTCCACTGCGTCTGTATGAAAAGGAAAATAAATCTGTTGTGTATTGGACAAATGCAACTCCTTCTTCTACAAGGTGTTGTCGCCCGGTACAATTCCAATTTCAAAAAGAAACTACAGAATCTACGAAAAATGAAATTGCTAGAATGGAGTCTGAAATAGCAAACTTAAATGAAACTGTTATTAGTTTAAAGGAAAAGACTTACAAAGTCTACCATAAACTTGTGTTCACAATGATAGATGGCAAAATAGCGCAGACAGTTACGGACACATCATCATGTGCAGTGTGTTTTATATGCAAGTCAAAGCCATCAGAAATGAATAACCTTGACCAAGTGCGAAATAAAACTGTGAATACGGAGGCTCTCAAGGTCGGTTTATCCCCGCTTCACGCACGGATTAAATTTATGGAATGCATATTACATATTGCGTACAATATGTCATTTACCAGTTGGAGAACGAACGCAACTACCAAACAACAAAAAGATGAAGAGAAGAAAAGAATCCAAAGTGAGCTGTTTCAACGTTTAGGTCTAAAAGTGGATTTTGTAAAGCAAGGAATGGGAACATCTAACGATGGAAATACGTCTAGAAGATTTTTCAATAATGCAGACATTGTAGCTGAAGTCACAAGAGTCGATAAAGAACTTATTCATCGGTTTGGTATAATATTGCAAACAATTAATTCTAGTGCATTAGTTGATTCGGATAAGTTTGGTAGTTATTGTTACGAAACTGCTGAACTATACGTAAGCATGTACAGCTGGTATAATATGCCAAATACTGTGCATAAAATCTTGCTGCATGGCAAAGAAATAATAAGTGTTGCTGCCTTACCTATTGGGATGTTATCTGAGGAAGCTCAAGAAGCGCGAAATAAAGATTACCGCAATTATAGGTTAGGTCATTCAAGAAAATGTTCTCGTCTATCATGTAATGAAGATGTTATGAATATGCTCTTAGCTACCTCAGATCCCCTTATCAACAGTTTACGTGCAGTACCGAATAAAAAATACTATCCTCTTCACGATGATGCCAAAGCTTTATTAGTGGATAGCACCCATCTCTAAATCAATGTCTTCTCTATTTAATATTTAGTTTATTAATATTTATTTATTTAAAAATGCTGATTTAATTATATGAAATTCATGTGAAAAAATTTGATGAATATTTTCATGTTAATAAAAAAAAAATACGTGTTATATCTTTCTCTTTGTAAACTGGTACATCCATTATATCATTTTAATAAAGTATTATGAAGAAACGCAACGTCTTTTCATTTAAAAATAATATTTTCCGCATGCCCGTACTACCTGCACCACTGTGCGGCCTGTCTTGCAGCCGAAGTGCGGGTCGCTTAGCGCGGCACGCGAATATCAATGACATCATCCGACGAGCCCTTGTCACCGTCGGCGTTCCAACTGTATTAGAACCCAATGGCTTGGCACGTGACGATGGCAAGAGACCGGACGGCATGTCTTTATTTCCGTGGAAGGTGGGTAGACCTTTAGTGTGGGACGCAACGTGTGTCGATACTCTTGCGCCTTCCCGTCTTCCTGGCACAGCATGCTGTGCTGGTGCTGCTGCTGCGGTTGCGAAAAACCTCCAGCGGCGGAAGTATAATAACGATATCGGTAACTATATTTTTGAGCCGTTTGGGGTTGAAACCCTCGGGCCGTGGGGTCCGAGTGCTCATGGTTTGTTCAACGAAATCTCCAAACGTCTGGTTGACACTTCCCAAGTGACCCAAGGGCTGGCTTTTACCTTGGCCAGATGCTAAGCATTGCGTAGTAATACCGCCAGTTTTTTGGGTACATTACCAATCGACAGCGATGAGGAAGAATTTTTCGAGTCATATTTTAGTCTTTAAATGGTTTTAGTTAGGTTAGGATATTATATTTTCAACTTAATTATTAATAAATGACACTTATTTAACATAATTAAATTCCATTAAAATTAAAAAATAACAAACGCTAATCCATGTTTTTCTTATATCTACATCAAAATAAAGTCGATTATAAAATGGTTGCCAAAAAAAAAACAGCTGTTACTAATTCAAAATGTTTCTCCAACATTCTCAACAACACAGCTTCACGCTTGTCTACAACCAAAATACACAATCATGGTCCATCAGTCGGAAACTTGGCTCATCCAAACAATTCTGAGCTATCACAATACTGATCCTAATCGAGGCTCACACCCTAACAATCCCCAACTATGCATTAAACGTTTCTGTACCCTGGAGACTGGACCAGCGTGACTGGCCCGTTTATCCCTAAAATCCGAGCGCTATGCAAAAAGGGTCTTTCTGAAGATTGATTGTTTAACAGTTATATCAAGAGCTATAGTTGGGTTTCTTAAAAGCCTGGTCAGTGAGTTCGATTTACATTTTAAGTGGGTGTTGGTTGGTAGTTTCTAGAGTCATTGTTGTTTTGCATGTATGGAAAAGTGTGGATGAATGTCGGAAAACTTATGTGAATAACGTAGCGAGCTGAAAACCACTTAGATCTATGCTCAAATAATAATATTTCATAAAAATCAAACGGCTTAGTACTACCGATCTTCAAGCTCAACGATAACAATTTCAGCCTTCCTCAGACCTCTAAAGATTCTAGTCCTATTAGCGAAATTTTGGCCTACTTTAAAAGTGTCAAACTGTTGCTTTCTACGCCAAAATGAATGGTATTCTGTAGCACAACAAAGCATGTTTGAAAAATTGAAACACGAACTGAAAGAAACTACTATGCAACTCGACCTCTAACAAAGTGGAAATCTGGTAAAGATTACAAAACTTCACTCAACTATTGTCGTCAAAAAATATTGTGTCCTTTGTGCTAACTACAAATGAAGTATACACGAACTGAAAAATCCACAAATATTATTCAGAAAAGCTAAATGCGGATGTCATAAAGCACTTGACAATGAGGCTCGTGTCGGCCGAGTTAGCGCACTAATTACTAACGAAGTGCGCCTTGACAACGTTCATTTTACAGATGATCATTTACAAAAAGTCATTATTGCAATCGCATAAGGTCTAAATTAGAAGCCCGAGGTACTCGAATATTTGTAATTTGGACAATATTTGACGAGCGTGTTCGACAATTTGTGTCAAAAAATACGCTTGTTATTAATGTCGTTATTAGTAAAGTTACGTAAACTTGGGCCTGACGAATCGCCCCGCCATTGTCGCGACCCGTAAGTGTAGATAATCGCCTATTGGAAAATATTGGCGTTGGCAACTAATATCTTTTATTGTCGTTACGATTTTGAAGCAATTAAGCAAATGAGTCCGACGTTCATCGTGCGAAAACTCGATTATTCACAAGATTCGTAAGTGGAGATAATTTCTTAATATTTTCGACACATAATTCGCTTCGAATACTTTGCTAACTTTGTTATTGTTCGGCTTGAATATTCATTAGACAGCTTATTATGAGTTAAAACGTTTTGAGATATATCTGTTTGATAATATGAATGAGAGGATAAATCTAACAAATCAAGTATTGAGATTAAATTATAAGTTAAAGCAGAGTTCTAGAGTTCTATTGATAATAACAGGCTTAGAGTATAATCAGTTACAGAAACTATAAATACAAGTTATTTATAAATAGTTCACGTATAAGCAAATTCCCATGTAAATGAACTCTTATAAAGTCTCACAAATACCAACTACTTCAAAGTTTCAAAGGATCATCACGCTCTTGAAAAGGATAATTGAAATTGCCAACATCCTCCAAGTTTGTATGGTCATTGTTGAATGTCCACACGATACGCAATAGCACCTATTATTAGCCAACAATTATATATTGTCGTCAATAGCACATAGTACATGTTGATGTTAAATACTCCGCCATGTGTTAATATGATAGATTTTTTAACGCTCATTGTTAATCACCACGAAAAGTAAATGTGACAATTTTTATTTTACTTTTAGAGGTCGCGGGTGGAGTTTTGAGATGTAACGATTTTGGAAAAAAGGAGATTTGGCAAAACTTTGATCAAATAATGACTTCATTGAAGAAAGGCATACTTTCCTCGATGAAATAGCAGCAGTCACTAAAATAATGTAACAGGAAAAAGTGCAGATGCAGGTGTTCAAGATTGTTATGTTAGGGTTCACGAACCAAATTTGGCTCCTTAAAATGAGCTTCCAAATATGTTTCGGCTTGAGTAACTTTATCTTGCTCACAATTTGATGAAATAGCACAAAGCTCTCAATCCACTGCTCTCTTTCTAAGGGATCAAGTCTGCACATTTTAGCTATTCAAAACTCCTCCGCTTCATCTACTAACTTTGCACCAGCTTCTCAGTCGTGTCCACCGAAGCCTTTGCTTTTATCCGTCGATTTGCATCGCCCGCGTTGTAATGGGGCTGTTTGCCACAAAAGCATACAAGCGACAATGTCATTTAGCGACACACCACTAACGCGACTGTCATTTTGTCAAAGTTATGTAAGATCGAGATTGTGAACTTGTAAAGGATACAATTGTTGTGAATTAAATGAAGCGCCGTGCTAATTTGTAAATTCGATTGTGATTTTATTCAGTTTTTTTGTTAGTCACATGCTTGCGTATGCAAAACTTAGTCTTTCAAACAAAGCAACGAAGTAAATTTTAGTAATTAGTTTTTGCCCGCGGTTTCGCCCGCGTGGAAGTCAGAAATAAGCCCATGGGAACGTGCTGCCAGGATAAAAGTAATCTTTGCGTTAATCCAGGTAATAAACTATCTGTGTAACAAATTTCATCCAAATCCGTTCAGCCGTTTTTATGTGATTGAGTAACAAACATTCGAACATCCAAATATACTTATAGAAGGAAGTAGCTAGGATAGACGAACGAAGAAATGAATTGTGAAGAAAAAGATGTGAATGACTGACCTACCACAAAGTATAGGAAAAAGGATAAAGTGAGATAAAGGAAATGTTAGCAAAGCTTTAAGATAAGTAAAATCTAGAGAGTGCACCTCAGTACCTTACAATCACAATGCAGCACATACTATGCATTCTAACATACTCTTAAATACATCACTACAAAGCTATCTTAATAAGTATTCCGATCCATTTCAATCGATCAGTGATTGACGTGGACACAAAGGGACACTCCTTGCTCCAGCACTCTTATCGCTATCAAGATTACTGGCTGCAACGAACGCTTTAACGACCATATATTATTGTTCGATGGAGGTCTAGAGAGTTTGGTATTTGGGAGAAAGTTGGAGCTTTCCCGCTGTAGTTATGTTGGTTTTTAGGTGTGAGCGTTTATATCGATGTAGGCAGGGTTGTATTGAGGAAAGCAAATGATTGAGTCAGGTGGGATTGGTAATGTATAGCTTAGTTATGTATCGTGTATGATCATCGTATGGTAATAGACGATGATAGGTAAACAGTCCAGATATTTCATCAAAACGTTTGATCTCCACAGGGACCTTATTTCTTTGCTCTCAATTATTATACCATGATCCGGTGTTTAATTAAACTCCAGGATTTGATCATTGTCTCGATTTCATCACTACCTTGCGAAGAAGACCAATTGCCAAAATAAAATCTATACTTATGATGAGAAGGCACTACAGTTCTGGGCTCGAAATGAATTCGTTCCAAACAATGTTAAATTGACAAACTAACAACGAATACACTACACTCTACATACACACTACAATATTCTGATTTATTTGTGGATTTGGATCCATCCCTGTAAATATGACAAGTGATGGTCATCATCTTAAGACTAGTATCGCTTTAATGGCGCAGTCCATCAGATAAGGACATATTTTTTTGTTTCCTGCCCTTTACGGAACAATGGCTGCCGATAATTCTGTTATTACGAGCACTGTAAGACAAATGAGAGTGACGGCTTGGTCGCCATTTGTATCTGAGAGTTTGATTATCAGCTGTTCGTATTGTTGAGTAATTTTTATGAATACCCAACTGCTACCGAGGGTTTTATGACTTTTCGGGTTTGCTCTTTTACTTGTTTATTTATTTATTTATTATATTTATTAATCACAGAATCCACAGCTCTTAAAAATACCAACCAGTATTACAGCCAATTACGGATTCACAATTTAATAATTATACAAAGAAGAAATTTCAACAGAAATTTAGAAATCTAAACATAATATTTAAGGACTCGTGTGAGGTGTTAAGAAGTGTGCAAGAGGAGTTGCGTATGAGTGTGTGTGTGTATTGTATTATGAGTTTAGTTCAGTATGATACAATCGGACAAAACCGTACAGCTAGCAACAAATCAATCCAGTTCAAAAGCCAAGGGTCAGTTATTTATGTTAACCCTTAATTCCCAAAACAGAGCATTCTGCCGCCAACAGCACAGTCCCGAGCCACCGCGTCACAGTGAACGAAGCCGCCGACCGTCCTCTCGCTCGAAACGCACAGCAGTGTATAGTGTGTAGAATTGTAGTACCTACCACTCAACTCTATTCTTAATAGATTCATTCTGCTTTAGCTTTATTAGTCAGTTCGCCGCATACAGAGGCCAGTAGCAGTTACCTGAAAATACCTTTCCTGTAGTTAAAAATATCTATGTGAGAGAATTGTTTGTTAAAATTCCTTAGTATCCTACCAATAACTGAGTTTAAGAATTCTAAGAATAATAGTCTAAGAATAGCCATACTAATATCGCCATACAAGATTTTTTGCAAAACTAGCCATGTCGATATCTGTGTTTATCACGGAGATATGAGCCGTCAAATGCCGCCATGTCCATACATCCATGATGCAACCATCGACAGAAAAATGCTTATAACTCTGTTTGTAGTTTTCCCGACATATGATGGTCCAATTGGTCAGCACTGTTGGTAGCGGAAATAGTCAAGGACTATCAAAATCTGCCTAGCCTTTTCCCAACTATGTTGGGGTCGGCTTCCAGTCTAACCGGATGCAGCTGAATACCAGTATTTTACATGGAGCGACTGCCTATCTGACCTCCACAACCCAGTTAATGGGTAATACGATACCCCTTGGTTAGACTGATTACTTTTGGGCTTCTGACGACCCGTAACGACTGCCAAAGATCCACGAATGACAGCCGGGACCAATGGCTTAACGTGCTTTTCCGAGGCACGGAGGAGTCTCGGTATGTAAAGATGGTTACCCATCTACGGACCAACGCCGGCAAGCGAAACTTAACCTGATGGATCGACCCGTGCGGCTGTTATTAAGGAGGAAGGACTATCAATAATATTAAAATATAATCAGTAAAGAAGGCTCCTCTTGGCCATGTTTTTGTCACATAGAGCCGACGGATTTTTCAAATACACAGTTTAATTTGGTAAGAAGGTGCTCTAGCTGGGAGATCCGTGGTGGCCAAGTGGAAATAACCGCGACTTACGAGTTGTAGGTCGTAGGTTCGAACCCAGGCAGAGACTTTGTGCCAATAATTTATTCTCAGACATCCTAGACCCATCCCAGCTACAAAAAACTTAAAAAGTTGCTTAGTAGGTACAGAAATAAAAGTGGAAAATATTGTCGATTCATCAACCCGCAGCGCTCACATTCAGATTGACAAATCGATTGAACACATCCGCGTCCAACCTATCTTTTTAACGATGCTGTTGCTACTCCGCCGCACAGTTCTCAAGACTGACGCAGTTTTCTTCCACATAACTGCATAGAGTTCATCTACATGCGCGTCCGCAAACATACCTGAAACACTACATCAACGCGGGAGCCGCAACTCTATTGTACTCTGCTGTTGACTGTATAAGAATAACATCGTCGGTGGTGTGATCAACGTTGTTCTGAAGATAACTCCACCTCTTCAAGACTCACATACTAGGTGTTAGACTAGTATTGTTTGCAACCAACTAATAGAACACCATTTACGACTTTGCAGTCCACACAAAACTAATATTGGCACTAATTAATCTATTAACCCTCCAAACGGCAAGAGGGTCTCGGAGACCACAATTTAATAAAAAAATATATTTCGCGAAGTTCTTAACACAGTCGAAATAGGGGTGACATTAGATTGCATGTAGTCCAGTGTTGGGCATAATGGACCATACAGTTAATATGAAGTACAAACAAACTATTAAATATTTTTATGCGATATCGCTCGTAAAAGTTGATTGAAGGGATATTTAATGGCTCTTCCACAATGATAGGTCTTATTGGGACCTAAATGTGTGTCCTTTATGGGCGTTACAGCTATAAAGGTGGTTTTTGGTTCTAGTAATAATGTTTATGGTGATTGTTGGGCGTTTATTAATCAACAAGTGGATAAATATGGGATTACGTAATTTGATGGCAATTAATTTTACAAAGAATGATCGTAAATCAGACCTATTATAGACATAGCATCGGAGGATTTACTGCAATTCTGGAAATGTGCACTATGGGTAGTTATCCTTTTTAATACGGTATTTAAAAGGCAATATCAGTAGGATGAATGAGCGGATATTTCCATTTGGAGAAGATATGGATGGCATTAAACTAATATTTTGCAGGCCTCAAAGGCGGAGACTGACTTAAGTATAACGTTTGCTTGTAATGTATCGAGTTTTTGTAACGCGTTACAGTAGTTAGTCGAGCCGAGCCGCTCAATGCGAGCATTGCGAGCGTATCATGTTTACGGCCATTATGAATAAAAATGGAGCACGCTTGAGTCAAGTGCTCAAAGCGAGCGTTCGCCGCGTTTAGTGTATCGCCGTTTTGTAACCCAGCTCGCCTCGAATGGATAAATGTTACAAGTCAGTCTTTGCCCTAATATTAAACGTGGCACATTCTCCCAAGATCATATTTATGAAGTTTTCATTGATATTGAGGACAACTAGAAGGTCTAGAAAAAATGATATTCCATCAGCGATGACGATGGTGAAAAAGTTAAAATGTACAACAATGTACAGACGCCAGCACATCAAGCTACTACAATCTGTAAAATTTGACAGTTTCGGGTAGCTTGATGGGCTGGCGTCTGTACAATGTGTGTTGACTGGAAACCAAACAAATATTATAATTGTTTTTATACTAAATTATAGTCCATACTATAAATAATTTGGCATTAAAAACGGAAATTGCGCAAAATTCAAGTTAGCGTAGTTTAAACAACACAAACCTTAGCAATAAACATAAACAGTCGTCAAAACATGCACGTTTTCTTTAACAAAACTACCTGTCAATTCGAATCTATTTAAAATCAAATTCACATAAACGTAAGTCATGTCATAACTTAAGAAAACACGTCACGAATATTTAGAATCAACATGATTTACTTACCCCTACAAATCGATAGCTTTGTTGTCCAGAATAATGCATGGGAATTTCAATCGGACATCCCTGAAACAGTTACTACAAAGCACGGCGCCCCTTCAACTGGTTTTAAATAATACGTATTTTAAATACATGTGTCCGTACTTCTGTGTTCACATTATTGATATTATATGATAGTTTATTTTAGTCTCATTGTTTGTCGAAAACAGAAGTTGGGACGGGTCAGCGTTTGAGGGTTGATAGAGTGAATATGGATTTGGGATTTTCTTGGGACACGTTATTTTTGTAAAATGTAGTTGTTAGCAAAAATAGTGAATATTTTGCACAAGTTGTTAAATAAAATTATGAATAAAACATTTTTAATTAAAAATAATTGAAAGTCTATTGGAACTGTGGTTTCCTAAATAAGGTCAAATCAGAAACGGATTATACTCAGATACGTATTTTCAATTTATGTATTTCTAGACAACTACTTAATTAATATCTTGAGAAATACGTCAAATTTCACACATGTTCAGCAAACCGACATCTCATCTTGAACAAAAACCTTGGTCGCCCTACATAGGGTTGCTTCTTTCAGGATTCTAATGCATTGTGACGGACGTCGTGGCGACAAAACAAAGTAAGGGATTTTGGTCTACATAGTTAGTTAGGGTCATCGCGCCCCGATGCGATTTTGGACAACTTTTGACGGGTACACGTCACTTATTATTATTTAAACTTGATTGACAACCCTAGTGACGAGTTTGTTTAGAAATGATAATAAGAAAGCAGGACTTTGTATTTATAATCCTTCAGATAAAAGAAAAAAAGAAAAAAAAATCCTTCTGACTGATTTCGGTTACGGTGACTAATCTCAACGTAAACTAGCCAATTAAGTACACAGGACATAGCACTAGTGTGCGCACAAATACAGGAACACTCTCTTCCACTACTCTCATAGTATAATAGAACGGCTATACAGGATAACGAGAGAGATCAGGCGCAGGACCGACGGCTTTACGTGCTCTCCGAGATATGGGGATGTAACACCACAATTTTTCTTACACCAGGCTGCTAATTGTGAATCGCCCGGAGGACACGGTGGAGCATACGGTGGTGGTCTGCCCAGCTCCGGCAGAGCACCGCCGCGACCTCGCGGAGGCGATCGGCGGCGGCGATCTCTCGCGTCCGGCCCTGGCCCAGCAAACAGGAACAAAAAGGAACACGGGTGGATTTTAGTCAGTAGAAGTCTGATACGCCCTCCCGCTCCCGGAGAAGTCATTCGATAAAACCCACCCGTGTTCCTTCAGTTGCCTGTGCCAGGGCCACGGTAACTCTTTCGAACAACCCGCAACCCCGGCGGCCATCGGCCCTAGAGGACCCCTTCAACTAGTGCTGACATCTCTTTGAGGCGCGCGTGGAACACAACGCGCCGTCGACCCGGGCCTGGTCCTTACCGGACGGCGAGCTACCCATTGCTCGCCATCCGCAAGCCCGCGCCTACGGTGGCCGGGAATCGGCTATCGATTCCCGACGCCCAGGGCGTCTCCTGCGGCGACTAGGGGCGTGAGGGCGCAAAGATTGCCTCTCCCGCACGCGTTCAGCCTCCTCCTTCGCGAGCATTACAGCTTCGCAGAACGAGGTGACGGCTTCCCATGCACCATGGGATGGCATGTACTATGGCCTGTACCAGGGCCGGACGCGAGAGATCGCCGCCGAAGATCCCCTCCGTGAGGACGCGGCGGTGCTCAAGCCGGATGCCCAAGCCGGGCAGACCTCCACAGGTACTGTAGTCCTACTACTAGTAGTAGTGTAGTTTGGAGTTAAGTTATAAAATAGAACGACGCATTTAGTGTTAAGCTCTGATTTTGACGGATAAAGCTCGTACTGACATTTACTTGTTAATCAATTATACAAACATTGTAACGTCTATGATGTCACAGATTGTATGGAGAACCAATTAGCACTGACGCTATACATGAATCTTGGTAATATGCTATACGAGTAAGATACCTAAGTAAATTAAAATCCGGTGCTTCATTAATATTTGGCTGATAATCACCACTTTTTTAAGGTCATTTACCATACAAAAACCCACCTTTCACCATTTCCTTGGGTCTAAAGTAGCAGTTACTCGATCTACTTTTAAAGTAACCACCACTTCCTGTAGGTCCTCTGATCTACTCTGAATTGAATCCGGCTTCCGAAAAAACACTACAATGTGAAAAATAACTAATTTGGGATGTAGGTGTCTTTGGATCTGTATTTTAGTTTTTGGCCACCGACTTCCGTTAGTGACGTCCGGTAGTGTTTTTTTGGAAGTCGGTTTTTTTTTGTAAAATAGTTTTTATGTTTCACTTTTTAGTGGGTCAGTTTGTAATTAATTATCTAAGTTACAATAGCCTAATGTCAAATGCTGATCACCTTTAATAAAATATTGCTTTTCCCGATGCAGGCACGTTAATTGTTGAGGAGTTCTAGAAAGAAAGAACATACGTTTATTTGGGGTAAATATGACAAAGAAATAATACTTAACAAAATAAAATAATAAAAGAACAATTTGGGAGAAAATATGCGTCACATTCACGCAAAACGGCATCTAAACAAACGGCGGGTAGTTCTCCTAGTAAGAACTAGGAAAACTGGGGCTGATGTTCAGGTCACCAACACCATATGCATTGTGACGAGCATATATTGCTTAGATTCGATTACTTTAATATGGTTGATATTAAAGTAATCGAATCGCAACCCGAGAAATACTTAGATAAAATTGGCCAATTGACCATCTGTGGTCTTCATCATCAGTTCCAATTCACTGAATGGTGCTTTTTCTTTTTTTTTTCAAATGCTGTGTTACGATAAAATACCCAAATCGCTATAGGTGTGCCTATAAAATTTGAGAATTTCCCTCGACTGTAATGGGAACACCTCGAGAGCATACCCTTTCAAACAAAAAAAGTTTTTGCAAATCCGTTTATATATGACGGAGTTATGCCTATATGTGTATACATAATTTAAAAACATCCGAATTGAGAAAGCAGATTATTTAACCGACTTCCATACAGGAGGAGGTCCTTTTTAGAAGTCAGTTAAAAAATCTGCTGTTTTATACAAAGATGATATGTTAACCCTATGTTAGTGTAAAGGCTCCCGCAGACAGGCGCGACGAGACAGTGCGACGCGTCTCCGGAAGTTTTCATACAAATTGTCACCAGAGTCGCGTCCGCGTCATTTGGTTCCATTGTAGTATTTTGAATACCCAAGAGTACTTTCACTCCCTTCAAAGATTGTCAATAAATTAAATATCGACCTTATAGCCAACAAACCTCGATACTCACACGTTACGTAACAACGAGCTTCATTTAATTAATAGTAGTATTTAACGTCACGTTTAGTTAGCGTGCGTCCTTTTGTTACGTTTCAATAAACGCATTGTGATGCGTTGTGCGTTAAATCTTGCGTTGTCAGACGTGGCGTGTACAGTTCGATTTAGCGGCTGCGATCTATCACGGTGGAATGTGGCGCTAATTATTTATGTTGATTCTGTTGAGGGCAGAGATCTAGGTTATTTCATGTTGGAAATGTTATAGTTAAAGTAAATTGTGCAAGTTGGAAATTGCATGGGAAGTTGAGCATAAGCACTACTTAGACTTTGATTGAGGAGCTCGTGGCCAAGTAATAACATCGATCAGGTTAAGCTACGCTTGCCGTGATTGGTCTGTGGATGGGTTTACATACCGAGACGCCTCCGTGCCTCGGAAAGCACGTTTAGCCTGTGGTTCCGGCTGTCGAATCTTTGACAGTCGTTACAGGTCGTCAGAAGCTTGAAAGTCTGATAACCAGTCTTACCAAGGGGTATCGTATTACCCAATTACTGGGTTATGGAGGTTAAATAGGCAGTCGCTCCATGTAAAACACTGGTATTCAGCTGCATCCGGTTAGACTGGAAGCCGACCCCAATATAGTTGGAAAAAGGCAAGGCAGATTGAAAAAAACGTAGGCTTTGATTGACAAAATGACGTAGTAGCAGAAACTAAATAGACTCGTAAAATTAAGGTGCTTTTTCATAAACAACAAATCAAATGAACACAATGGGGACCTCTGAAATAACAGCGGTAGGTAGAGCTCCTAGCCTATTAGTTGTAAGAAGTATAGAGGTATGAGGAACATGCTATGAAGTTCAGTCATCCCTTATAGAAAAGGGAGGAAACGTAGATACCACCACAGCAGGATAAGAAAATTGATAGTTTAAAACCACAGCTATATAGATAGACTAGATCTATATCTGTGTTTAGAACACATACATACCTTTTTTTATCCGACTGTCCCAGAAGGAGGGTAATGTTTTCGCACTCATGTCTGTATGTATGTGGGTATGGTCGTTCCACTGTGACCTCCTGTAGCCTAAACGGCTTGATGGAATTTTAACATAATTATGAGGTGTCGTTAGATTTGCTTCAAATGTGGGAGTGACATAAGGCTATGTATAATATTTATATATTGCATCTGGAAATATAAAAAAAAAACCGGTCAAGTGCTTGTCGGACCACGCATAATGAAGGGTTCCGTAGTTGCGATGAATTTATCTCAAGAACAAACTTATTATTGTAGTTGAAAAACATGTTCTCCCATACATTCCAAATAGAAATTCAAAAAGTGCTGATTCTCAGCCTAGTTTGAATAAATGACTTTTGATTTTGATTTTGATTAGAAATGTCCATAGTTAAACGAAAAAGTTCCAACCCACATTGCATTTAATGTGGGTTGGATCTTTTTTGTTTAACTATGGACAAATTTAAGTTTGTACGCACAATATTGAGAGATTTACCATGTTGCTATAAGACCATCGACTTCTTTTAGGTTTTCCTGTAATCTATAGGTATTGAACTAATTTCTATATTTTTTTTCAAAATTTTAGGCTCAGTACTTTCGGAGATAAGGGAGGCGATAGTAAATTTTCGTCTACTTTCTTAAATAACTTTAAAATGCTTTGTTTTAAAATTAAAAAAAAAATACATTTGAGACTCTCACAGTAAGCCCTTTTATTTGAAATGTCACACGGTACAGTTTGAAAAACTTTTTTTAAATTTTCTTATCTGCTCCCCAAAAGTTTACCCCATTATTCAAAATTTATTTATTTACGTTACACGTCCATGTTTGGGTCACAGAAATACATATGTGTACCAAATTTAAATTTAATCGGTCCATTAGATTCGGAACAAATTCGCTGTGACAGACGGACAGACAGAAACACGAGTGATCCTATAAGGATTCCGTTTTTTTCCTTTTGAGGTACGGAACCCTAAAAAGGAAGGGCAAGATTTTTTTTAAATAAATTTCAACAATATTGGTACTTATCGAATAAACGCAATTAATGAGTCAATTCTAAATACTAAATTAAAAAGCTTGAAATAAAACAAATAATTTGATAAAAAGAACCCACTGCACAAAAACACATAACTGAAAAGGAGACAAACAAGCATTATTTATAATCTATAGAATTTTGGTATTGCAGACCCACGACAAACACACCATATTTCAGATTATTGGTTTGTCCCTGCCTGAGATACCAAAATTCTATAGATTATAATGCTTGTTTGTCTCTTTTCAGTTGTGTTTTGCAATCGGGTTTTTTGTATTTATTTTTTTCAAAATTTATTTTTAGTAGATAGTTTGTTTTTTTTATGTTAGCCTACATTGTCCTACTGCTGAGGAAAGGCCTCCCCAAATCCTTCCAAGCATTTTCCTGGGCCGTCTCGATCCAACCCTTGCGGTACGTGTCTAGGTCGTCTCTCCACCTCTTCCTAGATTGACCTCGGCGGAGCCGTCCATCCTCAGGCATCCACCGTGTGGAGACTGTTGCCCAGGTTGTTTAAGCACGGGAATTTGAAATTACACCTACAATATAAATACAATGGATTGAGTTGCACTAATCACTGATATCACGCCATCGATCTAAATAGTAAGTGCCTTAGATATTTCAATAAAATATTTGCCTTACATTGCATATTAAGTGCGACCACACGAAACCTAGTTCCAAACAACCCCAGCGATGGATTACAACCAAACAAATGCAATCAGATCACAATACAAGTATTTCTCAACATGTTACATACAAAGCCGAGTTTGTTTAGCACTATTGACATTCTGATGACATCTGTCAGTCGGCCATTTTAGAAAATAGTCGTGGGAATGTGTGGGTGATCCGTTATTGTAATGTTTTGTTGAGACGTAATTTGATTGTTTGTGATACTGGACAGATATTGTTGAAGGTGGGAGATTTATTTGTATTTGTTATGAATAGTTATGATAGAAAGGCCTTTGCTCTTATTAAAAGACGGAGAATGCTATGAATGTAAACGTGAAAGACTCAATTTAAGAAACCCGATGAATCTGTCTATATCAGTGGGGTACACGGACCCCTTAGGGGTCTGTAGCATGTGAATTAGGGGTCCGCAGTAGGTCGGTTAACGGTTAATATTTATTGGGAAATTGTGTAGTAAACTCGGCATTTCACGGCCAAGCTTAACCACTACGAGGCAGGGTTCTCGGTTCAGGTTTCGATAAAAACAAAAAGTCGCAATCGATTGATCGTCGTAGATGACATGCGCCTTGCCTTGTCGAAGACAATTCCACAATTTAACGTTTTCACTGAGGCCAAACAGCAGCATCCTTCTCATAAAGTTAGTAGTAAGTGTAATAAACTACCAATAAAATGATTATTTAATATAAATAAGCCTTGATTTCAAATTCAAAATATTTATTTGCCAGAAAATACATTGCTTAACAAGGGAAGATCTTAAAGCCTAAATGTTATTTTATTCTGCCTACAAGCAAGCGTGCAAATTACTCATTCGTGTCAATCATTTTCACAACGTACCTACCCAAAACACAAAAAAAAAAAAAACATTCCTAAAATATTCTTTGATAGGGGTCCGTGGAATTGAATAAATTGTGAAAGTGGTCCGTGACTGCTAAAACTTTAAGAAACCTAGTACACCTATTTCTATATGAATTATGGATTTTGACGTGAGAAAGAGAACTTCGACGTAGATTCTAGGCTAAACTTGTATTTCTTGCTTTAACAGCCAAATGGAAAAGTCTTACCAAAATAGTGGTCCAAAGTTTGATCCATCGAAAGGTTGAACAAAAGCTATTAGGTGTTATTCTATCAAAGTATTTCATGCCATTAGAAAGCGACTCACAATATAATTTTAATCACACATTTTAAAAACAACCTCAGTTCTACAAACACAACGTTAAATCCCACTCTCATTTTCAACCACAATCTTCCAAGAACACACAAGCTCCGCTACCAATATTACCCACCGATCCAATTTTATTTTTGTTCGTCACATTATCACTGGTTGTTAAGGCAAAAGCTTCAGGTAGCCCGCGAAATTCAATTTTTCTTATTCTGCAATTCTTCTTCAATTTGCAGGTCAGTATCAGGTTGTATGTTGTTTTAATATGATTCGCGACCGTAACATATCTGTATTTATATAATAATAACCATTAAAATCATAAATACAATTCTCTAAGTTCATATAACCCTAATGAAGGATTATTTCATGAAATCTTGACATTTAGGAGTATACTAACTTAAGGAGTTGTATTACTGATTCTAATGATTATTATTATTTTGTAGATACATATATGTTACAGTCGCGGAATCGTACTTTAATCAACATACTACCTAATACTGACTTGGCAGCAGCTTGTGGCTAAGTAATAACAGCCGCACGGGTCGATCCATCAGGTTAAGCTACGCTTGCCGGGGTTGGCCCGTAGATGTGTGACCATCTTTACATACCGAGACTCCTCCGTGCCTCGGAAAGCACGTTAAGCCGTTGGTCCCGGCTGTCATTCGTGGATCTTTGACAGTCGTTACGGGTCGTCAGAAGCCCGAAATTCTGACAACCAGTCTTACCAAGGGGTATCGTATTACCCAATAACTCGGTTGTGGAGGTCAGATAGGCAGTCGCTCCATGTAAAATACTGGTATTTAGCTGTATCCGGTTAGACTGGAAGCCGACCCCAACATAGTTGGGAAAAGACTAGGCAGATTGATTGACAACCTAATACTGACTTGCAAATTGCAAAAAACGTAAGAAAATTGGAATTTTGCGAGCTACCTACGTATAGACCTTCCACAATCAGACTGGCACGTTACCCTTGTTCTTATAATCATAGCAGTCTATTAGTGTCCCACCACAAGATAAAGGCTTCTTCTCATACAGAGAAGGCACGAGCATTGATAAGCACGCTCGCTCAAGACGGTTTGGCGATTTCAGACTTATGTTAACTATAAGTCCAGGTCGCCTCACGATGTTTTCCTTCACCGACGTCAGTAATGTCTAAGATAAACTCGGAAAGTACATATGAATTGAAAAAGTCACATTGGTACTTGCCCGGATTTGAACCCACAACCTCGTGTATGGGAGGTGAAGCCTTCACCACTGGGCCATCACGACATTACTGTGACAAAAATAATAGTAGTGTTACAGGACAGATATAATGGCACGATGGTAAAAAAACGATGAAACCTTTGCAAGTATGTATCATAATAGGTACATGCAGACAGTACAAAAAAAAACCGGTCAAGTGCGTGTCGAACCACGCACAATGAAGGGTTCCGTAGTTGGGATGATTTTATCCCAAGAACAAACTTAACATTGTAGTTGAAAAACATGTTCTCCCATACATTCCAAGTACAAATGTAATTTTGTACGCACAGTATTGAGAGATTTACCATGGTTTTTTTTTAAGACCATAGACTTCTTATAGGTTTTTTTTTGTAGTCTAGAACTAACTTTTGTATTTTTTTTCAAAATTTTAGGCTTAGTAGTTTCGGAGATAAGGGGGGAATGCTCAATTTTCGTCTATTTTCTTAAGTAACTTTAAAACAATTTATTTTAAAATTATAAAAAATATATATATTTGAGACCCTCATAGTAAGCTGTCTTTTAATATGTCACACGGTACAGTTTGCGAAACTTTTTTTTTTTAATTTCCTTATGCCTCCAAAATTGATCCCCATATTCAAAATTCATTTATTTACGTTACACATCCGTATTCGGGTCACAGAAATACATACGTGTACCAAATTTCAACTAAATCGGTCCATTAGATTCGGAGCAAATTGGCTGTGACAGACGGATAGACAGACAGATAGTCAGACACACGAGTGATCCTATAAGGGTTCCAATTTTTCCTTTTGAGGTACGGAACCCTAAAAATAATTTTGGCGTGTGAAGTGGACTTCAGCGATTGCTTGAATTGAAAAGGCTTATAGTCTGTCCAGAAACAATTTTACAAGGAAAAGCCCTGGCAAAAATTGTTCACAGCAAAACACACTTTACACATTGATTTAAACCTAGAGCTTTCAGTATGATACTACCTACTTATTACAGTTTGGTTTCACGACAATACAAAAGTATCAGCCACACTTTTTCAAACAACAGCATCCCATCCCATTTCAACTCAAAAACACTCTCAATTTCAATCAAGTTCCAAGAAAATAAAAGCTTAGCTACCAATATTACCCACCGATCCAATTGTATGTTTGTCCGTCACATTAACACTGGTTGTTAAGGCATTACAAGACAAACACACTGGCACGCTAGTCTTGTTCTTACTGTGATAATTGAACGGATAAAGAAAGGAATTAGATCTGGTGAAGTTAACGCTTCTTATTTGAGTGTTAGAATCTTGGCTGTTTGTTTTTGAGCCATTTTTGAGAGGTTTTAGTGAATTTTTGTAGGCTGTGGTTAGGTTGTTTTGCTGTCAGCGTCATAAATAGTGCAGAGGCTGGCATGGAGCTTGTAATAATCAGAGATCGGAATATGTAAATAAATACTTAAAATTCGAGGAAAAAAGTAACAAGAGTAGATAATACCTACCTGGAGAGTGAGATACCTACTATAAAATCCCGGAATGATAAACATGACTATTAAATCTCGGGTTTTAATAAATTGTGAATTATTAATTATTTACTATAAATATTTAATTTGTTACGAATACATATATTCAAAGTGAAATAAAGAATTCGCAATTTGTTATTTCCCGGGAAATTCCCGGGAATTAAAAATAGATAATTATTTATTATTATATTTTATTATAATTATTTAACTGGTTACGAATGTATTCAAAGTACAATAAATAATTCACAATTTCTTAAATCCCGAGATTTAATTAAAGAGTTTAGGTATTTATGCTCTACCTATTCCGATCTCTGGTAATAATTGACGATATTGATGTGTAAATCAAGATCAAAAACGTCTTGACCTTAAAGCTAGATCGTTTTTAACCGACTTCAAAAAGAGGAGGAGGTTCTCAATACTACTGTATGTTTTTTGTGTTTGTTACGCAATTACTCCGCCAATTATGAAATTGATTTTGATGATACTTTTTGTTTAGTAGGGCATACTTCAGAGGTGGTCCCATATAAATTGTATTAATTTTGCTTGGGGAGTTAGATTTGATAATACGTATTTAATCTACTTTGTATATCTTGTGGATGTTCTAATACTTCCTGTCACTGTTGTTTACAAAGCAAGCAGTGGTATATGAATTGGTGTGGGCTAGGTACCTACCATAACTAAATAGTGAATTAAAAAAAAATACAAAAAATTACAACCGACTTCCAAAAAAAAAAAACACCACAAGATAACATATAATTTCGGAAGTCAGTGGCAAAAAACTAAACTACATTTCCAAAAACACCGACTACCAAAATTAAAGTTTTTTTAACTTTGTAGGTAGTGTTTTTTTTTTTTTTTTTGTAAAAAAGTTTTTGAGATTTAAAAAGTTGTCGATAGTGCTCCAACGTGTCTTATCGCAATCAAAGAGCAAGCAATACATGCAGGCATTTGACAAAGCAGTATTTCGAAACTATCCGCCATTTGCATCGAGTCTCAGATGAGCTAATTTCGTGAATAATAAAAAAATAATACGCTCCTTTCTATTTTATACCACTTACCGTTAACGGAAGACCCGTTAACGGTAAGTGGTTCTTAACTACTTCTAAAATTGGCGGTTCTCCTTTAATTATTTTGTTTTAAAAATGATATGATTAAGAAACCTAACGCCAGTGTGAAGCTCAAGCAACTCACGACCCTATTCGCCCTATAAGGCAAAAATAGTGTGAAAATTAGGACCACGGAACTAGAACAAATAACTCCTAAAATACAGGAAACTAGGGTAGAGGGGGCTATGGTTAAAAGTGTTAATTTGGTCAAATAATGATGATAACCCTACTTAGAGGCTGTGTGACGCTTCTGAGAAGGACACACGTTTACAAAATAGATGACGACTTCTGTAGTACGCGCCACCGAAGTATAGAATAGAGGGATGGAGTAGACTTTGATAAAAAAAAATAACAAAACCAGCCAAGTGCGTGTCGGACTACGCACAATGAAGTGTTGCGTAGTTGGGATGAATCCTAAGAACAAACTTAACATAAAACAGAAAAGTGCAAAACATGTAGTTGAAAAACATGTTCTCCCATTCATTCCAACTGCAAAAGTAAGTTTAGATAGTAAGCCCTTTCATTTTATATGTTACACGGTACAGTTTGCGAAACTTTTTTTTAATTTACTTATTTGCCCCCCAAAATTGACCCCCATATTCAAAATTCATTTATTTACGTTACTCGTCCGTGCCAAATTTCAACTTAATCGGTTCATTAGATTCGGAGAAAATTGGCTGTGACAGACGGACAGACAGTCAGACAGACGCCCGAGGGCTCCTATAAGAGTTCTGTTTTTTCCTTTTGAGGTACGGAACCAAGTGCTTTTGCGTTCTTTTGGTTTTTTCGGGGAAGAACACGAATTCAACAACTACGTATATATGTAGGTAAGTATGTAGTATAGTGTTTATTTCTTACTCATTGACCAAGAAAACATTAGATGAGGTTGAATTTGAACCATTTTTTTAACGATTTTCCTATTATACCAGTACCTTAATTGCGTAACACACTACCAATCGGATTCGTTTTCTTTTTGGCAGTTCAACAACATTCATTGCGTTATTTACGTTGTTGAGCAGTCAAAATTTTCGAACATATGGAGCAATGGATTAGCAATTTGCTTGATAGTGTGTGGATGCAGCTTGTAATGGTCCTGATATCTATGTGCAGGGCAAATGCATGTTCTCATACAAAGAAGGAATTACACCCGTATTTATGAACAAGCAATTACTTGCTGCTAAGTAATTTCTTAGTGAAGTCATTACTTAAGTAAAGTATTATATATATTATTATAGTAGTAGTATTACTTAAGTATAGTATACTTATTCATTATAAAATCTTGTTCTATAGTCGAGTAATGTACGTTACTTACTTGAGTAAGAACCAACGTTCCATTGCAAAATCAAGATGAGTTCTCAATTCTTAAGTAAAGAAAATGGTGACTATTACTTTGCTAAGAATTCTAACCTTTGACAGTTCTAACTTCAAGCAAATACTAAATTATTGAATAAAAATCGTTACTTGAGTAATTACTTTTAATGAAGTAATCACTTTTACTTGTGTGAAGCGCAGTAAAATACTCACACATACGGGTGTGAGTATTTTACTGCGCTTGCTCAGTTTGCGTGACGATTTCAGTTCAAAGCATTTTAGAACTCCAGAATCAGGTTTCCTCGCAACGCAACACCGTCAGGGATGCTTAAAATTAAGTAACGTAAAAACTACTATAAAGATTTAAGTTTACTAATAGAAAAGCTTCTAACCAAATTTATATCAGAACAAACTCCTCTCCACGCATGCCCTTATCTCGTCAATGCTCCTGGCATAGTCCATTACTTAAACAAACCGGGGATTGTGTGTAGTGGCCACTTTACACCCACGTGGGCCTGTTTGTCTGTCTGTCTGCCCTCAGGTCGGAAACTGACATGAAATGAGTATCACTGAAGATTGTCTTCATTATCCTTTGAGATGAAAGTAAGATCTTGGCTCTGGCCTTTTGTGGGTTAGGTAAATAAATTTGTCAGTAAAAAAAGTCTTGTAGTTTAGTGTACTGTTTTTATTAATATAGTAAGTGTTGAAATTTAATTAAAATGTTGATTTTGTAAAGTACAGTCGCGAGCAGAAGCATGACAGTGTTCACACTATGATTTAAGTCTCTGGCTTCTTCAAACGCATTTCCAAGCAAACAGTAGCAGCGGTAGCTGTTCTAGTAGGATTGTGATTATATTATATATGACAGGCCAGCTGGCGTGGTTGGTTAAGATACCGCCTATCATGTCACAGGTCGTGGGTTCCATTCCCATCCAGGACAAACATTTGTGTGCATGAACATGTCTGTTTGTTCTGAGTCTGGGTGTAACTATCTATATAAGTATGTATTTACAAAAACACCGGCCAAGTGCGTGTCGGAATACGCACAATGAAGGGTTCCATAGTTGGGATGAATCCTAAGAACAAACTTAACATTGTAGTTGAAAAACATGTTCTCCCATACATTCCAACTGTAAATATAAGTTTGTAAGCACAATTATAGATTTCTTATAGGTTTTCCTGTAATCTATATGTATTGAACTATTTTCTGTATTTTTATTTTTTTTTTTATTTTAGGCTCAGTACTTTCGGAGATATTTTTTTAAATAACTTTAAAATTATAAAAAATAAGAAATATTTGAGGCCTTCCCAGTATGCCCTTTCATTTGATATATCACACGGTACAGTTTGCAAAACTTTTTTTTTATTTTCTTACTTGCCCCCCAAAATTGACCCCCATATTAAAAATTCATTTATTTACGTTACACGTCCGTGTTTGGGTCACAGAAATACATACGTGTACCAAATTTCAACTTAATCGGTCCATTAGATTCGGAGCAAATTGGCTGACGGACAGACAGACAGACAAATGAGTGATCCTATAAGGGTTCCGTTTTTCCTTTTCAGGTACGGAACCCTAAAAGAGCAGTGTATGTAGTACCTATATCAGTTATCTGGTTTCCACTGTACAAGCTCTGCTTAGTTTGGGATCCGTGGGTTGGGTAACCGAGTGTGAAATATTATATATTTCTACGAATCAATTCTGATGACCGATTCTTTCAACTAAGTAAAATCGTTCCATTTCGTCCTTTTCTTAAATATTTCCTCATAAATCAGTAAATACAGACCAATAAGTTCACATTTGTCACCGTTAACATATTATCATATATTTGACTAGCATATTATACCTCGTGACAAGCTTTCCATCTCATATCAACAACAACAACAAATAAAATCACAACTTTCACAAAACCACAAAGCGTTGTTGTCCATAGAGAGCTATTTCCAACAATCTATATTATTCAACGTGAGCACTACAATTATATGTTCTCGTTTATGGACCGCGATATTTACCGGCACTCCGTGTATGCATACAAGTTATTCAATCAGTATTTTTGACAGGAAATGCTTTGTTGACAGGCTGCTATGATATTGAGGTGGCTGTGAGGTGAACCAGTGGCGGCGTTTAGGTCTCCTTCAAATATTATGATATTAGTTCTTTGTCATTTTGGGCGTAATATGTGCGGCGGAAAGACAGTGAGAGCGAAGCGATACGTGCGATGTGAACTTAAACGATGCACTTAGAAAAGCTTGATAACTGTGTTTCCGAACGCAAACAACCCTAATCTCTTCAAAGTGAGAGTGAACAGGCTTCTTCTGGGAAAGCTCACTCCATCGTCGACTTTGTCTCTGTCACCTCCAGAGTCAAGAGCAAACTCATCTCAAATACCTATAAAATATAACTGAGTTAAAAAAAAACACACACTTGACACGGTTAATAGATTTTCATGGAATTCAAATGATTCGCACAAGAACATTGACCGAAAAAAAATATCTCATATAAGATTGCTTCTTATTTTGTGTTTTTTTTTTTTCTATAAACACAAGGAACGCACTAGACAACAAACGGATAGATTGTTTACGATTGAAATGCAGCCTACAATGCCATACGTATTATCTCCAAGATCTTTTCCACCTCGCGTGCACTATACCCTATCCTTACCCTACTCATTGTTGATTCATAATGAACTCTATAATACCACAATACAAGTACGGGGAGTACACTACAACTAGTCCCGAAAAAGGAAATCACGATATTTTCCAAGATGGACGCCGTGCATTTGACACGTCGCGTCGCGCCCTCTTCAATGCGGTGTTTGTTGAACATGTCGCTACTTACTCCTATTTATATGTGTATTAGTTATTTGGAATAATATTTAGGGTTTGATATTGAGTAGTTTTGGGAAAGAGATCTTGTGGTAGATAAAATTGAATTTACATGATTTACATCAGACAAAATAAGTATTGAGAAAATGAGACTGCCTCGTTGGTCTAGTGGTTGCAAGCGCTAAGCAAAAAGTGAAGTCCTGTGTTCGATTCTCGGGTCGGGTAAAGTGTTATTAGGTTTTACCATCTGTTATTTCTCAGTAGCAGCCTGCAGTCAAATCAAAATCAAAATCAAAAGTCATTTATTCAAACTAGGCTGAGAATCAGCACTTTTTGAACGTCAAAATTACATAAGACAGTCCCCCAAAACGCCCGCCCTTCACCACTTCCTAGTGCTTTAGCTGGGGAGAAGAAGTGGCGCAACAAACTCCCCAGCAGCACAGCTGTCTGTTCAGTTAAATAAAAGATTCTATATAGCACTCCGCATAATAATTTAGGTACATTACGCAATACAAAACATTAAATTAAATTATTTGCTATAAGTAAGCTAGCACACGCCAATATACCAAAAAAAAAAAAAAATCGAAAACTATACTCAAGCAGAAACAAAATACAAAACTAAAAACGTAAGCAGAACTTTATACCCAAATAAAAGCCTCCAGTAATAAAGGGCGTGCCCACTTACATATAGCCGTACACGTAGTCGTAGTCTGGATTTGTGACCGGTTAATGGCTATAAGCTTCGCCCTCTTATGCGATTTAAACAAAACTGACGAAAGGTCAGTACCAAAACTCAAGCCCCTGTATATTTATCAGGTTGGCGGAAAAATATTGCACAAGAAATTGTAAATTACTAGAATTTTCCGGAATATTTAGTATTGATCTGGGATACGTAAGAATATTGTAGAAGGTTCTCGAAGCTATCACATCAAGGGTATATAAAGGCGCGCTATTGAGGATTTGGTTAATTTGTGAAAATGATTAGTGAACATCAACTTCGAACGATCATCTAACACGAGCGGCGTCAGGGACACAACGTGAGTGTGGCTACCGCTAACATCAGCAAAGCGTTCGGTGAAGGTGTTGTATCGCGATGGAAGATAAGCCGCTGGTTTGCTCACTTTGCATCGGGAGATATAACTCTTGAAGATCACGAGCGATCTGGGCGACCATCCACCTTCGACGATGACGAATTACTCCGCTGCTTAAAGGCCAATCCAGAAATAAATACGCGTGATTTGGCAGAGACTCTTGGCTGTCATTATTCGACCGTCGAGGCTCATTTATACAAACTCGGCTATCGTAAAATAATGGCACGATGGATTCCACATCAACTAACTGACAGTCATTGTCAAGTCAGAGTTAGTATTTGTGAATCGCTTCTTTTTTAGCCACATCGGAAAGAGTTTCTTGAAGATCTAGTAACCGGCGATGAGAGCTGGATTCTCTATAATAACAATAGACGGCACGCCGTCTGGTTTCCTTACGACGCAGAGCCACCAACGCAGTCAAAGCCGAACCGTCACTCACGCTAGCATCTTCTCTCCGTTTGGTGGGATGCGAAGGGCCCACTCTATTACGAGCTTCTCCCTGCGAGAAGGACGATTACGAATTCCATTTATACTGAACAGCTTCAGAAACTGGCTGATGCAATAAGAGAAAAACGACCGAGACGTGTAAATGTTCACTTACTCCATGATAATGCGCGACCTCATGTCGCTTCGGAGACTCGACAAAAAATCGTAGAGCTTGGATGGTACCCGGTTGCCCACCCACCGTACTCACCGGATCTCGCGCCATCCGACTATCACTTGTTTCGACCACTAAAGCTTTATTTGCTTAAGAAAAATTTTCAAAACTACGAAGACCTCAAAATGGCAGTGGACAATATCTTTTCTGCACTGCCTCTGGAATTCTGGGTGCAGGGTATCAACAATCTAACAACTAGATGGGCCAGAGTAATAGAGTTATTTGGGGATCACATTACTGATTAATTATTGTAAATAACAAAGTTACCAATAAATTCATGAAGTCATCTTGGTGCAAGACTTTTCCGCCAACCTGATGCTTTAGTTTCCAAATGAGTTCTGTCGCATCTGAGAGACTATTTTCCACCGCAGGTTTCATTTAAACATACTTGTGAAATCGCCTAAAAGATGAGAATACTTCGTTTTTTAAGCAAAATTTTAATTACTAACACTATAAACCTTAATTAAATGTTACTAACTAATAATCTAATTCTAAACCTGTATTTTTTTTAAATTTTGATAAGAAAAATAACTTGTGTTTTATTTATTTTACCTTCATTTAAATTCAATAAGCTTATCGGCATCAGTATCGGTATCTTATCGGCAAAAATGCCTATCGATGCATCCCTATATAAAATCAATTTGCAGGAAAGATACTGCAGTATATTTGTTCTTATTCACATTTTTACTTGGATACTTCATCTTAGATTTCATTGCAAATATATCATTACTCTGGTAAAATAAATATTTTCTTCATTCTTCACTTTGCCTTTGCCATAATTAAACTCAGACCAATAAAAAAGTAATTAAAGTTAAAACTATAACATCACTTGGGATCTATCTGTATGTTTAGGAACACAAAATGATTCAAGATGCAAATAATTACCTCAAAAGGTGAACAGTAGGGGAATTAGAAAGTGACAGGGTCAATTACTTCCACAAGCGAAATAAAGAGAGCGCAATAATGTGCTGGAACCAAAATAAAAGCGCCAAACCAAATAAAAATTGTTTAAAAATAACTTGCTGGAACTAAAAATAGTAACTAGCTATCCATCAAATATATTTTTTATTTGAGATGGGTTTGCTCTTGACTCTAGTCTAGGTCGGAGGCGACAGAGACAAAGTCGACGATGGAGTGAGCTTACCCAGGGGAAGCCTTATTTTCAGCCAGAGTTTTCAATTAACTAATGCACACATTTTGAATGCAATTTTGCAATGAAATTACCTATTTTGCAATGAGATTTTAGATTTACAGAAAAAGTAGAGGTCTTTTCGGAATTAAATTACCTATATCAAGAAAATTTAACCCAACTGCGTTTTTCTTCAGTCAGAGTATTATAATCAAATAGTCAATAAACATTTATCCTCGAGGAGCCTGTAGCTAAGTAATAACAGCCGCACGGGTCGATCCATCAGGTTAAGCTACGCTTGCCGGGGTTGGTCTGTGGATGGGTGACCATCTTTTCATACCGAGATTCCTCCGTGTCTCGGAAAGCACGTTAAGCCGTTGGTCCCGGCTGTCATTCGTGGATCTTTGACAGTCGTTACGGGTCGTCAGAAGCCCGAAAGTTGACAACCAGTCTTACCAAGGGGCATCGTATTACCCAGTAACTGGGTTGTAGAGGTCAGATAGGCAGTCGCTCCATGTGAAATACTGGTATTCAGCTGCATCCGGTTAGACTAGAAGCCGACCCCAACATAGTTGGGAAAAGGCTAGGCAGATTGAGTCAATAAACTTTTATTCAAAAATTTTTTATTTATTTATTATTTATAGTCGTTTATTTCCACAAAACGGCACGGGAGTGCATACTTCTAAGACAAACATCGGAGGCGTCGGTGCGCCTTCTTCGACGGAGACACCATGGCTTGTCTGCGTGAAGTGGCGAACTCGGAGCTTTTAACAAATCTTCGTACAGCAAGTGTAGATAGTGATGCAAGGGCAGCAGCATCCACCGCAGCAGCCACCACCACCACCACAGCAACCACAACCTCCACAGCCTCCGCACATTTTTCCTATGAAAGGTAAAGAGTACTTGACGAGCCTAAAATGGGTCGAAATTAGACCAATGTTGTGGAAAGTCACTATTTTTAAACAATTTTAAAAAGATTTAAAGGTTCTTTTTTTGGGACTTTTTACTATATGTGTATTACGCAAAGGATTTGATTGTACTGAAATTAAATCCAAAGTGAAATAAATGGTTACGAAAAAGCCCCCAATTTATTTTGGCATCGCCTTAACCCAACCGATAGACACACAACTTTGGTTCCCTTCATTCACTCAGTAGGTACAGACGCCAGCAGGTTAAGCTACCCGAAACTGTCAAATTCTCCCAATCAACTTTGAACCTAATTCACTAGCGATAAAATTGAAAATCTATTAAAGAAATTTGACAGATTGTAGTAGCTTGATGTGTTGCTGTACATTAATATTTTCCCGGTTAGTTTTAGTGTAGAAGTCACTTCACACGACAGTACGTAATATAAAACCTAACTAAAAGTAACCTCCAACTAAAAAGCACTTTTAACAGATAGCGTTTCAGCACTAAAAACTTAATTCTCTCCGAAACCCTAAAGAGTTTATAGCCTCTAAAGAGTTGTTAGGAAACTGACTCTGTGCCCATAAAGCACTGTGTTTATGTGAACCAAACAATGGTAGATAAATAATGAAACTTATCGAACGCGTTGGTTCGGTTAACAAACATGGGTGTTTGTTGCGGTTGCAAATGTTCGTTCCAATGTTGGCTCCGATGAAGAAATTGATGGTGCTGATGAAAGTGTCAATAATTATGTTGTTTTACATCTGAGACAATATACAGGGTCAAATTAAATTAGCTAGCGAAACTGCAGACTTTATGGGTATCGGAGTCTATACATAACAAAACAAAAAAAATTAAAATAAATTGACGATAATTTTTGTTGGGTGAACGACCGTAAAGTAAAGTAAAGTAACCTTAAGTAGTGGAGTTACTTGCAAAATTAGTTTTTTTTTTTTTGTGTAAACTTAACAGACGTAATAATAGCTATTACCGGTACCTAAACACAATAAAACAAAAAAAAGAAAACAGATTTTCTCAATGTGTGTCGAGCCACGCACAATGAATGGTTCAATAGTTGGGATGAATTTATCCCAAGAACAAACTTAACATTGTAGTTGAAAAACATGTTCTCCCATACATTCCAACTGCAAATGTAAGTTTGTACGCACAATGTTGAGAGATTTGCCATGTTATTTTAAGACCATAGACTTCTTATAAGTTTTCCTGTAATCTATAGATATAGAAATATTTTCTGTACTTTTTTAAAAATTTTAGGATCAGTAGTTTCGGAGATAGGGGGAATGGTCAATTTTCGTCTACTTTCTTAAATAACTTTAAAACAGTTTATTTGAAAATTATAACAATTATTTGAGACCCTTACAGTAAGCCCTTTCATTTGATATGTCACACGGTACAGTTTGAACACTTTTTTTTTCTACTTTTCTTATTTGCCCCCCAAAATTGACCCCCATGGGTAATAATGGTACTCATAGATGTTCTTATATAATAAGGTTCTCCATATTTTGCCGTCACACAATTCTAAATTTAAATTATGTGGCATGTTAGCCTGGTCACAGTAATAAAAAAAATCTATCAACAATGTCAAACGGAATAAAATTATGCCAATTAGATTAACCATATGTCAGTGTCAGTAGGGATATCAATCAGTCAAAAACAGTAAGTGTCATAGAGTAATAGAGTAGGTTTATCAATAGTGTAATAGAGAAGGTCTATCAATCATTCAGTGAATCGTTAAGAAAGTCGTCAATTGTGTAATAGCTTTTCATAATTAAAAATTTGTTTAGTTCACTTTTAAATTTTAAAACTCTATTATATATGCGTGGGGACCAAAAAAACTTGTTTGCATTCAATTTGAAGCTCTTTTAAGTGGCATTTAATGAATCACATGGCGCAGGCGATTCCTTATATCCAGCCCTTGGTTTTCACTACAGTGAGAAAAGCAGACATAACACGAAACAAAATGAACTAAGCTAAAAGCCATACTACACCTCCATATAGGCTTTCCATCGCCACGAAAGTCGTTCCATCGGCAACCAAAGCGCACAACAATTTCAGCTCCGCGAATCAAAACCCATTACGGGACAAATTAATGACACCGATCGCTTCGTTCTATTAACGGCAACCGAGGATAAATAGCTTATCCCGTTTAAAGCTATTTAAAGCCATTTACGGCCGTTTATCGGTATTTACGGCCACCTGACGTGGCTGGCCAGCTTTGGCCGTGTTTATAAGCCCGTTGTCCGCGGACAAGCAACAATGCGCGTATAGATTTATGCCGGCATTGAGTGTTTTTCTTGGTAAGGTCTGGTGAGTTGCATCATGGTCGATGTTTAGATATTTGAGCGACGGTTAGCGTTTAATTTTTGTGTTTATCGTTGTGGTAGGATGTCATTGATAGAGCAGATGGCGGTTGTTATGATTGTCATGCAACGTGACGTGGATATGGCTGATAGGTTTCAGCACAAACAGATTATTATTTGGTTGTGAAAGTAGTTGAAATAGTCGATAGCTTTAGATTTGTTTGAGCGACAACAAAGCATTGCGTAGTCTCCAAAAATAGCTCTAAACTTTTTTTGCGTATCCGATAATTACTTAAATATATGCTCACATGTGCAGCTAACTACAGTTAACCAAACCCTAGATTAACATACAAATCTCGATGTAACCTTTCGTCACAGGATTTTTGTTTAACGCCCGTCTCCCTTTGTGGAGGAATAAAGACGAGTGTGGGGCGGGGGATGTCACGCTCGGATTAGCACTGATTTAGTGCCCATTCGCACAGGACGTACCTTTGACGGTCAGCTTTAGACCCTTGACGATTTTAACCTTTGGACTTTTCGGTATTTATAGTTCAGCTCAGATTGAATATGGTTTTGGGAATTGGTAGAAGATTTTGTTTGGCTGTAAAGGATTTTGGGCAATAGATTGCTCGTTTGGACCTTGTTCATTTGGATTCAAGTTTTGCTCAAGTAGGTATGGCAGTGCAGAGCAAACATTTTATAGAAATGAATAGTGAATGAATTAGATTTCTCATTTCCTTATTGATATATTTAAGTATATTGGCAGGTGGAAATGTTGACGATTGCACCGTGAGATCATCATAGATGTGATAGAAATCATGATCTTGTTACATTACCTTGTTTAGATCTTTAATTATTATTATTGTTTTCGGCCAATAGTTTGTCATACATTTACCTTTTGACATAACGGTTGCAAAAGGTTGTCGCCGTTTTCACAGAAAAACAATGCATCTATGTGGTATTCGTCATTCTTTACCTCAGCATCATCTCAATAAGGCATACATTACGTTAGCGCCAACTTGAGACAAATAATCATTTATCACCTCAAACAAATTTTGTTGAGATTTCGAAACCCAATTACAACTTCACAAACCCACGCCACATTGGATTATACGAATGGACAACGAGATAACCCCTCGTAAGCATATTGAAATATTGTGTCGTAAAAGTCGCATCCCCAACGGCTCGTTCGGGTTAACCGACCGAGACACGAGATTGACGCTTTTGACGAATGACTTCATTTGTCTGACTTCGATAAAATGGTGCCAGCTAAATTTTGCAGCATTACCTTTGGTGAAACTCCTTAAGATCTAAATAGCAAGGTTGATTATCGTACAGAATTTTGTTTCTGGGTTTGGAAGGTTTTGCAAAAGGATGTTTTCAAGAGCATCTTTTTCGACCGCAACGTTATGAGATCTCCCTTAGAGCTTGAAAACAAAGATGCTTTCTGATGGGTGCTCGTGATTTAGTGATTTGCGTTTCGCTGTATATTTTCTGGTGGATTGCAAAACAAAGGTTTAAGGTGTAATAATTTAAGCAATGGCTCTGTTGTGTTTTCTGTTTTTATTGATATTGCCTTTTTTCGATGTTGATAAATTTGCTCGGAGATATTATTGCAATGGATGTTGTTTAAGAATTGGTTATTGAAAACTTGAAAGGCAAAGGTTAAGCTGTGTCAAAACTAGAGTATCATAATATATTATACATATTTTGGAAATCAACTTACTAAGTTATATAGTAAGTTGATTTGAAATCGTAAGATTTTGCTTGACACTTTAATAACATACCAGGAGGAGTTCGTGGCTAACAGCCGCACGGGTCGATCCATCAGGTTAAACTACGCTTGCCGGGGTTGGTCCGTGGATGGGTGACCAACTTCACATACCGAGACTCCTCTGTGCCTCGCAAAACACGTTAAGCCATTAGTCATGGCTGCCATTCGTGGATCTTTGACAGTCGTTACGGGTTGTCAGAAGCCCCAAAGTCTGACAACCAGTCTTACCAAAGGGTATTACCCAGTATCTGGTTTGTGGAGGTCAGATTGGCAGTCGCTCCATGTAAAATAATGGTATTTAGCTGCATCCGTTTAGATTTAACTTTAATAACATACCATTTTGTTTTTTCCTATTTACCAATGATCCATTTCTCATGCATTTGTATCTTTAACTTCATCTTTACTGACCAATTCAGCATTAACTTACATATCTTCATGTCTACTTAAGTGAACATATCAGTTATCATAATAGAACTTATACGAAGCAATGGCAAAATATGTTTAAGCAGAATTTCCTTTATTGCCTTTTACGGACAAACCCATTTTGGGGTTGTTACCACATTTAAGTGATTAATTATGCATTTATTAAAAGTTTTCTCGTAAACCCACAACAGTTTTCTATCAAGCCATTCTCCACCTTACCTTAGTCATAAATAAAGTTGAATTTCCTCTATGTCTTTTGATGTATGTAGGGTGTTTTAAAATTAGGTTCCTTTAAGTAATAAAGGGCAAAGTTAGTACATATTTTTCTCTTAGATTTATACTGACATGGCACGGGATTGCATTTTTGTTCGTCCATTGATATGGAACAAGTATACTTAAGGGTTTTAGGTCTTTAATTAGGTAACTTATTGTTTTCAAGAAGTATTAAGACTATATTTGGCTCAAACTGGAAGTAAAATCCTTATTGTTTTTTCTCTTAATAGTTAGAAAGGTTTAATATTGTGTAGGATGAATTATTATTTTCCAGCAATTAAAAACAATTGCTCATACATCTTTTACGCCTAACAGCATTGTAATATAGGTACGTGTCAAACATTTGGTCATTTTATTTATGGTTTTTCCTGGTTTATGGAAAATCACCATGTCTTTTAATTTAAATAAAGTTGTGTAAAATCATGATTAACTAATTTTCCTTACGCTATACTTACTTAAAGTTGAAGTAGAATATTTGTAGTGCCAGGTTGTTGAATTGCGCTTTTGGTTTTTTACCAAGTGCTATTGTTCGTTTCATTTGATAAGTGTTTTCCATTCGTAACATTAACAGCATTAATGCAGTCCACTTACCAATCTTATCATCAACATCACAAACACCAACAAAGTCTACAAATCCTCGTATTCATCTATCACTTACTTCCAAAGGCATTCTCCATCTAACTAAATCATTATTATAAATCTATTTAGCTACAATAAGTTCTTTAGCAGCCATCTCTTCGGCTGGCTGCGTGCCTGGTATCACTATTGCATGCTAATTCCTGCCGGGGGCCATCACGGGAAGTTATCGTAAATTCTCGCAGTTCCTTATCGAGGACGGTAGCCCGCTGGGAGCTTCGGGTCAGGCAGAAATGTTGTAGAAAAGTAGCGAAAATTGTTGTTCAGTTCTGGATGAGGCGGTGGGGTCATTAACCTGTGTGAGGTCCGGTTTAAGAAGTTTGATGGACTGATTGAGTGTTAATAGTATCTAACTATTCTTTTTTTTTTTTAAGTGTTGTGTCTATATTGCTATAACCTTCATTTAGGAGAGGTTGCCTATGCTCTGCAACCGTAACCAATCCAGTTGCATCCAAGGAGTCCGTACGCTAAGTTTATCGATCGTTTATTGATAAATCTATCTTTTATAACCAGTTGTACTTTTGTGGTTTCTTTTGCTAATCTTAAATGGTTTTGAAATAAATATTCGTTTGCCTAGCAGTGAGATGAGGCAGGCTGACAACAAACAGTAAAAAGTAAATCTAAATAAAGTAAGTTTAGCAAACACTGAAAACACCTGAGATATTAACTGTTTGAACATAAACAAATATGCAACAATTATTTTCTTCATAATTCCCTTTTCATTTGTTCTTGACTATAGTCTAGGTGGTGACAAAGTCTACGATGAAGTAAGAAGAAGCCTGTTCACTCTAACTTTGAAGAGAATCGGGTTGGATGCGTTCGGGAACACAGACGCAAGTAGTGAGTTCCACTCTTTTGCTGTGCGCATTATTAAAGATGTTTGGAAGCGCTTACTGCGAATTGGTGGAATGGCAACCAGGTATGGATGGTAATTTGCAGGGCGTCTAGATGTTCGATGATAGAATTCAAAAACAAATGCAACCAGTTTGAATTAGATTAAAAATGATTTGATGAGACGATAAATAATTTGTTAATACAAATCTCATTCACCCTAAAATACTGTATAACAAAGGAAACAAACAGATATTTTGCTAAAATGCGGCTTATTTGAACTTTCACATTAGGGTAAATATCCAACAAAACTTGGTCTGCACTGACTTGTTTATAAGTTAGGAATAAGGGATCTCGTTATATTGGAAAACTTACTACCAGTGTAGACTGACTCGTCCTGCCTCTCAAGTTGCCTTGCAATTGGATCTGGAAAAGGAGTATAAGTTTTAGTATAGAGGTCTTGATATCATGGTCATAGAGTACCCCAAATTCATGATTGCTTACTAATAATATAATGCACACAATCGTTTTGCCTGTGCACTTTTGTGGTGTATTTGGTTTGTAGGTACTGAGTATTTTGGTTTAAATTCAGGATCAAAACACTGCCCAATTTCCCCAATGAAACTGATCACAATCAGCACATCGAAACCGCGTTCAGGAGCTGTCATTGTCATTATTGTTATGGAATATTGACAATACAGATAATGAACACAGTTTAGATGTGCTGATCGTGTTCAGTTTCATTGGCGAAATTCGCCCTTAGTGTGTTTGCTAAGAATTGGCCAAACTTTAAAACAATATTTAACTTTGCAAAATAGTTATTCTCCTTTTTTACAAGCTCTGGTTTTGAAGGTACCTATGTTGTCCATGAAAGGCAATTGCATGCAGCCGAGATGAGAATGCTATGAGGGATGTGTGGTATTACGCGAATGGATAGAATAAGAAATGAGTAGATATGTAAGAGGAAGTCTGAAAGTGACACCGGTGACTGAAAAGTTGTGAGGAAATCGGTTGTCATGGTATGGGCATGTGATGCGGAGGAATGAGGAAAATGTCGTCAGGAAAGTGTTGAGTATGAACGTGGAGGGCTATACGAGTAAGGGAAGACCAAAGAAACGATGGATGGACTGTGTGAAAGATGATATGGCCAGAAAGGGAGTGACTACCGAGATGACGACTGATAGAAGTATGGAAGAAGAAGACATGTTGCGATGACCCCAAATAAATTGGGACAAGGGCAGGAGAATGATGATATGTTGTCCTGCGCAGTGTTTCCTGTACATCCATATCAGCACATTTAATTATCCAATTAATCTCATTTATGAGATGAATTACAATATTTTGGCGTTATTCTTTCTGTCTATCTATGAGGAGCTCATGGCTAAGTAATAACAGCCGCACGGGTTGATCCATCAAGTTAAGCTACGCTTGCCGGAGTTGGTCTGTGCCATCTTTACATACCGAGACTCCTCCGTGCCTCAGAAAGCACGTTAAGCCACTGGTCTTGGCTGTCATACGTGGATCTTTGACAGTCGTTACAGGTCGTCAGAAGCCCGAAAATCTGACAACCAGTCTTACCAAGGTCATTACCCAGTTACTGGGCTGTGGAGGTCAGACAGGCTCCATGTAAAATACAGCTTCATCCGGTTAGACTGGAAGCCGACCGCAACTTAGTTGGGAAAAGGCTAGCCAGATTGATTCTTTCTATCTATCTGTCTTTATCTTCATCAACCCAAGAGTATATTTCTTTCAAATACAATACCTATATTATTTTCTTCCTTCTTGCTCACCTGGCTAACTTTCTCTTTTATCTTGATTTATTTGTCTCTCTTCGTTTGCTTATCTGCCTCAAAGTTTCCGAACTCATTCTCTATTATGATCTCCACTCAATCTACTTGTATCTACTAATAACGTTCCCAACGATTGCGTCTGTCGGCTCGCATCATGTCTCGCGGTATTAATTTTACATTCATGACGTCACCTACACGAGATACTGTAATCCTCTTCCCATAGCCGGTACGGAGCGTCAGCAGGACAATCTAATGAAAAGGTAACAGAGTTAAAAATAAATTCAATTTATTTTTTAACTCTGTTAACTTTTCGTTTTTTTTCTGTTAGAATATTTTTTGCGAGAGTTCAAAAATATTTATATTATATGCATATAATAAGTAGATAATGCCTTGTCTTATTTGTAATAGATAAACGAGATTAAATACGTGAATGCAGGGAACAATGTTGTATGGTGAAACCAACGATGCTGATCAAGAAAAGAGAAGAAATGATCTGACCCTGACTTCTCCGTATCACTTTCTACACAACAGCATCCACATAATTAATATTCTGCTAACGCTCCAGCCAGTTGCAATCACCCTTATCGGCGGACCTTTACATAAACAACACTATTCGTTCATTGTTGCAAAACGGATACTTTAAGCGCATCCCTATTGTGCGCTGCGTGAGTGACAGCTAAACACAGCGCTATTGTCCTCTTGATCCAGCGATCACGTTTGCACACAAATTAAACAGTGAATTATTAAAGAAATGTAGAATTGCTGCACACCTTGCTCTGGAGGAGGAAAAAGATGGTGGCATACCAGCTGCTTGTAGGAAATGATGAATGTATGATACAATATTATGGTGTTGGCAATTGACTACTTTCTAGCGTGGTGCATCAACATTCAATATACAACAAAAACAATTGAGTTTTTTCAAAATTTTCGTATGAATTAAATCTAAAAGACACACTAATAAATAACATAAAAATATTCCAGTTGATGTTGCCAATGTAAATTTAGATGTGGTTCAGGGCAAATACAGTAGCTCTGAGGTGAACAATATTTGTAATGTAGGTAGTGGATAAGAGAATTACCAAAACAGTCTCAAGTTGCTTGTATACACTTAAACATAAAGAAAGAAGGAACCCAGATAAAGAAGATTGTTAGAACACATATACAGGAACACCACAACACTCAACACCAAGCAACAAAACAATAATTATCAACCAACAATTAGCTCCAACACAATCAAAATCGATAACACAGACAAGACAACACACAAGCAGACATAAATACCAAACACTCCATAGAAGTACAAGCTAGAACATGTAGTTTAACTGACAACTATATTCATAACAAACAATGAGATGAGAATTGAGACGTCCGTGGACAAAGTCACTCATTAATTTTCAAAGTCTGTAACGAGGATGGCGACGCTAACTCGGGTAGCTGGTAGAACAAAGTGTCAAGATTCCGGAGGTTACAGTGGAGGACACGCAGTAGATTAAGTTGTTAATACTTGTGATTAGGACTAAGAATTCGTGTTATTTTTTTCAGTTTGATGAACTTATTCATTCTTCAGTGCTGTAATAGTCAAGTGTAATTTGCTTTCGTATCATAATAATACATGCTAATCTGCTATGATTACACGCAGCATATACCTAATTAAAAACTAACACTGAATGCCATGCTTTTTAAATCACAATCGGAAGCAGATTTGGATACAGAAGTCAGTTATATTTTAAACTATAAAATTAACGGTATCAGGAATCATTTTTTTTTGTTTTGTTTTATTAGCATATATTGTGTCTAACTGCTGGGCAATGACCTCACCTTTTACTTCCAAAATTCTCTGTATTGTGCGATCTCTGGCCATTTTGGCCAGAGATAGAAAAATAAATGTGTTTACTCCTTCGTTTGAAGCTATAAAATTCAATTTTTATAATCATTCCAGACACAGTCATCCATAGCAAAATCAAAAGCCATTTATTCAAACTAGGCTGAGAATTAGCACTTTTCGGACGTCAAAATTACATAAGACAGTCCCCCAAAACGCCCGCCCCAAGAAGAAGTGGTGCAACAAATTCCCCAGCAGCACAGCTGTCTGTTCAATTAAAAAAATTGATTCTATACACGCAAAATAATTTACATTACGCAACACAAAACAAGTCAGCTAGCACACGCCAACATACCAACAAAAAAACATCGAAAACTGTACTCAAGCAGAAATAAAATATCAATTTCATTTTATTAATGTAACTGTACTCCAATTGGATGTGCTAAACGCCTCACTGTACTCGTATGATATCAATATCAGATGTCTGGAAGTCAATTCACCTATTGTAGACAACGGTAGCAATGTAAGTTATATTCAAATGATACCATCATTTTTGGCTTCATTTTCATAAATATAATGTATAACAAGCGAGAGCATATACCTATATATTGTCGCCTTCCTCTCATAGTTTAGCTCTAATCCCTTGTCATGTTTGAGTTTTTTTTCCTTTATTTGCAATAAAGAGTATTTCACATAATTTACATTGAATCTTCATCTCGATTCTCTGTCTGCCGGCCGGGTTGTTACTGAGTTCATCTGGTGATGATGCGTTGTCCCCAGCGTTCCGTCCCCATCTTCCCAGTTTTGTATCTTTGAAACAAATGAAAATCAATTGCATATTAGTATCAGTTCTTTCTAACCTGCTGTCTTCCACCAACAGTGTCAAGTGATTGTAATGACAAAAGATAGCCGAGCTGAGCCGCGTTACACGCTCGCATAGCCTTTGTCATTCAGATGTTATCGCCACAGATGCTAATGCCGCACGTACAACGCCGTGAAAGCCTTTTCTTGGTTCAATCAACCAGTGCTGACCACTATTGTTGCTTGAGGTCCGATGAAAATGAATTTAGTGAGTCATATGGAGAGGACACGATTTAGCTCTTTTGTGAATTGCTAATAGAGTGATTTGCTAGTTTATTTTTTATTGTTGCTAGGGATACTATTAAGAGTAGTTTTACGGATACTGAAAATTAAAGTACTTAGAGACCCTTGGGTGAATTCTATAATCCATCCATATAATTCTATAATCCAGCAGGTCGTATGTAATGGTCTGAAATGAGTAGGGCTGGAAAATAACTATTATTTAATTGTGCATGTGTCAAAATTATAATATGTTATCTGCCATTGAAAATAATGCAGTCCTCAACTTATATAACATAAGAAGACACAAGGCACAAGAAAATTGTGCAATCTACAGCCTTATGATCCCTTTTGTGTACTTAAATAATCTGTACTACCATTCCAGCTACTAGCTCGCCATTACCTTAATATCCCAAAAGAACAAATCCTCAGAAACATTATCTCTTAATATGTTCCTATTATTTTTGAAAAGTTACTTAAATTACTGACCGAAGTGGAACGAAGGGACTTAAAAAAAGTCGTTTATACACAAAAGGATGGACACAATATGTGTCAAACTTCTGTTTCGGTAGTAAGCAGTCATAGAGGTAGCTAGGTACTCCACATTGCATGCACGTGAAAGAGCCACATTTGTCATAGGCTTTGTTTTAGAGGACAGACAGCTACGTGTGCTACGTTTTTAAGCAAACAATTTGTTGAGATATTTGTAGTTGTAGTTTGAAATTTTTGAGCGAAATCGATGAAGGAGTTCTCCAATTGGAAAAATATCTGCAGTGGTGATTTTTGAAGAAAAAAAAGAAATTGACTTCTTCCTCGATGAATTAAGTGCAGAGGTCACGTAATTTGCAAAAAAAAAATACGCCGAGCAGTGAGTCAATTGCAGTTTTATGATGACCGTCGGAACCTCTATAGACGATCTTGGAAATAGCCTAGAAAAGCGTAGAAGAAAAATAAATAATAGCCACAAGAACCTTGACCCTCAAAAGTCTCTCTACTCACTAAGACTCAAAATCGATATCGTCCTCTCGATGTTGATAATCGATTCCCAACAAACATATAAGGGGCGTACCACACAAAAATCGCTGGAGGACCATCGAAATCAGTTCCAATTGAATCTTCACCCCTTAAAACGGATTAATGCAACTCCGTTACGGAACTTGATTGTGTGTTCGACTCATCAATGGAAATATTTAGTTCGTTGAGTTACATTGCTGGTTTTGTTAGACTTTACAGAAGTCACATTTAGATCGAAAATTTTGCGGTATGGAATTTATTACTATGCATTTCAACATAGTTGGCACAATAATCATTGCTGAACATAGGCCTACACTAAGATCGGTTTCAAAAAATAATGCTATTGTCATTGAACAAAAAGACTTTAAATCACCACGGTCTCAAATACTAGAGTACGACTGGGAGTCTGAACTTAGACCTTATTGAAATTCTTTCCTTTAATTCATAATAACACTGAAACACAAGCATAGTTTTAAAGAAAACGTGCCGTTTTCAACGAAAAGGACACTCATCAGTGGGTTTCATTTTAGATACATCACATTTCCAGCCACCAATGTACTCAAAACAGATCATAATCGTCGCCATGTCGCCATATATATTTAAAGACTACCCTCTACAAAAGGGGACATCCATTATTGATGGTAACTTAAACTATGGTCCAAACAATATGCTTCTAGCTTCGTTTAGCACACAAGTGGGTCCAGCCAGGGGTAAGCCGTGAGTGTGGTGATAACTGGCTTGTAAACGATTTGTACGAAGCTTTTTAATTAATTGCTGGGATCTGTTTTGGTTTCGGATGATTTTAATGTTCTGATGATAGGATTGATTTATTTATTTATTTATTTAGGTTAACCAACAATTGTTTTCACTATGTATATTTAATTTTCTGATTTAATGACTAGAGTAATATTTACAAGTGCAACAATTACTTACAGGTTAACCACATGCACAGAAAACGGCTTTATATAACATATTTATAAATTATTGAAATTAGAACTTTTACATACAATGAATAACTAATTTAGAACAATAATAAAGAAAAATTATCATAACATTCACTGCTGTATACAAGATATAAAAAAATAATTAAAAAAATCATTGGCATGTGATTATTGATTAAATTATAATTGATTACATTATGATTAATTATTAATTGAATAAAGATATTGACCATAATTTGATAGGAAAATAAAATTGAAAGAATAAAATAAAAAGAATAAATTGAATACTTACCGACATTGAAAAAATTAAAAAAACAGGTATAAAATTAAAATTAAAATTTAATTGATTATAATAATTACAAATTATTTTTGTATATCTGAACTTTCGTTGTAGACTATTATATGTAGAGTAAGGCAGAACAAAAGAAAAATAGGTCCATAACAGAATTGAAGTTTAAACACCACCGCCATCGCCACCAACAGTTTTGACACCTTTTACTGACTAATTCTGCTAGTAATGGCGAACTTTTCAATAGGATTTGGCAGCTTTTGTATAGAAAATACATATGTCAAACTGTCATATTTATTCTTCAGACAAGAGTATCTGACTATTGAAAAATCAGCCCTGAGGGCCGGTTTTTTGATCCGTAGTTAACTCTACCAATGGTTAAACATAACTAATGGTTGAATTTTGGCTAAATGTGAAAGGCTAAACATGAATGTACTCATGTTAGTCATTCGTATTAAAAAATAATGGAATAACTCATTCATGTTTAGTCTTGCACATTTAGCCAAAACTCAATCATTAGTTTAACCATTATACCGTTAGTTTAACGTTACCATTAGTTTAACGTTTAACCATTGGTTGAGTTAACTACGGATCAAAAAACCAGCCCTAAGTCATGTAAAAATGGTTATAATTTTTGACAACCTTTGATTATTTTGGATTTTATTAGGTACTAATCGATTAGGTACAAAAATTACTCTTTTAGAAAATAATCTAAGTGCTCCCTGAGGACTATTGAAAACTGTTAGGTAGACCGATTAGTATTACATTCCCACCAAACGAAATCACCCAACGAATAATAATACCAGCACCAAACACCACTTCACACTCCTATTTGTAAAACTGCAACGTAAAACCACCCCCGATAATACGCGATAATCCATCGCACTGTGTTTAATTTTATTTGCGATTTAATTGTCCGCCAGTGTACAGTGCGTGCCAAATAAACTGGCTCGTTGAGTCGAGAGCGGGTGGTGAATGTTCAAGTGTTTGTTGTTCCTAATGAGATTAGATTTTAGGTATTTTTTCCTGCAAGTATGTGTAACTTGGTGTAGTGTAGTGCAAATAAATAGTTAAATTGTGAAGTTTAGAGAGTGTAAATGAAAATGAGTAGGTATTGTTATTATTTTGTGAGAAAGAAAAAGAATTGCTTATCGACGACGCTTGAAAGGCAAGAATTACAGCGACATGATGGGTGATATTTTGTTATAATATATTGAGAAAGTTTCATTTATTTTTCTATCAAATATTAATCTTTAAATGCCAGTTTATTAAGCATTTAAACTGCATTTAAAATTCGTTGGAATGAAATAGTTATGACGAATAGGCGAATTTTTTAGATTTTTTTTGTTTTGTTTTTTCTAACTTTAATATACTCTAGTGTAAAGTGTCCAACATGTCATTTGGTAAATATTGCCTTTCAAGGCGTCCTTAGTATTCTGTCAATAACGTTTCGGAGTACTATCGGTCAATGATACGTGAGGTGCCACTGTATCTTTTTCTCTGAATTTGGGATATAAGATGAGTGGGTGACAAAATCATTGTCTTTCAAATAAAATTTAAAAAAAATATATTATGTTATTTTTAATAAGTCGATTGGCATCATGATATTATATTATGCAAGTTGCAGCATGTGACTATGACGGTTGACTAGAGTTATTTGTAACGATTACGTACCTAACAATAAACAACAAAATCTATTCGTCCATTCTATTCTCTGGGACAGAATTTTAAGAATAAGTAACCGTCCAGAAAAGAAGTGAACCTAATTAAAAATATTAATAGTCCACAATCTATTTTAATTTACCGTACAATCGCGAACAAAAGTAAAAAATACGCGTCATCATTCAGCCTAGATTACGTGCAAATAGCACGACATCAACGGTTCACAAAAATAAAGAAAACAAAATTTAAAAAAAAATCACAAAAAATATAACTCATGACTAACAACAATACTTCGTTAGTTTACCCTTTATAAGCAAATGAATAGTTGAACACAATGAGATAGAACGCATCCTTCCACTTACTGTCTCACGTTGGTGTTTACATATATAAATCTTAGAAAAGTACAATTGTAACAAAATGCATGTGTCACCTTCGTAATAATATGTTAATTTATATGTAATGTAATAAGTTCTTGTGTGAATGGGCTCGGGCGAGTGTAAGGGCCGGGTACAGTAAGGGCCTGGTAGAAACGTAAGGGCAATTCAATTGCGTTAATCCATTTTATTGCGTGTCACGAGCAGTTGGTTTTTTAAGTTATATGTACAGTCGTAAAGTTTGGTGTGGTTGGAAAGGTACATAAAATCGGACACAGCGGTGAAGGGCTTGGATAGTGCTTTCATTGTTTGCCCGGTCAAGACAAAATGTGAAATAAAGTCATTTCATTCAACAGTCACTTTGATAACCATCCGAAAACTTTTTTTTTTCTGTTTTTTCTACAGGAAATGAAAATTACGATTACTTATCTATAGGTACTAATAAAAAATAATAAAAACAGTTTTTATTGTTTCTCAAACAATTGTTCTACAGCACAAAATTGAGGCAGGCCCGGTAAGTTAAAACGATACTTTACTTACTAATACGGCAAGTATCACGTAAAATCGCGCTTGTTTCATGACGGCTACCAATTTTTAAGATTGAATTAAGATTTTCCCATAACACTTTCGTACTCGACTGTCCAAACTAGACACCTCTTCCTATCCACGGTCCACGGCCAGAATTCCGGTCACCCTAAATCACTCTCAATTGTCCCCAAAAAAACCCCATGCAAATGCCATAAAGGCCTAGTCGAGATTAGTTCATATGAATCGAGTAATTAGGAGATTTATATGCAAAGTCTTTTCTGTGGTGCACATTATTAGTTCATAAAGGGCTATGGTAACACGGCTTAATGTAATTTTGAGTACGCCATATTGTGGGACGAGGTGGTCACTCCCGTTGTCCTAGATTTATGATCCGTACTGATTTAATAACTGTATGATAACGGATAATATTTATGGCCCGAAGTGTACTATTCCCAGGATAGTCCGTTGGGCCAGCATCTCATTATGAAGCGAATTTAAAAGATTTTTGGAAATTTGAAATTTGTATTACTTTTAACGTCAGTTTTTTACCTTTTAATGAAGGGAAAACCGCAATTACAGTGCTGTTTCTTTCATTCTTACACATAAATATCATCGCGCATTGTTTCTCCGAAGGGTTAGGCAGACGTGTACATACCTGTAGTATACCCACATAAGGGGCGAGCCTATTGCAATCAGTTGTTTCTTGCAATTGCTCAAAAATAAAATAAACAAGATCATCATGAAAAGTCTATCAAAAACTTTCAATGAAGAGCTTTTAATAAACTGATAGGCATTTCACAGCTATTTCCTCCTAAAAAAAACACGCGATGTGATATGAAATAGCTATTTAATTGTTTTGTTCAAGTATATTTCAATGTATTTAAGTGAACATATGTAATTTCTTACCCTGTTTATTTTTTTCAAAACAATTTCTAGACAACTATACTACTTTCATTTGGACTCTTTGATATCATTGGCATGCAGCTAAGATGAGATTGCCGGCTGATGATAAAATAAGAAATGAGTATATATGAGGATGTTTGAAAGAGGCACTGGTGACTGAAAAGTTGTGCGGAAATCGGTTGTCATGGTATGGGCATGTGATGCGAAGGAACGAGGAAAATGTCGTGAGGAAAGTTTTGAGTGTGAATGTCGATGGCAATAAGAGTAGGGGAAGACCAAAGAAACAATGGATGGACTGTGTGAAAGTTGATATGGCTAGAAAGGGGATGATGACTAATAGAGAAGTATGGAATAAAAGGATATGTTGCGCCAACCCCAAATAGATAAGGGCAGGAGAATGATGAAAGTGACCTCATTTGGGCAATACTACCCTTCAACCACTAAACAAACAAATAGATTAAAATTAGCCCCATTCATAATTTTAGACTCTCATTCATATCAATATATTGTTCTCCGATTAAGACAGCTCAAGTAATGCATCATAATCGTCACATTCATACGTCCAACATTATCAAACATTGTCCTTGTCAATTTTTTTTGTAACATGTCTAACAAAATTCGTTTCCTTCACCTTTATTTTACAATCTTTGTTCCAAAGCGCGACACTGTCTTTTTTGACAAAAGAAGGTCGGTTCCCTATAGTCAACAAAACGACCTATGAACTCAGCTATTGTCTGGTTTCAAAACATTTCTATACACACGTCCACGTCAATCAGAAGTTCCCGTGTCAATTTTTTGCTAATGCGACTTTGATATGAGATGCAAACTCCTTGGGCCTGTGAGAAGCTCGCCAAGATTGGGGGAAGAATTAAGGAGTATTCAAAAATGTAGGGTTGATGCACCATGTGGATTGTTTGTTAGTTTTGTTAAATCAGATACACAGGGCTTCCTCAATGATATAACCCTGTATAACGCGCCAGCTATAAAAAAAAAAACATGTGGGTAAGATTTAACAGCAGATTAAAGTAGCAGGAAATTCGCGGCTTAAACATGAAAAAGCAACCTCGTTTATACCAAGTTCATGAGTCAGACTAAACTTACACGTTTTAAGGCTTTCTATATGAGAAAACTTCCGAGTGCCTTTAAAATTTTAGTCCTGACCAATCCTACGCTTGCTACGGAAAACCGTGAAATTATTTGTAAATCACGTGCCTTGAGATTATTAGGCGTCCTCGGCCGAATATAGGCTTATCTCCTAACAAGTTTTCTTCCACCAACCAAAACATAGCAACATTAGTAGTACAAATTTTCTAAAGAACCAATCCGAAAGAATCGATGGCTGTTCAACAAACTTCTGGAACTAAAAAGGGTTCGATCGAAGTCCACGTTTTGCCAACTGGCAACAGTTTCCAGCGAGACCAATGTTTATACGGTAATTACGAGAAAAAAAAGTTTTAAATAAAAATTTGTCCGAACTCGGTTCGAAGTTCGAGAACTTTGTCGTCAAGGCTACTGTTGTTGGTCAAAATATCGGACTTTGGTTTCGGAATACTTCGTCCGACTTCGAACAAAAGTTCGTACTTAAAATTAAATGTATTGTCCAAGAGAACATTGTGTGGCTCATCGCGGGTATGACTGTCTGATATCATCTGGAGCATTCAAATTAAATATTTGTTGTGGGAAATAAATTTTGGTTTTGCAGAAATTGTGTGAGATCAGCATTGCGAATCAATAAAATTGATCCAGGTTTATCGACTGACATTGCACTGACATGAGGTTGCTTGGGGTATTGAATATCTTGAATACTTGACCGTTATTGACAGTTGACAGAAATGGAAGCCGTTGAATTATTAATATCAAACATTTTTACAAGTACTGATATTACATTTTTGAGATTCTGGTTTGCACGAACTTATATCTGCGTATATAGAGAATCATGTATGGGAAGCTAACGTTGCAACCGCCTTTTCATTAACAAAAGGAAAATTTAAAACGCTGTACACAGCTTTCTACAAAACTTTCAATGTTTCCTTATAGGCTGCTTACCTGCAGTTAAAGCCAATCCTTTCTAAACTTGCCACACAAAATCGCTATAACGTATGTGTCCAGCTTCACAATCTACGCACACCATAACACGCACTAACTAACCGTCGATCGTCCTAGTACATACTCTCCCTATAGAATCTAACCACTTGAGCACGTTAGACGAATCGAGACACATCAAACACTCAGTTTTCAGATCTCCTTTACCACACAATACTCTAGGACTGTTTGGTCAACGTGTCCAGTCTAACATGACCCGCGTATTTCTGTGACGAGTCCCCTCCATCAGTTGGTCGGTGGATGGCCCAGAAGGGGGTGACAGGTCGTTTGACAGTGGTGTTGTTCGTGTATTTGTCTTTAGGCTTAGACCGGCGTGCACGCTGTATCTGAGACAGGAAATTAGGTTTCGATGTTTGAATGTGGACGGTATCTGGATGGCGTTATGTTGTGTTCGCACGATGAATTCTGTGGTGAATTTACAGCAGGTTTACGTTAAAGGTAACAGAGTTAAATCAGTGTTGGAGCAGGTTTACGTAGGGAACAGAGTAAAGTCAGTGTTGATAAGTAAATTAATGCTCGTGATATATGTTTTAAAAGAGTTCTCATTCTTCCAAATAATTATGCGCTGATGTTTTTCAACACTGCATTATTTTCCATTTAGACTGGTTTCTTCATCTGTCTCTCTCGTCACTACACGTTTACTAATGTCAACAAAAGAGACAGAAAATCTGGTTTAGGTAACTTCAATATCTTTGTTAAACTTTCTAATGACGATATAAATGCTATTTATTTAACTTCCCAATTAATCTGACTGGTTCTTTCCAACATGGACTCCTCACATCATTGGACATTCGTCGTCTTTCAGCACAACAATGTTTTCGGAGATAGTCGCGTCGGATTACAGACGCGCTACATCCCTAACTTGTTTCAGTATATACACCATGTTTGTGGAGCTTACTTTGAGTTGATTTATGGTTTCTGTTGAACTTTTAAATGTTAACGAGAGGGTCTTGTGGCTAAGTAGTAACAGCCACACAGCCACAGGTCGTCTCCGCGGTTGCTCCGTGGATAGATGATCATCACATACCAAGACCCGTGCCTCGGGTTGGTCCCGGCTGTCATTCGTGGATCTTTGACAGTCGTTACGGGTCATCAGAAGCCCGAAAGTCTGACAACCGGTGTTACCAAGGGATATCGTATTACCCAGTATCTGGGTTGTGGAGGTCAAATAGGCAGTCGCTCCATGTAAAATAATGGAATTCAGCTGCATCCCGTATTACTGGAAGTCGACCCCAACATAATTGGGAAAATGCTAGGAAGATGATGATGATGTTGAACACGATGATTTTGAAGTAAAATAAAATGAGAAAGTTTTCTAGATATTCTTCTTTTCTTCTCATGTGACGTCACGAACCTATAGGAAAAGTTGAGATTTAGCTACAGATAAAATGACGATGTTAGTCAATATAGCACCTTCTTCATTTTTAATATGTTACGCAAAGGCAACTCTTAAGAACATACTTATCGTTCTCTTTTCTTGTCCTACTTCTCCACCTTAATCAAAACTGTACAGCCTATTATAGACGGTACAATTAGTTCGCACATTTTAGCACATTAGCAACTTAAATCGGAATCATATTTTCAATTAACGCCTCCAACAAAAAATCACAACAAAATCTATCAAGGCGATAAAATGGCGCTTCGACTACCAATTTTAATAACGTTATAATTCCCGTGAAATTATGTATCGCCTGCTAATTATTGTTCGAATAACATGTCAGAACAATGACGGTTGGTTAGTGCTGCGTCATTCGGTAGGCGGCATTTTAGAGCTGCCTTTGCCAACCTAATGATTTTTACTTGTAATGTGTTAATTATTAGTGGTGTTACAAGATAAAGGTGATATTTGTGCCGATCTTTTTGTCTCATTCTTCTTGTGTAAGTACTTAGTTTTAAAATTGCTGTGAGTCAATGATATTATACACAAGATACCTATGTTACGTTCATAGCATAGATCGCGTCATGTAAGTTTGCCGCTCTGGAGTCCTAACTAATAATATTATAAATGCGAAAGTAAGTTTGTTTGTTTGTTAGTTACCTTTTCACGCCTAAACCACTGAGCCGATCATCCAGAAATTTTGCATATACGTTGTCAGGTGTACAGAAACGGACATAGGGTACCTTTCATCCCGATAAAAAGTACTGTTCCCGAGGAAAACAACAATAACGCTCTTATGAATATAGATGGCGCCACGTGTCTTTAGAATCATGATTGATTTATATTATTATAGAAACTTTTTGCGGAAATGGCTGAACGGATCTGGATGTTTGACACATGGGTAGACGATGCCCTGGAGTAGGACATAGGCTACTATTCATCTGGGATCGCAGACGAAGTCGTGGGCAACACAGAAGGTGGTAAATGACTGCGCAGAAGTCAATGTCTATACTAAAACAGCAGCGCTCCACGCTATGCGCATCGGAAAGCCTGGTTTCAGAGCTTACTTACGTGACGCGAACTGTATTGTTGCCAGCATGAATTTAGAAAATTACTTTAAGCGATTTTGGACCTTACTCTTGAGACAATACGTATGCGCAAACAACCCCCACCACTCCACCGAGCGCTCAAGATTCGTGCCGGCAGGTATAACCGACGACGTTTAATATCTGGGCATGACACAGCGTTTAGTTTCGACGCACAGACTAAAGACAAAACGCCCCAATTAGGACGTTTTCAAGTCCTCACTACGCACGCGCTAGAAACATATCTACCTCTTTTTTTATAATATTTACAATAATATCATAGCTGTGAGTGCTGTAAGTTGGTAATACTTTTTCGGGTGTGCCTTTGAATAGGTATATGTATTATTTTATAGATTTTTTTTGAACTGTCACATATATCGATATATAAATTTAACGAAATAGTTTTATTTAAGTAAAATAACTTTACATTTTTAAAACCATTTTATTTTTAAATAAATTTTGAATATTGCGAAATTCACGCCTATTACAGCGACGCCGACGCCACCTGTTTGAAGAATATCCAAAATATTCCAATGTTTATAATAAAGTATTAGTGAAAATATACCAAGTCACGATACACGCAAATTACTCGATTCTCTAAGTTAATTTAACGGTAGAACATGGGGAGGGCATGGGGAACAAATTAGTTTTGTTTCGCGTTATTATACCCTGTAAACAAAGGTATCAATTATAGCTGGGAAACAGACAAGAGCAGGTAAGAAAAAATATGTTCTGTCACGTCTCGTAAGATTAGCTAATCTTTGATAATTTGAATGCTAAAACAAAAACTATTAAAATATTCTGCTACAAAATCAATTAAAGCGGAAAAATATTGTTCTTAAACCACTATTTTTATTACATTTTTGATTAGACGTTTTATTTCATTTTATAAATTAATTTACATACGTGCCTTCGAATTAAATAGATAAAAACCTACTTAAAAACCTATAAAAAGTAAGTATTTAGGTATGCACAGTCGAAAGTATTAGAATATCATCCCGATTTCATCCATCACACTAATAACATTCTAATTATGAATTTGGCACTAGTGTTGTCCATATCGGCGTAAAACGACACTCGTCGGCAATCAACGGCCCCGCAGGGAGTCCCACGTGGACGCATCGACTACCGGGGATGTAGGCATCCACGCGAGACAATCCGCCGATTGTCACGAATCCAACAAATGTTCACAAAAATCGACTTTATAATTGAGACGATAAAGTCGACACTGAACTGAACCCAACAATAAATCGCTACGAAGATGAATGCACATCGCACAGAGCTTTCCGCTAATTATCATGGTAATACCCGCTTCAAATCCCCCCGCTGAGCTGAATTTTAATTTAATGAAGATTACTTATACTCGTGTAAAATATTTGTATAAATTAGAATAACTTACCAAAACATTTTAATACAAAATATAGTCATTAAATTTTTTATGCGTATCTTAATAGCTTTTTACCGAAATAGGTGTTCGCGTCTTTTATGGGCAAGAATAAAAGGAGTTCCCAAGCATTTCTGCAAGTAACGCACCTAATAAACTAACTGATTACTATTTTGCTCATAATAAAGGGAGTACAATATAAAATAATCTTTTGGAATTGAGGGGAGTGAAGAATGCTATTCATGTTACAATAAAAGCGTGTATCAGTCTCAACCCTGCCGTTACAACAGAAGCAATCCAGATAATTCTCATTACACACATTTCACTATTCGATGTTTCTAATATACCATTATGTTGAGCGGCGGGAGGTCTCGATTGTGGCAATCGGCGTCTTTGTTGCACATCACTACCGAGTGAACGCATCCCGCCAAAATTTAAATGTCATCGTTCCAATTCGAAATTCAATTACGTGTAATTAATGCGGTGTGTTCCAGTGGCGGAACTGGATCTTTTACCGATTTGAAAACAATGGTTCGAACGTCGTCGGCGACTCAAAGCCGTGGAACGCAACTCATGCCAAGGTTTTTTTTTCTACGATGATAGCTTTTATTTATATGATAAATGTGTAGGCGACTTTTTGTGGCGCCTTTTTGTGCTAATAATAAATCTCAATTTATTAAACTCTTTCATTATGTAAAATTATGTATTTCTATTCACGGTGTCGACAATTTTTTATGAAATTTTGCTATTTTACGGTTCGTGGTCAAAGTGTGATTATTAATTAATTTGAATACAAAATTTGGCTTGTTTTTAAATACCTATAAACAAACAACGACGCGAAATCATAAATTATTTATTATAGTTTTATTAAGTAAACTAGCCTATATTTTTAATATTATTTCTTAACTTTCTTAATTCTTTAAAGATTTCGTTTTATATTAGTTTTATTAATAATAGATATCCCGGTTTCCAAGGCAACGGTAGCCGGAAAAGTAATTATTCAACAGGCTCGGCCGGAATAGAACTATTGAACAGAAGTTTAGTATTGTAGACAATGATTCATTGTGTGGAACAGGTATAGGTACGCGTCTCTACTTAGGAACACCATCATTTCTTAACATGTGGGATAATCAGCTAAAGTTTTTCTTCGATTATGTTTAATGGTAGGTATTTGGAAAGGAAACATTTTTCGACTGAAAAGGATGGATCTTTGTATCAATTAGGTAATTTCATTTACTTTATCAAAATATCGTCTACCGTTTTATTCCCTACTCAATATAACGTCTTCATCAGAAAATATGTAAGGTAAGTAGCACTAATCATTTTTAGGGTTGTAGGTACGTCTGAATGAAAAACCGGAACCCATATAGGTTCACTCGTGTGTCTGTCTGTCTGCCTGTCACAGGTGATTTGCTCCGAATCTACTTGAAATTTGATACACATTTGAATTTCTGTGATCCAAACACGAACGTGTAACGTAAATAAATGAATATTAAATATGGAGTTTACTTTGGGGGCAAAATTTAGAATATTAAAAAAAATGTTTTGCATACTGTAACGTGTGACAAATCAAATAAAAGGCAAATTTTTTATAATTTTCCCCCTATCTCCATAACTGCTGTCTAAAATTTTGAAAAAAAAGCACAGAGAATATTAACAATATTTACAATATTGTTCGTACAAACTTACATTTGCGGTTAGGATGTATGGGGAGCATATTTTTCAACTACAATGTTAAGTTCTTGGGATAAATTCATCCCAACTACGGAACGCTTCATGGTGCGTGGTCCTACACACACTTGGCCGGCTTTTTTGTACTGATGTTACTTTTACATATTTTTTTCATATTGCCGTGAATCTAACCGAAAATGTTTTTTTCTTGTTTTTTACACTTCATAAAACTGCAACTGTTACCAAATAACCGAACAATCTCTTATACTGGTACTGAATAAGTTTTGATTGACCCAGTTATCCATCTTACCAAAATCCCAGATTCCTCAGTCCCATGGCCCCCCTAGGCAAGTAGGATCACATATTCTAATAATTCCGTACCGTGGGTGTACGAGGTTCAAGAGTGAACTGGTTATAACTATGTTTAGAACTAAACAATTGAGAGGCGGAGCTCCTACCACATCCGTCCGACACAGCGAGGTGTTAAAACTATTGTTCAAACTCTTTTTAGGCAATCCGACACATTAATTTTAATAATTAAGTGAAGCACTGGTTCTTCGAAAGTCTACCATGTCCCGGTCGGATTCTAAGCAGTATTGCTGTGTTTCGGCTTACTAGTTTGGTTCAGTCTTACCAACGGGTATCATATTACCCAGTAACTGGGTTGTGGAAGTCAGATAGGCAGTCGTTCCATGTCAAAAACTGCTATTCAGTTTCATCCGGTTAGACTGGAAGCCGAACTCAACATAGTTGGGAAAAAGCTAAACAGATAATGCTGTGTTTCGGCTTAATGATTTGGTTCCATCTTACCGAGGGGTATCCCAGTAACTGGGTTATAATAATAATAATAATATCCTGGGACATTTTCACACACGGTCATCTGATCCCAAACTAAGCAGAGCTTGTACTATGGAAACCAGATAACTGATATACTCTACATATACTACTTTTTTTTTGTAAATACATACTTATATAGATAATTACACCCAGACTCAGGACAAACAGACATGTTCATGCACACAAATGTTTGTCCTGGATGGGAATCGAACGCACGACCTGCGACATGATAGGTGGTGTCTTAACCAACCACGCCAACTGGCCTGTCATTCCTGTACCATAAACTCCCACCTGGTTGAGATAGGCAGTCGCTCCATGTAAAATACTCAATGAAGCTGACCACAAAAATATTTGGGAAAGGCTAGGCAGATGATGCTCTTTCGCTTTAATGGTTCTCATCGTCATTATCAGCTTATAGCAGTCTGCCGCTGAACGCAGGCCTTTCCAATCGCAACTCGTCCAGCTGCTACCAACCTGGAGGCAAGCTCTAAGCAGGAAAATTACAGACACATCAGGCTTAGGGGTGTAGTTTGTATAGTGTATTAGGGGGTACAAGTAACTCAAAGGGAACCGGGTGGATGGACGTAACTTTCGAAATACTGCAGTTGAAATGAGTAGAGAAGATTACGCTTAAATGCCTTATGAAATGTGGATACTTACTCATGTGAAGGGAAGGTGAAAAGGACTCCTACTCCTCCTCAGCACATAGGATCCCTCCGAGATTTGTACAGCGTGTCCCCTAATTAATGGATAACCTCTTTAGGGATCATTGTACTTATCATTATGAACAACTTTTACTATGGGACCAAACCAGAAATCGCGAAAAAAATCAGCTGTTCGAGTAGGTTTTATTTGAATTCAAAGTGGCCAGTAAGTTAAAACGGCAATACCATATTATTTAAACCCGTATTATTGATATTAATTATTACAATCTTTTCCTATGGTAAGAGCTATCATCTTATATTTCGTACTGTTATAAGAAAAAAGGGTGATAATTATAAACCCATAAGTCTTCTTTAAGGTCAATGCTTCTGATAATCCTCACAAGGTCAAACCAGTGGTTTGACCTTGTGAGGATTATCAGAAGCATTGACCTTAAAGTTTTAACTTACTGACTACGTTCATTGACTGACTGGACAGTTCCAGTCAGTCAATGAACGTACGAACTGTCACGCCAAAGTCAATCCAATACTACTCTCGTAATTCTTGTAGGTAATGAATGAAAACTTAACACAATTGTAATTGTTTCTAATACATATTATACAACCACTTCTACGACTTCAGGCAATATTCGTCAGGTTGTTATGACTTGATGAGTCAACGTACCAAGTGCTAAAGACCTGCCCTTGGTCAAAAGTAGTTCACGTTGACTTGAATTTCTACATACGATTATAGACTTTAACAGTAAGGAATTAAGGTTATAATTGCGTGGGGGTTTATGGTACAGGAATGACCGGTCAGCGCTCAGCAGTCTTAAAATGGGGTAAGTTTTGGTAGTGACGTAACAGTTCCAAGAAAAGTGAAGTTTCGTAACAGTTTAGGCAAATATAAAAGGCTAGTGTAATAATAAATAATAAGGTATTTAAATTAATAATGGTTTTATTGGCTACTGTAATGAATGACCATTGTAGGCATTTTACAACGTCTGTAAATAGGGTGGGAAGCACTAAGGTAGCCCGCGAAGTTCAAATTTTCTAACCATATTTGCAATTTACAGCTCAGTGTCTGGGTGTAAATGTCATGATTTCATGAACAAAATAGGCTAAGTGCGTGTCGGACTACGCACAATGAAGGGTTCCGTAGTTAGGATGAATTTATCCCAAGAACAAACTTAACATTGTAGTTGAAAAAATGTTCTCCCATACATTCCAACTACAAATGTCCATAGTTAAACGAAAAGGATCCAACCCATATTGGTCAATTTTCAAACTAACTTTACCATAAGTGACATCTACTGTTGTTAATGTTGCTTTCTGCATGACTGAAATCCTGCTACCGTACTACATAGGTAGTTCAAAATTAATCAAATCATGATACAATGTACCACCTACTTTGCCGATAGCTCTGAGCCAATTACTTAGCTTACTCCTGAGCCAAAACCTCCACTAATAACATCTGCTAAGTACTTTCCTCGTCACAACAAAACTCCGCAGCACCTCCAATAAAAAAATACTTTAATTGGCCTCAAAAGCAAACAGCCAACTTACAACACCCCAAAGAAAAACCTTTACATTTTACAAGATGGCGCACATAAAGGCGGGTCGACACGACACTCTTCTTTCAACGTGTGAGTACGTCACACCTGCATCAAAGTGCCTTATTACGAGTTTAAGGGTAGTGTAGCTTATCAAGCTTTGAGTGAGGGCAAAAGGCTCGGTTTTAGTAAAAAAAAAAAACATCAAAGCTGGTCGGGAATGTTTTCAGTCGGGCTTTCGCCTTTTTTCAATGGCAATTAGTAAGCGTTTCTGCCGACGCTTCCACCCGCGCCTTGTGCAATTATAGCGTGGAGTAGTTGGGCTCGTACTGATGTGGATCAGCAGCCGAGGTGGTATTTTTTATTATTTTCTGCTGTTCTGAATAGTGATCACTGATCTTCTACAGTGCGGTTTTAGCATAGGTAACGCCTGACAGAGGGTCTTATACCTAGACAAAGTCCCAAATTACTTTAGAAATATATATTTTGCGTTTTTTTTAATTTACTGAAACATTAAAAACATGTTGATTGTTTTAATAGCCATCCTATGAAAACCCCAAGCATGTTTTATCATTTTGTTGCAAACAAAATCGCAATTATTAATCATTAAATTTCAGAATTCATTTACATTCCATACATGTTATGTCAATACCTATGATGTTAGTAAAATTAATAATTATTTACACATTATTATTATTATTAACAATTGATCTATTTGACAGGCCAGATGGCGTGGTTGGTTAAGATACCACCTATCATGCCGCAGGTCGTGGGTTTGATTCCCATCCAGAACAAACATTTGTGTGCATGAACATGTCTGTTTGTCCTGAGTCTGGGTGTAATTATCTATATGAGTATGTATTAAACAAAAAAAATATACCTAGTGTATGTAGTATATCAGTTATCTGGTTTCCATAGTACAAGCTCTGCTTAGTTTGGGATCAGATGACCGTATGTAAAATAATGTCCCAGGATAATATTATATTATTATTATTGTGAAGGGCACCTCCAGATCCGTGGACTATATTCCAGTGCCTCACAACCGGACAATCAATATAATATGGTATTTAGAAAGCCGTTGGTGCTGGCTTGCATGTGGTGCATCAAGGACCAAACATGAAATCGCGAAAAACAATCACCTGTTCCCTACATTTATTCTCATGTTCGCATAACTCGTCAAAATGTAGGGAACAGCAGATTTTTTTTCGTGATTTTGTATGGTCCCATAATAAAAGTTGTTCATAATGTTGAGTACAGAGGTTAACGGTGATTCAAATTAAACCCTGGCTATATAGCCAAAAGTAACACTATAAGCAGACCAGACAACCACATCCAGTGCACACCGCCTACACACCTCTCTTCGTCGCTCCATAACCGCAAAGAGGGTGTCTTAAACTAAAAAATTATTGATATTAAAACCTCGTCGCGTTAATTAAGTCTTTCACTCGTTTAATTTTTTACTCAGTTAACCACGGAGTTTCGGTTAGTGCTAATTTATTTAATTAATTAGCAATGGTTAGTTTTGTTCGGCCAAGCGGTTGGTTAATAAAACATTATGTTCACGTTCATTTTGTGCGGTTTTGTTATTACAGAGAAAGAATAACTAATGAACGGTTTTGTTTCGTCTTCTTTTGTATGAAATCTCTCTTAGGATTTAATAAAGCAGCAAGTTCTGTATTTCAAAACTACTACATTTCTGTAAGTATCTGTAGAGATGACTTTTCTTTTCTCTTTGACTTTCGCAATAGTTTGCCTTGTCAAAAACATCGCAGGAGAAACTACAAACTATGACTAATGTTGGTTTCTACGTGTATATTGAAATAGATAATTCATGTCCAAAATTTACACATTTAGGTACGTAGATTTTGAACATTTATTACTTACCTACTACGCTTCGAATTTTTGATAAAATTTTAATTTAACAACCTTTGACGCTTTGAATGAACCTCCGAATAAGACAAGAAAAAGAAAAATAGTGACAAATAAATTATACCCGACTCCATCCCTACACTTCCTATTAACTCGTTGTCTACCCAAAATAAAGGACAACATTTTACTGAAGATAAAATCTCATTAAAATCCTACAATCTAACCATTAACTAATTGGTGGAGGCCCTTGTATTATCCACATCGGTAGAGACAGACATCTTCCCGAAGCAACTTCTAATTAAACAGGACACTTCTCAATTTGTTCTGTTATCATCTACATCAAAGTTGATGAGAAAAACCTCTAAACAAATTCCAACTTTAACACTCCCGTCATAAGTTTTAATTTGGAAAAGAACATTGATAAAGTCATTTTGAGAGTTTCGGCGAAGTGACATTGCAACGTCGGCTTCGAACAAAAGTGACTTGAAAAGGCAAATGAGCGTCTTCACAAAGTTGAAGCGATTAGCGTTTTAGGTGAGAAAGTTTGTGGCGGAGGGTGTAAAAATGAGGGTGTTACGAGTGTGTAATCAAACACCACAAAATAAATGCCATAAAATGTTAGAGAGAAAAGAAAAAGAAAAGTTAACACTGTACAGCATTAAAAGTACCTACCTAAGTGGTAATCTTAATACCAGGTTACTCAGAAAGTTTTGGGACTAACAGTTTTTTGTCTATGGGACACTGGCTGGTTTATAAGTCAATTAAATCTATGACTATTTATAAAAAAAAAAAACACAACATTCCAAATTCGAAATCAGCTCCACATTTTTTACGAGCAAAATTAAAATATTCTATCTCCCTGAAAAATGGATTTACAACGAGAACATTTTCGCGCGATGATTTTCTACGATTTCAAATGTCGACTAAAACCAGAAGAATCTTTTGAAAGACTTCGAATGGCGGTCATAGGCAAAAGCCCTTCTAAAGCAACTGTTTCCCGCTGGTTAAACGAATTTAAGCGTGGTCGAGTAACTTTGGCAGACGAGGAAAGAAATGGCCGCCCTACGGCGGCTGTTACAGAAGAAAACGTGCTGGCTGTGAAAATTTAAATTCAAGAGAATAGGCGAATAACATATGAAGAGATTCAGCATATACTGCTGATTGGATCGGGAAGTGTGCATGCAATTCTGCACGGGCATCTTCGGGTAAGGAAGATAGTGCGTTTACGATAACATGAATGGTGATGAATCATGGATGTCTCAGTATGATCTAGAAACGAAACGTCAGTCGACCGTGTGGCTGTTTCAAATTTGAATATTGAACCAACGCCTACCAAGCAGAAGCGAGCGAGAAGTGCAGGCAAAATTTTGATCACAAGTTTTTTTTTCTTTGACGGGTTACCTAGTGTCAGTACCCTTACGAGACCAAAGGAGCAGCAATGCTCAATGGTATGTTACCAAATGTTTGCCAGAAGTTTTACTGCTGCAAGCAGTAAGCGATCGAACACCGGCCTCCGTGGGCTACTTCTTCACCACGATAACGCAACGGCTTACTCGGCGCTCAAAACAAGAGACTTTCTGGGTAGAACCCTAGTCAAACTTATAGGTCAAGCCCCTTGCAGTCCCGTTATGGCTCCGTGCGACTGTTTTTGTTCCCCAAAATAAAAAACCGGTCAAGAGCGTGTCGGACCACGCACAATGAAGGGTTCCGTAGTTGGGATGAATTTATCCCAAGAACAAACTTAACATTGTTGTTGAAAAACATGTTTACCCATACATTCCAACTACAAATGTCCATAGTTAAACGAAAAGGATCCAACCCACATTACACCTACCTAATGTGGGTTGGATCTTTTTTGTTTAACTATGGACAAATGTAAGTTTGTACGCACAATATTGAGAGATTTACCATGTTGTTTTAATACCATCGACTTCTTATAGGTTTTCCTGTAATCTATAGGTATTGAACTATTTTCTATATTTTTTTTAAATTTTAGACTCAGTACTTTCGGAGATAAACGGGGGGAATTGTCAATTTTCGTCTATTTTCTTAAATAACTTTAAAATGGTTTATTTTAAAATTATAAAAAAAATGCATTTGAGATTTTTACAGTAAGCCCTTTCATTTGATATGTCACACGGTACAGTTTGCAAAACTTTTTTTTTAAATTTTCTTATTGGCCTGCAAAGTTGACCCCCATATTCAAAATTTATTTATTTACGTTACACGTCCGTGTTTGTCATATGTGTACCAAATTTCAACTTAATCGGTCCATTAGATTCGGAGCAAATTGGCTGTGACAGACGGACAGACAGACTGACACACGAGTGATCCTATAAGGGTTCCGTTTTTTCCTTTGGAGGTACGAAACCCTAAAAATGCACTGGCTGCATTTGAGAAGGGGATTGAAGGGGTGTCGGATGCGGACTGGAAAATGTGTTATGAAAATTAGTTTAGACGTATGAAACTGTGTATTTTTATTAACTGTGCCTATGGAGAGTTTTTTGAAAAGATATAATAAAAAAATATAACCTGTAGTATATTTTTTTCTAGTATCGCAAAACTTTCCGAGTGCCCCATGTAAGGTATGTACACTATACTCGTGATCGATGTATATACAATAAAAATACAGTTTAAACTCTTTATAATGCCTTTAGATATAACGTAAAACTTCCTATAACGCAGAAATTAGTTTAATTTGGTTGATTTACCTCAGAACCCATCGCAAATAAAAAAATAAAAATAAATAAAATAAGGTAAGTCCGAGGGAGATGGCCCTACTAACATTAAAGATCTATAGCTAGGAAACCAAGTACCTACAATAAAACAACCATTTTAATCACAAACAAAACAATATTATTATTTCTTATCAAATCTTAATTGAACAGTCTTTGAATCAACGTAACATAGAAATATATATTAGGTATAAAAAAAAAGGATTGGCCATCTCACCCCGAGTCTCCGGGAGTGATGGCCAAGGGGCTGCGGAGATGGCATATGGCCAGATGGCAAATTTCAAAAAGTATGATGCAATCTCCAACGACCGTTTTAGGTTAGAATACGAAAAAAGTTATTGACTTCACAATAAAACATAAATAAAAAAAATTGTATTAGGCGCAGTTCGAGTCACCGCCGTTTGTTTTCGTGAAAACAGATTGATATTTTACTTCGGTTTCCGTGTTTCCGACACAATACTTTAGGCTCATTGCATTCCTTATAAAGTAAGCTTTCACCGATTATGATATTTTTCAGTTCTGATCAGATTTACGGCCGATAAGAGACGACATCATAAACTTTTTGCTAACTGAACCAGATTTTCTTATGGTTTCTGACACTACCTTAGCATTTCCTCGGAACTAGATATTTCAAGCTCGTTGCACTCCTTTTGATGCAAGCTTTCTTCGATAGCGGTTTTTTTTCATTTCTAAGCAGGCCGATATCAGACGACATCTGACATTATTTTGCTTCATATTAATTTTTAACTCAATTTTTTTCAATATATCTATGGTTTCTCTTTAGGTAGGTAGGTTAATTTATTTTAATTTATTATTGACATAATCTACTCATTTCAATGTTTATTTATTTTTTATGAGTGGTATTGCAATATGTGGTTAGCTAGTGACCTCGACAATTGATCATAGTTTTTCTTGCCCGAGCAACCGGCAGCAAGTTCGTCATGCTCCCTTAGATGTAACTGCTTGCGGTAGCGTCGGGGGTCGGGTTGTCTCCTTCCCTCAAATATGGCGAGGGGGGTAATGGCTGATCTTTGCGTTATACTCGTGAACGGGTGCTGCTTGTGGTGACAGGTCGTCTTGCTGACCTTGGTTTTGTTTTGTTATTAGTAACTTAACTCGTTGTTACTTCGATGGTCCTAGTTTATCATCTGTGACTTTGAGGACTACATGTACGGCTATATGTAAGTGGGCACGCCCTTTATTACTGGAGGCTTTTATTTGGGTATAAAGTTCTGCTTACGTTTTTAGTTTTGTATTTTGTTTCTGCTTGAATATAGTTTTCGATTTTTTTTTTTGGTATATTGGTGTGTGCTAGCTTACTTATAGCAAATAATTTAATTTAATGTTTTGTATTGCGTAATGTACCTAAATTATTATGCGCAGTGTTATATAGAATCATTTTTTTTTAACTGAACAGACAGCTGTGCTGCTGGGGAGTTTGTTGCGCCACTTCTTCTCCCCAGCTAAAGCACTAGGAAGTGGTGAAGGGCGGGCGTTTTGGGGGACTGTCTTATGTAATTTTGACGTTCAAAAAGTGCTGATTCTCAGCCTAGTTTGAATAAATGACTTTTGATTTTGATTTTTGATTTTGGTCCTGGTAGTGCTTTGTCAAGTTGACAAAGCACCTTGATCAGACTAACTGGTCTAGCTAAACACGTTTTTGCGCTATATGAATTGATATTTCCACATATAGTGAAAAGTAGAGGGTCGCGCGCATGCGCGTGCACTCGCAGCGTGACGTCACACGAAAATTATATCCGGCCTTAAATTTTTTATAAATATGACCTATCTTTTGAATACTCATCCAGCTCTAGCATTAAAAGTCTCGTAGTTATTAGCGGTTGAAACCTTACATGTTTTTGTCGGTCAGAAATATTGAACTTACCATCAGTACACACAACAAGTGACATTGAAGAAACGTTTTGACCGCATAATATGTTAACCCATCATGCACTTGTAATAAAAACAATGTGGAATTTACTTACTTTTTCCATTTCTGTTTGCAAAAAAAAAAAAACCTCTCTCCGGCCATCTCACCCGGACTCTTTATAGCGCAACAGCTATTCTCTACTACGAAGAAAAACGTTCATATTTAGACGTCAGTAAATATATTTTATCAGCATTACTGTTTATTTTAAGTACCAGTTTAAGAAAGGCTCAGACTAAATCTTTGAGGTGCCGAACTTTTTGAGAAAGACACCTGAGGTGTAGTTGAACAGCCGCCTCGCTTTTGTTATTGTTATTAATTACCTAGATTATATTACTCTTTTGCATTGCATTGTTTTTGTTTTCATTTATTTATTTATTGTTTCTACTAAACACAATAGACAATCTCTCGTATTATCAGACGTAAACCAATAAATAAATTAAAAAATCTCTTTCTCCACTCCACATAACGAAAACTCTCTAAAATGCCTTTTTTTTAGGTTATTAGGGTATTTTTAAGGCCTACTACCTACTATTTTAGGTGCATAGAATATCAAGTAAGATAAAATAATTACAAGTAATATGTATAGTATGCTGATTGCTAATGATGCCTGCAGTTTTGAATTCAAGACGAGTCCCACAAATAAAGTAATACGATCATCTATCCCTTAGCGACCAAAGAGTTTTATTTCATCTGGAACCCCTTTGGTTTTGAATTAATGCATTCATTCCAATAATAAGACCAACAATTGAAAAATAATTCATTTCTAATAAAGTTGCAGTCTACAGAGAAACATAGCCCTTTTTTCTCCATAGTCTTCTCCAACTTAAAACAATAACAGATATCATTGTCGATTTTGTAATATTGCCCACTTCCTTTCAAACAACCCATTAAATTAAACAATTATTCAATGTGAGCATTACTCGAACAATCACCATAAAATATATATTTATATACAATATATCAATCTGCCTAGCCATTTCGATTGTCAAAGATCCACGAATGACAGCCGGGACCAATGGCTTAACGTGCTCTCCGAGGCACGGAGGAGTCACGGTATGTAAAGGTGGTTACCCATCCACGGACCAACCCAATATTTTGTACAAGTAAGTATATAAAAAAAAAACGGGGAAGAGCTCATCGGGTATCAAAAAATTCGCCCGCATCCCTGTCAATGAAAAAGTGCCCAAAAGGCTGGCAGCATTGCCACGTTGTATGACAATACTGATTTTTTGGGCTAAAAATAGGCCAGTCCTCTGGTCCTATGAAGAGTCGACCAACCGCTTGGCGATGTCCCAAAATACTCGATGAGCATCCGGACGGACCCGAAGACCTTAGTATTTCAACCCCAAACGGCTCAAACACAATGAAAACAATCACCATTAAAACTTAGTTTCCAAAGAGTTGTGTAATGAAAAACAAAAAGAAACAGTGACATTTAGCACCAGTGTTGACGACGCCTAAACCGTTGACAATAGAGAAATTCTTATGATTCAACAACTCGCCAAGTTGCATAAGTTACTCCAAATTTTTCACAAAAACTTTTCTTTCCTTCTGTTATGAAATTCGTGTAACTTTTTTGTTTATTTTGTTATATTATACAATCTAAGTTTTTATTTTTCACTTTTTAGTTTTGGTAGTTTCCCTACACAAATTCGTATACCACTACTCACATATTAGGTATGTTGATGATGTTATAATAACATCCTGTCACTGTTGTTTACATACGAGTAGGATTGTGATGTGCCGATACGCGGCGCGATTTTTAGAGGCAATTGCCTACATTTCATACAATTATTTACATAAATAATGTTTCGGGCGATAACGTTTTTACTCCCCTAAACCTTTACGAAATGAGACAATTTTAATTTCATTACATTCAGTACACTTTAATCTAGGTCTGTATGTTTTTTATTTTTAGTAATTCAAATTAATTTAATTTAAAAAAATAAAAACGCTCGAGGATGTTTTTATGTCAAAAATATAGATATTTAGATGCTAATAACTTATATCGTATGCAATATTTCTTTATAATAAAAACGTACGGACCTAGTTTTTCATTATACCAACAACATTTCCAAAAATTATGAAAATTAAACTATGTTTACGGGGAGAAAAACGTTATCTCTTTTTGTATGAAAATTTACAGCTTCACAATCCTCTTAAGTATATTATACTTAAGTAGTGGAAAAAATACGTATTATTGAAGATACTTCAAAAGCTACCCAAGCAAAGTTAATAAAATTTACCAAATGAAAAAAAAAAAATCTCTACCAAATGAAAAAAATAATTTTCAAAATCGGTCCATAATTGATGAAAATATCGATGAACATACATAAAAATTATATACAGACGAATTAAGAACCTTCTCCTTTTTTAAGGAGCCGGTTAAAAAGTAGATTATCGCAGGCGACGTAACACAACTTGAAAAAAAAAAATACGGTGAACCCTCTCCCTTTGTTCCTGAAAGTCCAACTTTCTTAATTAAGTCATACCGAGTTTTGTTTTATGTTAGCTAATTGTTTTCATCTGTCATTGTTTAATTTCATTAGGAAAGTAACTGGTAAAAGGTCAGATGTATTGTTTTGTAAAGAAAAAAGTTTCGAGTTATCGCATTCTAAAACATAATTACATAAGTATTTAAGTTAGTCATTCGTTACGTGAGTTAACACAGCTGCCTTATCGAAAATATCGCGTAAATTAAAATTGAGTTCAGTAGGAACAGTGACAAATTATGAATAATGTTAGTTAGGGCTGAATGTCGATTTTAAAATATTTGAACATATCGCACTGATAGTACAATACTGCTGTAACTCAAAATATGTGTATGAGATAATCATTAATTCAAACGTAATATTCAGTTCCCTACGCGTCAATAATACCGTTAAAATAACTGTACAGTATTAATAAACTTAATAAAGTACCTATTTTTTTTTTAATAATCTTTATTAGTAAGTAAATAATCAATTTTTCGTAGATTCTGAAAAAAAGTCACATTATGAGTTACAACAATATTGTATTATCAGTGCGATAGAGGTACAACAAATAAACACGTCAAAATCTCTTAATCGACGACTAAAATTTGCAAAATAACATTCTGTGTACTTACGTACTACAAAATAGAATAACTAAACATTGAAGAAGGATAGCACAAAGAGTGATTGTACATTATTTATTTATCCAGTCATGTATTCGAGCAGAAAGTATTAGAAGCCTTTTACAATTTAACGGTACATTCTAACAGAGACATGAATAAGTATAATTACATGCGTAACTATATGATTACACACTGTTCCGGGTTCCGTCCGATCAGTCACGAGCCATGAATAGGCAATTTACTTCTGTATGCTGTCTGCCTTCTGAGGTCTTCATTTTACTAAATAAACCACACTAATCAACGTTTTCAAAATGCCTTTAAAATACCAAACAATGTTGCATGACTTCATTTACAACTTTGCATTTGCAGCTTCAAAACTTAAAGTGTTCGAGAAATCCAAGTCAATGTTCGTAAAGAGAGATTCGAGGAAAAGAATGCATAAGTTGGTACTAATGTAGGAACGCGCCAATTCACAATGGAGACTGACAATTGAAAATTTATCGTTTATAAAAACATCAGACATCGCACATAGCTTGAATAGAAACGTCAATAGTAAAGAGCATCATTTGGAAGCGCGCGCGCAAACCTTACTCACCAACCTTTTTTTACTTCTCTCTAACTGCAAAAGAACTTTACTGCCTCAATGACAGAGTTCAAAATCCTTCACAAATTACTTTTGAAGTATGCAAATAATATAACATTCGCCTGTAACGGCTGATTTATGATGTGGTTCGGACACCCAAGGAACAAAAACTTGGTATCAATAGAACAAGAAACACAAATGAATGCCTGTTACAATACACACTGTAATTGTTTAGACAAAAGCATTAACTTTGAATCCATTGTGCACAACTAATGAACTATTGTTGAATGACTTTGAACCTTAGGAGAAGATCAGAGAGCCCAGTATAAGGAAGGATGAGGAAGGGCGTTATGACGTTGAAGAATTGATAGGAGTAAAGTAATATCTTGAACCATCAAAGCTTTCGCCGATGGTTCTAAAGTTAATTTTTATGACATCTATACACAATAGAGGAACATTATGAAAGAAAGACATTCCGTGGCCGTGTTAACTATTCTTAACAGAACTGTTGTTTTAAGGTCCTTTGGCGTTTCCACTGTGTGCTATTGAAATTTTTGGTGACTACATTATTTCTTCATTGTTTACAACAAAGATGTGTGTGGACATTTCATTATTCTTTCTTTCTTTTATATTTTAAAGTTGGAGGTCACAGTAAACTGCAATTTTTGAGGTTTCGTTTACAGGAATATATGTTTTATGGTTTGTTCTTTTGTTGTTTGTATCTTCGGTTGGATTTTGTAAACGTCATGCTGTTTCGGAACCACAGTAATGAATATTGTATAATTTCACTGCCGACATAATAGGAACATTTTGGCTCTCAGAGAATAGCTAATTGCAGTTGGTTCTTGAAAATTTTACGGTTAGTCCCAAACTGTTCGGGTGAAAAAAAAAATGTTTTTGTTGTCTGCTTAGTGTATTTAAGGATAATGAAATGAAACCAAATTATTTCTTTTGTTTGGTAAATGGTTCTTAGTGGCATACTTATTAATTTTAGGAAAATAACGTAACACCTTTTTGTTTTATTTGTGTTACTGGAAACCATAATGAGAAGAGAGCATAATAGTGAACAAAGTAAAAACCTTTCAGTAAAGTCATGACTTTTTTACAGGAGCTTAGGTACAAAATGCAATTGTTCATGCTACTGCGTAGGGGTTTTCCTAAACATGATTCTTACATAATAACATTCTCCTGTGCATTTTCCAAACAATTATGATAGGTCTTAAACCAAAACAATACCCACGAAAGTCACAAGATTAAAAAATCTCATATAATAAAATTGACTGAAATTCCCACTATTTACTAGCGTACAGATAACACACAATAGGTCTGTTTTCATTTGCATATTTCCAATCTCGATTTAAATAGTTGAATTCCCAATCATAACTTTGAGAACGGACTGTGAAAGCGATTTTTAAATTTCCCGCCAAGACGGAGGGAGGTAAAAGAGAAAATAGAAAAAAAAAACAATCAATTAGGTGAACTGTCACCGGCAGTGGCAAGGGAAAATGATAAAAGTCCAAGTTCCGACGAAAATGTTCGTTATGGCGGCCGATATCATTGATTATTGATTTGTTTGAACAAACTGCAAAGTAAGTACTTTGCAGTTTGTTCTGTATTGTTGTTGGTGAATATATGTGTAAGTAATTTAGAGATATTATTGTTTTTGTATGACTCTGTTCTTTTAGATTTTGTGTTTTCTTTACGTGGACTGCCGACATGTTTTTTTATGTATAAAACAGAATTTTTAATGCATAATTAAAAATGTTTTTAAAACCATATTTAACGGTATGTTCACAATTTGTATCATCATCATCTTCTTGCCCTTATCCCATATTACTTGGGATTGGCGCAACACGTTTTCTTCTTCCATTCTCTCCTGTCAGCGGTCACTCTAGCATTCACTTCCTTATCTTTCCTAACATTTCTCACACAATACATCCATCCTTTCTTTGGCCTTCCTCTCCCTCTCCATCCATCAACATGTATATTCATCACTCTTTTAGACATATGCGTTTCCTCTCTCTTCATCACATGCTCATACCAAGCCAAACGACTTCCTTTTAACTTTCCTCACTGGTGCCACTTTCAAACAAAATGGATACAATTGTTCACATTTTGTATCCAGTAGGTAAGTAAGTAGGTACCAATATACCTAAATTAACAACGAGCTTATCCGTCACACTTTAGATACTAATAGGCCTTATCAAAATAAAATCGCATTTCCTTGGTGCGCATATATCACACTCCACCTACCAAAGCAGTTAAAACTTCAAAATCAATTTACATCATCTTCCCTATTTTTTACAGCAATAATCCTTGACGTACATTCACACTAAACTATTAGCTAATTGCACAAAACATCCCCAACACAAACAAACAGGAAAACAACAAAAGACAGATTAGGGCACATACAGATCGTATTTAAGATAAATGAGTATTTTCGCTAAGCGCAGCTTTAGATCGAAGACGATAAAGGGCAGATGTGTACCGGTCTTATGTGACGTCACGAAAAGATATCGGCTCTTTTGGAGGTTGATATAGATAGTTACAATAATTGTAGGGATGGGACTTTTTTGGAGAAGATTTGACCAACCGAGAATAAACGTTCCAGTTGGTTCCTATTTGCTCAATGTAGGTATTGTTACCAAATAGAATGACATTCTACTTTAATAATTAAAAAAAAACAACATTGGTAATGATTTCTTCTATTATTATCCTAAGTACTTTTTGAGGATATTCACGTGGTGAAAAATTCCCGCTCTACATAATATTAACAAGCAGAGCACACCTACGTAAAATATTACGTAAACCCAACATTGTGCCCGGTACAAACATGACCCAAATTCCAAACACAATAGCACAAACATTTTATTAGCACAATAAAGCACAAACGCTCTTTATAATTGAGCTAACAATGAGCCAATAGGATTAAGTCTTTTCGATACACTTCACCTAATCGGTAACAATGAACCGCCATATTGGAATCGATTTGAAATTTAAAATTAGAATTTTAGCGCCTAGGAACTAGTATATTATTGAAATAAGGGATAGCAAGATAGGGAGCGATTTTTAACAGCAAAGACCTTAATATTTTACTTTATGGAACTACGCTGCGAACTATGATACCCCATGAATGTATGAATGTATGCCCCATGGTTGTCTTGACAGTTTACTTGTAGTACCATTACTTAGCTAATTATCTCTTGGAGATTCCCTTCAAACGCCGCGGTAGAAGTAGTTAACGTAACATAATAACGTATACATATAAAATACATTATTGTATAGTTCGATATTGGGATAGACTCATGATAGCACAAATTTAAGCCTTAGTGGTTTTTGGTTGCTGTTTAATCCTGTATTCTTTTGAATAAATGATAAATAAATAAATAAAAAAAAGTTCCAGTCCATCACTTACGAGCACCAGATTACCTCATTAATTCCAGTGTCAAGCAATCTTTTACAATTAACTTTACCTACTTACGTAGAATCTTTACAAATCCAGTCTGAATCATAATGTAGGAGACTTAAAAAATGGTAAAGCTATCAAGACCCATTATAAAATAACTTAAGTTTCGCAGTAGTACCTTTAAAAGCGCTTTTCTATCGTGTATCATGAAAAGCCGTGACCAAACAAATTATTGAGTCAGAAGTTGAATACGTTTGCCCAGTACCTATCTTTATTCTTCTCTCTCAAATAGCTTCATCTCTCTCGTGTACACTGGCGCACACATTAAGGGTACATGTATAAGCTGCTTATTGTATTTTTATAGTTATTTTGATCGTCGCACACAGGGTTTATTGTGTGGATTATCCTATATGAATACGGAATGGGGTATTACATTTATTGTGTCCCGATGTACACAGCTGATGTTTTTCGAAACAATAGCCTGCCATGTTTGCGAATCGCCGGTACAATCTTTTGTTAGCATTTTATTTATTTTTTAATAACTTGTAAATATGTTCCATTTTTAATTGAAAACGTATTCTATATTCGATGTATTACTGTGTATTGTTCAATGGATTATTGTCAATAGAGTGTTGCTGCGATTGGCATTTGTTTTGTGTCTATGTAATTATCGAGACAATGCATAATTGGATCTTTTTTTATGTTTTGTTATGTTATGTTATGTTATGTTATGTACTTCAAAAACCAAAAACTAATAAAAAATTTTAACAGCTTCTGAAGTTCATTGAAGAATTGAACGCCAACTTCAGAAGCTGTTAAGAAAGTTATTTTATTTTTTAAGTTTTGGATTTTTGAAGTCGATTTTTTTTTCTTTTTTTAAGTAAATTTATTTTTCCATTTTTTAGTTGAATACACAATTACATAAGCCCAATACGAACGAAAAGAAGAATCATAAAAATCCACAGCACATTTATGTATATAACTTTGTACATAAGTTTAATTACCTAAAGTATTATAAGTATACTAAAACCTTCCTGAAAGTATGTATCATGCTAGAGAAAAAAATCATCAAAATTAGTTCATTCGTTTTTGAGAAAATCACGGATATACATATATACATAGGTACGGATCGAATAGAGAACCTCCTTTTTGAAGTCGGTTAAAAAGTAAAAGACAATCAAATAGTTTTTTTTTTTTGGTTTTTTTTGGTCTATTACTAAAGCCTACAATTTTTTTTATCTTTTTTAGAGTTTACTCTTTAAACGAACTTCCGAATTATAACACCACAAAACCAGAACAAAACAATGATTCACACCTATTGCACCTCTAACCAATAAAAATATCTAAAAGCCTAACACATCTAGTGACTTAAAAAAACCCTTTAGTGGCCATAAATCGAATGCAATAAATGCCACTGGCAACAATACCGAATTAAATGTAAACCCGCACGTAGGAACACAAAAAGTAATGGATAACGATACAAATAGAAATATTCTCTTTACACGCATTCAACTATAGACAATTGGACCCTATAAATCATAGACTTGACAAGAAAACACGGCTGTACAAACTTATAACTACACCCCAGAAACTAAAACCCACACAACTTTCAACCTTGATGAGTAAAACGTAAGGGAGGTAAATCCAGGTGTGAAAGTTAATTGATTTTATGTACGCAACACGCATTCGCCGCCCTAGCGTTTAAAAACGACTTCAATCGAGTTTCGCGTAAATTATGGGACAACCCTGAACAATGCGAAGAAAAAAGCACCATTCGCTAATGGATTTTGTTCTCAAAAATTAATTTGGGGGTACTTGACAAAACTGTATGCATCCAATCAGGTGTCACTATAACTTAGGGTTGAGCTTTTGTAGGAGAATTGAAAAGATTTTAATCATTACGCAATATTTAAGTAAAAGTTACTTCATTAAGTTACAGTTTCCTTGTTACTTAATTGTTTGTTTCTATGACACCACATAGCGTCACGTTTTTTGTTTTGTTTTCCCGTTTTCCGTTTTTCAAAAGCCTTGCCCTAACCTATCCTAGGTTAGGGCAAGGCTTTTGAAAAACGCTTAAAATCTCTTTACTATTATTCTTTTAATCTGGTAGAAATAAAAGCTATTCTACATTGTTGAATTCAACAGAAAACAAAAAAATCTGTAGGGGTACAGAGGGTAATGGGAGCCAGAGGGTAATGGGAGCGGTGTGACTAGAGACAAACCAATAGCTCGTATTCACTCGTTTGTTACTCGGACGCCTTCGGCCCGCTGCGATCGTGTTTCTCTGCGGCGCTAGACTCGCCAGTGCCATGTGTTGTGTGACGACGGACGCTTGTTGATTTTTCGGTCCGCCCTTATAAGAAATACGAAATTTCATCGGCCAGGTATGTATAAAGTTATACGTTTATTATAATCAAACCTGTTTTATTTTATAGCTAATGTTATCAATTTTGAGTATCTCTGCATATAATTTCGTTACAAGTTAGATTCAGTATATCGTTTTATTTAATTTCAACATGGTGGTAGTCGGGTAATCGGAGCTTATTAGGCTCTGATTACCCCTTTGTGGCTCCAATTGCCCCATACGATTTAGTAATAATGTTTTTTTTTTCAGATTTCAAAATGCCAAGGAAAAGGGAACGCACCACTACGAAAGCGTCTTGGACCGTTGAAACTTTAGAAAACGCAGTCGAAAAACTTCGGCGTGGTGGTACATCAGTATACAAGGTATCAAAAGAGACTGGAATACCCTACAGCACCTTAAAAAAGAGATTCAGGTTAGCTAAATTTAACGATACTAGCTACAAATGTCCTCCAAAACTAGGAAGGCCCTCTGTGTTCACTGTGGAACAAGAAGCCATTCTGGCTGATCATCTACAAAAAATGTCAAATAAATTTTATGGACTGACGAGGGCTCAGTTTTGTAAGGTATGTTACGCCATGGCTGAAAAAATTGGAGTTGCAGATCGATTTAATGAAACCAAAAAGTCTGCAAGCAGAGACTTTCTAAATGGCTTTTTCCAACGACATCCTAATCTAAGTATTAGAAAGCCAGAAGCGACAAGCATTAATAGGATACTTGGGTTCAATAAAGCTGAAGTGGATCGGTTCTTTGAAAATCTGGAAAATGTCATGACAAAATACCACTTCCCGCCGTCTCATATTTACAATATGGACGAGACTGGCGTAACGACAGTGCAGGAAACCGAAAAAATTATAGCGCCTAAGGGACAAAAACGTGTAGGAACAGTCACATCTTGGGAAAGAGGTAAAAACGTCACGGCTATCTGTGCTATGAGTGCTTCAGGGTCCTTCATTCCGCCTCTATTTATTTTCCCTCGACAGCGTCACTCACCGCAACTAGAAAAAGATGGTCCTCCAGGAGCTGTTTACACATGTTCTCATAATGGTTGGACAAACGAAAGCATATTCATTAAATGGCTGCGACATTTTATTGAGTACTCAAAACCCGCTGCTGAACAACCTGTTCTACTGATTATGGACAATCACAACAGTCATTGTACTTTGGAAGCTTGGGAAGTGGCTAAAGCCAACCATGTTGTAATGCTATCAATTCCACCACATTCATCACATCGGTTACAGCCTCTGGATGTAACCTTTTTTGGGCCGTTCAAAAGAGCCTACAACAAGGAATGCGACATGTTTATGAAATCCAGGAATATGGTAAAAATTACACCCTACGATATTGCAGGATTGTTCAACAAAGCTTATGCCAGAGTAGCAAGCTTAGACAAAGGGATCTCTGGCTTTAAAGCCACAGGAATATATCCCATGAATCCTGCTATTTTTTCAGAAGACGATTTTGTTGCTGTGGATGGAGATCAGAGCCAAGTTAATGAGCAAGCAAGCTCAGATGTTGTTGTTCAGTTTCAAAGACCCACTTCTCAACGGCTAGTTACTGGAAACTCTGACCCACTTCCGTGTACATCTCGTGATATTGGCCACTTCGAACTGCTTCCATCTACATCTCGTGGTACTGGCAACTATGAACCACTTCCATCTACATCTCGTGGTATTCAACAGGAGCTGGAAATGCCTAGCTCTGTCCTGGTCGAATACACGCAAAATGTTGAAAAAGAGCAGTTACCTGATATTTACCATGCTGTAAGTCCATCAATATTAAGTGAGCTACAAGAAGAGGCATCTATAGCAAATACTACACCAAACTTTTCAACAAACACAAACCCTTCTATAATCCCGTTTTCGTTGAATGATAAAACTGCCCCCGAGCTAACTCCTGCCAATACTTCCACGACCTTGTCCACAACAAACGACGTTCAAGAACAGTCACTCTGTACAGATCCAACCATATTAAATGATTTTGCGAAAGTTCTATCAGTTGTGAGTCCACTACCTAACATATCTAACAAAAATAAGACCTTGCGAAAACAACATTCAGTAATTTTATCTAGCACGCCAATGAAAACAGTATTTGAAGAGAAAGAGAAGAAACGTCTAGAGAAAAAATGTAAAACTAAAATCATTGCTAAGAAGAAAGGAGAAACCAGCAAAAAAGAAAGAATATGTACCGCAGGAAAAGGAAAAAAACGAAAGGACGCAACCAACAAAAACGAGAAAGTTAAAAGAATAAAAAAGAAACTTTTTGAGGATGAAACTGACACGTCTGAAGAAGAAAACCTTGAGAATATTTGTGATGATGAATCAGAATATTCAGAAGAAGAGACATTGTGTGCTATTTGCTGTGACTCAGGAAAAGATAACGAAATGTGGTACCGTTGCAGAGGTTGCGGTAATTGGGCACACAAAGAATGTTCTGGTTCTGACAGCCCGGTTGATTATATTTGCATTTTTTGCTTGGATCCTTAAAGATAATTATTATAAGGTTACATTAATATTATAATTTATATGATCAAGTCAGATTTAAGACTGAAAACGAAATTTTTGAGGCTGATTTAATAATTAAGTAGCTCCCATTACACATATGGGAATTTATAGGCTCTCATTTCCCGCAAAGTCGGGTAATGAGAGCGATTCTGTTTTTTTCTTTAAAGTTTATCTGTGGTTAAACGCCTAATAATGTAACGTTAACGCTATTATTAAATGATAGTCAAATGAGTAAGGATTTAGTTTTTTAATAAAAAGTTCTTAAGTATCCATAAATTTGACTTTTATTGAACTTTTTCCTTAGTAGGCTCCAATTTCCCCCTTCTCCCCTATTTGCTATTTCATATCCGGTACTTCGCATGGGAAGCCACATTTACTTGCCTCTTGCCTTTACCTCAATCAAGCTATCATCACCTATGAAAACAAAATAGTGAAACCCCAGACTAATGAAGCATCAATTAAGAATACGGAAATGACAAGAAATACAGACTAAAAGCAACAATTTTGCTCTTAAACAACCCATTACAATAGCAGTATTACAATTCGGTTTGGTTTCATTTATAAAATGGAATGTATAAATCTCCTCAAAAGGATTTTCATTAGTTCTTAATTTATAGCAGCCCTATCCACCCTTATTACCTTAGGGCGACAAAACTTAGATCTCTGGTAACAGGGTGAAGTGGCATTGTTTCACAACCCTAGCTAGCTAACTTTTTAATTTATTAACGAAGGGGTTGCCACTCGTAAAAATTACTTTTATTGTTTGTAACGACGTCTCGGCCTACGTGATAACAATGTATATTATAATTCACATTGAGAACGGTGTTGTCAGCTGCCAGTATTTCTTGAACTATGCCTACGAACTTTTTGGTCTTTTTGATGTGTTTTATGGAGTGGTTGATATTATTATAGACGCCGCGTGTGGCATATAGATATAATGTCAAGTGTGTTTTGTTATTAAGTTTATGTCCCGCTAAAGGTTGAGACAACGGTCTATGAGGTGCAGAACCTGTTTGTTTCAATGAAATAAGTGATTTAGTGCACTGGGAATGCTTTTTAGTGACGTCTAAATGTGATAGTTAGACAATGATATGGTCGTAAATTTAATTTAGGAGTATTCATGTATTCATAGATGTAGGTTGAAACCTGTTCAGGAATACTCGTTCGCAACTTGTTATTAGTACAGTTACATGTAATTAGATTGATAATAAAATATTTAAAATATGAACAATGAAATATAATGAAGCAAGAATTATAAATAAATATTAGATATCGAGAGATATAGCTTTGAGCCACGTTCAGGCATTTTAAAAACAGTTCGTAGAATGTATCGTTTTCAGCAACGAAGAAATAGGGCCTGAAGAGTATTGAGAGGATGGAGGACAAATACCTAATATTAATTTCAACCACTCCCTAGCCTTAATGAAAACAAAACAAACAGTATCACAGAAAAAAAAACTAAATAAAATTCCGGTACCCAACAAACCCTTCACAAAATAACAATCTATAACTTTTCCGGCGTTGAATTGAAAACGGGAACTTTGGTAAACCGAATTTTACTTCGTATTCAAACGAGTCTAAGAGGGGAAGACATTATCGACACGGCGACACCACTCCACCGAGGCCCACTGTTGATTCTATCAAAAATCTACTCGAAATCATGCGCTCCTGGTAATGTATGGAAATATGATGTTGAACAGTGTTGGACGAATAGGAAAAACGATTTTTGATGGCGACAGTGAAGTAATGTTTTGTTTTGGATACTTTGTAGTCAGTCTTTGTACATTCAAAAAAGTAGTGTATGTAGTATATCAGTTATCTTGTTTCCATAGTACAAGCTCTGCTTAGTTTGGGATCAGATGACCAAGTGTGAATAATGTCCCAGAATATTATATTATTATTATTATTATTCAATGGACATAGTTTCTTGTCCAATCAACTCTTCTTTCTAGATAATCTTCATTTCTCCTGTTCTGTCTCTCACAGAAACATTATGTTAGCATTTATCGCTGCCGCTTTTTGCTGTTTTGTCAAATAAAAAAAGTTTTTCCAAGTTCTATGTTCATTATTACTGGAAGCCTTTATTACTCCTTTATTACTGGAGGCCTTTATTTAGGTATAAAGTTCTGCTACGTTTTTAGTTTTGTATTTTTATTTCTGCTTGAGTATAGTTTTCGATTTTTTTTTTTGGTATATTGGCGTGTGCTAGCTTACTTATAGCAAATAATTTAATTTAATGTTTTGTGTTGCGGTACATTAGTACCTAAATTATTATGCGCAGTGTTGTATAGATTCAATTTGTTTTTAACTGAACAGACAGCTGTGCTGCTGGGGAGTTAGTTGCGCCATTTCTTCTCCCCAGCTAAAGCACTAGGAAGTGGTGAAGGGCGGGCGTTTTGGGGGACTGTCTTATGTAATTTTGACGTTCAAAAAGTGCTGATTCTCAGTGTAGTTTGAATAAATGACTTTTGATTTTGATGATCATCTGTCATATCTGTCCTTACTTTCTTGCTTCCTTCCATCTGTCTACACTTAGGTAACCTGCCTCTTATCAAAAACTGCTCTTGTTAATAGTTGTCTTATCAAAAACTGTTTTTTTTTATCAAGCTGTATTGTCTCACTGCAGGGCAAAGGTATCCCCCACAGCTTTCCACTCTACCCTGTGTATTTTCTTCTCCGGCCAATTCCCCATAAACGCCTGTAAGTCATCACGCCAGCGTTTCTTCGGCCTCCCTTGGCAGCGACGACGCCCGTCTTCTGGGTCCTACTGCGTGACGTGTCTGGGTCATCTCTACCGTTGCATCTGTCATCTGTTGTTTTAGTATGGTATCCAAAGCCTTTGCTTCAACGGAAGTGTGGGTCATCTGGTCCCAAAAGTAAAGGTCTATTTGGGAAAAGGTCAGGTTGATGTGAAATATATTTTTATGTAAATATCGTGCCGATGTCGGCACAATATCACTGTGAATCTCTGTTTAGTGACGGTCCACAATAACCATTGAAAACTCAATTTTTAAATATTTGTAGTAGGTATATATAATTATCAGTAATCACTGTTCAGAATAACTTGTTTCTTTACCTAGAGATTACAAATTACCACATCTACGTACTCATCGGTTATCTGTAACCAACGTGTTGTGCTGTGAAAATTGTTTTGTTTTAACTTTTTGATTTTTGGTAATTCAATGTAATTCTTCTATCGCCTCATAATCTATAGCGATTGATTCAACCCCTCAACAATTACCATGTACTTATAACAAATCAACTTCCTCAAAAATCGTATCACCAATGCCCTCGACAGTATTCTCAAGAGACGATCCATATTTCGCAACGAATCGGCCGTTCCAATTGTAAGGAAAACCTTGCCAGATGTAAATAACATAGGCAGAACTCCTACCAATTTAAATTGACATTAATGGGGTTACACCGCGATCTGAAGAAGAGGTCAAGTTATAGTGGTCCATCCACGGTATTATAGGGTCCAATTTAAAGTGACCTGTATATCAAGAAGATGTTAACTAAAGAGGGGGTCAAGATATCGTGGATGGTCTCCAGGTACTTCGTGGTCGATATTTTATTCGTGCTTGTTAAATTTCATTGTGCCTGTGAGATTTTTACATGCTATTCCTAAGGTTATGTTATTTTACATATTTATGTGTAGAGAATTTCTGTGGAAAGAGATATTTTAAATGCGGAGTCTAGCTTGTGTAACTCATAACGCACTCATATTGTGATTTTGTGAGTGTTCTAAAGGAGAAATATCTTCGAGTAAAGACGACATTTTGTGTGCGTGCACACAAATTGTGGTCTCTGTCTTGTGGTCACGTCATACCAGTGCTGACACATAAGTCCAACCGAGAAAATACATAGTCTTCAGAGCTAGTATGTAGGAACCTCTAAAGTATCTTATGCTAAAAAATCTTAAAAAATGGTAATCAAAAGTTCAGTATTAAATTTTCTAATAAAATGGTATCAAATGATCAGCCCTTAATTTCCACTAAAAGCCGGAAGTCCAACCAACCGGAAGTGCACATAAATCACGAATAACGATCAACAAAAGTGGAACTGTCCAACATGTTGCGCTTGCACACCTTGGAGCTGCGCGCGCGACTATTGTTGCACTAATTGTTGTAGATCTGTATTGTTTGGTTGTATCTAACGGTGCACCTGCCTTTTTGATCAAGTAATGTATGAACTTTATGACATCTGACCAAAGAACGATTTATGATTAGATGTCTAACATAATTCCCTTGAAATGTGATTTTTAATGCACTTGAAATATGCTTTCATGCATGCTCCAAATACGTATATGAACGAACATGATAGTATTATGATGGGGCAAGCTGCGTGGAAAATCTCCTTTCCAAAGATGGGCCAAATTGTCTTTTACAATAGAAGATGATTTAATGTTATATTCTGTATCTTTTGAGTACAGTGGTGCAAGAAGTGATCATGCCTCATTATAATTATTTTAAATATAACCATGTAGATACTAGCTTGTATATTATGCCGCCTAACACTTAGGTATTTGTTAGGCCTTAGCCTATCTTATTAGTCGTAGTAGTATACTAATAATAACAACTTCAAGGCATTAGTATTATTATTAGTATTAAATATTGCTGTAGACAACTATGACGATATATTTACAATAGTTTGGTTTCCAGACAATTTAAAGTCATACTTTCTTTCAAACACAAAAGTCTCCCACAGCTATGTGTCGTAAAAATGCATCAACAATAGCTTTAAGAAAATCTGTAAAAATACAATACAAACAAATTGTGGCTAAAATCAACCCGCTGTGACACCCGCATCTGATGAGTAGGCCACAAAACTAAACACTGTTGGTTAGCAGAAGCCACCCTTTTGTACAACAAAATACATTATTTTTGTATTATAACCGACACAAATCGCCGTATCTAGAAAATGTTCGCAAAACAATTGTTGAAGCACCCCGCGGATCTAGCCGTAATGACTAGGAAAGGTGTGGATAAATTACCGCATTTGCTGTTGATGCTGAAGCATTATGAAACGTACACTCTTGTGATAAGAACGATAGGAAATGTTGGTAGTTTCGTTTAATAGTTTGTCCTAATTCAAAATTGTCAATGCAGTTGCGAACGGACAAAATGGAATGTGAAATCTGTGCTTCGGATGATAGGGTTGAAAATCAAAAACCACCAGTAAAATATATCAGGAATAATGTTTTGAGTATTTATTTTTATTTCTTCACTTGTAAAGGATCATTACCGACCATTGTTGGATAATTTCACGCGTTTGGGCGACACTGCGGGCGTTTGGAGCGAATTTAGCGGGAATTCCATTATAAGGGTTTGTATGAAGGTGAGTATTGTCCACCATTTTTGTTAACAGTGGCATTTGGTTACTGTGAAATTCACAAAGGTGAATGGAGTCATCATTGAGACCTGTATGAAAATAGAGAAGCTATTTTAATGGCAGAAAAGGGCCATTTATGCTGTCAGTGAGTTGTTGTTTGTTGATCACGGTGAAATTGCTGATCCAATTGAAATCGAAATGAAGGTAAAATTAGATATGAAACTTTCTTTATGAGGCAAGAGTTTAGTCCACAATGCATGCCGAAACTGAGTTTATACATGTGTCACGAGCACGACTAATAAATGCATGAAGGATGATGACTGATGAGAGAAGGAAACAAACATCTTAGAACTCAAGAGATTGTTTTTGGAAATTGGACATACGCAAAATCTGTTAAAAGACATTAAGACTTCTTAGAAATTATCAATATGAATCAGATTAAATCAATGAAGCACCAAAACATAAACTATCAAAACATCATCTAGGTACGCATATCTCATATAAAGTTGAAGCTGGTAAAACGCTAAGCCACACTCCATATTTATGCCGACATGCCGAGACAGGAATTTATGCGTGTGAATGCATATTTATGCGAATTTTGCGTGGGCGGCTGTGTTTGTACACAATACCTGTGGAACTTATAAAGATTAATGTTTGAATTAGTAAGTTATTGGTTGTATAACATTTTTGCGACATAAATTTTTCATGGTGTAAATGTGTGAAATTATTTTTGTCATCGTAATTTTCCGTATTGTTGTCCAATATTGAGGGCTACTAATGGTATAGTTTATATCTCTAACATCTGCACTAAGGTTCAATAATATTCATTTTGTTAAGCTATCTATGTTTTGGCGGCACCCACAGAAATCTATATTATTTAGATTTCTATGGCGACACCTCAGCTTCATAAAAAAAAGCCGTTTTATACCCGTTAAAATGGCCTTCATTGGATAATTAAAACAGAGAAGTCTGTTCACAGTCTTTAAACATCTAACCCTCTAATAATACAACTCGCCCAATTTACCTCAACTTGATAGTTTCTATCCCAAACCCGAAACACCACATAAACCTTATTTTATGACTCACAACAAGGAACCAATCAGATCGCTGTTATAAATTCTAAATTCAAACACCTCTCTGAGTCCCTGGGCGCACACAGGTGTGTGTGCGGCGACGGTGCGTCTGCGCAGTCGCGAAGGAATGCGGCCACGAGGAGGGGGAGAGATTGAGTCCCGGTTTGAGTAATGTCAACGATTTCTTAAACGGTTTTTTGTTTCGATTCTGATGCTCTGATTCGGTTTGGGTTGGATGGCTTTATCTAATGCGGATTGAAAGTTTTAAGGGTTGTTTTTGATTTAAACAGGTGTTTTAAAAGATTGCTACAGAATATGCGCTGTTATAACTAGGTAATTAAATCTTATAATCATAAGGTCAAAGAGTCTTGCACCGGATGATTTATTTTACCATTCGCTGTAAGAACGAAAGAACAGCGAATAATTCGAAGACCAATTAGCGAGATTTTTATTGAAAAGTAGAAAAATATGTTGTCGCTTTTGACTCATTATTATCACCTGTTCTCTTCATTCAATTTTTAAAGAGAGAATGCACAGAAATGGCCTCTGCAAGTATATGCACCTACATTGATTCCCACATTCTGGTAAGAACATACATATGAAATAAAACTATTTAGAAAAGATCAATTTTTCAACATTTTCGTTATAAACATATAACCATCAACCTTCTCAAATTAAATCATAATTTAACGTAACCCGACTCTGGACACTTAAGAAATGATTAAACCCTTTGAAAGTTTCTCGTAAGTAAATTATCTGCTTTGTGAAGTCGGCTAGGTGACATACACAGCGTTTGAATATCCTATGTTACAACTTTAATCTCGGCTTGGACCACAAAATGTTTGTATAGCTTAACTAATAATGGTAAGGGTTCCGTGATGCGGTGGGACCTCGGAAACATGATGAGAAAATAGTGTTTATTACACGTAATAGCAGTACAGCAACTCCATAAACTCCATTACTCCATGAAAGTTTATACCGTAAGGCTCAATAGTATCGTCTTTATCGGTTTCATGTTTTAATTTGAGATGGGTTTGCTTTTGACTATAGATATCTAGATAATGTTTGGAAAGACATAATGAATATTGGAATGTTGACATCTCTTACTGCTATTTTGATTTATCTCATGCTCCATGAATCTGAAAATGAGATCATCTCCCATAACAAAAAACCGCCAACCAACAGATAACTGCAACAGGATTGTAAGGTAATCCAATTTGTATCCTCCACATCGAGAACCCTTTGAACCACACTGGTCACACTTGACCGGTTTTATTACAATAAGAACTTTACGCTTACTCCTCCACCAACAGAATAGGCTATGATCACCAGCCCACTCGTTCCAAAGCCTCGAATAATAACATTATCATGAGAACCACTAGTTTTTCCTTTTTACCCTGCCTCAGTATCAAAAATCCAATCAAAAACCAACCTTATGATGATGACAATAAAGTTAGGAAAGTTTAAAGTGAAGAGAAAACTTAACTTGGTGTATTAGAGTACATTTTTAAGCGTCTTTGTCGTTTGATCACTGCCCAAAGTGCCACAATACTTACTATAGACGCATTCAACCTTTTTGGTAACAGTTCACCTTATAAAACCTCACAGTGCAATGAAAAGAAATAAAAGAAAAATCCCGTATCAGAAATATTAGAGTTTTAAACTTATTTAACCACAATAAGCGTGTTTATTATGGCGTGATTTAAAAAGAATAGGGATTTTATCTGGTTTTTATGCAGTTTGGAATCTGTTTTTGAGAGCCTTGGGTTAGGCTTTTAGTCATTTGAAACTCTTACTTGAAGTGATATTCCTCTCATTATTTTCATCAAAATCTTATTGACGTCTTCTTTACGAAATTTCCCACGTTGAAATCACCATGGCTCATAGGTATTATCAACTACATATTATTATAGAAAATAAAACCTCGATTTGATATATATCTTGAGAATCTCTTTAAATCTGTTAAAAGTACCGACCAAAACCTTCGCGCCTAAAATCATTATGACAAATAACCCTCATATTTAAAAAGATAATGTAGATGTACAAAAAGAAACACGATTAGACCCTTTTACATCTAACCGAGATATTCATATAAAGGGAATCGATAAAACAGATTTCTGTACGAAACAATATGACACTAAACCGAGTCAATGTATCGATTTACAATTGTTTTGGAAATAAAATCGATTGTCATTGGATAGTATCGGTTCATCTCACGACTGTCATAATCTCAGTGTTGCGATCGACGCGAAATATTTACGAAAATAATATTATTATAAAGGCTGTGTAGGACAGTGATGCTGCGGGAACTTTTGATCTTGTTAAGGTGGGGTTTTACTATTGCGATTTGAATTTAAAATATTATAATCTACTGGCTTTTGTCCGCGGCTTCACCCGCGTGGATTTCGGAAAACTATACGTATAAACCTTCCTCTTGAATTACTCTAAATATTGATGAAAAGCGCATTAAAATCCGTTCAGTAGTTTTTGAGATCATCGCAAACATACAGACACATACTGACGCGGCGAGGGACTTTGTTTTATAATATGTATAGTAAAGACTGGTTGAAGTCAGTAGTTCGACTTGCCTTGGCTGTTTTCATTCTGAGAGTAGCTGGCTAGTCTCTTATAAGCTGTGTGGTTGGACAGGATCCTCTTGCGACTGACTGGCGAGATACTGCCGAAGACGTCAAAATGATGCGAGTGATGTGCGAGTTGCTGCCATGCTAGTGATGGACAAAAAATGTTGAAGTTACTCGGCTGCGAGCTACTGTCCAACTGGCAAGTGCGAGTAAATCGTACGATACGCCCACAGTTCCACACAGTGCGAATTGCTGCACTGCTGCTGCTCGGTAGGCCGACTCGCGCACTAACTCGCTCTGTGTTAACTAGCCATACCAAATAGTAATATGTGCTATGTAGGTACACGAAAAGCTTGCCATGAATACCGCAGCTCATTTGAAGCATACAACTCAATAAAAATTGTTAATTTTAATTCTAACTGTAAATAATTAGGTACCTAATTGGTTATGAAAATTTACAATCACAGTACGTGAATATTCATAACCAATTAAGAAGATTTAGGGTTAATTTCCAAAGGAATAAAAGATTCTATTACATACCTACAGAAGGACATGACTGTACCAAATAAGAATGATAAAATGACTAAAATCACAAACTACAGCATCAGAAACACCCCTGACCGTATCCGTGATAGCGTTGATAAGGCGAGCGCTTAAGATTCACTTATTGTTCGATCAGCTTTTAAGATGCGGCTGATAACACGCCTGATGTTGACAAAAGACGCGACCGCCGCCCGCTTTGTCATAATTCAGGGTTCCTTATTCAAACGTACAAGGTTTGTGATCGTTTTGAATTGCATGTTGATGAAGATATTATTTAATATAATAAAAGTCAAAACGTTAGGACTGAAACCAGCACCACTAGGTTGATTTAAAGTTTAGACATTAGAGACGGGACGAATATCCTTGCGTTTCATGTGTGACCTCATACCAACTAATTCTTTGAGAAATTATATGCCTCAAGCATCACTTTTGTACGTATTTTTCTGTTCCTTCCTTCATATCTAATTATATGTGTGTACATAAACTGTTAAATCAATAATGTCTATAAGTTCGTATGCCTGGAAACGACAATATTCCATTTTCTTTGTAGATTCATTGTAATTTTCAATGAGATACGGCGACATTTTAATTATATCTTTGTAATATGTTTTCTCTCATTCACAGGAAATGTCAGAGCTGATGAATTTTCAAGAAAAAGCTCATCATTATAGGTTCTTCTTTACAATTTCTTTTTTACAAGTAATTTGATCGTTGAAAGTGGCACTGAAATAATTAAGCTTTGATTATTTAAATGTCTAGATAGAGTGTCACACTGCAAAAGAACTAAAACAAAGAGGCTATCTTTGGTTTGCTGGTGTGCGTGACAGCTGACGTCTTACACGCGCGCCAGTCATTGTGTGTGTGCAAATTGCGGCGAAGAGTCAAGCGGGTTGCAGACCGCAAACTAAGCTAAGTTAGTTCAGCTTAGCTCACATAGCTGGCGTAGTCTTTCACACTTGCACCAACAACTATGCATAGTTTGCGGTCTGCACACAAGTATTAAAAACTAGGCCAGCTACGTGAGCTAAGCTAAACTAACTTAGCTTAGTTTAGACTCTGTTTTTTTCAACGAGTTCACAGCTTTGACTGTCTATCTAGACATATTTATATATTTGTAATTAAGTTTTCCACAAAGCTTTGACATTTTTTGTGAAGGCCGAATTATAGAATTGCATAGCAAAGCAATACCAAGATTGCAATGGCAAGATAAAATATCAGAATCTGGCCTAGAATAGAAGTCTAAAGCAAGTACCTACTTAGTGCAGTGCAATTTTGATGACGTGGTGTTTGTAGACGAAGAAATACACACCGATGTGTTGACTAAATTGATAGATTATGATTTCTATGTAGATCGTTATAAACTTAGACAATAATAATAATAACGCCTTCCAAAGGTCCAGGACCCCAGGGTCCCGAGAAATATCAAACATTTATTATCAGGCTACAATGGCCCATACATACATACCTTACAAACTAACATATATAAAGTCTGAAACCAAACTCGTGTTATTAAATATAGCTTAAAAACTATCTTAGTAGCACAATATCAACGCAAATCGGTTTAATAATGTGACTAACTCACATACTGAACCCATCTATCAAAACCAAGTCACACACAAAATCTTTGTCTTACCGCCGCCATTATCTCACAAACGGACTAATAATTCACCGGACACCGTATGATCATCTGATTTATACGTGTTTGTCTTTGTTATTCTACCTGTTTCTGATTCGTTACGCTTTTTGTCCTCAAGAAGAACAACTCGTACATTCAGGAATTGTGGCATGAGTGTGGCACACTCCCAGTTTAGTAAGCTCTACTTGCTAGCTGGAAATAAACGAAGATGTGTAACATCCGATCTGATTTTTATTTAAATATTTTATGGGGGACTGGTTACTATCTACTACTTTTGTTGATTGTTTGTGCTTGCCGTAGGTAGGGTACGAGTATAAGGCAATAGTGCAACGTTAGGCGCTCAAACTCATGATGTCACGACCTCTCGCTTTTTAGCTCTCGTTGTAACTGTTATTGCTATCGCTGCTTCAGCTTAGGAACCTATTGCAACTGACATTGCGACACATTTGAAAAAAAAAAATACAAAATAGACACTTTCTCACCATATTAGATGGTGGCAGACTTTACTGGCTGGACTATCAATTTTGAATTAAAATCAAAGCACTTTTCAAGGATTTAACAAACTCGTCACACAGAGGAATATTCTTTACTGTCAAATATATATCTTATTGACTGTCTCTGCATCTCAAAGACACAATTATGTCAGAATTGGTCCAAAAACATCTTTGTCTCCTTCCATCATTTGTCTGCGACAGCTAATAATTCATCACACACTGTATGACCGATTGTGTCAGCTGATTTATACGTGTGTGTCTGTTCTTATACCTGTGTTTTGTATGTCATTTGTTTAGTATCGTCACGGTGCGTTCGTAAAGTGGCGTAAGCAATATGTTAGTCAGGTATTTTTGTGTCCGTTCAAATCGTGGCAGCGAATATTTTTGTTGATAGAGCAGTTTATGTTTTGTGTACTTGAGTACCTTGGTATCACGGCTTGGTATGTTGTTATTGTTCACCATTACTTCTTTCTCGTCAGTATGTGTCTTTGAAAACTTTTTTGGCATAACTCATCATTGGCTACCGACCGACCAAGCGCACGGTACATTTTTTTTCTTCCATGGTATAACCAAGCTTCTGGTTTTACGCCGCCGATCGCCTGCTAATAATCATAAATCTTGTAAATTGCTAACAAATTATGTAATGTGGTCTCTACCTTAATTAAAAATAACTTGATCATAAAACTAAGTTATTTCTAGCCCAGGAAGATGATTCGCCGACATTCCTTCCAAATTCTATATGAACCATAGCTAATAACCAAATTATTATAATTCAAGCGGTTCGACCAAACCCATAAATCGTTTACTAGCCTTCTTTAAAATGACAACCCTTTTCATGTGGATTTTTTATTTTAACGCCAAAACAAACCGCACTGTGCCCTTGAGTCGTAATGATTGAGATTATAATAAACTAGCTATCTAACCCGGATTTACTCAGGGTTTTTCGGATTCAAGGTTGGACTACAATCCGTTTAAGAACTCTTCTAGGTCGAGAACTCAATACTAATAATATGAGCATTTTTGAGACGAATCAGACTGCATGTCAAAAAGTTATCGAATTTGGTCAACAAAGATGGGTGCCATTCATGTAAGTTTTTAAAATGCGAATATTAGTTAAAAAACGGCCAAGTGCGTGTCAGACTACGCACAATGAAGGGTTCCGTATTTGGGATGAATTTATTCCAAGAACAAACTTAACAACATTATAGTAGATAAACATGTTCTCCCATACATTGTAACTGCAAATGTAATTTTGTACGCACAATATCAAGATCCACCACGTTATATTAAGACCATAGACTTCTATCTTTCTCAAATCTATAGGTATAGAACTATTTCCTGTATTTTTTTCAAAATTTTTGGCGCAGCAGTTTCTTCAATAACTTTAAAACAATTTATTTTAAAATTATAAAAAAATATATTTGAAACCCTCACAGTAAGCCCTTTCATTTGATATGTCACACGGTACAGTTTGAAAAACTTTTTTCTATTTTTTTATTTGCCCCCAAAATTGACCCTATATTCAAAATTCATTTATTTACGTTAGACATCCGTGTTTGGGTCACAGAAATACATATTTGCACCAAATTTTAACGTAATCGGTTCATTAGATTCGGAGCAAATTGGCAGTGACAGACGGACAGACAGACACATGAGTGATCCTATAAGGGTTCCGTTTTTTTCCTTTTGAGATACGGAACCCTAAAAATGTGTAAGTATGTAGGTTTATTTCCTGCGTGCTATGAAAACATAACACAAACTTTAACTGTCGCGTCTGTCCCATTTTGTATTAGTATTGGATATTCAAATAACAGCGAATCGCATGCGTCGTAAAATTTATGAGATGTCCGTATATTTTTATGACAAGAAATTTACGCGGCCTTATTATTGAATGTTGTCGTGTGTGAATTAATTAATTAGCGTTCATTGTCGGTAAGCTGGAGGAGCCCGTAGCTAAGTAATAACAGCCGCACGAGTCTATCCATCAGGTTAAGCTACGCTTGCCGGGGTTGGTCTGTGATCATCTTTTCATACCGAGACTCCTCCGTGCCTCGGAAAGCACGTTAAGCCATTGGTTCTGTCTGTCATTCGAGGATCTTTGACAGTCGTTACTGGTCGTCAGAAGCCCGAAAGTCTGACAACCAGTCTTACCAAGGGGTATCGTATTACCCAGTAAACTGTGTTGTGGAGGTCAGATAGGCAGTCGCTCTATGTAAAATACTGGTATTCAGCTGCATCCGGTTAGACTGGAAGCCGATCCCAACATAGTTGAGAAAAGGCTAGGCAGATTGATTTTGATTGTCCGTAAGCTGATTATGTCGGTCAGAGGTAAATGTGTCTTTGATACTTTTGTAAATTATACATACCTACGTGTCATTTGTTTTCATCTCCGTATTGAACCTTTGCCCATGAGAACTTGGCTGAAGACCAAACATATAGCTATTGTAATTTGATAATTTGTGATTTATATCCAAAGCCATCTTACGCATGGATCGGGCGTCTAGTGGCAGTTCAGACTCCAGCTATGTGGAAGTTCTGAACCCACTGGGGGGTAGCTATGCTATTAAATGATAGATAGAGACGCAATAATTTTATAATATATAACTTATAAGTTGAAACGTACAATATTCGGAGGAAATCGCGCACTTCTTAAACTACACCGCCTAACACCCTAGCTTAAGCCGAACGGTTTATTAATTTATCAGCCTAGATCCCGAAGTTAAGTAAAGATATAAATACAAATACAAATACAAATATTCTTTATTGTGGTACATAGGTAAGCAATAAGTTGTTACATGTTTCCGAAATTGTACACAGCTATGACCCGCTATAATGGCATACAATAATTTTAAAGTAGGTAACATTTTAACAGCACAATCAAATAGAAAATTAAAATAATAACAATTTAAATATTAGTACTTTAGAATTAACGAATATTTTTACATGTCAAGGCAACAATTAAAATAACGAGACATAAATTATAAATTCAGTTAGAATTAAATAATACAAATTAAGAAATATACACATTTTACTTATCAGGGGAACAATTAATTAATTATATCCATTCGAAGACTCTTACAGTACCTATGTATGTGTTTGCCCTGCCACCATTAAAAGAATTCGTAATCTAATAGGTAAAACTGTACCTATTTACCAACGGGTAATACCAGATGTTTCAAAAATAATTAATTTGTTAATTAAATCAACTGCATCACCAAAACGAAAGCCTATCCACATCTACATTCCGAAGATATTCGAAATATTTATTGATTCGCTACACTCGTCATCAAGCATCGTTAACAGAATAGGGCCTTTTGACGCGACTCATTGATACCGACTTAACAACAGGAGGTGTTATGCCAAGAATGTCCGTTCGACTTCTTGTAACAATTAATTTTAATATCAAACTTTTATAGTAAGCGGTTTCTGTTGAAATATATGTAAAATTTTAGATCAATAATGTAGGTGTATACGTAAAAATGTTAGATGCTTTTTATGGTTGTCAATTTTTTTTTATGATTTCATTTTTATTGTAAGTTTATTTATATTATAGCAGTTTAATAGCTTTGTCGTTTCTATAAAATGGGTTTGCTAGACCTCCCCGTATTATGGCGTGGGTGCGTGATGTCGTACCGACAAAAAGGCTATATTTTGTGAGTTTAGGACTCATCATCATTATCAATGAACGGTAAACGACTACCTACTCAGAAAATGATAGTTTCACAATCATCACAACGGAGAAATACCATGCTTCTAATATGATTGATAGGTACTACACGATGCGGGTATAAATAAATTAATACTTTTTTACAGGAGCAAGTATCCAGCAGAGAAATATTCAAAGGCATTTTTATCATATTCGTTACAGAATTCCATTGATTAGAGATCTCCTAATTGACAACAATTAATTGTCTATCTTAAATTAAAAGGCTTTCCAAGAAATAACATAAACATTAATGTAATTATTAATACTTTTATTCTTTGCTATATTTATCACTGCAATACGACATTCAAAACGTTCAATTGTATTGACAAAATCGATAAACTATTATAACACAATTCAGAAACTCGGCTCCAATGGTCGGTCTGTCGGGAGGATGGGGGATGGGGGGAACAAGACTGGGATAGACCTAACCACTATCCTTATACCACCCTGTGTAAGTATCATCCCCCTGTTGGTGCCCTATTTTGTGTTGGTCTAATTTAGGTGGCCTAGATATATCTATTGAAATTATTTTGAGAACTTAAGAGGTCCCCGGAGCATGTGTAGTTCATACAAACGAAATACGCCCGATGACCGTTGGGGTGGACGTGTTCTTAAGTGAAGGTAGACGGCAAACGTCAATGTCATTCGAAACGTCATTTTACGTTTACATTTATACTAGCCTGAGGGCCCCTTGGTGGAGGGACGATCTTCGCATGGTGGCTGGTAGCAGCCGGATGAGAGTTGCCGAGAACCGAGCTGAAAGGCGTCCGGCAGTGAACTGCTGTAGGCTGATGATGATGATGAAGGTTTATCCTGCTCAACTATTAGGTAAGATTCCCTTCAATAAACATACATAATGAATTATAGATAGGATACTGCTTATGCAGTGCAGTTGTTTTTAGGTTTCCGTACCTCAAAAGGAAAAAACGAAACCCTTATAAGATCACTCATGTGTCTGTCTGTTTGTCTGTTCGTCTGTCACAGCCAATTTGCTCCGAATCTAATAGACCGATTAAGTTGAAATTTGGTACAGGTATGTATTTCTGTGACCCAAACACGGACGTGTAATGTAAATTAATGAATTTTGAATATGGTGGTCAATTTTGGAGGGCAAATAAGAAAATTAAAAATATATATGTATTTGCAAACTGTACCGTGCGATATACCAAATGAAAGGGCTTACTTTGAGGGTCTCAAATAATTTTTTTAATAATTTTAAAATAAACTCTTTTGAAGTTATTTAAGAAAATAGACAAAAATTGAATTTATCTCCGAAACTACTGTGCTTAAAATTTTGAAAAAATACAGAAAAAAAATCTATAGCAACAGATTACAGGAAAACCTATAAGAAGTCTATGGTCTTATGGTCTATGGTCTTATGGTCATGGTAAATCTCTCAATATTGTGAGTACAAACTTACATTGTCCATAGTTAAACGAAAAGGACCCAACCCACATTAGGTGTAATGTGGGCTGGATCCTTTTCGTTTAACTATGGACATTTGTAGTTGGAATGCATGAGAGAACATGTTTTTCAACTACAATGTTAAGTTTGTTCTTGGGATAAATTCATCCCAACTACGGAACCCTGCATTGTGCGTGGTCCGACACGCACTTGACCGGTTTTTGCAATAAATATGGCAAAAGAAAGCTCTTCTTCGCAGAACACCAAGACAGTAAAAAGCTCCCTTTTAATCCTAAACCTTCAAAGCTTTTGTAGTGAATTACTCAGACTTTCCTTTAGACTTTCATTTTAGAACTTAGAAATCTAACTCAATAACTTTTGGAGCATAAAATTATAGTTGAAGCTAACACTATTTTAGTATGGCTATATACTAAAATAGTGTTAGCTTCATTCAACTATAATTTCAAAATGTCTGTAGGTACTCTGTAGTCATATTCTTATAATATTCCTAAATCCTCATGGTCGCCACAAATTATTTATCAAATAAGTATTCACTTGTTTTTAGAATTGACATAATATAACTGTCACTGTCATTCTTCAGTTTAGAAGTCGAAGCAAAACACTGTCTTCTGTGAAAGAGAGGCATCTATTTTAAAACTATTGTTTCTGGTTGGTTTATTTACCAGTTTATATCTTATAACAAATTGGGGATATAAACAACAAGGGGCTAGAAGGACTTGGAGGTGTTTCAACACCCATATCCCCTAATTGGCCGATATAACTCGTAAACAGGCAAGCGATCATCGCTTTCAAAACCTTAATTAAAAACTGTTTACTGCTACTATAAATATGTCCGAATGATATAAAGGTTCTGTGAAACTTGGCGTTAGAATGGACATCTTATAATAATTATATTATTATAAGTAACCAGTGTTGGAGCGAGTTGGAAATAGGTGAATAAGGAATTATGCTGTTGGTTGTAGAAAAGGAACATAGTAATGATTACTAAACTATTCCTAGCTTTAAGTAAACTAGCATAGTTAGATAGTCAAGTTAGTCAGGTGATTAATGTTTTTAGTAGTTCGTTATGACTCCAATATTTTATAGCAAAATAGTGCAACAAATTAAATAAATAATGCAAATATAAATCATGTAATTGTTGACAAACTACAAATTCTATTTATTTGGAGATCTGTTAAATAATGGAAGTAAAATCTAATAAAAAAAAAATCAATGAAGTTTGAAAACTTTTTGCACTTTTTGGACAAACGTCAACTCTACCCCTTTCCTTGGTCTGCTTGGGACCGCCGGTAGCCGTCATTAGTACGGCTGCGAACTTACGACACCAATTTAATTGGTGCCTATATATCATTCAGTCAGTCCGTCCGTCCGTCCGTGCCGTTTTATAGTTGGGCACAGTAGCCACTATAAACATGTGAAATAATTGTTATTCATGTAGGTATGTCGTAAATGAGTTGTTCAAGTTTTTTTGATTGATGTAACTGGTGCTGAAAATGGGTTAACAAGGGGATTTACGAAAAAGGTGGGTTAGTTTTGATGATACTTATCTTGGAATGTGCTTAATCTTGGGGAGGACGTGGGTGAAGGTACCTTTTTTGCCAAATACAGGGTCACAGTTACAAAAATAGTAACTTTTTTTTTTATTTCAGATGGTTGCTCTTGACTCTAGTGTAGGTCAGAGGCGACAGAGACAAAGTCGACGATGAAGCGAGCTTACCTAGAATAAGGTTGCACGCTCTTATTTTGAAGAGATTAGGGTTGTATGCGTTCGGAAACATAGACGTAGGTAGTGAGTTCCACTCTTTTGCTGTGCGCATTGTAAATGACATTTGGAAACGCTTCGTGCGAATTGGTGGAATAGCAACTAGGTAGGGATGGTAACTAGCAGTGCGTCTAGATGTCAGATGGTAGAAGGGAGCCGGTGGAATGAGGTTGTAGAGTTCTTGAGCACACTCACCGAAGTATACAATCTGTAGAAGACCGACAAGCAGGCAACCTTGCGGCGATGAGCCAACCACTAGTTTCACGTCGCCAATGACACTGTAAAAAATCTAAGAATATCAAGTTTACTTACCTGGTTTGCAGGGACTTGAGACGCTGTGTCAACCATTGATACGTTACTGGTACTGCTACCCTTAGTTCCGTTAATATCATTCATCTTCTCACTTAAAGCAATCAACTAAACCCCACATCATTTCCACTCAATTCCTTATCTCCAAAACAAAAAGTGCCACAATTACAACATTGTAACACAATACTAAAATACTTCATTATAAAGCTGGGCACACATGCGATAATACAGCGTGTGCATGGCTTGACACAATGTCTTATTAACAGATACCATCGCTTTCGATTAACATTCCAAGATGGCTTCCGGATGTCTCAGTGACGTAAATGTCAAAATGCCATTTTTGTGCCGGCTCAGGAGCGTGAGAGCGGGCTGGTGGTCCGGCAGATTGGTGCGTGATAATAACACTTTATTTTATCCGGAATAAATGCAAAGAATTATTTTTGTTGTGCAGTGATAAAAAGTCCGATTTGCCTTTGATGATAACTATAAAAATTGAATATTCTACGTGAGATATTTACTTTGTAAAATACTGATTCAGCAGTATTTTGGTTATACTAGGAGACCACAACAATTTCCTTGACGAATTCAGGCTAAGTTGATCGCTTTTTATGATGACCAACGATAGCACATCAAGAATTTTGGTACCAAGGTGATAAAAAAAATCAATCTATTTGCGATTTTTTGACTAACAATAAGACCTCATAAAGTAGATCCTTGTCAGTTTTTGCTTCCAGCAGGCCTACCAAATTAAATTGCCAAAATGATGAATAATAATCAATAATTTAAAAGATGACAGAACATTGGTCAGAAGTCAGAACAAGTATTCTAAAAATGTCGCCTCGAATTCATTTCGTGATTAATCAACACAAAGCCATGCAAATTAAATTAGGTTTAGGTACCAACTTTTTTACAGCTAATAAAATATTATATCATTCTTAATGCGTGAAGAATAAGGTTGTATTTCAGGTTAATTGATAGCAAATAAACGCAAAGCTTAGGTGTGAACTTTTTTTCAGGTCTTAAGTAAAACAGATTTATGTCACGCTAAGGTGTAGGTAGCTTAGTTATAAATCTGATTACGAATACAGAGGTTTTTGATTGCGTTGTCATGTTTGTTCGTTTGTAATAAAAAAAAAATTATATAAATAAGTAATACCTGAAATGGAAAATAAAATTTATTTAAATAAATTCAGAAAAAAATGCTAATCTGTAAGCTTTATTCAAGTTTTGTCATAAGATATGTATCAGAGTCATTTATACACTCATAACTGTACACATTCAGAAACAGACATAAAACATATACACATAGGTATATACCATACCCATAGACAAAACAATATAAACAATCATAAAATTAATTGTTACTAGCTTCCGCCCGCGGCTTCACCTACGTGGTATGTCGCTGAAAAGTAGCCTATGTCCTTTTCCAAGTCCTGGCCTAACCGTCTGCTAATTTCATCCGAATCCGCACAGCCGTTTTAGCGTGAAAGCGTAACAAACAAACAAACTCACTTTCGCATTTATAATGTTAGTTAGGATAGTTTGGAGGATGAAAAATCGGTCTATCGACACTCTAGACTCACAACATGTAATAGGTAAATTTATATATATTATAATTCAATCATGATTCGAAAGACACGTGGCGCCATCTATTATCATAAGAATGTTATTGTTGTTTTCCTCGGGAACAATACTTTTTTCGGTATGAAAGGTATCCTATGTCCGTTTCTGTACACATGAAAACGTATATGCAAAATTTCAAGATGATCGGTTCAGTGGTTTAGACGTGAAAAGGTAACAAACAAACAAACAAACTTACTTACTTACTTTCGCATTTATAATATTAGTTAGGAAAACTGTACTGTAATCTATTACCTGTTCAATATGTAGTCAATCTGCTTAACTATGTTACCTGTAACTGGAACTTGTGTGAATCTGTTGTTTCTAGGGTTGAGGAAGACTATCCGCTCGTGATACGGTTTTATACTAGTACGAGCGGATAGAGCGAATCAGTCTTTAGACAACCAAACCATATTATTATACCTCCAACCATTGACCTGCGTAAATTTTATTGTCGAAATAGCTTTCAACGATTTCTATCTTGTTTAAGAAGTAAGTTACTATGTATGGTTGTTTCATTTATGCAATAAAGATTGTCATTATCATTTATGATTCGTTAAAGTAGATTAAAAATAGTTCAGAAACATACCACACTTAACTTTTGGAACAAACTTGACTTCTTTATTAAGTTACATCTAAAATTCTTGCCTCCCCGGCCACCTGGCCCAAGCTACCGTGTTCAGTAATGACGTCACGAGACCAGTAGGTTGCATCAAGAGCAACCCGCTAATATGTCCCTGTCCTCCGCCACGAATGATGGCAAACCGCATCATTATGGAGCCATGCGTAAAAATATGGATATTTTGTGTTATTAGTAAAGGAGGTTGCATACTGGTGCGGTGCAAAAGTGCTAATTCAGTGCGACAGTCATGAAAATCAAATTAATGTGCTTGAAATTTTTGATTCTATCATTTATTATGGTTATAGATTTGCCTGTGCATTGGTTGTTAAACATGCAAACACGATAATACAATTTATTGTTGTGTACGTTACTGCAGCAGGAAAGTGTCTCTAAGAGTGATAGTGGTACGTATAATTAGTGCGTAATCCCAAAACGACAAAGCGCATAATTGTTTTATTTGGCGCACATTTACAGCAGATTACTACGTACTAATTATACGTACCCCTCATATCACTCTAGGAGACACTTTCCTGCTGGAGTAATGCACACTATAGTGTTTGAATTTTTGCAAGTTTTTTTTTGTAAAGTTGCGCCTTAAAACGTTTTCTAAATGTAACTGTCATGAACTTATGACGCCAGAAGAAACTAAACAGAATTGTTTTTAATTATGAACATTGTATTAAGAGGAAAACCCTAATTATATTTTATTACCGAAAGGGACAGACACTGTAAATCACAGACCCTTTCCCATAAAGCAATATGTCATAAACGTCATAATAGTTTCCAAAACACAACATTGTTTCAACATTTGTAACTATTTCGAAAAACACACAACACCACATTTTTTTCTATCCACCATTTCGCACTGGTCTGCGGCCTCCTTTACGTCCATACTTATTTTATTTGTCTCATAATGGCCGACCTAAGGCGAGGAGCGCATGCACAGCGGGGTGGCTCGAAACCACTACAACCGCATAAATTCTACATTTGTCACGGCATTAACACTCGAAAAAGGGTTTTTTAACGTGTCACCCCCGTATCCGGTAATCTTAAACTGATATTATGAATATTTTTGCGTTTTAAAATATGCTTTTGTTGTTCGCCGTGGAAAATGGGGATTGTAAAAGGTCCGTTGAGGTAGCTGATGATTTTTGAAGCTTTTTATTTTCTTTTTAGTATTTTTAATAAGTTGCTATTATTATATTTAATCGTCGAAAGTGAAAAGCTGCCTTTATGAAATAGATTTTTGTTATTTTTTCTCTCATTCCTTTGCAGCTGAAAGTGCTACAATTAAAAAGCTTCAGCCAAACATGAATGATACATAGCCAAAGAAAATAACTAAAATAAATCAAACATCAAAAACATATGAAACAGCAACATTTAATCAATGCTCTCAATACAGATTGTGATTTATCGAACTCGGGTAAACACCACCATTAGCGACCATCTGTATAATAAAAATAATCGAATTTACACGCCGGCAAACTGATATAAAGCTTAGTACAAGCAATATTGTCTATCAAACAATAGTATGAATGAACGCGTTAAAAATCGCGGAAAAAAACTGTCGAATCGAGTAAAGAGCGATTGTTGTGCAAACTTATTCGATACGGTTAAATGGGGCGTTGTTAAACGCGACGTCATTTACCCGCGCATGTGAACCATGCTTAATGATTTAGAAGTAATATTTTTCGACGTTGCATTTGAATTTCCACTTTATATTTAGGACACAAGATAGAATTCAGGTTGAGATTTTTTTAAAGAAATCTGAAATTATTATAAAAATGAAATCATACTATTGTATAAGTAAAAAAAAACAAGTAACTATCTACTTTTTTCGTACCTTTATATCGGCGCTATTGATTGTTAAATTACTTCGGATGATTGGAGTCGGTTTCTTTGCGCAAATCAACTCATGCGCATACAAGTAGGGTATTTTGGAGTTATGGATCATAATAGTTTCAGGATATGATATGATATTTCCGTTTCATAAGTGGCGGTGCCTTTAGAAGCATAATTATTTATTTCCTCTTTTGAAATACTTATTAAATAAAATCTTTTGTAACATTAGAAAAGTACTTTTGTAAGAGATAATCTCTTGAATTACCTATTGTATAGGACAGGATAATCTTATTCTTTCCATTATTCATAAGCTTAAAGACCGAAATGGTTCTTCTTAAGTTCCAAATACAGTAACTAGCCCCTGTTAATAATTATCCAAAAAATTAAACAATAGAATTCAAAGTATTCAGGTATTTAAATTCAAATATCTTTACAACACGCCACAAAAAGCGGCAAACACTTTTAATTACCGAGAGATAACGAACAAAAGAAAAACGACAAAAATAATCCATCTATTAAGTTCTATAACACCCATTTTATTGTGATACGATCGAACTACTAAAGATAGGACATAGGTACATACGCAATCAAAAGGAATGCGCCGCTCACACATAGGAAAAAACATATGTATTTAATAAAAACAAAATAACATTAAGTAGACAGAGAAGAGAAAAAACCTTCATTGAGGAAGCGACGTGGACATCACTAGCTTACAATCAAACTACTAACAAACAAAATTCAACTCTATCACAAGATTGAAGTAAGTCCAAAACTTTATATTGAGATTCAAAGCGGCAACTGCTTCGTACACCTGTTAAAAACCTTTAAATCCTTTACATATTTTTATAACGCATTCTTTCGAGCGCATTCTTTATGTTTATTTTAAAAATAATTTTAAAAGAGGGTAGGATGATAAATAACGTATGATATTTGATTAAAATGACACAGCAGTTTGGCAGTATTACAATAGACCGTCCTGGGCTTCCGAAGCAGACGACAATGAGCTTGATCATTTCTTTCTTACTGAATTTCTTACTCTCAATGATAATAATATCATAATATCTGTTTATTTGTAAGAGAATAATACGAATCGTAATGAATGTACTCAATTAACTGTTGAGTTAAGGCATTCCTTTAAAGAGTATGACTTATAATTTTGTTTATGTTATAATATCCATTGACGGAGATGAGTTTCAATTTATAGCAGAAGCCCTACTGCTTCTGTTGTAAATTGAAACTCATCAACAATGCAAACTAAATCAGATGACGATGATAGTGTACCAGAGAATACTAAGATAAATGATGATAAATTGGACTATATTGTTCTAATAGCTAGACAGCAAAAAGTTAACTAACAATCTCAACAATGAAAAAACCAATTTGAACATATCAAAACTATCTATCATTGGATTACACTTAGGTATTCATGAATTGCCAATAGAGAATACATAATGATCTACTAACTTAAAACTTAATGATAATGAACAGACGTTCAAATATTTTTACAGAAATGTAATTTGCTCTATATATACTTAAGAAAAGAGCTTACACAAAACTCGGCACGGATTGTAACCTCAATGCTTCTAAATGTATCGGAGCGTGTGGCGACGATCAGTCTGGTCCGTTCCTAAACTCGTTTGTGCTACAATACGTTTATATAACTGGTAACACTCGTGGGCTATTGATGTCCTTTTTTGTTGCCCAAGAAGCTCGGAGACAATCGTCTAGTGAGCGATTGTTAGTGATTGTAAGTTTATTGTTACGTATGGTTGGATTGTAATTAGGTTGGGAAGGTGATTGTGAAATGATAGTGATTGAAATAGTTTAGTTTAATTTAGGGTAGTCTTAAATTCATATCGTTCAATACACTGATTGAGTATGGACGAAGCTTTTATTTCAAATATATGCGTTGTTTGTACCTTCGTTAATATTGCATAAGTAAGATCAAATAATCTAGATTAGCACCACATTTAATGAATTACTATACCCCATAAATACCAATGCAATAATAACAGTATGTGTACTTGGCAATGATGATTTCGAAACCCAATTAAAACCCAAAGAGGTTTCTTAAACGTTTCTATATAATAAAAGTTTTCACCACACAATTATTCACTCCCACTAATGAATATATTACGTCTTACATAGAATACAACCAATCTTCCAAATATATTTACAAAAATAACAGAGTCACCATTTTAAAAAGACGAAAAACATTATTCAAATTAAAATACTGAACAGTAGGTAGTACAACCAAAGTAATTACTGACGGTGAATACGAACAACCAATTTTTAGGTCGACAATTTATCTGACATACTAAACGTCAAATTTAAATAACGTATCTCTCACATTATGACAGCAACCCTTTGAAATTCATCTCTTCTCACCCTTGCTACATCAACATACGGTTTAGATTATTCTTCGCTAGTGGTATTGGTATCTTTGTCAGCTACTTTACAAGTAAAGACTTTTTCTACCCGAGCCCATTAAACAGTAATGAGTGGACTATGAAGTGGTACTTTGCGTACCACGTGCCACTCACAATGTACCAAAGAAACCAACTACCGTTCGTTTTAATACAATAGTTAGAAATAATTGTACAATTAACGTCTTGGATTGTAAACGAGTGGTTAATGCCTCTTGAGATAGTCCCGTGTAAGTAATTGGAAGTCAAAACCTTTTTTCTTTTTGAAATATTAATTTTAGTTTCAATTATAATAACTTTCAAAGTCAAGATGGAATTGTAAAGGCTTTTGTGTGTCGCTTTTTTATTATTTGTATCGCTAAGTTCACCTAAAGTTCGCCATACTTACTCCTTTTGATTCACGGAAGTAAGACCGCTAGTAAAACTTTTGTTCTATGTTTTCAATCTATCGTCGTTACATCATTTAATTTATTTGCTACGGGCATAATTGCACTGATATATATTTCCATTAAGTATGTTAAGAGGTTTCAATTCCATCAAAATTAAACCTTTCTTTTATGTGACAGCACTGACAGTCTATAACATTCCCAAAATGGGACTCATATGGAACCCATCTTTAGTCCCCTACTCAAACCATAGAATGAAACTTAAAGTCCAAATTAAAATCCCATTGAAGCCCCTTTGTTATCTGACCACGATCGTAATAAGACAAGAGAAACTAATTCTATAAAAGCAAAGGGTGTCATACAATAGATAAACGATAACGAAATACCAACATTATACTAAAAGTCAAAAAAATTAAGATCCTAACGGAACTCAGTCTTATGTAGACGAGATAGGAGCTAATGCTAAGTTTGGTGATGTTAAGTTCCCGTACAGCAAAAATAATTCCGTATGTTTTGAGATATAGGATCAGTTAATTTTTCTAGTCTAATGCCTTTTCTGAATTGAATGTTACAGTTTCACACTAGGGGTGTCTGATTCTACGGATATTCTCACGGCGAATAACATTTTTTTTGCTGCCAAACCAATAAATAATACTGTTCCGAATACGTCATCCAAATAAGCCTGTTAGCAATGGTGACAATGAATTAAAACTCAGACTTAATTTGGTTTCCCACAAATAACATTGAAGGCTTTAAATCGGATCTTCAGAATTTAGTTTAATTTAGTTGCTGAAGCTTCTGTTCGATTCAAGTGTAGGTACCTAATCGTAGATGGAACATTATACATACTTCAGACAACAATATTGTAATAGCTATAACGAATAAACTAAGTACATACAACGATCATCACAAAATGGTGGCATACGTAGAAGCACACAAAACCAACAGCGTCATAATTGCTGATGTTTATATAACAGAAGCCATTCACAAACCTACAGAAGCCGAAAGGAGATTTTAAACAAACACATCTTAGAATTTCTTTACGTGGCCGTCTGTACAAAGAATGCTTCAAGTGGCCAGACCGACCAGATACCACAATGGTGGCCAGCTCGTGAAAAAACTAAATATTATCACGCACAGCTTGACTCGAGGTTGTCGCAAACAATACCGGTGAATAGCTTTACTCCTCTCATAATACAGGGAAAATTATCAACCTTTGTAATTGAAACAAAGATGCTGTAAAATTGGCCAATCATTTTAAGGTCACGATTTCGAACATCTGCGCAAGACGAGAAAATTGTGCGCCCCGAGCGAACTTCGTTAGCGTACAGAGACAATTCCAGTTTCGCCAATTCCGATGGACACAATAAGACTCCAACAATTCCTTTCGATAACAATAGAGTTATTGTCATAAAATAGCCAATAGGTACGAAAATGACGGGTTGCGAACGGCTTTGTGCGTACCGAACTTTCGGCTATTATGATGGATTCTTTGTTACTGGATATCCTCGGGGAGACGCGAGACAACGTCCATAATACCACCGTGAAACGTATTTATAAACGTTATGATATGAATGGATAATATGCGAGACGCCATTGTGTTATTGTCACACAACAATGGTGGCAAATCGAGGCCTTGAGTTTGTACAATTATGAGATTAGACACTCGACGAGCAAGGATGCTGATTTGATACCAGATGTTTTAAGAATTTGACCCCTTTGTGTCCTAACATCACAAAGATCATACAATGATGTACTAAACGAATATTCGCACTAAACATGATTTTAAGAAGACGGTTTAGCTTATTGTGCATTGTAAGAATATCAAGCCAAACTTGTAAGGCAAGTCAGCAAAGCACGTGTAGTAGTCAACAGTCAATGTTTCTCACCGTTCTAACTCTGTAACTTCTAAATTCTTTTTAAACTGTGTCATGTCCTACATATTTGAATACGAGTATTAGCTGCACTTCCGAGTTGGTTCCGAGTAAGGACCAAAGGACGGTGTCGTCACTCCATGAGCTATAAATTGTCTAAACTGCTAAAAATTTTATATTCGTCTTGTTATTGAAATCCTACTACGTGGAAGTTATGGAATAGTCACCTTAGTTTTTCACATTCACAGGTGTAAAAACATGTCATAACATAATATATTTTTAGCTCAGCCGGGTAATAAAACTCAACGCCCTCCAAAAACAAAGTGAAAAACATAGGTAAGTAAAATACCACGGGCCCAGCGCGCCGCCATTGTCCACAGAATAGAATAAAAGATAAAAGAAAAAGGTAAAAAAAGATTGTGTCGTTTCTGTTTGAACAATGACGGTTGTCAGAGGCAGCCATATTGGATTTGACGCGCGTGAGTCTGACAAACGGGATCGCATTCTAAATATAGATGCAGTTAATGTAAAATATATTTTTTGTTGTTAAGATTTTTTCTTTTAATTAGGCCCAGTTGCCCATTATCTACAATATTCTTCGTTTTACAGAATATGATTGAAGGCTTGGAAAAGCTTTTGAAAAATATGATTATAATTTTCAAGGAAACCAAATAGCAGTGCTTTCAAACACATAATCGTCGTTGAATGTGTAACTACACAGAGTTGTTAATAGCTTCTGGATCTGCTCTAAAGCTTCAGCCATGGGTCAACCATGGCTGAAGCTTTACATTAGTGAGATTCATTTTCAAGCCAATTTCACTCAATGTCATGCCAAACAAATAATGATTAATGATTATATGTCTTTTTATAAATTTTCCTGAAATCTATAAGTAAGTATAGAAATATTTTCTGTTTTTTTTTTTTCAAAATTTTAGGCTTAGTATTTTCAGAGATAAGAAGGCAATGGTAAATGTTTGTCTATTTTCTTTCATTACTTTAAAACAATTTATTTTAAAATTATAAAAAAAATCTATTTGAGACCCTCATAGTAACCCCTTTTATTTGACATGTCACACGGTACAGTTTGCAAAACTATTTTTTTTAATTTTCTTTTTTGCCCCCAAAAGTGACTATGGTGAAATTAATTTGAATATGGTGGCATATTCAAATTAATTTATTTACATTACACATCCATGTTTGGGTCACAGAAATTCACAGCAAAATGGTGGTGATAGACGCACAGACAGACACACGAATGATCCTATAAATAAGGTTTCCATTTTTTCCATTTGATTTTGAGGTACGGAATCCCAAAAACTAGTTAATCTTAAAAGTCAAAGGAAAAATGGCTTCATTGAACGAAGTGATATAGGGTATGTTTTCTTTTGCATCCTTATTTTAAAGCTCGTGTTTGAATACAAAGGCTTACGATCCCGTATTTTTGTCGTCCACTGCTTCCTTGGCATGAGACAAATCAATCCGAGTTCTTATTAATGCATCAATGGATACTTAACCAATTGTTGAGAATTGAAGTAAATCGAATTGGTCTGTTTTCACCAAATATCTATCAGAATTTTGACCAATAAGAGGTATTTGCTCTTTTTGCTGGAAACAAAAACGACGTCTTCAATTTAAGATATTTTTCGCTCGGTACGTTTAATTTCCTCTTCGTTAAGCGATTTCGCAAAAACTAATGTTGCTTGGACACGATTCTTATATTATTTTCATTATATTACATTTTGGTTTAGCTGTAATTGTCGAGATATCGTTCGTATTAAAAGTATACAATCTCAAAAAACGTAAGTACGATACGGAAATGTTTAGTAACGCAAATATTTTCTCTTAAATAGTGACAAAAGAACGTAGCTTGACAATTTATTTTTATACATTTTTCACCTGTTAGTTAATAAAATGAATATATTGTTATAACTTATTTTGGAAGACAGACAATGTAACTATTTAAAAAATATGTTTATACTTTCATTGGCAAAAAGTTTATTCATCGTTAAACCTTTAAAACGACCTCGTGTAAAATTAGTAAGTTTTGAGATTAGTATACACTTTTAATACGAGAAGACGATATTAGCCTGCGATAAATGTAAAATACTGTTTTGTTACATGAGCTTGTTTGGAACTTCCATAGTCCTTGAATTTATCCTATAAATAGCCCCTTATAAAGTGTCTGCAAGCTATTCTAGTGGATGGACTTCGTCAATTTCATACTCATTATATTTTTTTTATAATTGAACAGAAATATAGTTAACAATATTGCATATAAAGCTTACAATAGCATGCCAATGAGAATATTATTAGACCAGTTATCGTGTAAGGAAAAGTCGAAGTTGTTAATAATGCAAATAAAGAAAGGAAAGATGATGATGAAAAAGTGAACTTTGAAGTTGCAATACATGTCATGATCAATTTCATAATGATTGTATAACATAGGTTTTACAAAAAACAAACCCCCTTATGTAAACCCCAAAATAGATTCTAACACTGCAAAAACAGATGAATACCTAATTCTCACAGTAGCTTTTCTACTAAAAATAACATACGACATTGTGTCGCCATATTGGATTCTAAGATTGCGTGCACAAGCCTTTGTATCTTTTTTCTTTCTTTTATCTTTTTAGTGACAAAGAGATTTGATACGTCGTCGGATTTCAATGAATGGGTTTTTAGTTTTTTTTCTTCACTTTTGACACCTGAATCCTGGCATCCCTTTGGAGTAAACTGCTGATCAATTTTATTTCTTTTGTTGGTAGATTGAAGATTTTGTCCGGATGCAAGGCTTTGGTTTTCGAAGGAGTATCTGTCCATTGATACCAAAGATGTTAGTTATCATAGCATCATTGAAAAGAAACAAATGAAGTATTTTTGTTGAAATGTAATGTGCATTTTTTCATTGCATTCGTTGAAATTATTTCATAAAAGTATTTATTACTAACTTTTGCCAGCGGCTTCGCCCGCGTAGATGTTGAAAATTATCGCACGAGAACTAGTACATTTTTTGGGATAAAAAGTATCCTATGTGCTATTCCAGACTATAATCTATCTCTTTGCCAAATTTCATCTAGATCCGTTCAGTCGTTCTGGCGTGATTGAGTAACAAACATACAAACTTTCGCATTTATAGTAGGATGGATCAACATTTTATGCACACATACTTATTGGTATTTATCGTTCAAGCTAGATTCATACACAAAATCATTTGCATTAAAACTGTATAACCTCAGTTTCTGCAACAGATGTCACAGCGTATTTTAAACGCTTTTCATTTACATCAATTGCTTTACAATAAAATTATTTCAAATTCCAAAACCTGGGAACACAGAAAATAAGCCTTTCACACTTCAACTTTTTCTCTAACAACAAATTCATTACTTCTATCAACCCGCCCATTTTTCTCATGAACTGTTATTGTTTTCTACTTAACTTGTAACTTGACTTCTAAGTTAGCATTAACAATGTTTGTTACTGCCTAGTCTTCAATCTTCTCTGCGTGAAGAAACGCCTACTGAAGGAGAGGCGTTGGTAAAGTTGCTAGTTCTGACCAAGAATGGGGGACGCCCCGCTGTCTTCTGTTCAATGGGAATAGTTGTACATTATTAAAGTTTAATTTATCGTTTTAAGTGACGAATATATTAATAATATTATGGCTGTGATTATGTGTGTTACGGGATAGGTTACTTAATAGTTAGTTTAGGGTTCCCTGTCTAGTGCCTTGACTGATATTAGTTTTAATGAGCAAGAATTGAGAAAAGTTAAAGATTTTCTGTTGCAGTTAATCTGAATTAATCAAATGATCACACTGCTGAGAAAATGCTCTGACGTCCATTTGTTTCAGTGTTAAGAGGGCTGTCGCATTGTGTCACCTGTCTCGCTCACACGGGACCAAATTTCTAAGATTGTTAAATGAAAAGATGCTTTTTTAAAAATGTAATCGATTAGCGAACTAGTTAATAATATTAATTTAATAGGTAATTATTAAAAACACTTTTTTTATTGTGGCATTTATTTAACTCATCTCAAAAACCACGACCTCATTCCACCGGCCCCCTTCTACCATCGGACATCTAGACGCACTGCCAGTTACCATCCCTACCTAGTTGCTATTCCACCAATTCAAACTAAGCGCTTCAAAATGACTTTTATAATGCGCACAGCAAAAGAGTGGAACTCACTACCTGCGTCTGTGTTTCCGAGCGCATACAGCCCTAATCTCTTCAAAGTGAGAGACAACAGGCTTTTTCTGGGTAAGCTCACTCCATCATCGACTCTGTCTCTGTCGCGTCCGACCTAGACTAGCGTCAAGAGCAAACCCATCATAAATTAAAAAAAAAAACATATCATAATAGTATGTATTTTTTGAGCTGAGTTCATTAGATAGCACAATAAAAATATGTTTTTAATAATTACCTATTATGTTAATATTATTTACTGGTTCGCCAATTGATTATATTTTACATAAAAGTATCTTTTACTTTAACAATCTTAAAAATTTGGTACCGTGTGAGTGAGAAAGGTGATAAAATGTTTTCAAAATGTCTGCCTTCTTAAATGAAATAAATAGACGTCACGGAGCATTTGTTAAACTGCAACAGCTACATTGAAGTCATACCTATGTAGGTATTTACGCGTTTCAATCTACAAAATTTCGTGGAAATGTTTTCTTAAAAAAACCTCCTTTCCCTTTTTGAAATTCCCCACAGAAATTAATGTAATTCAAACTACAAATTGACTGAAGCCAATCTTTTTAAACTTCAGCAAATTGCAACACACGTTTCCAGATCTTTCCCTATCACAATATTTTCTCAGCCACCTTGGCGTCACACCCACCACCGCGGGAGACCATGGGAGTGGTGTGAAGACCCACCCAGGTCGCACACTGCAGGAATGTGACCAGGAGTGCATGGGAGCGTGGAAGTAAGGCGGTTCTGCTCATGCTGGGCGGCCCGCCCATCGCTGTGCGCTTAGAGATTATATTCACACGATTAATTTTGAGATTTGGTTTATAAAGGTATGGGAAGTAAGCTTTGTAAAGTGTAATATAATTGTTACTTGTGTGAAAGTATTGAGTGTGTCGAAAGCCTTTCAAATGTTATAAAAAAAAAAAAAAAAATAAGAAAAAGTTATTCGTGGTAGTTTCGTTTATCAATTTGTAGGTAGATACTACTAATATTATAAAGAGGAAAGATTTTTTAGGTTGTTTGTACCGAATAGGCTCCGAAACTACTTTATCGATTTTAACCGTTTATTCACCAATAGAAAGCTAAATTATCAGAAAGTAACATAGGCTATAATTTATTTAAAAACAATTAGAGATCTATGAGTAAGGTACCCCGCGCGGCTCAGACGCGTCGGAAAGAAATACCTCTGTAACCTTACAAAAAGTACTAGGATTGCATGAATTCAAGATAGTAGGTATATCAGTTCAAGACACGACACCTTGTGTACAATTTCTAACCTAACCTAACAAAAAGTTCTAGGCTTGCATGAATTAACGATAATATTCCGTGGGTTAATTTCCGACCTCCACGTGGGCGAAGCCACTGGCAATAGCTAGGATAAAAAGTATTCTATGTGTTAATCCATATTATAAACTATCTGCGAGCCAAATTTCATCTACATTCTATTAGAAACATAATACTAATGATTCAAATATTATCGTTGATTCATGTTGTTGAGCTTTTGCTAGCTGCGCTCCGCGGTTTCACCCGCGTAAGTTTCGATTCCGTGGGAATATAAAAACTAACAGCTATGTACCTATCAAGATTCATCGCAACCGGTTCATTAGTTTTTGCGTGAAGACGTAACAAACATATTATGTAGTACATACTTACTAACACAAACTTTCACAATTAGAGTAGGATTTTATTAATGGAGACACAGTAATAAAATGTTTCACAGCTTATATTTAATTTACTTACTCATATTGGATGGAGGAAACAAAAATGGAAATATAACTAAATATAACCTTTCCGCAGTCGGATAAATATTAAATACTTTTATCTCTAATAAAGGAGGTTAAATTTGTTTGTAGGGGGTAATCTTCTGAACTTCTGATCCGATTCCGAAAATTCTTTCACAAATGGGAAGCTACAGTATTGCCGAGTGTCATATGATATATTTTATATAATAAATTTCACGCGGATGAAGTCGCTGGCAGAAACTAGTTTTAATATAATTTAGAAAAAAAAACTATTTTGATTGTGAAATAAAGAACATTATGATACCTATTCTAAAAGGTCACCGTTGTTTCATAAACTTTCCTCAGTGTCATTTAGTCTATACAAAAATATTACACATAGCTAGTTTGACTTATTCAACCAATAACTATTTTGTTTTTTTTCTAAGAAAAGAAAAAAAACAAATTGTCCCCTATATAACCAGAAACCGTTTATGTTAAACTATGCATAATCCTTAATACAATTATGTCATTATTAAAAACCATAGTTCGCCAAACAAGTTCAACTTAGCAAAACCATAAACAAAATTAATCCTTAATAAAAAATAATTTAACAAAAAAATCTGTCATAAAACGACAATCTAAATCAAATAATCCCGCTAATGCAATCACTCTGACACTCACCCATTCAAATTCCCATACAGAACTCACTTCCATACAAAAATTATACACCCTTTGTAGGGAATTACACTATGGAATTACCATAGAGCATAATTAGCTGTATTATAACATAGTTAGTACGGTGGGCAGTTATTTTAATTCAAAAATAGACAAAATGGAACACAATACTTTATGTTTACCTAGAGTATGAATGTATAATTAATAATGATATATTATATTGGTGTGGTCATGAGAAAATGGAGAGAGAGGAGATTACATTAAGTTAAGTGCGCAAGTGTTGTTGCACGCCCTTTTGTGGATGTTAGTCGGACGTGTCGTTCGTGCTACTAGACAAATAGGTGAAGTACAGTGGGATGGAGATTGTTCTAGAAGCTGGAGCAAGAATGGAACAGATTTCGGGATCATTATTGGAAAGTTTTTCCTCGCTGTTACTGTGACGAAGTTGTCAACAGCCTCGGACACAACGCAACGGCCTGTGTTGCAGCCGAAGTGCGGGTCGCTTAGCGCGGCACGCGAATATTAACGACATCATCCGACGAGCCCTTGTCACCGTCGGCGTTCCAGCTGTATTAGAACCCAATGGCTTGGCACGCCATGATGGCAAGAGACCGGACGGCATGTCTTTATTTCCATGGAAGGTGTGTGTTAGTGTGCGCTGCTAAAAGTCTACCCACCTTCCATGGAAATAAAGACATTTAGTGTGCGCTGCTCCCGCCAGGGTTGCGGGTTGTTCGAAAGAGTTACCGTGGCCCTGGCACAGGCAACTGAAGGAACACGGGTGGGTTTTAGTCAGTAGAAGTCTGATACGCCCTCCCGCTCCACCCAGAGCGGGAGAAGTTATTTGATAATTTCCCATCCACAAAAAAAAAAAAAAAAGTGTGCGCTGCTGCTGCGGCTGCGGAAAGCCTCAAGCGCCGGAAGTACAATAACCTTATCAGTAACTATATTTTTGAGCCGTTTGGGGTTGAAACCCTCGGGCCGTAGGGTCCGAGTGCTCATGGTTTGTTCAACAACCAACGGCTGATTGACACTTCCCGTTACCCAAGGGCTGGCTTTTACCTTGACCAGAGGCTAAGCATTGCCATACAACGTAGCAATGCTGCCAGTCTCCTGGGTACATTACCAGTCGACAGAGATGCGGAGGAATTTTTCGATACCATATTTTAGTTTTTTAATAGTTTTAGTTATGTTAGGTTATTACATTTTTAACACAGTTTTTAAAAGGTATGTATTTAAACGGCGCGCAAGCGTTTTGTCACATAGTTTCCTACCGCACCCGATTTGGTCCGGGTTCCTTAGCTTAGTTACTGCGACCAGACACTTAAATAGAAACAGGTGAAACCCCTTCCTTTTTGACTTAGCCGCAGTTGGGTGAAAAAGGCTCATTTATTAAAAACAGCGCAGATTATTAGAAGAACAAAACGTTTAATAGGCTCATTTATTTAAAAAAAAACCCGGTCAACAGCGTGTCGGACTACGCACAACGAAGGGTTCCGTAGTTGGGATGAATGTATATCAAGAACAAACTTAACATTGTAGTTGAAAAACATGTTGTCTCATACATTCCAACTACAAGATTGTCCATAGTTAAAGGAAAAGAATCCAACCCACATTACACCTAATGTGGGTTGGATCTTTTTTGTGTAGGAAAATTCGTAATTTAATCAACATAGAGACAGCCCGTTTAGTGTACTTTAGCTATTTTCATAGTGTAATGTCGTACGGTATTCTGTTGTGGAGAAATGCAGCCGACATTCAGACTATCTTTGTTTTGCAGAAAAGAGCTGTTCGATGCATTTATAAATTAAGTCCGAGACAATCTCTCAGAGAGAAATTTAAGGAGATTAATATAATGACTTTGCCTTCTCAGTACATTTTTGAAAATCTTTTATATGCCCATAAAAACATTAAATTGTTTAAAAAATACAGTGATATCCACAATATAAATACTAGGAACAAACACAAATTTGTTGTACCTCCAACAAGGCTCAGGAAAATAGGTGGGTCATTCAGGTTTCAATGTATACGCTTTTATAATAAACTTCCAAGCCACGTTCAAGATCTGAGCCTTAATAAATTCAAATCATTCATTAAACGCAAGTTGTGTCAGAAAGCTTTTTATACCGTTAAAGATTATATTGAGGACAAAAAGGCTTGGGATTGAACTGCTCCAATTTTATTTTATATTATTTTTATTTTTGCATACTGAATTTTGACATTAATATTTACTTTGTAAGTATTATATTATTTTACTTTATTGTGAATGTGAAGACTATGTAGGTCATTGCTTTTTTTTTTTTTTTTTTGTTTGCTTTATTTTTTCTCTCAGTTATTTTTAATCATGGTCTGGCAGTTTGAGTAATCTATGCGGCCTACCCCAATGTCCTTTCTTTGGTATTGTTCGTCGAATCGTTGAGCTCCTTAAGTTCTGAGTTGAGCTGCGCGATTACTGACAAATGCGTGCACTGACTGGACAGGTCCTCTCAATCTGTGTGGTTCTTTCCTCAGAAGACCATTTCAGACACCAATCTACATGGTCTTCACATGAAGTGACCATGATTATGTCTGGACTTTATAAGAGACTGTGACCTCTGAGTTTGTTTCGGCCTTTCTTCTCAGAGTAGTCAGATAGGAAACGCCGACCTCATCTAGTTAAAAAAAAAAAAAAAATATTGACTTGTAAAAGTGTTTGTACAAACCTACTTACAGAAATAAAAATCATTTATCATTTAACTATGAACAAATGTAAGTTAGTACGCACAATATTGAGTGATTTACCATGTTGTTTTAAGACCATCGACTTCTTATAGGTGTTCCTGTAATCTATAGGTTTTGAACTAATTTCTCTACTTTTTTCAAAATTTTCGGCTCAGGACTTTCGGAGATAAGGGCGGGAATGGTCAATTTTCGCCTATTTTCTTAAATAACTTTAAAATAGTTTATTTAAAAATAGAAAAAAAAATACACTTAAGATCCTCACAGTAAGCCCTTGCATTTTATATGTCACACGGTTTGCAAAACTTTTTTTAAAATTTTCTTATTGGCCCCCCAAAATTGAACCCCATATTCAAAATTTATTTATTTACGTTACGCGTCCGTGTTTGGGTCACAGAAATACATATGTATACCAAATTTCATCTTAAGCGGTCTATTCGATTCGGAGCAAATTGGATGTGACAAACGGACAGACAGACAGACAGATACACGAGTGATCCTATAAGGGTTCCGTTTTTCTTTTTGAGGTACGTTCCCTAAAAAGTGATTATCACACACTCACCCCCTCACACACATTCACACTACACGCAGCTACACGCATACACACAATCACCACTACAGCCTTTTTCGAACAATTTTTTATTGTTTTGTATTATTTCAGTCTTTTTATTTCTCATTTGTTAATCTTATTGCATAAGTTTTTACTAGTATTTCCTCCCAGGAGAGGGCACTGGCTCTTGTAACACAGGTTAACCACACAGCACAAGTGTCAGGGACTTCACACAATTTGTAACCACATTCTTATGTAATAAAGATTATATCATTCTTATCGGGAGTGGGTTTTCTGAGCTCTTAGGCTGGTTTTAGCTACATTTACTGGCCATAACCAAGTAAATGCAGAGTGTAGTGTGTATTTAAGATGAGGGTGTGTTTCTTCTTCTAACTGCATGAGTTTCCTAATTATTCTGCGGGTGTTTAAGATGGCAGCTTTCTGTTGATCGATGTAAACGGATTCTTCTAGATCTATTAGTTTCAGGCTACGGAGAAGATGGTTGGGGAACACCTGTGGTGGAGAGAACTATAGGGATGACATACACTTTTTCTAGCTTCCAGATTCTTGTGACTTCTTCTTTAAGTTCAGCACATTTACTTATTTTTATTATTCTATTGTGTGGAAATCGGTTGTGATGGTATGGGCATGTGATGCGGAGGAATGAGGGAAATGTCATCAGGAAAGTGTTGAGTATGAACGTGGAGGGCTATACGAGTAAGGGAAGACCAAAGAAACGATGGATGGACTGTGTGAAAGATGATATGGCCAGAAAGGGAGTGACTACCGAGATGACGACTAATAGAGAAGTATGGAAGACAAAGACATGTTGCGCCGACCCCAAATAAATTGTGACAAAGGCATGATGATATTTACTTATTTTTTCTGATATGATATTTTTATTTGGCTCGTAGCTAAGTAATAACAGCCGCACGGGTCGAGTTAAGCTATGCTTGCCGGGGTTGGTCTGTGGATGGGTGACCATCTTTTCATACCGAGACTCCTCCGTGCCTCGGAAAGCACGTTAAGCCGTTGGTCCCGGCTGTCATCCGAGGATCTTTGACAGTCGTTACGGGTCGTCAGAAGCCCGAAAGTCTGACAACCAGTCTTACCAAGAGGTATCGTATTACCAAGTAACTGGGTTGTCGAGGTTAGATAGGCAGTCGCTCCATGTAAAATACTGGTATTCAGCTGCATCCGGTTAGACTGAAAGCCGACCCCAACATAGTTGGGAAAAGGCTAGGCAGATTGATTGATGATATTAATGGTGCTTTTTAGTTTCGGAGATATTAAATGTTTCGTAAAAAATTATATAATATGTAAAAACATAGATTTTTTTTTATTGCTGTTTCGTAAACCATAAGAAGTAACATTTATTTTCGTATATTTATTTCTTATGATATGTAAGATATTAGCCCATAATGTGGCCTCAAAGTTTAGTAGAAAAGGTACCTAGGGCCGTGTGTTATGAAAAATAAGAAAATAATACTTGCAATCATATCGGGACATGCTCCTCTTAGATGATTAAGTATATCGAAATAGATAAAATACGTTGAATTTGATATTATCAAATAAAAAAAAAACTGTATTAATACAGTTTTTTGAATAAATGAAAATGCTCTTTTCGTTTCATTGTACCCCATTTGTCCTAAAGTCTTAAAAAAAGTATAGGTAAGTAGGAACTGATTGTTTTGTAGCAGATTATTATTAAAATAATAGTTAAAATTAATAAAAATACCATTGATTTTGCTGACATATTGTTTGTTACGTAATTTCCATAGAGTACCTGACAAAGACTAGAACAAAGACTGTGATGTAAGTAAGTTTAAGTGACTTAAAAAATCAAAAATAGTCTCTAAATGCGATATTATTAGTATTTTTATATGCTAATGAAAGAATATTGTTTTTTTGTGTGCAAGAATTTATGTTGTTAGTTAAATTAAAACCTAAATCGTTAAGTTTTGTGATTTTGCATGAAAATATTAAAAAGTTATTCTTACCTCTTATCCCTTTTTTGCCTAAATTTTACCTAATTTTATTGTTTTCTAATTGATCAGTCAAAAATCTTGCGTTCTCATCGTAAAATTCGTCAAAATTATTTTTTTTTTTTTATGAAATTTGTTATTAGTCATATTCATTAACCCATATCAAGGTTTTGATTCGTAATATAGAACTTATCGCAACATTTTTTGAAGGACAGAAGCCCAAGGAATTAGTTTCCATAGCCCACTATGGAACTTAAAACGACAATATTGTTTTTGAGGTGGCTAAACTTAAATCGTCTGTTTTGTAAAATTGCACAGTTTCCAATACAATCCTTAAATAAATATATCTCCGTAACTACACATCGTAGGATCTTGATCTTTGTTGATATCGACAGCTTATTAAATCCAGATTCCATACGCACCACAAGGTACCTTTACCCGTGGAACGTCACATATCATTTACATTTTTTAAATATTTTTATAAAAAACATAAAATAAAAAGCATTTAAAACATAAAAAATAATAGCCCACCGGTATCAGGAACAGGTTCCAAGCTACCGGTGGTCAGAGCTCTAGAGAGAGGAACCTCCTCACTAAGCGTGCCATGTCCAGGAGTACTGGTTTCTGAAACTGCCTCCTGAGGTGTTGGTCGAGGCTCTCTGCTATTAGGCCATTGACCGTAACGATTATCGGTACAATGGTTGCGTAGTCCACGTCCCACAAGTCGACAACCGCGTGTGCTTAGTATACTTGATTTTTAGGGTTCCATACCTTAAAAGGGAAAACGGAACCCTTATAGGATCACTTGTGTGTCTGTACGTCTGTCACAGCCAGTTTGCTCCGAATCTAATGGACCGATTAAGTTGAAATTTGGCACACGTATGAATTTTTGTGACCGAAACGCGGACGTGTAACATAAATAAATTAATTTTGAATATAGAGGTCAATTTTGGGGGGCAAATAAGACAATAAAAAATTAAGTTTTGCAAACTGTACCTTGTGCAATATCAAATGAAAGGGCTTACTTTGAGGGTCTGACATATTTTTTTTTATATTTTTTTTTTTATAATTTTTAAATATTTTTTTAAGTTATTTATGAAAATAGACAAAAATTGACCATTCCCTTTATCTCTGAAACTCCTGAGCCAAAATTTAAAAAAAAATACAGAAAATAGTTCTAAACCTATAGATTACAGGTAAACCTATAAGAAGTCTGTGGTCTTAAAATAACATGATAAATCTTTCAATGTTGTGCGTACAAACTTACATTAGCAGTTGGAAAGTATGGGAGAACATGTTTTTCAACTACAATGTTAAGTTTGTTCTTGGGATAAACTCATCCTAACTACGGAACCCTTTATTGTGCGTGGTCCGACACGCACTTGGCCAGTTCTTTTACCTTTCTTAGCTTTCACGAGATTCTCCTCATGAGTGACAGCGATATCAACAAATATTGCACGACGCTCTCGTTGATTGTGGAGTGTCTTACTCTCCACAATCGCGTGGCGGAATCTCCACTCAAGCCGGCCAATAAAGACCAGAAAGAGGTTAGAGCTCTGTTCCTCGTCAGTGTTCACTCCAGCCGGCCAATAAAGGAGAGCCAGTGGTGAAGAACAAGACTTCTCCCGGGAGATAGGGTCCGTGAGGTTGCTACTGCCCAACAGTTCGCCACATGATTGCCCTGCGGGCTTATGTATCTCTCTTGCTCTGGCTTTACCTTAGACCGGTTTCGGCAAAGTAAACTCTACTGACACAGAGCTAGAGTTCAGGAGCGCGCAAGCCCCACCACGACGTCAACGTAGAGATATGGCGGTGGGTTATTATTATTATTTTTTTCATATCTCGGGACCCTGGGATCCCGGACCTTTGGAAGGCGTACGAGGGGCCGAAACCAACTCGCAGAGGCCCCTTAGACAATTTAGGCACCAACCGACGGGTTATCCCTACATGCACTATGCATATAGGGATAAAATGTTAGTTAAGTACTTTTTTTATTTTCGAATTTGGATCCTGAGTCTAAGCCCGGCAAAACATGTTTGTACTATTTTTAACTGTAAGACTTGTAATACCATGTTTTGAGCAAATAAATATATGTATATATATATTTTTTTGACATTTCTCAGGACTCTGGGGTTCCGGACCTTTGGAAGGCGTACGAAGAGCCGAAGCCAACTCGCAGAGGCCCCTTAGATAATTTTAAATGATGAGGCACCAACCGACGATTGTCCCTGTATGCACTATGCAAGTGCATCCAAGGACAACCCCCGGTTGGTGCAGGACTATTGTTGTACGTGGAAACAAAACAAACATATTGGGCTATGGGTTTGGGTGGCTAAAGTGGTTTGGGTAACTTGAACTACGGAAGGACTATGTCTTCTACCTGACCAATTTTATATAATTATACACGGATGAAATGGCAGGAGGTGACTTTCACTCTCAATAATGGACCCCGGAAACGGTCGCTAGCACATAGTGACGTAGCGACAAAGGGGCAACACTTCTTGAGGTGCTTAAGGAGTGCAGAGGTATTCCACGGCTATCAGGACAATCCCAGAAGTACGGTCAAGATCCACACCAGCACCTTACTGGAATACTACCTTCCTCCGAGTACGTTTACTCTTGCGAATCTCCAGCCAAGCCGGCCAATAAAGGCAAGAAAGAAGTGGGAGCTCTGTTTCTCGTCAGTGTTCACTCCAGCCGGCCAATAAAGGCTAGCCAGAGGTGAAGAACAAGACTTCTCCCGGGAGATATGGTCCATGGGGTCGCTACTGCCCAAAAGCTCGCCACATGCTGCCCTGCGGGCACCCTAGACATATTTCGGCAAAGTGAACTCTACCGGCACAAACCTAGAGTTCAGGAGCGCGCAAGCCTCAGCACTACGTCAACGTAGAGAAACAGCGGTAGTATTAATAGTTTTGTTTCTAGATTTGTTATCCTCAGCCTAGCCGGGTAGAGCTGATTACACGGACCTAAGCCAAGTGTTCATCAGTGGGGTAAAAGTGTTGCGAGTAATATTAGATACTGCGTGGTTATCCGCAGTAGGCTGTATGTTAATCGAAAGTATATTTCAGTGGGAGTAATGGTGCAAGCTGTCCGACTCACACTGGAGGAATTTTCTTACCAGTCTACATGTATTAAGAATCACTGCCTTCTGCAGCAGGTGGTAGGTGTTAGGTGGCAGGTTGAGGGAACTAAGGGACTGATGAAGCTGTTTGGGTATTACTCCTGTTGCAGATAGCACTATGGGGACTATTATGCCTTTTTGTATATGCCATAGATAACGGATTATTTCGTCTTTCAGTTCTTATTTTTATTATTTTTATTTTGACATTTCTCGGGACCCTGGGATCGCAGACCTTTGGAAGGCGTACGAGGTTGGTGCAGGACTATTACAGGACATAGAAACCAAACATATTGGGCTATGGGTTTGGGTGGCTATACTGGATTGGTTACCCAGAACTATGAAAGGACTATGTCCCCTGCCTGATCAATGTTATATGTAATACCTGGATAAAAAGGCAAGGGGTGATTTGCACACTCAATAATGGGCCCTCGGAGACGGCCGCTAGCACATAGTGACGTAGCGACAAGGGGGCAACACTGTCTGAGGTGCTTTAGGAGTGGAGAGGTATCCCACGGCTATCAGGACAATCCCGGAAGTAAGGTCAAGATCCCTACCAGTACCTTACTGGAATACTTCCTTCCTCCGAGCACGTTTGCTCTTGCGAATCTCCACTCAAGCCGGCCAATAAAGACAAGAAAAAGGTGAGAGCTCTGTTCCTCGTCAGTGTTCACTCCAGCCGGCCAATAAAGACAAGCCAGGGGTGAAGAACAGGACTTCTCCCGGGAGACAGGGGTCCGTGGGGTCGCTACTGCCCAACAGCTCGCCACATGCTGCCCTGCAGGTTTCTGTATCTCTCTTGGCCTGGCTCCTCATCCTAGACCTGTTCCGGTAAACCCTACCGGCACAGACCTAAAGTTCGGAGCACACAAGCCCCACCACGACGTCAACGTAGAGATACAGCGGTGGAGTTATTATAATAATTATTATCAATCGTTTTTAAAGGATCAATTAAATATTTCCTTTTTAAAACTATTTTTATGTTACAAGACGGAATGGAAGTAAGTAAAGCCTGCCTACTTATGAAACAAATTAAGGTAATATAAACCTGTGTTCGCCGTTTGTCTATTCAATTATAACAGGCTTGCCTCTCATCACCATTAAATATTTTCAGATCTGTTTAAACTTGCTATAAACATGGATGAAGACAAAATATGACTCACAATAAACACTAAATTAAATCACACACTACACCTCCGCCTATAAACAATTTTCACAATGCATTAAAAACAAGAAAACGTACAAACGTAATCGTTTATTCCAATACGTCACAGCTTCACGCCTTTGCCGTAAGAGTCCAAACAGCAGACAGGATCCTGAATTATGTGCCACAGAGCATGGCCCAGCATGGCCACACAATGGATGATCAATAACAATTTGAAGACGAAGACGGAAAGTGATTTGTTGGTACACTAAAATGTTAGGACGAGTTCATATTGGAGGGCTGCATGGTTAGTGGGTTACCTATTAAAGGATGATAGACAAATTGCAATAAAAGGGTGAGTGATGGTAATTAAATATAAAAACTGAGCGTTCATCAGCTGCATTATTAGCTTGCTAAATATCAATATAAGAGTATTTGTCCATGTGTGCTGAGACATAGAACATTAGATATATCAAATGGGCAATTAGCTTCACTCATTGATTACCTGGCTGTGGAATCCCAGGTCCTAGCTTTTTATCATTGCTGTACTGGTTTTTAAATAGATATTTTTTTATTAAATCACAACTTAGTTCAATATTCTCAAACAGACACAGCAGAACACTTCTCTTATTTTTCTTAAGATCTCTAAGAATAAATAAAATTGGTCGCAATAAGTACACAAAAACACCAATTGAATTCACTCCTAAACCTCATTCACGATACTAAAGGTAGATCCCGCACAATACTTAAGCCTATAGATATTTACTTTACAGTCAATATAATTTATGTCCTGCCATTAATTGCCGACGCATATATCAGACGCGACCAGTCAACGCACTTGACGTTGCGACTTTGCGACCAAACTCGCCTGTGTGCACATGACTTTAGGGATTGAAATTTAATTCTGCGTTATGAGCTATGATCGTGAAAGTAAAGAGGAGTACATATAATATTATTTTCTGTGGGAATTCGTGTGAATATTCGATTTTGAAATTTAAAAAGTTTGTATTGATGCTGGCCAGAAGACGTCCCCGACAAGAAGTTATGACGACTTGTCAAGGAATCGGAAATTTGCTGTCTTTTAAATGTTACCTACTTTACAGTTAATGACAAAAGTGGTGCGCTGGAAGGAGTAGAAGAAATAGCTTGAAAAATGTTTAATCCCTATAGAGAAGCTAACGATGTCAGTCTGTCTTGAATAAACGATTTTAGGATAGATCAAAACATAAAACGTCACAAAAAAATCAACAGAAATAAAAAAAAGACCCTGGAAAGGATTATATTTACTTAACATGCTTAAAATCATACATCAACCATGGAAACACAAAAAAAAAAAATACACCCAATAGACTCCAAGCACCAACATAAACTTCCAACTATTTTTTACATGGACTTACACATTTCTTTCCTATTTTATTTCCCACGTCAATATGAACACTACCGAAGAATATCACGGGCTATCTGGCCGTACCTCAGTAAATCAGGATTAGCGCGCGTCCAAGCAGTCTCATTTGTGCGTTATTTATAAAGTAAATCCGCGCTCCACGCTACGAGGTCACTGCGTGCGGAAAAATGAATAACTTGGGATTTTTACGATGTCCTCTCTTTGTGCTTTTTGTTTTTGGAATTTGAATATGTTTTATTGGATTGAAATGGTTTTATTTAGCTGCTTGAGTTATGTAAGATCTGGGTATGTAAGTGTATATGATGATTATAAGTTTATTAGCAATTACACTTTATGAGCTTTACACAAAGTGAGTTCCTATGACCTCTACAAAATCACTGCGTGCGATGAAAAAAAAATTTTTTTTGTGTCTTTTTGCAATGATTTGTCATTGAAATGTTTAAATAATAAAATAGTAATTTAACAGTAATTTTTACAATTTATAGTAATAGTAGTAGTACAAAAAAAGTTGTAGTAGTAGTTTTTATAGTAATTTAATTTTTTTTGTAATTTGTTTTCGCAAACAAATCCTCAAAATCAAGTGGTCGAAACAGCATTGTGCGAACAATACACTAGTCCTTTGAAAGAACCTACACAATCTGTTATGATATTAAAATAAATATTATTAATTTGTAAGTCCTTTAGAGCCCGTATTGTTCCAGTTGTATTAAGAAAATAGCTTCATTTAACAAAGGAGCCCTAAGCGGGAATTAGTGAGACAAAATAAAAAAGCATATGGCGTCAATATTATAAATTTTAATATAAAGCAGAAACACTTCAATTGTTAATTGTGTGTGCAAATTGCTGTACAAACTATAGTCCAGTGAGTGTTTCTGGATGGTTCAAGGTATGAGCGATTAGTGAGTTGACATAATCGCTCCGCTATCTGCTTACACAATATTATTGAAGAATTTGAAGGCTCTGGTTGCTGTTATAGCTTTACTATAAAAAATAATAATATCGTAATAACAGTAAAAATAAGAGCAAACAGACTTTCATAATTATTATTATAGTAATACACAAAAATATCATCATTATTGTTTGCAATAAAAGATAACTTCGTTTGTGGCTTTTTAACTGCCAAAAAATTAAAATATTTTTAAACAAGTTATGTATTTTGTCATTCATGGATTTGAATTGTCTTAACTTAAAAAAAAAAAAAACAAAATACATATTTTGACACAAATAATCAGAATGTATTATCAAATTAAGTGCATCATAATCCTTCAGCGCTTTAATCGCTTTCGCCCACACCTCCCACCAACCACACAAAGATGCCCTGAAGCCCTGCACATGGCAACTTAAAGCGGATAATGCCTTTTTTCACGAACAATACATACAAACATACAACGCAGGAGTTTTTCTAGTAATTGTGTAAAGCGATGTTAATTGCAATTATTTTTTTTCGTAATTTTGTTTGTTGAGCGAGAACTTATCAACAATGGTTCTTGGGGATAATTACTAAAATGTCTAAAAGACAGAGCCATTTTTTAAGAATTGATAGTATTTGTCGTAATTTGCTCGATTATCACCCTACCAACATAGCGTTTATTTTAAAAGTTTTTATGGAATTGACGAAATTGCCGTATATTTGTGATAACGGTTTGTATTTATGCTTTATTTGGTACTAGCTTTTGCCGCGGCATCGCTCGCGTGGAGTTTGGAAATCATCACATTGGAACGTACTGCCGGGATAAAAAGTATCGTACGACCTAATACCGGTCATGGTCTACCCATATGCCAAATTTCATTAAAACCCCTTCAGCCGTTTTAGCGTGAAAGCGTACAAACAGCCTGTGAACCGACAAACAAATAAACAAACAAAGTGACTTTCGCAATTATTACGTAATATTAGTAAGGATAGAGAACTATACATTTGTCGTGTCTTTATTGGAAATATTATAAATTTTTCTATACTAATAGAATTATTGACAGGCCATTTGGCGTGGTTGGTTAAGATACCACCTATCATGTCGCAGGTCGTGGGTTCGATTCCCATCCAGGACAAACATTTGTGTGCATGAACATGTCTGTTTGTTCTGAGTCTGGTTTGTAATTATCTAAATAAGTATGTATTTACAAAAAAAAGTAGTGTATGTAGTATATCAGTTATCTGGATTCCATAGTACAAGCTCTGCTTAGTTTGGGATCAGATGACCGTGTGTGAATTATGTCCCAGGTTATTATTATTTTTTTTTTACATTTCTCTGGACCCTGGGGTCCCGGACCTTTGGAAGGCGTACGAGGAGCCGAAGCCAACTCGCAGATGCCCCTTAAATAATTTTAAATGATAAGGAGGCACCAACCGACGATTATCCCTATATGCACTATGCAAGTGCACCCAAGGACAACCCCCGGTTGGTGCAGGACTATTGTTATGCGTGGAAACAAAACATATTGGGCTATGGGTCTGGGTGGCTAAAGTGGATTGGGTTACTTGAACTATGGAAGAACTATGTCCCCTGCTGACCAATGTTACATATTATACACGGATAAAATGGCAGGGGGTGACTTGCACACTCAATAATGGGCCCCCGGAAACGGCCGCTAGCACATAATGACGTAGCGACAAGGGGGCAACACTTCCTGAGATGCTTGAGGAGTGGAGAGGTATTCCACGGCTATCAGGACAATCCCGGAAGTACGGTCAAGATCCCTACCAGCACCTTACTGGAATACTTCCTTCCTCCGAGCACGTTTGCTCTTGCGAATCTCCACTCAAGCCGGCCAATAAAGGTAAGAAAGAGGTGGGAGCTCTGTTCCTCGTCAGTGTTCACTCCAGTCGGCCAATAAAGGCAAGCCAGAGATGAGGACAAGATTTCTCTCGGGAGATAGGGTCCGTGGGGTCGCTACTGCCCAACAGCTCGCCACATGCTGCCCTGCGGGTTTTTGTATCTCTCTTGGTCTGGCTCCACACACCCGTTCCGGCAAAGTAACTCTACCGGCACAGACCTAAAGTTTGGAGCACGCAAGCCCCACCACGAGGTCAACGTAGAGATACAGCGGTGGTATTATTATTATTATTTTTTTTACATTTCTCGGGACCCTGGGGTCCCGGACCTTTGGAAGGCGTACAAGGAGCCGAAGCCAACTCGCAGAGGCCCCTTAAATAATTTTAAATGATAAGGAGGCACCAACCGACGATTATCCCTGTATGCACTATGCAAGTGCACCCAAGGACAACCCCCGGTTGGTGCAGGACTATTGTTGTGTGTGGAAACAAAATATATTGGGCTATGGGTCTGGGTAGCTAAAGTGGATCGGGTAACTTGAACTATGGAAGAACTATGTCCCCTGCCTGACCAATGTTATATATTATACACGGATAAAATGGCAGGGGGTGACTTGCACACTCAATAATTTATTATTATTATTATTATAGAATAGATGGTTTGGAACCTTTTACATTGAATGATAGTATTTTCACTAGTATTCAATCGTACGAGTAACAGTGAAGCGAAAGCTTTTAGTCCCAGAAAGTTAGCCAATGCATTTCGAAAAATCTAAACTCTTTTACACGAAAAAAGAAATTTCATTGATACAATTTTCTTTCATAAATCGAACAATTGAATTCTCGAAAATATAGTGTGGCGGTCGAAATTCAAAATTTTTCGTCCTTTGTGCAGCTAATGTCCGACAATTGGGCCCATCGAGCCACGTTGAGCCCATATTTTGCGCATCTCTGCCCCCGTTTGTGCCAGCGGGAGTATGGCCGATGCGCATGAAAGGCTACATTGTCAGGCGACAAGTAGTTTCGGAAAAATATACCACCCCGTAACTGGCACTAATTTGTACAGGGACGGATTTTGGTAGAAAAGTTACGTGGGTGATTCTTTTCCTGGTATAAATTGGCAATTTCGTTTAAATTATGTGCTAACGTTTGAAAGTTGTGTTGTAGTTAGCTGTAATTCTTTAAAAGTCTTTGAGATATTATGTTGGTGTATTTTGTATTTTTTGGTGAGTATAATGAGAGGAACCCTAACTGATATTATAAATGCGAAAGTGAGTTTGTTTGTTTGTTACGCTTTCACGCTAAAACGGCTGAACGGATTTGGTTGAAATTTGGCACATAGGTAGAACATGACCTGGAAAAGGACATAGCCTACTTTCATCCTGGGTGGCAATGAAGTCGCGGGCGGCAGCTAGTTTAAATATCGTCGTTGTCAAACCAAAATCTGCTATGTGCAAAAAAGATACTTTTGAAATATTGAAAAAAAAAGTTCTCCTATAAAATTATATATAAAGGGGTTTTTTAAATAACTATATCAAATGAAAGCCATAGATATTATCGTCGCTCGTGCACATAGCAGTTTTTTTACGGTATATAGGGCAGTGAACTATACGCACAGTTCATAAAGTAGAAATCTCAAAAAAGTGCACATAGCAGATTTTGGTTTGACAACGACGATATAAAGAAAAGTTTATATTTGTACTACAAAACTTTTGGTCGCAAAGTATGTTAAAAAGCATAATCTATATTCAAATTTTAATAGGCAAACCTGAAATATATCAGTATCTTATTTGAATTTTGTATCCCAAAATAAATTCCCAGAATCCATAACTGAGCACCAAGGTGCAACCCGTTGCAAAAACAGACAGAAATTGTCCAAAAATTCTAAACGTGATCAAGTCATTGTGCGCGCACACCCGCCACAATGCGACACAATAGCCATCCTTAGCCACTCTTTATTCGCAACAATGCCACTTTTACTAACAATAAAAACACATTCAGTACCACATAGCCCTGTGTCAATTCTAAAATTCGAACAAATATCGACTTTGGAATTTCGATCATAGGTTTTGATTTTGGATTTTCGGTCAATGACTATTGCGCCGTTCTCTAAATGTTTGGTGTCCATCGCGTGTTTGCTATAGTTGTCATTGTTACCTACACCTATTGTAACATTGTTCGTGCTCTATTGAATGGGATCAATGAGAAACGTTTTAATATTACTAAATTATAAATGTCTTCCGTGATTTGTGCGAGCAGGAAGTGTGTGGAGTCGCCTACGTTGTTTTATCTTCTTCTCAAATACCACAACAAATGTTTTCAACTCTATCACATTTATGACAATCTGCTCACATAGGATAGCTCGCTGTGATTTCATTTCAATAGCTTCATCAAGGATTAAAATAGATAACCCATTCTACAGCAGCTACATCCTACATAATAACCATGAATATAAGAAAATTGTTTTAGTAAATTACCCCTCAGCTGTTTCATTTATTATCTTTTACTGTTTTGACCGTTCCACCAAAAATCCCTCCGTTACGACCAAAATAAATTAGGTTTATTTCAGTTAACAGCTACTCCACTAACTTCTCTATCCGCCCACGCAAACAATTTATTGCAATACGACACTGTCCCCACATGCATTCATACATCAACGGCTCAAACACTATCCCTGCACGACACATCCATCCCATCCCATACAACCCATACAATATCTTTGCATCACCTTTATTCCATTTCATCACTTTGTTACCATTCTAATAAATTTTTACTCTCATTTTCTATTCTGACACTATTATCATCTTAAACTTCTGCACTTTAAGAGTCATATTCCTGTGCTTAATTTTCGTCTTAATCATCATCCGGTCAGTATTTCGACTGATTACACAATGAGCCTTCTTCTGCCGGAAGTTAAGTGGTTGAATTAAGGTTATTTGTATGCACAATAAAGTTACAAAGGAGGGAATATTTGTAGTTCTTTGAAATTAACTTGTATCGTTGACAGATGTTTCAATGTTGCTCGGTGCTGCAAGGTGTTGAATGCATCTGTTAAGTCTAAGAATGTTTGTAATATACTGAATTCCAACCAATTGATTATTCCTATGAAATTTTTCTTAAGTCGTAACTGAATGGTTACCGCGTAGACTTTCCAAGGAGTGTTCATAAGTCTTGGTAGATCAACAGCCAAATGGGTGGATGACATTCAGAGAATCGCGAGTAAAACCTGGTTGAAACTCGTAAGTACTACTTACCAGGGAAGTATGGTGTAAAAGAGAGGAGGCCTTCACTGAGCAATGGGCGGAATAAGGCCGCCAATGATAACCATGGCAATTTCTAGCGGATCGTTATTAGGTTATTAAAACGATTGGATACTTATAACTTCTCCTTTATTCAAGCGTATACAGCTACATATAAACAAATTTAATGCTCAGGATAATACTGACACGCTAAGCTGTTTTTGAACTTTGAATTCACGTAAAATAAACAGAGCATTGTGGAGAGCAGAGTGGTGGCCCAGTGCTAACGGCCCCGACTTAGTACTACTTTGAGGCCGTGAGTTCGAATCCAGGCAGGCGCTTTACTTTGTGTAAACATCATAATTTCATCACCACTGCTCTTAAACGATGAAGGAAAACATCGTCAGGAAACCGGCGTGTTCTAGAATCAAAACTTCGAAGACATGTGATATCTTTGAACCCGCACTGGGCCCGCAGGTTAGATTACAGCCCACTTACTCTCCAAGAGAGGACGCCTGTGTCCCAGCAGTGGGCACTATATATTCTGATTATGCTTTGCTCATGCTAAACACAGAATTTGCTCCACACTTCTTTTAATTAATTTAAAATATGTTTTCAGCTACGACTTGTTTTATCCAAAACGTGAGTATTGTTCAGCAAATTAAATTTAGACTTTTATTACCTCACGTAGAATTTTTTTACCCTTGCTTCGATTTAAAAGGTTTCAGTTCAAACAAACAAGGAAAAATATAAATTTTAATATTAGAACTGAATTTACTTTGGAAGTTTAGAAATTATGACAAGGAAAAATAAACAAACTTTTGAAGGTTTAGGTAAAATATTTTCACAAAGTCCATTTAGAAAAGGGAGAGGCCCATTATTAATGTAGGTATATTGGGTTTTGAGCAAGCCGAAAGTCTGACAACCAGTCTTACCAAGGGTTACAGTATTACCCAATAACTGGGTTGTGGAGGTCAGATAGGCAGTCGCTCCATGTAAAATACTGGTATTCAGCTGCATCTGGTTAGACTGGAAGCCGACCCCAACTAAGTTGGGAAAAGGCTAGGCAGACTGTTTTGTTTTGATTGATTGGGTTTTGAACAATTTGATGCGGCAAATGATTTGGTCTTTCTTGTAATGTCTATGCACTATTTTAATATAATAATATATATTCATACAAAATTTACTTTAAAAAAGTAAAAACAGACTTCAAAAACCCAAAACGAATAAAATAACTTCCATAAAAAACAATATATATTATAATGTATTCTTGTTTGCTAATTCACGTAACATTAATTAAATTAATTATTAAAAATCATTATTATTCATAGTAGGTATTTGCAGTACATACCTACTATGTGGCAAAAACGTCTGGATGCTTTATTTTTTTATGTTATCCTGAATGCATTTTATTCTTGTATGTGCAAATAAATCATACCTTAAAAACCAGCCGTTAGTTTTCTTTTCATATCTAGATAACGACCGAAATAGGTACCTACTGCTTACTAAAGAAAGCCGAAAATAACAAGGAATTGCTACTTAGTCTCTTCATCCAAACGCAAAAGTTATTTAAGCCTTCCTCTGCATTGTTGGCGGCTCATTTGAAGCACTACAGAAGTACAGATCAGAGCTTTAAGAAATCCCTTATCTGAATTTCATTCACAAATATTTACAAATGCGGCTTTATTTGTGACAATACACGAGACCGTTCCGCTGTTCATTCATGAACTTTATATTCAGTTTCATTCATGTTTGTCAGGATCTAAACGTTGCGTTCCTGTAATCCTGGTATTGTCCAGTCGTTTGTAGATTCATCCATTGAAACTTATATTTGGATCAGTCTATCTGTGTATGAGATCTAATCTCTGAGATCAATTGTTTCTGGGTAGATTGAGGTTGCTTGTGTTCCTGATTCCATTTTAGCATCGATGACCCTTATATCAAAAAAGAGAAATATGTATATACATCTATAGAGATCTTTACAGCATTACACAGTCTAGGTACACCAAGAGTTTCTGTTAAATTTTTAGGTATTATAGAAAATATTCGCTTGTTCTGATTATATGGAACTAGCTTTCGGCCGCGGCTGCCCCCACGTGGATGTCGTAAATTCCCACAGGAACGTATTACCGAGATAAAAAGTCCTATGTCGTAATCCAGGTCATGGTCTACCTATGTGTCAAATTTCATAAAAATCTGTTCAGCCGATTTAGCGTGAAAGCGTAACAAACAATTAAACTCGCTTTCGTATTTATAACTAGCTTGCTCCCGCGGCTTCGCTCGCGTTGATTTAGGATAACGATTTAGGGCGTGAAAAGGTATCAAGCAAACCAACTTACCTACTTTCGCATCTATGTATATTATTATAGTTAGGAGGATGAAAAACCGGTCCATTGACAATCTAAGACTCACACAATGTGTTAGGTGCTTAAATAAAAACAAATAAAAAACTCTTAACACACTACTAAAGTTTCTATAATAATATACTTCAATCACGATTCGAAAGACAAGTGGCGCCATCTATTATCATAACAACGTTATTGTTGTTTTCCTCGGGAGCAGTACTTATTTTCGAGATGAAAGGTACCCTATGTCCATTTCTGTACACCTGACAACGTATATGCAAAATTTCAGGATGATCGGTTCAGTGGTTTAGGCGTGAAAAGGTAACAAACAACAGTAATATAAAAGAGTAAGGCTATTTGGACGAGGTGAGTTTTTACACGTAGGTACGTTCCGTTAACGTTCAAAATTCATTTAACCAACTTAACGTACACCTTTCACATTCTTTTATAACTATACTCAACTCTCAATACATGATCAATAAAACTACTGTAATTCTTCAACTCATTCATTAATTCCAAATCTCTTTTCATGTGACACCTTTCTCAGAATATCGTTATGTAGGAACACTTACTATTCAGTTGCAATTTTACTCAAAATATCATCGGCTTCAATTCGTTTGTCTGCAGCATCAGACATAGCGGCACCAGGCTTATCCTCTTTGTTATCTAAAGTTTCATTAACATCCTCTGGAATATATTTTTTATTCAAAACCTTTATATATTTGTGTACGTTGAAGTGTAAACTTCGTATTGTGTGCAAAGTCGGATTAAGGAAGTCCGTTTGAATGTTTTTTTTTTTTTTATTTCACTTTGAGCTACCGATATGTTTGAAAGAGAGTTATGGAATGCAAAGAACGAGTAGTAGAAGTGCAAGTCGAAAACGAAAACGAATGAACGAGATCGGAAACGAAGCCCTTAATGTTGTATTATTTGATTTTAACATTACATTAATTCTAATAAATGTGATGACTGTGTTTACAAATTTAGCTCTAATATGTCTAATGTATGTAGTGTGGTAAAATGTATCTTCTGTCTTAACCTAATGCAAAGAAACATCATGGAAATCCCTCTCGCAACTACTATTACTTTCAAGAATAAAACCGTAATGATATTAAATTAATTTTCCACGATCAACAAAAAAAAAAAAAAGACAACAGCCACTGACAACCAGCTTAACCGCATCCTATACACACTACCATTTTGTAGGCCCTCATTCAGATCTACCCACGCGTGATCATCTAGTCGAGTGACAAAATTAATTGGTTAAAGCCACAATAAAGTGCGTTACACACGACACAGGGACAATGTCGCTATTGAAACCCGGATTAGTCGGTTCCCGCAGCGACCAATTTTTCGCTTGTGAGAACACAGCTTTTGAACAGTAGCAGTAGTCTATGTGTAGTATAATAAACTCTTATAAGAATGTGAGTTTTTGATTCCGTTAAGATTTTAATTTTCTGATTAGTTGTATGTATTATTTTGTTTAAGGGGGAAGCGTCCGGGTAGCCCGCCAAATTCAAATTTTCTTACGTTTTTTGCAATTTACAAGTCGGTATTATACTGTACGTTGATCAAATTATAATTTGCGGTCGTAACAAGTATCTATTTACATAATTAGAATCATTAAAGTGATCAATACAACTCTTTAAGACCAGATAATCTCAAAAAATAACTATTTCATGAAATCTTGACATTTTAGGATTATACTAACTTAAGGAGTTGTATTACTGATTCTATTATGTATAATTCTGTAAAAAACATATTTGCTACGGCCGCAAATCATACTTTATTTAACATACAACTTACTACTGACTTGTAAATTGCAAAAAACGTAAGAAAATTTGAATTTCGCGGGCTATCCTGACGCTTCCTCCTTAAGAATGTTTCTTAGTGTGCTGGTTTTAACATTTTCTTTGAAATCACATAATGTCCGATTTGGCTGCAAATGGACATATAACAAATAACTTGCAAGTTACAACAGATGAAACTTTGGACCAAGTATCTGTCGTCCTTGATTTGCAAGAGCTTTCAGTACTATTTTAATATCAATGTTTACTGTCAAAATTGCGGTCATTTCAAAATACGTAGGTACATAAGAGAATACTTTAAACTGTTAAAAAAACTGCAATTGCTAACAATCCGCTACTTTTGGGATACCACAAGGCATTATCGTAGGGCCACTTCAAAATAAAATTAAACATACAGGGTGTAAAAAGGATCAATATAAACATTTATAAGAGTTTTCAAAACGGGTGATGTCAATGTTATTGAATTTTATCAACGGTAACTGTTCTGGTTAATTTCAACCACTGAAATATGTAGTAGTCACGAAAAACAATGTCGCAAAGACGTTGCCTGTCATTAACGTCGTCTGTTATTTTTCTGTTTAGGTAAAAAGGTAAGTGTATGTATATCGAAGAAATTATTCTAAACCTGAAATTTTTAAGTAAGCATGTACCTAAATGCACTGAAAAACAGAGAAAAAAAAATTCAGTAAAAAACAAAAATACGTAAATCAAAATGAATTTAAACAATCGAATAGTGTATTATTCTACACCTTTGCAATTACAATTGTAATTTCCTTTTGGAACAATGCTAACTAGGCGAGGATAGAGGATGACATTGGATCATTCATCATTCCACACGATTGTACATTTTTACCGTGAACCATGGTGAAGAAGCCTTGCTCACCCCACCTTGTTTCCTAAGATTTTTTTCCAATCCAGATGCAGATGGGCACACTTTTGGCTGAAATATTTAGAGGTGGTTATTTAGGGTCTGTAGTTTTTATGTTGTAATGCGTGACCTTAATAATCATAAATATCATACTGTTTACCGACTTATGATTCATGAACCCTTATAATAATTTTCGATTAAATAGGTAATACGTACGATCTGGGGGCCGATTCTAGTAACAAAATTGTTAAAAAATCATAATTGAATGGCAGCAGAACCATGGCTTTTGAGCGTTTTCGCATTCCACTAATGTAACAACGATCCAACTGCGGTTACGTTTCAGTTCAGTCACCGATCGATCGAAACAATCTCAAAAGCTATTCTGCTAACAAAACCCAACATGAGCGTGACGTTTAGTCGCATCGACGAATGAAGGTATATTCTGTGCACTGTTATACAGTGGTGTGAAAAAAGATCAAAAAAGTAATTCATTGCACATAAGCGTGTGATACGTGTGGTGCGTGTAGATACTTATATTGATAGCACAAGTGACCAATTGTTTCCCATTGACCGTTTGATTCCCATCGAAGGACAATTGATCACTTTGTGCGATCAATATAAGTATCTAGGGTGTATGATGCACAATTCCGGAAACGTAGAATCCAACATCCAGCACCGAATAGCTGCAGCGTGGCTGAAATGGCGAGAAGTAACTGGTGTTATTGATCATGAGACAGGTCAGACCCTGACAGTGATAAACCGAAATCTAGGCCAAGTTGGTTTGAGTACAAAAGGGACTATCATGAAGAAAACATATTTTGTGAATCTATTTTTTTCATGGAACATTACAACTGTCTCATAAACTATGTTTTCCCATACAAAAATTATAAGGTCGAACGGAAAAAATAATTCTCTGTGGTTGACGAAAGGTTTAAAAAAGTCGTGTTACGGAAACGTTATTTACATTTAAAAATTGTCCATAATAAAACAAAATCAAAAGTAATTTATTCAAAGTAGGCTGAGAATCAGCACTTTTTGAACCTCATTAGGTACGTAAGACAGTCCCCAAAACGCCCGCCCTTCACCACTTCTTAGTGCTCTAGCTGAGGAGAAGTGGCGCAACAAACTCCGCAGCAGCACAGCTGTCTGTTCAGTTAAAAAATTGATCTTATACAACACTGCGCAAAATTATATAAGTACATTACGCAACACAAAACATTAAATTAAATTATTTGCTATACGTCAGCTAGCACACGCCAATATATGAAAAAAAAATCGAAAACTATACTCTAGCAAAATTAAAAATACAAAACTAAAAACGTAAGCAGAACTTTATACCTAAATAAAAGCCTCCATTAATAAAGGGCGTGCCCACTTACATATATCCGTATATAATATGTAGCCTTAACTCGAAGTCACAGATGATAAACTAGGACCGTCGAAGTAAAATAAACGAAGAGTTAATTACTAATAAAGGTGAGCAAGACGACCAGCCACCACAAGCAGCACCCGTTCACGAGAATAAAGCAAAGATCAGCCATTACTCATATTTGAGGGAAGGAGGCAACCTGACCCCCGACGCTACGGCAAGCAGTGATATCTAAAACCATGCTCCCTTAAGCCTGCACTACACTACTCGCGAAGTTGCTTCGACGAAGTACTGGTCGAAGTTAAAAAGCGATTAAAACGGTTGCACGAAGTGAACCGAAATGCCCTTCTACACTCTTGTATTCGCTAAACTTCGACCAATTTCGCGAGTAGTGTAGTGCAGGCTTAAGGGAGCATGACGAACTTACTGCTGGTTACTCAGGAAAGAACACTATGATCAATTGTCGAGGTCACTAGCTAACCACATACCTATTGCAATACCATTAAAAAAAAAAAAAACATTAAAATAAGTAGATTATGTCAATGATAAATCTATATAAAATTAAAATAAATTGACCTTTACAGTCAAATAAAATTTCACTTAACAATTTTTTAGTTAAGTATTTCTGAACAAATTTAACAAACATAAAAAGCCGCTACGGTATGGTTAACGGCCTTTTGGTGCAGTTATAAGATGCAATAACTTGGTTACATGCTTAAAAAAATATAAGTTTAAAAGTAATTAATAAGAGTTTCTGGGCAGAGAGGATTCTTTAGGATAAACAGAAAGAAATATCAATTGATGAGTCCAACAATCGGCGTGCGCGATATTGCCGACAAGATACAAGAGAGTAGGCTTCGTTGGCATGGTCACGTGAAGAGGAGGCCGCCTGAATACATTAAGAACTTGCCGCTACAGCTTTCCATTCCCAGTCCAAGACCTAGAGGCAGACCCGAAACAAGGTTGAAAGCTGTCGATGTGCAGAAGACGATGTCGAGGATAGGGCGAAGTGGAAGAGAAAGACCAGGAAGGCTGACTCCACCACCCTGTGGGAAACATAGCCAGGGAGAGAGTGGGAGTGAGACACGTGTGGGGAGTACACGTGTAACCGAAAGATCAAAAAAGTACTTCAATGCACATAAGCGTGTGTGGAGGTATCGTTGGATCCCATAATTTAAAAAAAAAAACGGTCGAGAGCGTGTCGGCCCACCCACAATGAAGGGTTCCGTAGTTGGGATGAATTTATCCCAAGAAAAACTTAACACTGTAGTGGAAAAACAAGTTCTCCCATACATTCCAACTACAAATGTCCATAGTTAAACGAAAAAGATCCAACCCACATTACATATACCTAATGTGGGTTAGATTCTTTTTGTTTAACTATGGACAAATTAAGAGATTTACGATGTGGTTTTAAGACCATCGACTTCTTATAGGTTTTCCTGTAATTTATAGGTATTGAACTATTTTCTACATTTTTTTCAAAATTTTAGGCTCAGTACTTTCGGAGATAAGGGGGTGTGGTAAATTTTCGTCCGTTTTCTTAAATAACTTAAAAATAATTTATTTAAAAATTATAAAAAGAATATATATTTGAGACCCTCACAGTAAGCCCGTTCATTTTATATGTCACACGGTACCTACAGTTTGCAAAACCTTTTTTTTTTAATTTTCTTATTTGCCCCCCAAAATTGAACCTCAAATTAAAAATTCATTGATTTACGTTACACGTCCGTGTTTGGCTCACAGAAATACATACGTGTACCAAATTTCAACTTAATCGGTCCATTAGTTTCGGAGCAAATTGGCTGTGACAGACGGACAGACTCTTTTTCGTCGTATCTCTATGAATGTGTTACATAAATATAAAGTAAATTATACTCAGACGCTTTGGGAGATATTTTTAAATTTAAGATAAAAATTGAATAATCCCATAAAGATAGCTTGGTCATTGGCTTGCGCGGGAAACGGCGGGCGCACCGCTGCGCCGGCCGTCTTGGACCTGTGTCTGTTCAGATGACACACTTGTCAAGTTCATCGCTAGCAGGACGCAATCTTAGGGCACAAAAGGATGCGAAGCGGTGTCCTAGGCGCCCTCGCTCCCGATCATGGATTGAACCACGACCGGAAGCGAGAGGTTACCCGCAACTCACACCACCGAGGTTACAGTGCTGCACTGCCCAGACTGGACACTTTTCCGATGTGCAGAATCGGCAAGACATTTACTAGAAGGATGAATCCTGGTCCCCCATGTCCGCCATGCGTTCTCTCCAGCCACTCCTTAGTGTCGGGTCCTACCCCAGCTATACGTAATGTTGTGTGCCCTAAACAATCACTACTTACCGGAAAACTAGGTCCATTTTTCCACCACCACAGCCATTATTTGTTTTATCACAATCTGATCTGCTCTGATCTGTTCTGGATCTGTTGCTCAGCTAAATCTAAATGCTGTTCATACTTGACGGCTTATTGACTTTTAATGTTTCTTAAAATAGAACCTTATTATGTTATAACTATGAACTTCAATATTCTGGACTCCAAATGCAAAAAGTACCTGAAGTTAATTTGGAGGCTTTTAGTCGCTAGAAGAGGAAGTTAATCTATAAACCAAGGGCACTAAATGCGTAGCAACTTCCACAATGCTGTTGGTTTGTAACCGCAGTGACGGCATTTTGTTCATCAATCAAATGACTCCGGGGCATCAACATCCTGGAGTTCCGCTTCAGATTCATAAGGGCACGAGCCTCTGTAATCAGTAGCACTTCTTATGTAAACAGTATACGATCTGAGGAACTCCTCGTGTCAGATAAATAAACTGGGTCGGTCCTGTAACCAACCACATCAATTACATGAAATATCCATAGCTCCCGGTATACCATGTGTTTTAAATGTTTGTATGTACTCATACGAGTATTACCAAAAACAACGTCATCCTGCCCTACGTTCAATTCATTGACTTTCTCTAAATTCACTTCGAATATTTCGAGCCGAGCTGCTTCTCATTTTCGTTAGCGTATTGCTTGGTATGTATTTCTATGAAGTTCTTAAAGTATAGTTCCGCGTCTTCGAGTACGTAGAGTGGTGCGGACCGTATGGACCAGGCAGCGGAGATGCTAAGCGCACAAAAAAAGAACAAAAACGAGATTTTCGCTCCAAATAATGTTTATTCCATCAAAATACTCCGTTTTATACTAAAATAGTAATTATTCAACAAAGAATTTAAAGTAGACTGAGACAGGGTGTAAGGGTCAGCCCTCCGCAGACTGATAGGGTGAATTCCGTGTATCATACTAAGATGAACCTACATTAAATTATTGCAGGTACGTTATGGGAATCCAATAAACCTGATCTGTTTGTGTTTTTGTGCACGAATCGGAGCGTTTGTTACTGGTTGGGAGGGGTAGGTAATAGGTATGCGGTGAGTTATATACACACAATTATTAATAGATGTAAAAAAAACGATTACAGTGCAAACATTAATGTGCAGACGCCAGCACATCAAAATACCCGAAACTGTCATATTTTCCCAATCAACCTTGAACCTAATGCTTTAGCAATAAAGTTGAAAATCTATTAGAGAAATTTGACAGATTGTAGTAGCTTAATGTGCTGGCGTCTGTACTTAACCTCACTTTTACAAAAATTAAGATTTCTCTTTAACCCAATACGTACAGTCACGAGCAATAGTATGTATACACTTAGCCACTTTTAAAACTGATTTTCTTCTACTGTATTGATTATAATTGTATGTTGTTACAAACATAGCGTTTTGGATTACATAGAATTATGAAATAGGTAGGCATCTCTACATTGCTATCGTTATTTCACGAGAAAATCGCTTTTGAATTTCCCTAAGTGTACACATATTCGTGCTCATGACTGTATTATTTTTAATTTTATTTTTAAATAAAAGCTCATAATATTCCCTATCAAACAAAATCAGCTGTCTAGTAAACCCGTACAATGCACGTCACTTTTATTTTTGTAACCACTTAAAAAAAATTAATGCCAGCGTTCTATGGACGTCTGCCATTCTCCTTTCACGCGTCGTTCGTTACAGTACTTGAAGATCCATTCCTATTTTTTTTATTTCAGCTATTTTATTTAACGCCACCAAAACGCAGGCGTGTCTTTTTACCGCTAAAAAGAGTCGTTTCGCCCAAACTCCTACTTTTCGGGGTAAATCTGTTCCTGTAACTGATCGACTTGAGCTCCTAGGCATGGAGTTGACATCTGGTCTCAACTTCGGCGCCACCATCGAGTACAAGGCCCAAACTGCGGCCAAGAAACTGGGCATCCTAAATAGGGTGAAGCGGTACTTTACGCCTGGACAGCTTTTAACCCTTTACAAAGCGCAAGTCCGATCCTGCATGGAGTATTGCAGTCACCTTTGGGATGGATCAGCTAAGTACCAACTAGCCGCGCTTGACTCGGTGGAACGCTAAGAGGCTCATTGGCGACGTAAAACTGGTGGATGCCAAGCTTCATAGCTTGGCTCATCGCCGCAAGGTTGCCTGCTTGTCGGTCTTCTACAGATTGTACTTCGGAGAGTGTGCCCGAGAACTCCACGACCTCATTCCACCGGCCCCCTTCTACCACCGCACATCTAGACGCACTGCCAGTTACCATCCCTACCTGGTTGCTATTCCACTAATTCGCACTAAGCGCTTCCAAATGTCTTTTATAATGCGCACAGCAAAAGAGTGGAACTCACTACCTGCGTCTGTGTTTCCGAACGTATACAACCCTAATCTCTTCAAAGTGAGAGTGAACAGGCTTCTTCTGGGTAAGCTCACTCCATCGTCGACTTTGTCTCTGTCACCTCTGACCTAGACTAGAGTCAAGAGTAAACCCATCACAAATAAAAATAATAATAATAATAATATTTGAATTACATGAATAGAGTGCTGGGTACAGAAAATTTTACATTGAAATAAATGATATCTGAAAAAACGATAAAAAATTAAAATTCTCCTGAGAAATTTTACGATGGAATATGATTCAAAATAAGGAGCCGAATGCACCCTGTTAGTCCTACCTTACACCCTGTATGTGCATAGTTATTTTTTTATTATTTTAAATAGGCTAGAAACATATTTTTGTGTAGGTAATAATGAATTATATAGATAGGTAAGTTACGTGCGTAGACACGTGTAAGACTTAGGAATAAGACATCGTTTTCAATGCAGTTGCTTTGGAGCTAATTATCCACATTTATGATAATATTCGCGTTTATGAACACGATATTTCTCGACTAGAATACAAATTAACTAATAACACTGAACCTAAATAAAATTTTAAATTCTATTATCAAGTCCGCAATAAACATAATACCTAATCAAAACGAACAAACAATTATAAATTATTGACGTGTATACTTACGATAAAGGACGGAATGCATTCTGTAAAAACTATTTTTCGTTTAACATATTTTCCAAACGATAAGAATAATTGTCGTATATTTCATTTACCAAACGGGTATAAATGGCTTCAATTTTTCTTTGATGAACTATCTTAGGGTCTGTCTCTGTCTGAACGACTATGTCACCGTTGTTGTTTCTGTTGTATTCTTGTTTAGCGACGCTTGCGGCGAGTAAGACTGCGCCGGAGCTGTTCCTGCGCGAACATGCCGCGCTACACTTCGAACGCTTTATCAAAGAACACAACAAACAATACGTAGACGAAGACGAAAAGCAAGCCAGGCTCGAGATATTCACAGAAAACTTAGAAAGAGCTAACGTCCTGAATCAACAAAGTGAACACGCTGTTTTTGGTACGTAATTAATGATTATTAAAGATTGCATTTTATTATAAAAGTAACAAATATTTGTGCTAAAACGTTGTATTTCAGGTATAACAAAATTTAGCGATCTGACTCCTGATGAATTCATCAAACATTTCACCGGTTTGGGAGTACCTACTTCAAATTTGACTGCTTTGGAATGCACTGATGTATTCGATGGTCAGGTTCCTGATTACAATGCGCCTGAGTCGTACGACTGGCGTCAACATAACGCTGTCACTCGCGTCAAGAACCAAGGTCGATGTGAATCGTGCTACGCTTTTAGTGCAACTGGTATATTATTTTAATTTGTGACAAGAATTACTATTACTTTTATTATCTCTACACCAAGGTTATAATTTTGAATACACACTTACCTATTAAAATATATTTAAATTCCTTACCTGAATCTCTTGACAAAGTGACTTTTTATCAGAGTTAACGATGATGGAAAAGTCAAAAATGTATTGTATTGACACAATCTACCGAAAACCCCGAAATAATCTTAAAATAATCTTGTAGAAAGTCTTTGCAGTTGAGAAAGTGATTGCTGTTTGTCTAGACCCCTTGGACAATTTTTTTCTTTTTATTTCTATTTGTTTGTGAAACTGACTTTATGAAAGTCTGATGGCAGTAATATTTATTTTGATAAATTCTCCTTACAGGAAACATTGAGGGTCAATACGCAATCAAGCATGGGAGTCTGTTAGAATTCTCGGAACAACAGATTGTTGACTGTGATAAAAAATCACATGGATGTCGAGGTGGATATATGTCTCGTTCTTTTCGGTAAATATATATTTTCGCTGTTTTTTTTTTGCTGCTACTGAGTTCTCGGCTATACACACAATTATGTTTGTAAAATCTGGCATGTTTTCTCCGAACCTACTATCTAGTAGGTACCTATATAAAATATCACAGAGTTGTAAGTTTACTCTCATTTCGCTGTATATAAGTTATAGATAAGTCCCATTTAATGAGAGGTGATCGTATTGGTATTCCTTGCCAGTCTTTATAATATATTAAAATACTTTTGGGCGTAGGCAGCTGCTTTTGCACACCGTTCTCTTCGGAGATTTTCCTCACCTGTTTTTGGCCAACTATATACGACTGATACTTAAACACATGATTGTACTCATGATAACGAACAACTTTTACTATGGGACAAAACCTGAAAACGCGAAAAAAAATGTTGTTCCTTAAATGTTTTTCATTTTCATTTTTTCATGAGTACAATCATCTGTTTAAGTAGCGGTCACTAATTACCGGTTACCTACCTATAATAATGTGTCGTCAGCAGACGACCGACTCGTCCGGTTCTAGTTCTCCACTCCAGCCTCATCTGTCATTAGTTTTGTGACGTATGTGACCCCGCCCGCCATATACCGGGCACAAATCCCGATTCCAGGCTGCTACTGAGATTTTTAGGGATCCGTATCTCAAAAGGAAGCCTTATAAAATCCCTTCTTCTCCTTCCGTCCGTCTGTCTATCTGCCAACACCCTTTTTCTCAGGAACACGTGGAGGTATCAAGTTAAAATTAATATCAGATACGTGAGTCTACAGTCCCTTGGAACTCTAAAAAATTCAAGCTTCTGAGTCAACACAATAAAAAAATACGGCAATTTATGCGACATATTTTGACACTCGCAAATAAGTATATATGCTGTGGATAACGTTGTGAGTTTCACATTTATATAATATCTTTGTTTATATTACTTGCGCAGATATAATGTGTTACTGTTTGTTTGTCCCAAATAAATAAATAAATAAAGTCAAAACCTTTAGGGTACTTTGCGTTGGCCTGAATCTTGAAATTTGGCAAGAAGCAGGATCAAAAGTAAAGGAAAAAGTCTGGAAATTCTTAGTTTGTAGTGGTATCACATAAAAAAAAAAATTGCGATTACAAACTTACATTTGCATTTGGAGATTGACTGTGACGTAATCGTATATCGATCTATGGGATTTTTCAACTACAACATCAAGTTGGCTCTTGGGATAAATTAATCCCTACTACGGAACCCTTCATTGTGCGTGCTCCGACACGCACTTGGCCGGTTTTCTAATGATGAAAACGAATAACACGTACCGATCCGAGAATCGACGCTCAGCAGTCACATTTATCCTTATGACTATCCTTATGACTTGCTATAGCTTAAATAATTTAATTATTAAGGCTACATAGTTGCGAGTAGGTAACAAAGATGCAAGCCACACGGTCACCGATGTGAGATGGCATAACAAACTGAACTTATTAAACAATAAAACTTGTCCACAGATCAATTATTGAGCAGGGTGGTATCGAGAGAGAAGCTGATTACCCATACGCCGCAGTACAACGAGCCTGTCAATTTACTCCAAACAAAGCAGCGGTAAAGCTCACTAAGTGCAACTTATATAACGTTCGTTCGCAAGAAAAATTAAAACAATTGGTGTACAAGATCGGACCTATATCTGTTGGTAAGTTACAGTATAATAGACAAACAACCGGTGAATCGCCATAGATGTTAATATTAGCACTAAACTTAATTTATTTCTTCTTCCTTTTCTGATAGCCGTCCAGTCTAGCAACTTTCAAGCATATCATGGAGGCATAATGTCGGATGAAGTATGCAATGTGGGCAGAGTAAACCATGCTGTTCTACTGGTGGGCTACGGTACAGGTAGGTATACAAGTGTTAGCGACTAATCATCGCCCCTAGTGACACCGCCTCGCAACATACGTCACATCCTTACGATGAATATATTTTGATTTATTATAAATAATTATTGGGAGCATGTAATATCTCTTTATTAACAAATAGAATCAGTACTATGAAGGAATTGTAAATTAAGACCAATAACGTAATTGTTCATGCATTTAAAATACTTACCAGTAGTGACGTCATTAGAGATTGTCGAATATTGAATGACTCGAGTATAAAATCATACTTATTAATTTATTTAATTCACTATAATTCTAATTTAATTATTTACTGCTTTTACCAACAGTTGAATCATTTTTGAGTCGTTAAAACTACATACCGGATGTATCTTATATTTGTTATGTTAAATTGTACTGTAACGACTTGTGAGTCATATAAAAGTAGAAGGATTGTGTAAATTGAGGTCGATTGTGAACTTGCATTCTACTGTGGAAGTGCTGCCCGAAAATATACTGGTGCGTCAAGAACCCGAGTATTACATTACCCCACGGTCTGTCACACAAGTCCTGGAATTCTATCGTGTTAAAAAGGTATCCAACGTACTAAAGAACTGTAATTTAATTACAACAATTTCTTTTCAGAAAACGGCATTCCGTACTGGATTATTAAAAATTCATGGGGCGAATCTTTTGGTGAACAGGGCTACATCAGAATACAACGTGGAGAACGGGCTAAATCGTGTGGAATGCCAAATAATGGATTCATGGCATCATCCATAATTATGTAATTGTCACGTTATTAATGAATAGATCAGAAACTTCTATTTAAACATAGTTTGGGTTTTGGGTACGCATTTAAACATATCGAGCAATGCAATTGTGGTTTCATTTTATTAGAAAAAAAATGTTTTATTTTTATCTTTCTGAACAAAAATAGACCCATCAAAGATAAGTCATGTTTACGTAGGTTACACCTATGTAAGAAAAGGTCACATCATAATCATAGGCTAAAGGTTTATAGAAAACATATTTGGCTATTAAATACTCCGCTCTAAATAGCATTATAAAATATGGTTCTCTATTGTGTAAAAAAAATGTCCTGATGGCCCAGTGGTGAAGGCCTCGCTTCTCATACACGCAGTGGCGTGCGTTTCATAAAGACATAAAGACACTGCCTACCCTACCTAATTCAGTATAATCTTGTTCTGATATCTATTATTATTTTATCTACGAGTACGACCGACGAGTACCTACTTACTAACAATAAACAAAAAAATCATAAGCAGTCGCTCCAAGCAAGCTCGTTCAGTATTGTATTGTGGCATTGCGCGGCACTAGCGCCGCTACCAGGAGTGCCTCGGGAAAGACACAAACTATTCGGGTCTAAATGTTTATATGTGTGCTCTCGTGGTCATGCGGATTGAATGGGTGCGCGTTCCTATAAATACGAAGCACACAATGTCACAATAACGCACACAACCGTACAGAATAGACAGTGTCTTTTTCACAACATGACAAATTACGAAATTATCCGATGTTTTCCGAACCGAAATTAGCTGCCTGCCTAGCCTTTTCCCAACTATGTTGGGGTCGGCTTCCAGTCTAACCGGATGCAGCTGAATACCAGTATTTTACATGGAGCGACTGCCTATCTTACCTCTACAACCCAGTTATTGGGTAATACGATACCCCTTGGTAAGATTGTCAGACTTTCGGGCTTCTGACTACCCGTAACGACTGTCAAAGATCCACGAATGACAGCCGGGGCCAACGGCTTAACGTGCTTTCCGAGGCACGGAGGAGTCTTGGTATGTAAAGATGGTCACCCATCTAAAGACCAACCCCGGCAAGCGTAGCTTAACCTGATGGATCGACCCGTGCGGCTGTTATTACTTAGCCACAAGCTCCTCTTCCGAACCGAAATTAGCTATACAACTATTTTAAAAAGTGGCATTGTTTCATTTATATTGCATCATAACTTACACTATTTCTTTTTTGTCGTATTATTTTTTGCACCATCTCCGTTAGTTAGTTTAGTCGCCAACTCGCCATTAGTGCTTGTCTGATTCGTTTTGATTTGTTTTGTGAGCCATAATAATTGGTATTTAAAGAGTTTAACGTTGATAATAGTGTGAAAAATGGATAATATTCACTGTGAAAGTTGTTCAGGTGGTGTGTGTATAGAGAAAATAAAAAATTATGCGTTTTCAAAACTATCATTCGGTGATAAAAAACAAGTGATTGTAAAAGGTTCATTTTACAAATACTGAACATCAAACAAACGCGCAGAAAGGCCACTTTGAATATCCGTAAATTGATATGTCTATAAAATCAGTCAATGTATGGATATTTGAGGTGGCTATTACCTACGTCATTATTTAATCGCCAAGACGACGAACCAAAACCAACATGCAGTAAGTATTTTGGCTTTTAAAATTTTCTGCCTACCCTGTCTAAAAACTCTGTGCACGCCACTGCATACACGAGCTTTGGGTTCAAATCCGGGCAAGTACAAATGTGACTTTTTCAATTTATATGTTCCTACTTTCCGAGTTTATCTTAGACATAACTGACGTCGGTGAAAGAAAACATCGTGAGGCAACCTGGACTTATAGTTAATATAAGTCTGAAATCACCAACCCGTCTTGAGCAAGCGTGGTTATCAATGCTCGTGCCTTCTCTGTATGAGAAGAAGCCTTTGTCCTGCAGTGGGATAGTATTAGGCTGGCGTTATTATATTTTATTGTGTTCCTTAACTTTTTTATCCATAATCTAAAGTGCCATTATTTTTTTTTGTCCTAATCATCGTTTGTCCGAATTATAACTTGCCCGAACCGAAGTAATGTCATATAATATCACATGCCATAAAATTTAAATCCCTAAATACAATATAGGGCATATTGTATTTAGGAATTTAAATTTGTTTGTCATAAATATAACAATCAGTAATATGCAAAAGACTTAAAACCGTTTTCAATTAAAGTTATGTCCTAAATTCAAATTATTCAATGTTTATTTATCCTAATTCATATTCTTTATTTCAAACAGAAACTATATTACGAGTATATGTACAAGATAAAACTAAAAGATATATATGTATATTATGTACAAGTATATAAAAATCATAAAAATAAAAAGGTGACAAGCTCATAGGGCATCAAAAAATTCGTCCGCATCGCTGTCAATGGTAACAGTGCCCAAAAGACTGGCAGCATTGCCACGTTGGATAGCAATGCTGATTCTTTGGGCTAAAAATAGGCCAGCCCTCTGGTCCCGTGAAGAGTCCACCAACCGCTTGGCGATGTCCCGAAATACTCGATGAGCACTCGGACCCCTAGGCCCTAGAGTTTCAACCCCAAACGGCTCAAACATATAGCTCCCAATAAGGTTATCCTAATTATGTTTTTAAAACACATTTGTATTACAAAGCTTTGGCAAGCAAGCATGCAGCCTATCACCCACCTATTTCATGCAAAATTAGCAGGTTCAATTAATATACGAGTAGCACTCGATATTATGACAGAGTAGTTTTAGAAGTAAAGAGAAATTATGTAAAACAAATTTTAGATTTTTTTAATATTATGGTTACTGAAGTTTATTTATTTATTACCATTTCACACTACTGTCACAGAATGACAATATTGATTTGAATATACGGGCCATTTAAGTTGGTAGTAAATTCGCTAAACCATTAATTTCCCTGAGTTTACCGTCCCGCCGGATGAATAATACTTTTTGTCGTATTCCGACATCCTATTAAAATTAGTAGGGTATACATACACTGGCCTTCAAAACTTAGTAATTAACATTTTTTTTAATTGTAATTTAAAACGTGTTATGGATATTGATTTTCGGACAAACAATTGTGAATAAAACAAACAAATGCATTTAACTATCAATAAAATAAATATATAATTATGTTATAATAAAATGGCTCAACTTCTGAACAAGAAAGGGTTTAGAATGAACACTTGCACAGTGTGATATGGAGCCCCAAAAAAGGATTTCGTCTTTTTGTTTCAAAAACTGATAGTCTACGTCGTTAGAAATGTCCGAGTAAAACTCCCAGTCAAGTCAAGTTTAAGTCAAGGATTTTTATCCGGATTTTTAGAAAAAAAAAAAAAAAATAACTCATAAACTGTAAGATATACTTGAAAATTGTTTAGACAAAATATGTTAAGCTATCAATAGCTCATCTATTTGTGCAGTTTGAGTAGATCTAAGGCCATTTCTTTCGATGTTATTAAGAAAAAATCGGATTTTCGTTTTAATTTTTTTTTCTTGGTAACTATCAGTTTTTGAAATAAAAAGACGATGTCCATTTTTGGGATTCCATATCACACTGTGCCTTGAGGTACGCCAACTAATTATACGTACTTGAAACCTATTGTAACCTATTTAATTGTTACTGTTTTCATTTAGGAATAAAGAAGAACGTGAACTTGTTTGATGGTATGTTATCACTATGAACATCCTTCTAAAACCTGCTTAAATATTAGACGAGTGATTGTTCAACTAGGTAAGTCTTGAGTAGTGTGGCATAGGAGTTTTAGTGGGTAAAGAATGAGACTCAAGTGTCACTTAGAACAGAGTTTAATTATAGGTTAAGCCACAAGTTACAGAAGAGGGTCGTAGATTCTAGTTGTAAGGTTTTTCGCTGTCGGGTTATAAAAAGTGGAAGGGTACTGCCCTGGGTGGACCGTCTGGCTGGCGCTGTTGTGGCTCGGCGTGTTCGGCCTTAGTCGCCGGTTAGAGGGCGGGCCGCGACTGGTGCGTAGTTGCCGGGTATAGAGCCGCGACTGGTGCGTCGTTGCCGGGTATAGAGCCACGTCTGGCGCGTAGGGCGCTGGCCTGGTAGCGAGCCGCTTCTGGCGCGTAGTTGCCGGGTACAGAGCCGCGTCTGGTGCGTAGGCTGCCGTAGAGGTTATGGCCGGTAGTCTAGCCAAAGGTGTTCTAGCCGGAGCGGTGATTGTATCCTTAGTAGCGAAGTATCTGAAGCTGTGAAGTATCCGAAGCTGTGAAGTTTCCGAAGCTGTGAACCCTGGAAACACGCAAGGGTGCGTCCGTGAGTTCAGAGGAAGATCCGGTAAGCCTCTGTGATGTGCGTAAGTTTCCTAACCAGACGAGTCCGTAGCCCCAAGACAAGGAAATGGGTCATTGGAGAGGAAAATCAACATCACAGTGGTTTACAAAATCATTATTTAGAATGAACACAAGATAAAACACAGTTACAATAATATACAGATTCTCCTAAGGACACTATGAGTACTTACCCAATATCGGGGAACTATACAGGCTTCAGTGGTTTTGGCGGAAAAGGAGTGAGTCCCCCCGTCCAGTCTTATTATAGCCTCTGAGTTTCTAGCAAGTACTATAGGGAGGTGAAAGTAGTAATCATATTTTTCTCTTCTTGTTATCACACACTATTGTCTACATTTCTATTTCATTTCTCCTTTCGCAGGTCTGCTGGAAGAAATTTCTTAAGAAATAAGCAGTACCTTTGTACTCCTAATTATAATTATGTATTTTATTATGTATTTTTCTGTGTGTACATAAATGGTAAAATAAATAAATATATAAAAATCCTACAGATAATTAATATCTAGCTTTAGTTGAATAATTTAGTGTACATTGATATGCTACAGTAAGTAGTAGCTTCCAGTAATATCATCCCTATTTTTTAAATTTTGAAAGCCTTATTAATGCATCATGCTATCCTATCCTACCCTACTTCCACTTATAAAAAAATAAAAGTTGTTTATTGGTACCAGAAAATCGTTCACAATAATATTATCCTACTACCTAATATTATAAATGCGAAAGTTTGTGAGGATGGATGGATGTTTGTTACTCTTTCACGCAAAAACTACTGAACGGATTTTAATGAAATTTGGCACACAGATAGTTTATAACCTGGATTAACACATAAGATAATTTTATCCCCATATTCTTAGGGGTTCGAGACTTACGCGGGTGAAACCGCGGGGCGCCGCTAGTTATATAATAAATGTGAAAGTTTTTAAGTATGTTTGGATGTTTGTTACTCATTAAAGCAAAAACGGCTGAACGGATAGGGATGAAATTTGGTACATAGATAGTTTATGCTTTTTATTCCGGTAGTACGTTCCCGTGAGATAATTTCCGAGATCCACGCGGGCGACGCCGCGGGCACAAGCTAGTTTCTAAATAAAAGGTACGTTAATCGCAGGAGTTGATGATACTGGTTCCCAAACTAAGATACTCGTATCGTTTGTATTTTGGGACACAGTGTTCAGCCGTGGATAATGTTACAATTTGGTGTGTGTACATTTGTTGTGAATGAGAATAAGAATATTTTTTTATTTATTTATTTTAATAACTTTAAAAGGGTTATAGTAAAGTGAAAAGGTGAGTGTGTGTGCGTGTGAGTGTTTATGTGTAAGTGTGTGTGAGTGTGTGTATATAATAATTATTATAAATCTGAAAAGTCTGAATTTGTATATCTGTTGTTTTAGATGTTAGCCATGACATGGATTGGGACATCGGATACTTTCTGTCCCGATAGAAAAGTCAGGGAAATTAATTGTCTATCAAATTAACACATTACGTCAATTTGCCATGTTACAGCCATTTCATACTACTGTCACAGAATGACAATATTGATTTGAATATACGGGCCATTTAAGTTGGTAGTCAATTCGCTAAATCATTAATTTCTTTTTTCGCGGGATTAATAATACTTTTTGTCGTATTGTGACATCCTATTAGGATTATTAGGATATACATACAATAACTTAGTAGTTACCACTTTTTTTAAATTGTAATTTCTCTTAAACTAAGTCCGATTTGCAAATGTCATCAACTATCAATACAAACAGCCATTTTTAACTTTCTGCCAAAAAAAAACTGAAACAAAATTTGTAACTACGTTTTACGCCTTATTTACATTTTAATAACAGCTTCGCCGTTTGCATACTGAAGACGAGGTTTCGGTGGCGATGTTGGGGAATATTCTCTAATTCTTCCACCAGGGCCTGTTTTAGGGCCCTGAGGGTGATAGGAGGTGGTCTGCATGCAATTTTATTGTATGTGCTATTTACACCTATACGAGTTTTGAACGGCAACTAAATTTTTTTTTAAATTATTTATTAATCACAGAATCCACAGTTCTTAAAAATACCTTAACACACGTAAGCATTACGGATTCACAATTTATTAACTATTCAAAGAAAAAATTGCAACAGAAACTTAGAAGACTGAACATAATATTTAAGGACTCCGTGTGAGGTGTTAAGAAGTGTGCAAGAGGAGTTGCGTGTGAGTGTGTGTGTGTGTGTGTGTGTGTGTATTGTATTATGCGTTTCAAATTAGAAGACAGTCGACTACCCTCCCAGTATGCTACAATCGGACAAAACCGTACAGCTAGCAACAAAACATTCCAATTCAAAAACCAAGGGTCAGTTTTTTATGTTAACTCTTAATTCTCAAATCAGACCATTCTGCCGCCAACAGTCCCGACCCACCGCGTCTTCTCGCTCGAAACGCACAGTAGTGTATAGTGTGTAGATCTGGGGGCCGATTCTACTAACAAAATTGTTAAAAAATCGCAATTGAATGGCAGCTGAACCACGGCTTTTGAGCGTTTTCGCATTCCACTAATGTAACAACGATCCAACTGCGGTTACGTTTCAGTTCAGTCACCGATCGATCGAAACAATCTCAAAAGCTATTCTGCTAACAAAACCGAACATGAGCGTGACGTTTAGTCGCATCATTATCTTTTTGACATAACTGAAACGTTTCGTTTCACAGATTTCGCAAGCTGAGGCCAAAAACAAAACGTTCTTCTGAGTTTTTATTATTTATAAAGTTGAAATGTTACAAAAAATATACAGGCTAAAAGTATAAGTATGGTCTGGATATGTTTTTGTATTAAAAATACTTTTAGTAGCACTTATTCGTATTTAGTAATATTATTAGATTCAACTTTTTTTTCTGTGGTATTATTACTTGTGGTAACTATCGAACGGCGATCGAAACTGAACTGTTGTTGAAACACAATTGAACGTGTTACGTTGCAAATTAGTAGAATCGGCCCCCTGTAATTGTACCTTCCACTCAATTCTATTCTTTATAGATTCATTCAGCTTTAGTACGTGCCCATATGCAACAATATAGTACGTGTTATTTAGACGGTGCCAGATATTTGCACATTTCAGCTTGGCACCAAATCCGTACCACCTTAAGGCGACGATAAACGACTTTTAATAATTTTAAACTTAAGATTACGACTTAACGAGTAGTGTATGTAAATGATTTAGAAAATTATGTGTTATTTTAGAGCATTTTCTAAATAACTGAACATGTGAATATTTTAGATTATCTTTATATTACATAATGTAAATATTTTGTAAAGTTATGTCTAACGCGGATAAAAATCTTAGAATCACGCAAAACTATCTAGCGTATTTTTTATGAAACATTCATCGATTTAAAGATAATTTAATTATTTACACTTAAGTATCAAAAAGAGTTTGCGATCAGTTTCAAAAATCGAAATCTTTTTTTTTTTACGATAGACTATATTATAATTTCTTCTTCAGTTTGGATTCTTTACTTAAAAATATAGAATTAGAATATAAAACAATAAAACAAATTCAATTGTTTTTCTATATAAAAAGAAATTCATTCCAAGCTTACGCTCATTCAGAAATCTGTCTTAGTCAATTTTCTAGGAAAGTTTAAATTGAAAAATGCCAACTTTTGTAACTTTGAGGGAAGAAGGATATTACACCAGAGAAATAGCACGCAGAGTTGCTGTATCCCAATCCTGTGTCGTGGCCACGTTGCAGAGGTAAAACGGCATGGAAAATTTAGCTGATCGACCCCGCAGTGGCCACCCAACTGTTCTGACTGCTGCTCAGAAGCGCTAAATAAGATTGCTGGCAGCCCATGACCTAACAATCAACGCCACTACAATAAAAGCAGAAGTGCGGGCCGCCTCTGGACTTGTAGTTAGCACTCAGATCATTTCGTAACCTGCAATGTCAATGACTATTTTTGTAATGTTAGAACACAACATAAAAGGTTTTTTTTTAGTATAACAGTGACAGCGGAACACTGACTCCTAAGTCACAGGATAACCTATTTTAGGAGTCAGGGTTTATCTTATCCGTATGACCTAACCAAGTTACGTATCCTAGTCTTAAGCAATGTCAAAGGTTTTTGTATCAATAAATATATTATTATTATTATTATTCGGAATTGCTTACACCAGGCTGGACTACGAGCACGGATGGCTTGGCGAGTACCTCTGAATTCACAACAACGTCAGCGTCTGAGATTTCAGTGGGCTAGGTTCCGGCAAAATGAAGAAAACAGGAGAGGAGGAAAACATTTGACAAAGCAGTGTCTTCGTTGACAAATCGCGAATCAGTACTCACCCAAATAACCGACGTGGTCTTGTATGGAGAAGACCTGGAGACTCTGAAAGGCAAAGAACTGCCACTGGAATCGTTCAGCAAGGCGGGAAGTCGGAATCCTATTGGGGTGGAATTATGATTGCAGCTAGAACGCCTTTGATCCCGTATCGAGGCTTCATAACAGCAGATAGGTACAAAACAGTCGCTATTGATGGCATTTTCAGGCCATTCTGAGTAAACACCATGGGCACCAATTCTCACCAAGCTCAATAAGTCAATGCTGAGAATACGACAGCACAAGGTTAGTCTGGGCTGCTGACTCACCTGAGTTAAAGCCAATAGAGCTCGCGTGAGATACTCTTAAGCGAGCTGTTTGGAACCGTCAGCCACCTCCCCAGACAGTGCCAGAGATCAGGGAAACCGCTATTCAATAACGGGACAGATTACGCAAGAAATGCTAGATACTTTGATCCTCAGCATGCCCAGGAGGATCTCCGCATGTGTTGCCAGGGGAGGAGGTATATTGTATTAAATAAAAAACCATCAATTAATAAATTTTTGTATACATTTGGTTAAATAATCTTTTACTTTCCATCAAATTTCTGTTACAAAAATACAAATACAAAAATACAAATACAAAAATGTTTATTTCTTGACCTTAGTTGTTAACATTTTGTTGGTAAAAAGCGTCTCCTTTTAAGCAAATAATGCCTGTGTTACAATTACATTAGGATTGATTTCTCAATTTTTCTTATTAAAAAGTTTTATTTTATATTTCAAACAGTGTATTTCTATTTTAAAAAGGTGTAACGTAAACACTTTTCTTGATAAAGTTAAATTAAAAATTTTTTGCTAGTGATCACAAACTTTTTTTGATGTGTGTACGTGTATACAAATACCTTTTGTTTTATGTACAATAAATTAATAATGCATCTAATTTGGGACAGCGCTCCTTGATGGACGAGTCCTATTGCTGGGTAGATATACGACGTGTTGCGTGAGCTCAGCACAGAACACGCAAAACCACTCAAGGCCGTTGGCATATTTCTGCGTCTTAACTTGATCGTTTCAGCATTATTTCGAAACTCCATACTACACGCGGGGAAAGCCGCTGGAAAAATCCTTATAGTTTTTTATATATGAACCAGCAGCGAATATACAAAACGCACATAAAAACAACAATAATACCATTCACGCCCATAAGTTGAAAAAAGAAGTAATACTTTTAATACAAGTTATTGCAAGGAAACTATTTACCATGGAATTTAAACATTAAATTATGAAATATTTTCAAAGAATTTACCTAGGCTATGAATATTGTTTTTTATTTTCGTTAGATATTTGTGTATGAATTATACAGATAAGTAAAGTATGTATGAAACTTTACAATGTACTAATGTATTTACTGTACAATGAAACTTTGCCTGGGTGCTGCTAGGTACATTTGCTAGGTACATACAGGATGAACTTTTCAAGTGGTCGTGGATGGCCAAATCTGAAACTATGAGGAATAGCGAAAAGTACTCAAAGGAGTCTCGGGCTTGATTTTGATGAAAACTACAACTGCAACATTGGATTTTTGAAAATCCATATCAAGGTATAATAGATAGGTAACATAAGAAAAATAAAAAAGTATTTTGTTAAAAATGAGCTCTTTGAGCGTGGTTGTTGGAAATTATCCCACTGGAACCGTACATTTCGGGGATAAAAGTATCCTAAGATCTATTCTAGACTGGTCTATCAATCTCTCTGCTAAATTTCATCTAGATCCGTTCAGCCGTTCTGGCGTGATTGAGTAACGAACATCTTCACAAACTATCACATTTATAATATTAGTAGGATTATACTCGTATTATATTATATCGATACCTTTAGGCTCAAAGGGCGTAACCACCATTTTGGCAAAAATGAGATCATAATGCTCTCATACTTAGTTTTTCGTCCTCTTTCAAATCGGTATATTTAAAATCTCGAAATTCACAAAAATGTGGTGTATACAACCTACAATTTTTGGATCACTATACACGGTTTTTTATTAATTTGGGCCGTTAGTGAAACATATTTCAATTCTCCTTACAGCAACCATCGTAATCGGTAAATAGAATTAAAGACTTAATAGTGGCCGTAAACGTACTTAGACGTAGTATATCCTCTATATCTATCAAATTTAGTGTTTACGTTTCGTCGTTGTTTATGAAACTTCATACATCATCGGACACTAACCATCTTCATAACGCCGCCGCGCCGTCGCCTTACCACAGGATCAGCTATTCTACGAGCTTACTTACAACTTGCATATATATTTGACAGTCGTTATATTAGGGGTATCATATTTACAGATAACTGACTTGTAGAGTTCTCGTAGGCAGTTACTCCAAGTAAAATACTGATATTTAACTGCCGTACATCAGAAGTAGTAGATAGTATCGTGTCACTAGTCTTTTAGGGTTCCGTAGTTCTGACAAGGAACCCTTATAGTTTCGTCATGTTGTCGTCTGTTTGTCTGTCCGAGATTTTGCTAAGAGACCGTTAGTACTAGAACGCTGTAATTTTGTAGGAGTGTGTACATCAAATACGCCGACAAAGTGGTAAAATAAAATTTTGGAAAATATTTTTTTTAGGGTAGCTCCCCTATGTGTGAAGTGGGGATGAATATTTTTTTTCGTCGTCTACCCCATCGTGTTGGGTATCCTTGCATAGGTCTTCTAAAATGACTTGGGGGTTGCTAATATTATTTTTCGATTTAATGCTCCATTTACGAAATATTGAACTTTAAAGTGAAAATTTTTGTTCTCCCCCTCCCCTCTAAAAGCAAAACTGGCTTGAAAAATCTGAAAAAAAATCACGATGATAGTGCATTTAATGAACTTTAAAGAAAAATTATAGCGGTTAGATAACTTTATTAGTTTAGCAGTAATAGTCGTTGAATTTGGGTGTTGGATAATTTTGTACCAAATAAAAAATCCTTAGCACTTTAAAGGATTAATTCCTTTAAAGTGACTAAGATGAAGTACTTGCTTGTTTATAACGGGTAAAGACTTGCATTGAAAAACAAAATATGAAATAAAAAAGCTAAAAGACCATAATAAATAATTATCATAAGTTTCACAATACTGCCGCTAGATGGCGCTGTACCAACGAGTTACGTTTTCATTCGAGTACCTATAGAAGTCACAAACGAATTTTGTTTAATTTTCGAATTACAATTTTGTGAATTGAAATAATAACTTGGCAGCAATCGTACTCTCTTTAGCAGGAAGAAAGTGGTTATTATTAGTTAATGTCTAATCTGTTTAAATAATTATCTTCGAAAATCAACATTTTGTCGTTAGTTTAGTATCGCTATTCGATAACAGATGGCGTTGTGCCATGACGTCACATTTGTAGATCGTCGTGTTACGATTTTCTTGCAAGGTATGACCTCCGTGGTTACGTTATGTGTTAAAGTTTTGTTTTACTCTGGACACCCTTGTCATATATTATTGTTGTTATTATAACCATTAACTCCTAATACCTATCATTACCATTACTTATATTCAGAATAAAGAATAACAAAATTGTACTATATTGTGATAACGGGCTACTACTGATCCCTACACTGTGCGTGGCCCGACACGCACTTGGCCGGTGTTTTAAGTCAATTAAGTCTTGGCTGCGATAATGATGTTTCCTGAAAGTCTGAAGCAGACTACACTCCATAGACTTAGAAAAGGAAACACAAGCAGTTTTATTATTCAACATGCTGAATATTATTATTATTAAAACGACAGAAAAATTGAAGAGGATAGAAAAAAGATAAGTTAAAACAAAACAAAAGCACACTTAGGCCTCCTACTCGCACTAGCCAATGTTTCACTAAGCGCCTATGGTCTAACGAAACACACAAGGAAAAGGAACAAGATATAAGATGAATGAAAGAAATATAGGTATGGAACTAGTCGCACTGCTGCACATACTCACTGAGCAGGTAGCAGTGCGGCTGTCCTACAATATTTCATCCGTTCGTTTCTTTTTACTAGATGAACGCTAGTAGGTTCCAAGCGAAGCATCGGCTAGTGCGAGTAAAGGGTTTTAGGGAATCGACGGATGGCTTCCCCTTGTCATCGGACAATTGGCCTTCTTAATACCTATTGCCTAATAACATGGACGGCCTTGACACAAGTTGTCTTTGCAATTAACACTAAGCAGTAACCGATAAATCACTGTAACGTGTGTTCGCATATCGAACCAAAATCAATGCAACCTAAACCCTATGACACGTTGTCTTCCCTCGTCAGCAGAGCCATGCCCTTCTTGAGGCAGATTCATCTGTTGAGACAGATCAAGGTGTATATCGTCATCAACTGGGAAGCGTGCATTATTGACTAAATTGTATAAGTTTGCACAGGCATTTACAAATTTTTCTGCTTTCACATGAGAATAATGCAATACCCCATGATTCCATAAGCACCGCCAGCGACTCTTCAAAATTCCAATGCAGCGCTCAACCACATTGCGGGTGTAGACAAGACACTGCGTGTAGTACTCCTCTGGTGATTCCGGGACAGCAAGAAGGATCGGCGTCATCGGATAACCACCTTTGAGCGTACCCGGATTCTCCTGAAAATGTAAAAATAATAGTAGATAAATTATCAATTATATGCCAGTATAAAGATGCATCTTTTTGATGCGCCATTTTCTTTTTAAGTATTTTTTTTTTTGTTACCCAGTAGCCAGCACACTTCGTCTTGATCATGTCAGCGCTGCATAAAATTTTGAACAGGACACTGATTCCAAATATGGGGATCATGGCTGGCTCCCCCAAATGATGCATCAATATACTGAATGCGTAGGTCGGCATCACAAACCTAAAAGTATTGTAAATGTTTTAATTACTTATCCTATATACAAACAGTAGGTAAGTTTTAGTAGTGCAGTTAAAATTGTAATTCTAATACTTCTAGCATAAGTTTAAATATAAATATATATAATTTAAACACCGATCTTATATTTTTGGTTTAATTTAAATTGTTATAGGAATAGGTATAGGTAATTAACAGTAATCGGAAAATCGGGCGCTTATATACCTAAACTTCTTCCCACGTAAGAATAATATGGACATTCCTTTCTGAATAAAGAAGTAATCCCGAATAATAAATTTAATGAAATTATAGCAGTGGTTATTTTGATTTAGTATCTTTATTTTATTCAAAACAAATGGAATATCAATATAAAATGATCATGTGTACAATGTGGCCAAGCAGTGGAAATTGATTTATATCTATCTCACAGATTAGTGTTCGAATCGACTAATTTATTGTATTTTATACGAACAGAAGAGATTCTGAAAGGCATGTCCGTATTATTCTTTCATGGGAATAAAAGTGAAGTTTAGATATATTAGCGCCAAATATTTTTTTTTTTTTAATGTAATGATGACCTATAATTTTAGAAATCATATTTGTACGCCGGAAACGGCAGAATAGTATGGACGCAATACATTATTCATATAACATCTTTGTACAATATTCTGACAAATAAATGCATTCTATTCTATTCTATTCTATAACTCGAAGTCACAAATGATAAACTAGGACCATCAAAGTAAAATAAATAAAATAAGAGTTAATTACTAATAAAAACAGCAAAACCAAGGTCAGCAAGACGACCAGTCACCACAAGCAGCACCCGTTCGTTCGAAAAGGGGTATCTTGCCCAAAATAGTTTGGGAATCCCTGCTTTAGACCAACGAACTGAATAACTTTTACTATGGGACCAACTTTCAAAACACGAAAAAGCACTTACCTCGCATAAACAATCGTATACTGCGGTTTGTGACAATCCCAGATTACCATCTATACATAGCATATAACCATATGCTCCAATATTTTTCTGATATGCCCCATTGACATAAAAGGCTACCCTGAAACCTGAAATAAAATGATGTTATTTCTTTAAGCACATTTATTGAAAAAAACATGTTTACAGTCAGATGTTTGCTTGGATTTTGTAATAACTTGATTTTAATAGAGTGTCCATGGAGTTTCTTGTCCTCATTTCTCTAATAGAATAAATGTATTGAAACGGGCAACTAGCTTCAACTATCCTGACCAACAACTTTTAATTTAAACAGACGATGGTATAATTCAAATATAATGCTTTAAATTGGCCAACCTATCTAAGTATGTTGTATGTTGTGTCTAAGTGTGTCTTTAAGTCGGGGTGTACAACAGAGTTACGACATCGTTGCAGAAGTGGAAATACTTCCTCACAAAGCCTCATGAATTGAGGCTTTGTTAGCCTAAAGTGACCCACAAAGTTATTTGTTAGCAACAATAACCTCGTGACATTGTAGAAGCTGAAACAATAATAAAATTAAATCAGGAGATAGCCAAAAGTGAGGTTTAGTAACACTACTTACGTGCGCCTGCCGGGGATAAAGCCAATATCTAAAATACTAAAAATATTAATTTAACGTTGCTGTCAGTTCCGTTTCTACACAAAACCACATTCACAATTTATCAAGAAGATGTTCATTTGCATAATTTAGTAATAATTATGGATATTTTATGAGTAAATCCCAAACAAATAGCATGGCACTTATCTTCAGTTATCGTTCACTCTTTACGGTCTCCAAACCCTAGAAACAGAGTGGAGCCGGTTACACACTAAAGTGTAATTACGCAATACGAAAGTCATAAAATAAAGCAAACTGCGGTCGAAACAAATCAATTAATCTGGATCAAGTAAAGTCAATTAGTCTGGATCGGTTGCCGAAAATGTATTACGCAAGTAGGTAGCAGGACGACAATCGCTATAATTAGTCTTTAACCAGGAGCATTTGGGAATTGAAGTTAAGGTAAGTTTTAATGAGCCACATACCAGGTACTTCCTACACAACAGGCATGAAGTAAATAACATATAAAAATAAAATCAGCGATATACAAGAATATGTTGAGTAACTATTAATAGTCAATTATTAACTAACAATAATGTTTAAAAATGTTGACAATGCTCAGAAAATACCGATCTATACAATTGTAATCTTTGTTGCAATGAATTCTTTTTTTAAGGAATTTGACAATACATCAGTCGTTAAAACATAATTTATCACAAACTATAACATTCAAATACTTTACAAGTAAATGCCAACGTTTAGAATTCTTTAGCCCAGAAACATGGTATATAATGCTGTGATTGTACTGTTAAGGAATACTGTAGGACGTGATTGTAAAGCAGTTGTTCTCATTAGTAACTATCATGGCATCAATGTTGGTATTGTTGTGTGTTAGTTGGTTTGCGCTCGCGGCTGCGTGGCCAGCCGACACTGCGCCCGCACCATACGCACTCGAAGACGCTGAACTGCACTTCGAGAGCTTCATACAAATGTATGAAAGAAACTACGCCGACGAAAACGAGAAGCAAGCTAGATTACAAATATTCAAAGAAAATTTGCAAAATATAAACAGTTTGAACAAGGACAGCAAACACGCTGTATACGGTAATATTTGTTTCATACTAATTTATTTCAATTCATCTGTATTTTTTTTTCTTGGCAACAATATAAGAACGTTTCGAGTTTCCTTCAGGTATAACGCAGTTTACGGATTTATCTCATGACGAATTTAAATCAAAATTCACATGTTTGAGATATTCACCTGACTCTCGTTCCATTGGCAAGGACAGCAGTTGCAAATACTTAAATGACAAAGACATTGACTATAATGATGCGCCTGAGTCCTTCGATTGGCGTGAACACGGTGCTGTCACTCCCGTTAAAAACCAAGGCTTTTGTGGAAGTTGTTATGCGTTTAGCGCAATTGGTAAGTGCATGTTTTATTCAAGATTGTCTTTCACCTTCTGAAATACCTAAAATTGTATATAAAAGCCGGCCAAGCGCGAGTTGGACTCGCGCACGAAGTGTTCCGTACCAGTATCTATAAAAATGGCAAAAAAATCACGTTTGTTGTATGGGAGCCCCCTTACATATTTATTTCATTCAGTATTTTAGTAAGTGTTGTTATAGCGGCAACAGAAATACATCATCTGTGAAAATTTCAACAGTGTAACTGTCACGATTCATGAGATACAGCCTGGTGATAGTTGGACAGACAGACGGACAGCGGAGTCTTAGTAATAGGGTCTCGTTTTACCCTTTGGGTACGAAAACCTATAAAAGGGAGTATTCATAAAAAATATTATTCACTATTTATCACAGGTAGTGTTGAGGGCCAGTACGCCATCAAACACAAGGAGCTCATAAGATTATCTGAACAGCAGATTGTAGACTGCGACAAAGAAGATGAAGGTTGTCATGGCGGATTCATGGACGTTGCAATACGGTAATCCTAAATCTTTTTATGATTCAGTGTGTACTCACCTAAAATCTATTGCTATTATATAGAACTGTTTTTCGTAAGTGTATTGTCGTTATGCATGAGCATTTCTCCACGCAAAAAAGATACTATATCTTTTTTGCGTGGAGAAATGCTCATGCATACTGCACTACGACGGGAAGATAGTGCAGTTATGTGGGACTCCAACCCACTAAAACTCCACGGTGTCCTCCTCCGCCGCTTTTGCCAGGAACACGCGGGAACATGTTAGCACTCACCGCGAACCCGCCGCGGTTGTCTGTCACCGAACTCTCCTCTGGGGAGTACCCCCTATTACCGGCGCACCAGATCACACTGCACGCCGTGACCGCCCCAGGGACCAAACCAGCACATGGGTGCTAGATGACCCTGTGTCTAGGCTCCCTTGGTCTTCCTGCGACCGGTCAGGTCAGTGGCCCAGCCACCTACAATTTTTCGGCAGCAGAGAATAGCGGCCAACGAAATTTATTTATTTATATAACAATTATGGAGGACTAACAGCTACATTATAACAAGATAGTAATAGGATAGTAAACAGTGATTACAGTGAGTGTCCTCACGTTTAGAGACAAAAAAAAATTAAGCGAACACATACATATTATTTTAAAAAAAAAACAGTTCAAAAACCAAATACACATCTTTACACAATAGATTACCTCCATATAGTCTATGTTGAATACAATATAACAGATAATCGCATAAATAAGGCAACATTAAACACAATGAGATAGACGATGATCAATGAATTACAACTTGGTACAGTTAATGTTAACAGTTTAATTTATTTTTTTAAAAGAAATCAAGGCTTAGGCGTCTTCTGACTGTGACCACACTGGTGGTAAAGGGGTCAAGATCGTGCTGCTTACACTGGTTGTTGAAGGTACTGCTTGCACGCACAATACATGAGTTTTGCCTATAGTTTGTTGATCTAAACGGCTCCCGTAATGACGGATTAAACCGAGTTTTAGACAGAACGTTTAAGTTAATTTCAGATAAGAAATCGAGGCTATCAATTTCATTGTTTAAAATTTTAAACAATAGAATGCAATCAGAGATCTCACGGCGAGTACTTAATGGAAGTAAATGAAATTTTCTACACAGATTGTGGTAGTTCTCTGAATGATACGGGATCCTCTGATGAAAGCACAAATACTTGATAAACCTTCTTTGGATACCCTCTATTCTAAAGACATATTTATTGTAACCTGGGTTCCAATTTTCAGATGCATACTCTAACCTACTCCTCACAAAAGTGTGAGTTTAGAATCATGAAAAGCCCCTAAATCCCGGATAGAATTGCAGTGTGTAAGAAGTGGGTAAGACAGAACGTTTTGGAGAGTACGTTACGACCGAGCATTTCGCGGGATTAAGATCCAGCCTACTTGCTTTAAAATAATCTTCAAGTCGTCGAAGATCAGCCTGAAGTGCAGACAATTCAATTCAATTTATTCAATAACAATTCAGATTGCGTTCGAATATATCCAACATGTAACATGAGTATTAGATGTACAATATAATAAAATACATGCGTTTAAATTAGAAAATATTACTTAATTAAATTAAAAATAAGAATAATGTAAAATTCCATAAAACATAAAATAAAAATCCTATGTCAACAAATTAAAAGCAATTTAAAAGAAAACAATAATCAAAAAATAAAAGTCATATGAACACAGAACACAATAATAACACCATATACAAATAATGGCATGTCAGTTTTACAAGCATTAAGACCATTACAAATCATCCAATGAGTAGAGACACCTTTCCAACAGGAATGCCTTGAGCCTTGCATTGAATGAGCCTGTGTACAGTATGCTTTGTAGCTCGAGCGGTAATTTATTAAATATTTTAACTGCCTGATATTGTGGAGTATGTTATCTGTTCATGATATGGCGGCATTGATGATACGGAGACATGTCATCTGTTGATTATATGGCGGCATAGATTTTCATGTCGTCGGCAAAGCATAGCAAGTTCGAAGACTTCAGACATGAGTCGATGTCGAAATACCGACACTCCCTCCTCCCCTGCGGCCCCACCGCATCCACCATCAGACGGTGGCGACCCCGTCAAGGCTGCGGAAGGTAGGCAGAGCGGCGCACCGCAATACCGGCACTCCTCTCCCTCCGCGACCTCCAATCCTCACCCGCGATGCCTCCCATACGTAATCGCGGCCCGCCTCAGTTGCGATGTCGCCCAAGCGGCACCGCAACCTAGTTGTTGGCCGCTATGTCGTCGGCTTCCTGGGAAAAGCCCTCACGAGTGGCCTCTCCTCGGTTTCCTCTTCGCTTCACCGTGGGTGACCAAGCCACGGCTGCAATGTCCCCCGACTCTACAATGTGAGAACGATTATGCATATATCTGCGACAGTGATTAGTTTTGCGTGACTTTATTTTTTAAACACTGAGGAATTGGCGGTAAAATAACTAAAAACATGCCCGTAATGACGAATAAGTCACAAAAATTGTCAATAAAAATGATCTGATAAATAATTTTTAGATTACCATACTGACCTTATTTTATTGTCTTTGTTAAAAAACGACCTCGACAGAATAAAATATAGTAAAAAATTACTTTAGTGTGAGGTTCCCTCCGATTCAATTCATTTTTTTCTGATAAAAACCATATAAAACGCAACAATTAAATGACACTATAAAAATAAAATTTAAGTAACAGGTACACTGTGAGTAACGCTGTCTTGGGGCCTGACTCTGTGGGGCCAGATTTGTGGGGCTGTTTGATTCTGATCGCGAAAATAGTCGCAAATAATTTTAATTTTTTTTGAGGTGGCGATACTACTTCTTTTCGACCATGTTTGTCAGTGAGACTCAAGGCCTTGTATCTATAGACAATTAGACACTGTATTTAATGGTCATGTTGACAGGTCACTGATCGAGCAGGGAGGATCCGAGTCTGAAGCTGATTATCCATACCAAGGAGCTGTCTATGATTGCCGATTTGATGCAAACAAAGTGAAGGTCCAGGTGACCGACTGCCACTCCTATAATCTCACCTCACAAAACAAACTAATGCAACAGCTGTACCATGTCGGACCCGTTGCGATTGGTAAGTAAATTAACCTGAATTTGATAGTGCATCGATTTTTATTGTTGCATCTAAATTGAATCGAGATTACCCATGAATACAAATATACTACTAAAAGATAGTCTTATGAGATGTAGCAGGTCTTTCATGAATGCTAGGTTGGAGTTCAATATATGGTGTTGGTACGGTCAACCGTTCACTGGTCCCATTTTTGACGCCATGATGGCGGCACGTAAAATCTTTAAAGGAAAGCTTATGTGGTGCCAAAAACACCAAGCACAAATGAAAATGGATTTATTAGCCAAACACCATGCTAATTCAGATTTTAAAGGTCTTTGGAAAGCCACTAATAGATTGAATCCTCTCATGCATGCTGCACTATCACGGGGAGATAGTGCAGTTATGTGGGACTCCAACCCACTCCACGGTGCCCTCCTCCGCTGCTTGTGGCGGGAACACGGCACGCGTTAGCACACACCGCGAACCCGCCGCGGCTGTCATCGGACCCTCCTCGCCTACCGTCACTCCTCTCCCGCCGCGGCCTCCATTCTTCAGCCGCGATGCCTCCCATACGCTATCCTGACCTGCCTCACATGCGATGTCGCTCAAGCGGCACCGCAACCTACTTGTTGGCCGCTACGTCGTCGACTTCCTGGATAAAGCCCTGATGAGCAGCCCCTCTTCGGATTCCTCAACAATACCCTGAATGCGTTATTGTATTGGATACGCAGAACATTGGAAGCCTTTTGAGTATATGTGAACCACAGAGCACAGAGCTCCCGATTACAGTACGCATTAAAAAGGGTTGTTTTAATTGCGTCTGTACTTAGAGAAAATCTGCGTGCCAGCATATTTTCCCTAACTGTCACTGTAAGGGGAGGAGTGTCGTCATTTCGTTGGCCGCTCTCCCTATCCTCTGTGTCCGAAAAGTGGTAGGCGAGCGGGGCACAAGACTGTTCTCATAGATGGGAGATTACTGCCCAGGGTTCCTACAACACTTTCAATCACAGAAAAACTTATAGTTAATTTTGGTTTTCTTCTTAAGTCGTTTTTATGTATCTTTCTTGCTTAAAGGTATCAAGTCTATTGCTTTGAGTAATTATCAAAAAGGAATCATATCCGACGAGGAATGTAATTCGGGACGGCTAGATCATGGAGTCCTACTGGTAGGATACGGATCAGGTACGTTTTACTTTCATTTTACATTTTACAATTGCGCTCCCGTTTGGCCGCTGTCTTGTCAGATGCTTCGCGATGACGCAGCTTACTATGGTGCTTGTCTGGCTACAGTGCCATTCGGGATTTCAGTAGTAATTTAATAACTGCCATTAAACGTTTCATGTTTCATTACATATCTTCGAATGTGTTGCTAATATTACTTTTATTTCAGAGAATGGTATGCCATATTGGATCGTCAAGAATTCTTGGGGCACTTCATTTGGGGAGCAAGGCTACTTCAGAATGCACCGCGGTGAAGGTGCATTATCCTGTGGCATGATGAATAACTTTATGGTGACAGCCGTCGTTGCATGATGCTTTATATCTTGTACACGTAACATCATCTTAAGTTTTATTTATTTCAAAAATTGTATTTTTTAACCGACCAATTTTGGCTGTATTTTACTATATTTTCTCCAATCTGAAAATATTAAAATATAATATTATATTAACTGCTAGTTTTTTTATTGTTTCACCATCGTACTTACCTAATTAGACCAACTAATGAAGATGGCCGTCAAAAACCACTTATAAAGTATATCATCTATTTTTCGTTTAAAATCCTTCTTCTTACCTACAGTTATCTTCTGCCTGAACCATACTACTTATACCACAAATAATAAATAATATTTTTTTCTGCAAACTGGTTACAACTTATGTTTTAGAACTTCAGATTAATTAAAATAATAATAATACAAAACTTTACAAAGTAATTATTCATGGCATTGTGTAGTTATATGTGTATATATCGGATATAAAAAGATACTTCCCGAAGCCGAAAGCCACATATTATATTCTACCCATTATTATTTATTTATTTTACATTAGCGCAAAGGCAATAATTACATGTTACAGTATGCATAGCTGACGGTTTTGTGAAGTGTCTTTTTTTAATATTCATAAAGTCATCAACCAATCTGCCTAGCCTTTTCCCAACTACGTTGGGGTCGGCTTCCAGTTTAACCGGATGCAGCTGAATACCATTATTATACATGGAACGACTGCCTGTCTGACCTCCACAACCCAGTTACTGGGTAATACGATACCCCTTGGTAAGACTTTCGGGCATCTGATGACCCGTAACGACGGTCAAAGATCCACGAATGACAGCCGGGGCCAACGGCTTAACGTGCTTTCCGAGGCACGGAAGAGTCTCGGTATGTAAAGATGGTGACCCATCCACAGACCAGACCCTGAAAGCGTAGCTTAACCTGATAAATCGACCCGTGCGGATGTTATTACTTAGCCACGAGCTCCTTAATAATAGTTACCAGTAAAAACATAAAATATTAAAACATGGAGGTATGTAAAGTCTTAAAAATAAAAACCATAATTTTACGTAAGTTTTTGCTCTCGCATGTGAATAGTAATCCAGTAGGTACACAGATATGGGGCTTGCTAGGTTGCATGAAACAACCCTCAAAATGCTGGAGCGTCTCAAACTTTGCCAAAAAGACGCAACCCTCGACCTCGCGTCCTCATGATGACGTAAAAGTTCGGGTCCCTCGCTTCGGCAAACATGCTCGAAGTACTGTAGTATCTTGGCAATGTCATAAGGGTTCGGTAAGCATCATTGTACTGAACCCTTAATGAACTGTACATCTTTTTTGTGAAGTTGCACCAAAGTTGGCAGGTGTACATTGACAAGCAATAAGCTCTGAACAGAATGTTCTTTACGTCTTTGATGCACTTCACAAATTTGCGTGCGAGCATGTTACTCCTCACTTAGAGGACCCTACGCTCTCTTTCTATGTCGCAGTCGTCCTGACATCTGTCCAGCAAAATGTGCCCTAAGTATTTAAGCTCCATTGCGACCTTTATGGTCGCACCATTAAAATACAGACTGAGTATATTCCCCGGTCCAGCTCCAGACCTGAATACCATAGATCCAGTTTTGAGAACATTATATTTCCGTCCGTGAGCATCAGCATAATGCTCATAGACCGACAACAGTTTCCTCAAGCCTTTGATCGAGGTACTCAAAATAACCATGTTATTAGCATAGCTCAAGCTATTCACGCAGACATTGCCTAGGTGACAGCATACTTTGGTACTTCTGAGATTCACAACCAGATCGTTGATAGAAAAGTTAAACAGATCCACAGAAATCAACCCTCCTTGGCGAACACTACAATCTAACCTGTAACTATTAGATAGAGTGTCACCCCATTTCACTTGATTGGTTTCGCCTTCGTACCAGAATCTCAACATATCTACAATTTGGTGACGTACTTGTGACTTTTTTACCTTTTCCCAGAGAATTCGTATCTCACCAAGTCAAACGCTTTGCTCAGATCTAGAAGCAAGCATACAGCAAGGTTAACTAAAAAAAAATGTAACTTTTAACTTATTGGCAAAAAACTTAACATTTATAAGTATGTTTTAAGCCTTATTTACATTTTAATAAATGGTATTGCCTCCTCAGGCTCTGATTACAGCTTCGAGTTTTTGGCATACTGAAGACGACGTTTTGGAGGCGATGTTGCGGAATATTCTTCCATTCTTCCACCAGGGCCTTGGGCTTTTTAATGCCCTGAGGGTGATAGGAGGTGGTGGATGGTGTTGTTTGGACAGTGCCAGATATTTGTCCTTCAATTTTATGGTATACCACAGGCAATAAACTTGCGTCGTATCACGCTTTAAGGTCAACACACACGTTTCAGCTTGACATCACCTTAACGCGACGATTAACGACTTTTAATGATTTAAAACTGAAGATCACGTCTAAATCTAAATGATTGGGAAAAAATATATTATATATTAAATTAGAGCATTTTCTGAATAACTTAATATGTGAATATTTTAGTTTATCTTTATATTACATAGTATAATTACTTTGTAAACGATCATGGTCATTTTGGACTATGAAAAAACAGAATTTCGTCCCAAGATGAGACTGCCACCAAAATGTAGTACATTGTTAATGTAATTATTAAATATCATCTGTTTATTTTTAAAAGCTGGGGAAGTATAGATATTTTGTATCTTTATAAATAACTTTGCTTTATCAGAACGCAGTATAAAATATTGATTTTGAACGCATCTGTGATTATTAACGTTACTAGAGAAATCCTTAACTTGGATCTGAATTATGTTCCTTCCGGGAGGGACCTTCCGTACTTCTGTCTCGTAGTTCTGTCTGTATGTCGCCATGTTTGTTGATCTGTCATAACTTCTAAAGTTTATTTATTATTACTAATCTACGTTGGTCTACGTCTGTGATCATAAGTAAAAAAAAACCTCCAAATTCAAAGAGTCACAGATTAATAATATACCACCTAACCTCAAAAAACATATTTCTGAATTACTTGACTCTCCCATCTTTTATAAATATAATAAAGGTCGTACTTAGTTACATATGTGTATATATAGGTATAGGCAAATGAAACAACGTTTGTTTCATCAAGGGCCGTTTTGATAAATTTTACTAGTCCAAGCATGTTAGGAGCGTGGCCATGACTCTTTACGTCTAAAGGTGGTTTTACACCGGCAAGGTGAGGCGTGGATGGGATGGGGGAGAATTGAAATCACGCTTACACCGAAGATATATTCCATCGCCATACCGGGCCATCTCGCGATGGTCAGCGCTCATCATTGGAGGTAAGGTGGAACGACAAAAATTCGTTTCAACAGCTTTAAACAGGGACCAAAACTGTTTACTACCCGGAGGGTGCGATGCTAGTTTGGCCTCGATACGTCCGACATGGTCAAAACGTACCCTACGTAGAACCCGCTTGCAGAACTTGGTAGCAGAATTAAAGGCTCTTTTCCTCGCGTGCACCCTACGTGCTCTAACTTTGCGGTCGCGGGTCTTAACCCAGGCTTGGTAGGCAGACTCTTTACGGGCCTAAGCGTGGGCGCATTCTGCGTAATACCAAGACCTAGATTTGTGACCGAGCACGATGTCGGAGAATGGAATAAAATACTCTATCCCCTGCTGAATCACAGCCGCAACCACGTCAGCACAGCATGATGGGTCACCCGAGGAGAAGCACACATGCCGGCATGGATAAGACGGAAAAAAGTGTCGCTTCTCATCCCAGTCTGCTAACTCATATCGCCATACTCGCCTCGTGCCTTTAGAACTGTCATCCGGAGGAGAGCAGGTCGACATGGATTTTACCAGACAATGTTCAAACGTTCCCAGCGGGACTTAGACCGATACTGAATGACTGTCCGAAACAGTTGTCAGCAGAAGGTCCAAGCAATTGGGCGTATGGTCGTCAACATCCGGTACCCGCGTTGCCACTTTCACCAGCTGGGTTAGATCTAGCGTTAAAGCAATATTGCGCGCCTCTAACCCGGCATGGTAAGTTTTCTGGTACGGGAACAACCACTCTTTATGATGGGCGTTTTAGTCCCCCAGAAAAATGAGGTTCGCTGTTGGGTACCGTTGCTGGACTACGTCGGTCGACTCCAGGAGGTAATTAAAGAGCGCTGTTAACTCCTGGTCACTGCTGTACGATCGGTAGACGCCGATGTATAGAAATTTCTCCATGCCATATGACAGAAAAACATGATGTCTCAAAGCAACGGAGACGACGACAAAAAACGTCATCGCGGACGTGACGTACACACCGAACCCAGCCTGCTTCTTGAACTTGTGTTCAAGAGAGTAACCTGAGTTAAGGTATGCCACGTCCGACGGGTTTGTCATCTTCGTCTTCATTATGAAAAACAGTTGCGGCTTCTCGGTCTCAAGATGGTGATGGACCGGACTGAGATTAGAGTGCAACCCCCTGATGTTAGTGAGATGCACTTTTAATGGGAGGATGAAAGTGCCGTTGTTTAACCTTACTTTTCTTTGCTTTGATCATTTTGGTTAGAGTTGTTGGAGGAAAAAGGTCGACCGTCGAGGCGCTGCTCAGTGATCCATGTGACCACACAAGGCCTTACACGAATTAGATATGGTGCTATTTCGATGCCACACAAGGCCTTACACGAAGTAGATAGGATGTTATTTCGATGCCATACAAGGCCTTACACGAAGTTGATAGGATGTTATTTAGATGCCACACAAGGCCTTACACGAAGTAGATAGGTTGTTATTTCGATGCCATACAAGGCCTTACACGAAGTTGATAGGATGTTATTTAGATGCCACACAAGGCCTTACACGAAGTAGATAGGATGTTTTTTCGATGCCACACAAGGCCTACCAGGAAGTAGATAGGATGTTATTTCGGTGCCACACAAGACCTTACACGAAGTATGTTATTTCGATGCCACACAAGACCTTACACGAAGTAGATAGGATGTTATTTCGATGCCACACAAGGCCTTACACGAAGTAGATAGGTTGTTATTTCGATGCCACACAAGCCCTTACACGAAGTAGATAAGATGTTATTTCGGTGCCACACAAGGCCTTACACGAAGTATGTTATTTCGATACCACACAAGGCCTTACACGAAGTAGATAGGATGTTATTTCGATGCCACACAAGGCCTTACACGAAGTAGTTAAGATGTTATATCCGTGCCACACAAGGCCTTACACGAAGTATGTTATTTCGATGCCACACAAGGCCTTACACGAAGTAAGTTATTTCGATGCCACACAAGGCCTTACACGAAGTAAATAGGATGTTATTTCGATGCCACACAAGGCCTTACACGAAGTAGATAGGTTGTTATTTCGATGCCACACAAGGCCTTACACGAAGTAGATAAGATGTTATTTCGGTGCCACACAAGGCCTTACACGAAGTATGTTATTTCGAGACCACACAAGGCCTTACACGAAGTATGTTATTTCGAGATCACACAAGGCCTTACACGAAGTAGATAGGATGTTATTTCGATGCCACACAAGGCCTTACACGAAGTATGTTATTTCGATGCCACACAAGGCCTTACACGAAGTAGGTAAGATGTTATGTCGGTGCCACACAAGGCCTTACACGAAGTATATTATTTCGATGCCACACAAGTCCTTACACGAAGTATGTTATTTCGATGCCGCACAAGCCCTTACACGAAATATGTTATTTCGATGCCACACAAGGCCTTACACGAATTAGATATGGTGCTATTTCGATGCCACACAAGGCCTTACACGACGTAGATAGGATGTTATTTCGATGCCACACAAGGCCTTACACGAATTAGATAAGGTACTATTTCGATGCCACATAAGGCCATACACGAAGTAGATAGGATGTTATTTCGATGCTACACAAGGCCTTACACAAATTAGATATGGTGCTATTTTGATGCTACACAAGGCCTTACACGAAGTAGATAGGATGTTATTTCGGTGCCACACAAGGCCTTACACGAAAAATAATTCTATAGCTATAGATTACAGGAGAACCTATCCTAGAAGAACCTAGAAGTCTTAAAACAAGATGGTAAATCTCTCAATATTGTGCGTACAAACTTACATTGGTAGTTGGAACGTATGAGAGAACATGTTTTTCAACTACAATGCTAAGTTTGTTCTTGGGATAAATTCATCGTATTTTTTTTTTAGTTAATAAACTACTCGTAAGCAACAGAATAGCTGACTCGACCCGACAACCCGCGCAAGTCTCGAACCCGTAAGAATATGATAATAAAAAGTATCCTACGTGTAGTTCAGGTTATATCCTATCTGTATGCCAAATTTCAACAAAATCCGTTCAGTAGTTTTTGCGTGAAAGAGTCACAAACATCCATCCATCCTCACAAACTTTCGCATTTATAATATTAGTAGGATTTATTAGTAGGACTCATTTTGAATATTAAAAAAAACAAAAGAAAATAATATCCGTTTCATTTCTCCCAGTTCTTCAGAATATTGTACATCTCCAACCTAAAAGTTAAAATTCTAATTATAATTTTCGATAGCAATTCAAATGATATAAAACGCATTAAAATCGAGACAGCATTATATAGCAACACAAAGTTTAATTTAACTCACAATACATTTTCAAGTAACAAACGCCATTATTGGCTAAACATCGGCCAAAGAACCCGCTCTTGTGTCAGTTTCATTTGATATTTCCATTAAATTTCAATTTCGAGACTCATCTGAGCTGACAATGGAATATTCCACAAAGGTTTTCGGCTGATACTGTTGCACGTATAGTATTTGTCTTGAATGTAATGAGAGAGTGGGTACCGAGAAAGAGCAAATTTCACGCCAGTCCATGTATGGTGTAAATCCAGAATTTCTGAGGAACGCATATTGTTGCTCGTTCATTGATGACTTTTTTCCCGCTCCGCCCTACTGGCTATTGTGGCGCTGGAAACAAATACCCTCACATCTTTGGGTTCTGTGTGTAGATGTTCCAATAAAAATATGATTAGATATGGTGGAAATATTTATTAATTGAATAGTGCAAGATAATAATATTGCAATCAAGGTATCGATGCACCTTCTTGGACCTGTGCAACGGATTGACCAATGCTGAATTCGGCAGTGCTATTCTGTACTAATCTCACCGTGAAAATTTTGGTGAGGTGAGCGTGGAGTGTCAGTAGTGTCAATCCCTAGCATCAGGTCGAATGATAGCTCACTTCAAGCTCACTTCACCTATGTCCTCATGGTGAGATTTTTACAGAATAGACCGGCTGCTGTCTTAATACAAATTAATTGATTCTTCTAACTACTATGTTGCCATATACTCTACAAATTAGTAAGCTGTATTAATAGGTATTCACCTATTTCTTAAGATGAAAGTATTATAAAATGAAAGAATAAGAATGATACGGAACCTTCGAAATCCTCAGCCCATACCCGCTGTTTCCAACAATACCTCTCCATTGTTACATTTGTATTTTAATACACACGACAAAATCATTATAGATAAATAATGTTTAGTTTTTTTGGTCATTTTTTAGTGAATGGCCGGTTCCAGCGAGTCTGGCCTGACCGCTCTACTGATGTTCATTCATCATCAACCAATGAATAATTATATTCGTCATATAATGTACCATAAAAGTCCTTTGTATCTATTTTATTTGGTCCATATGTATTGTGGGTGTTTTTGGAAATTATTTGAGTCGAGTGAGAAAATAAGCATACCATCCAGTTATAAATACATGTTTATTTCCATTAGTGCCAACTATCTTTCAATTGAAACTACTTATAAGGATATACAACAATAAAATGATCTCGTTCGATTCTTCTGCTAGTGTAAAAAATTCCGTCTAAAAATCGGTATTAAATTCAATTGCAGGGTGTGAACCTCCCCTGTTCATATCTATATTATCATACACATCCGGTTCCCACCCACTAGTCGCACAAGTAATGTTATCCGGACATTGCTCACAATGTATTACACCTTACGTTTTTTATTCATGTAAAACGATATTGTAATCTGTTTTGTTATTGTCGTGTCGGTGTTTAATAGGTAAGGTGTTAGTTCAGTCTTCATAACTATATGAAATGAAATGTATTTCATTTTAGTAATCGTTTTCTATATTCCTAACTTCTTTTGTAATACTGCTGCAGTAAGTTCGAGAGTTTGGTTGCTATGTCCAGTAAATCAGTTATCCTCTTTTATAATAACATGGTGGGAATTTATAACTAAATATTTTTATCCAGTATGACTCAGACCTTGGAGATGGAACACAATGCTTCACATTTTGGCATAACAATAATCTTTTGTTACCGTCACTAAGCAAACTTTGACTTTTAATAATACTTCCACAAAACAAAATCAAGTTTATTAAGAAAACAACGTTATACGAAAAAGGGTACTTATCATATTTATCAATGTCTGGTCACCCCCTTAAAGATAGGCGTCGGACCGTGTCAGATCCTAACCAAACTGCCCGCGGCAAAGATTAGGAAACAAGTTATATCTACCGTCCTCTTCTAAATTATCTTAAAAGAAAGAGAGAGTAGATCCTGCGACAGGGTATGAGCAGGTTTCGAAAAATCCAATGTTACTTGTTCGACAGGTTATAACAAGGAACGTGGGTGCCATTGTGCATTTAGTAACCGATTGTTATGGACTTAAGGAATTGAGGGTCGCCCTCAATGGTGAAGGACATTAGGAAGCATCATGTGAATATAACAGAAAATTGTTCGGCGTGTATGTAGATGACTTTCTGACCTTCGTAAGCATCTAAATTGTAGGTATTATAGGGAATAGGGAAGTTTCTCGTGAGGTCGGAATGTTGTACCTACTCCGTTTTGATCTCGTATAATAAATACTCTTGGTTTGGATGGCACAAGTTTTTTAATCCACTATTTATCAATAGTTGACACTGTTAAACATTTTCTTTTAAACTCAATAGTAGGTTTGTTCTCAGAGCAGTTTATTTACTCAAAATGAAATTCTAGTCAGCATTATTGAACACCAGGTTTTTTATTGTAATTCATTATTTAAAATTATAATTTTCATGCAAGTGAAATCATCGATCCTAACATACCTTAATTGCTTATAGAAAAACAACTAGCCTTTGAAGTTTACACCGTTACAATCGGTCCAGCGGTTCCAAAGCGACTGGACACCAAACCTGAAGAGCCCTCATGTTCAGGGAAGGGGAGCTTGTTCCAAATACCCCATAGATTTTCCGTATAGATCAAAAGCCTATATGGAAAGCCACTTGGCTTTAAAAGCCACTCATACCTACAGCTTTGATTTACTGAATAGAGCCTATTATGGCGAACGTTGTTCGTGTGTTATTTCAATTTGATCGTTTGTCGGTCTTGGAAATAAAAAAGAACTATATTTTGAGTTGGAATGCCTTGAGTGTGTGCGGTTATTTTTTGGATTCATTTGTAGTCATATTATCTTCTATAAAGGTTTTTTATTTGAAAACGTAATACGTTTTCATCATAGACATGTGGTTACCCACATTTTCAATTATTTTCGCTTTATTGCCAATCAAATCAACCTCACTCTGGCTATCTATTTTGCAACATATAAGTTTAAAAATAGAATATTCATCGGCCACAATGACGACAGTAACCCTTTTCCACCATTTTCCTTTTATACAGGGTGTCCGGTAAAGAATGGATAACCTTGAAATAGCATATGATAGACTTATTAGCCGTTCTAAAAAAAAAACAAAAAATATATATATCCCAAGTAGTGGCAAAGATACGATAAAGAAATACTGTGCAGTTTCTAGTCACACTATTTACTGCCTCCTGTTGCCGAACGAAACCGATGGGATTCATTTGCGTCGTGGTGAAGAAGAATGTAAAAAAGTTAAAAAAAAAACTAAAAATCTTAATATATGTACTTCCTGGGATATATATACATTTTTTTGTATTTTTTTTTAGAACGACCATATAATATACCCACCATATATATATAGATATTTTATGATATTTCAAGGTTTTCCATTCTTTACCGGACACCCTGTATATAAAGAAATTACTGCCAGTATATTTTTAATACATCCTTAAGAGCTTTGAATGTTGGATAACAATATTGTCGATACGAAAATATACATTTGTTTGATCAAAGGCAAACAGTGGCATATGGTGCGTGACGTCACGGCCGCCATTTAATTTGTAATTTGATTTGATTACGATTGTATAACTTTAGGATGTCACCGTTTTGGGTTATTGAAGTCACGTTTAGTGACAGTAGCACTCATGCATGGGTAATGTAACTATTATTGTATGGTGTGTTTAGATGATGATTTTTGTACTTCTCTCGTGCTTTGGGCTTCAACTATCCACATTGTTTCTGAGAAACCTTTGAAAAGGCGACTTCTCTTATCCTGCTCATCCAAAGCTAACTCCAGAAGCATTCTTCAAGCTTCAAAATATCTTTCCTGTTTGACGTAGCGTAGACGCTGCCATTTACCATGTGCTCGTGCTAGTGATCGCTACAAGTAAGTACCTACAACAAGTTCTTAAATCTGCATACCCAAACGTAAAACTAACGATCAAGACTCGCATGTAAGTATATTGTATGATTTATTAATTAAAACATGTTTTTATCCGATACAAAATTAAATATTTTCAAAACAAATTTCAAACTCTTCTAATATTACAATCCAATTATTAATATCATAGATAACCCAAAAAAATATTCCAGAATTTAAATCCAAATGCTGGTGCCATTCTGTCTGCCGTGGCAGACGTTACGGCGACCTACCTGGCTTCCAATCCCTCTTGCTTCTCACTTACACACACAGTTTGTTATATGAGTGAATGAAACAGCATCGCATCATTCCTTTCATTTGAATGAAAAGGTGAAAAAACCATGGCGCGAGTACGATTTTGTTTGTTCTAGCCGCCCGAACTGACCCACGTCATTATAAAGTGTTATCTCAGATGAATATATTTTTAATGCAGGCTTTTTTTCTTTTTTAAATGTATGAGGAATGATATTTCGGAATATATCGAGTATGAAGTGCAGTATATGTAAGGTCTTTAGATAATTCAAGTGTACGTTGAAGATGCATCAGTTACTTCATCATTGTCCTGCCTTTGTCTCAATGTATTTGCGGTCGGCGCAACATGTACTTTTCTTCCATACTTCTCTTTTAGTCGTCATCTCGGTAGTCACTCCCTTTCTAGCCATATCATCTCTCACACTGTCCATCTATCGTTTCTTTGGTCTTGGTCTACTCGTATAGCCATGCATCAGTTACTTATCCAAGCTTTTGTAATCTTTATTTATTTATTGATTTAGGATCTCCAACAAAAGATGCACACATAAATAAAGGGCAACATCAGGTATTAAGTAGATGTACTCCTTCACTTTGTAAGAGACCACAACATGCACAATGTTTTGATGTAAACTTGTAAGCGAAAGTTTATTGTAAGCGAAAGTTTATTTTCAACACAATATTAAGCTTTTTGTATTTAATACATCATTTCAACCATAATTTACTGAAATAAGATGATTCTAGTATTTTATTTATCTAATTCAATCTATTTTATTCAAAAACTGTTACGGTAAACCCTCAGCCTCTGAGATCTTGTTATGAGCTCGTTCAGATTTACATTCGCATATTTAATGGTTATTTTTCTTATTTGAAAAAACTTAAAAAAAAAATCTGATGTTGTTACATATACTACGGCCACCAGCGCCCGCGCATCGCAAAGTGATCGAACTCCATTTTATTAAAGGTTTTATTAATGTACGAGTATGGTCGGAGGCATTTTTATATCCCTGCCTTGCTCCCGAACGAGCCGGCGTGACGTGGGAACTGTGAGCGGTGACTTTTCATTTTTTAGTGTTATGTAGATAATATTATGTCGCATTTTTAAATATGAGTCTGTTAGTAGTTTAGGCAAGGACCCACAACACGTGGTTGATGGAAACTAGAGGAATACATGAATTAGTTCAGCGTAATAAAGATTTAGAAACAATAACAAAGTTTTCATTTGGACACAAATAGCTTTTTTAATAAAAAATATAGAATTATTGTGATATTGATTAATACTCGGTTCCTCTAAACAAAAACGAATCGTTTTGCTTACCAATGGTAGCATTTTTTATTGCCAAACTGGGCGTATAAATAGATTCTTAAGCTAAGTTTACCTGTGATAGCTACTTCCATATGGGAGGGTCTACTATGCAAAGCTATGATACTTTACTTCATTATTGGTAAAGATACAAGTGGAAGAAAATGAAGAAATTTTAACCAAATAAATTATAAGAACCGTCCATATGTTCACTCTGACAGATCTTAAAATCATTCATCTGAGTTGTTTTGAATCGCTTTCAATTGAATATTATAATAAGCTATACAATGTGGAGATGACAATGCGACAATAAATAAAACTTAATAAATATAATGACGGTACCAGTCTACATACAAAAATCCACCAAATATATCTAATATATATATATATAAAGTATGTATTTACAAAAAAAAAAGTAGTGTATGTAGTACATCAGTTATCCGGTTATGTCCGAGGATATTATTAGTATTATTAAAATATATGTATAAAGTTTAGTCACAATAGCTAGTCAGCAAAACCTCAAAGTCGATCCATCATTACTAGTGTCGACTTTAGTTTGTTTGATAAACTCTGTTTCTTTATTTCGTTGTTAGGATTTATGATAGTTCTAATATACTCATAAGCATTAGGATGGTCAGTGTTTTCATTTATTATAGTATTGTCGTCTCCACATTACATATATAAGAGTGAACCTTTTATAAAGAAGTGAATACCAGAGTGAATATACACCATGAAACTATAAAATCACGCAATGATTTACACTACCAACAAAATTAGACCTAGGGTTGACACTGTCATTTTGTCACACCAAGGGGCGGCACCGACCATGTCAAATTAAATTGCTCCACACAAAGCACAACAATGAATAATAAGGTAAACATTATTTATGGAGCGTGTTTTAAATCTTATTTTATGGGAAATGTGGTCGGAAAGCTTAACGGCAGCTTAGCAGGTGAGGGGACGATGTCCTGTGTCCGGTTCTGTCCGGTTCTCCTAGATAAATTATTAGGGGACTTTTTGCTAGGTCATTGTGACGTTTGAATTACGGAAAGTTGGTATCGACGTTGGAAGTAGTTGGTCCGTTTTTGCATTGATGGTAGCTATGTCTTCGGTTTTGTATTTGAGGGTTCGTGTAGTAGCATTCTTAGGAAAGTTATTATTAAATAAAGACATTAGGGTCTTTTACTAACGTAATTTCTGATGTTTGGAATAATACAAAATATTCATTACCTATTTCATCCAATACCTACTTGTATTGGATGAAATCGTAAGCCTTGACTTATTGATTGAAGAAAGAAAAAAACTGCAATCGACATCTGTTTAGTATAGAGCATTGCATTCAAGGAGACAATCATTTTAAATAAGACATATTATTGAACTTTAGTTACCTATGGTACCAAGGTACCAACGAACAAAGACATTAACGAATTTTACTAACCTTATTTCTGAAATATCGAATAATACAAAACATTGAATACATTCATTATTTCATCCATTACTTGTATTGGATGAAACCGTAAGTCCTGACTTACGATTGAAGAGAGAAAAATATTTGCAATCGACATCTGTTTAGTATTACAGGTAGATAGAGCATCGCATTCAAGGAGACAATAATTTTAAATACATGAACATACCTAAGACATATTATCAAACTTTAGGTAGGTATGTGGGTACCAACGTAGAAAGTGATCTCCAGTTCCATCAGGCTTAAAAACAGTTTTTAATAATAAAAAAAAACATAATTTACAATAACAGACGCACCGTCTGCCGTGCTCGAGAGTTCGGTGCTGTTTACGGCACGGAAATATACAGTAATGCTACAGTTTATAAACTGATGGCAATAAAAATGACTCTTATTTTTAAGAGAAATTATGCATAGGTACAAAGTATCAGATCCGAATTGTCTCACAAATGTGACAGATCTCGTGATAATAAAACTAGCTATGGTTTCACACTGAAATAAATCGAAAACGTGGGCTGAAACTGAAAGTATTGACGATTTTAGAATAACTAAAACCTTAACTGTATTAGTTGTTCATAAGAGAGCTAATAAACTGACCACTATAAATCTATATAATAAAAATCTGCTACAAAAAGTATAATTAATAAATACTCCGCTGTCCTATAGCTTAGACTTATTTAAAAAAATGCATACTCTACCCGCAGACAACGGTTGATATTTACGACTCTAACCAATAAAGTATCAGTTATTTATGATTTCCAAAAAATATGGATTATATGTGACCTTTGTTAAGCACCCATGAATTTAATCGAGTTGAAATTGAGTCCGATTTCATTTATCTGGGTATGAACAGGATAACTTGGTACTGTATGTGTAATTCAGATAGAGATTCATTTGTGGATTGTCTGAAATAACATGTTTTTAATATCAAAAAAAAAAAAAAAAATTATTGGTGATGATCCTATCATTTCATGATAAAACCACAGAAATAAGATAAAAAGTAGGTAAGGTCCAGTATAAAATAAATGGACCAGAACTCTTATCAGAAAAATTGTACATTTTTTGGACATAGGACGGTAAAATTCTAACAAGAATCAGAGCCAACTAATATATTTAATTAAAGATTATATAATTAAAATGATAATTATTTAATTAAAGATTGTAAAACAATGTAATTCCAGCATATTATACATAAGAAGTTGGCAGAGACATCCCTGCGCTGATTTGCTGGATTCATTTTCTCCTCTACTGATTGTTATTTCTCCTGACAAAGTTTATTCTTTTTATATGTATGTATGTGTGTATGTATGTATATGTGTGATATATACTTTATTCTGCACCTGCCATGTTTTCTCTCTGCATTGACTGGTAGTAAATGCCTCAGGCATTAAGTCCGCCTTTGTACGGTATTTGTTTTTTTACTTGTGCATGAAGTTTTAATCCTAACTAATATTATAAATGTGTAAGTTTGCTTGTTTGTTTGTTACCTGTTCACGCCTAACCCACTGAACAGATCATGCTGAAATTTTGCATATACGTTGTCACGTGTACAGAAACGGACATAGGGTAACTTTCATCCCGAAAAATGGTATTGTTCTCGAGAAAAACAACCATAATGTTCTTTTGATAATAGATGGCGCCACGTGTCTTTCGAATCTTGATTGAATTGAAGAATATTATAGAACTATGATCTGGATTAGGACATTGGATACTTTTGATCCCGGTAGTGTGTTCCCGTGGGATAATTTCCGACAACAACGGGGCAGAAGCGGCAAAAGCTAGTAAACAAAAAAATAATAGGCACAGTGAATGAGAGTTGCCGAGAATATAGTTGAATGGCGTACAATTGGAGAGGCCTATGTCCAGCAATAGACTGCTGTAGGCTGTTGGTGATGATGACGATGATGATAATACAGTGAAGGTAATGTTTCGAATGCTCATGGATCTTTCAGTAAATGTGATGTTTACCGATAGTACAGCTACCGACGTGTTATACGTATTATACGTGTTTTTTTTTTTGGAATACCATAACGCTAGGGTATTAATGAGACCATCATTTTGAACAAATTTTTCTATGGGACCAAACCTGAAATCGCGAAATAAAAATCAGCAGTTCCCTACATTTTGACGAGTTTTGCGAACAAAAATGTATGGAATAGCTGATTTTTTATCATTAATATTAAATTAATTCCCTTGAGTTATGGTATATATATAAAAAAACACGTTGTAAGTAGAAACATCTGTGACAAAATACAAACAAATCTCGCAAAATTTAAACAAATAATTGATTAATTATAGGATAAATGATCCCATTAATTGAATCATTGACAGAATTTATGATCCTATACAATACATTACAATATATTTTTATCTTGATAGTGCTTTACAAAGTGGTTCACAGTAAAACATATTATATATCAGACAACTATAACTTCCACTCGATTTATTAAAACTGACATTAAGTTACGCCCACTTTAACCCTAACGTGGTGCAAATTTACTAATAGTTTCCCTTTTACTGCACTTTTATATAACTGTCCTTTTCTAATGTATTGAGTAGGAGAGGGAGGTGAATATATCCCTTCAAGCAATAAAGTTGTCAGCACAGAGTCACAAATTTGACATTTATTGCTAAATTATTCAGGAACACTTCCTATTAGTTCTTTTGTTGATTTGTGTTATTGATATTGTACTCTTATTTTTTGCATTGAGTTTGGCTGCACTGAACAAAATGGTCGTTAAAATTAACTTTATTCAAAATGAATTAAAAAAAAAAAGGTAAAGTAAGTAATTTTAAAACAATCATACCCATGATACTATTAAAACGATGAGATTCTTATTTCGCGATGATTCAGAATATTTCCTCTCCTAGACGGCAATATAATTTTGTATGCCCTTACTAACACTAAACTTGAATAAGTACCTATTATGAGAACTAACACCAATAAGGTAATAATGAAATCAATGGTTTTTAAATAGAATGGTCAGCATCTCTATATTATCAGATACTGGACCAAAGCCGGATCTGTAGGTACCCGGAAAATCAAATGAACACATGAAAACAATAGGGTTTAAATATGAAATTGCCGTTTCAACGTACTGGCCACTTTGAATTAAAATTATACTTGCATGGTGTGAGATTCTAGAGTGAATTTTTTTTACACGAAACTATAATATTCTAAGTTTGAAAAATGTACAATTGTCGATTGTTTGATTTTAAGGTTTAGGGCGAATTGTGACGTGTGATGAAAAGTGGATTGTTTACGATAATCGCAAGCCAACAACGCAATGGCTGACTCCAGGTCAAACGCTGAAACAATACCCTAAAGCGAAGCCTACCTATAGAAAATTGATGATAATTTTTTGGTGGCCACTTCATGGTGTAATTCACTACAACTTCCTCAGATCCGGTCAAGCATTAACAGCAGATGTCTACTGTACAGAACTTCTAACAATGATGGTAAAACTCGCAGCGAGACAGCCCCGACTTGTCAACCGATCTTCACCACTATTGCTCCTTGATGATAACGCAAGACCTCACACTCTCGAGAAACCGTTTTTACACTACACTGTAGATCCCAGTTAGAAACCAGCCGTCATCCTCCGTACTCGCCGGACCTGCCCCCAACCGACTACCATTTTTTCCGCCCTTTGGACAATTTTTTACATCGTAATTTTTTTTTTCCAGGAATTAATAAAAAATGCCTTCACACAGTTTGTTGAGTCCAGGTCCCCAGAGTATAACTGACCTACCCATGAGTTAGCAGAAATGTATAGACAATGAGGATAAATACTTTGATTAAACAAATATATTTTACCTTAAAAACAAAAATGTTTGAATTTTTTAGTACAATAACACCCCTCTTTTTGCGTCGGGGGTTAATACCCCTAATATAAATAAGTAATATCGACGTCAAAAATATAATAAATATAAGTGTTTATTTCAGATTTTTACGTTTTTCACTTTTTAAAGCAGGTAGATTTAAAGTTTGATTTTGCTTGGCCTATTTAGGCACTATCTCAAAATTCACAAAATTGTTGTAATTATTCGCTATCCTATTTCAGCATATTTTTTATACACTCCTTTGCAAAAAAAGGGGCGGTTTTGATTTCTTACATTATTGGTAATCATTTAGTTCTATAGAAGTTAGCCAAACTATGTTACTTGCACTTAATAAAGAGTCTGGGTATGAAAAAAATTAATTCCAAATTCGAAACTTTTGTTTTTAAAAATAATACTCGATACCAAGATACAGATTCCGTTCAAAGAAGGCAAAGTTCTGGGTGAAAACGTTGCACACAACCACGTGACGACCGCTTTTTAGTGACTCAGGCGCTGAGGAACCGCAAATGCAGTTACATAGACCTCAAAAGAGGTACGAGGAGCACAAGTTAGCCTATGGACAGTGAGGAGATGGCTTTTAGCGACTGATATTCGTAGTCGACGTCCAGCGCGGGCCCCCAAGTTACTCCGTGAGCACCGGATTGCTCGATTAAGGTTCGGTAAAAATTGCCTATCTTGGAGACTAGGTAACTGGAGTAGCGTAGGTACTCTTCTCCGATGAGGGTCGAATTTGTCTGGTGGTGTAAACCGACTTCGGCGAGTGTTACGAAGACCAGAGGAACGCTATGCCGACGTGTGTTTTGAAGAAATCACTGTTTATGGTGGAGGATCCGTTATGTTTTAGGGGGGCGGAACTTCCAGCTATCGTACTGAGATAGTATTAATTGAAAATGGCTCACTAAATGCGCAAAGGTACAAAAATCCTTTGTCAACATGCTCCACCCGCACTGACTGTAATTGGTGAAGATGCCATTTATGTGGACTATAATGCTCGGGACCACCGTTATGACGACGTAGATGCTTATATGCAAGAGGTCAGTATTCGTCGTTTGGATGGGCCAGCGCTGAGCCCCGACCTTAACCCCATCGAGCACGTCTGGGACCTCTTAAAAAGGCGAGTACGATCTGTCCAACCACTTCCACAAAACATCAGGGAGCTTAAACGTGTGATCTCGGCTGAGTGGGAACACATTCCACAGGACACCATCAAAAGCCTGGTGGAAAGCATGCCAAGACGATTACATGCCGTAATCGCTGCAAGGGAAGGTCATACTCGTTATTAATTTTTATTTATTAATGCCTTTTTTTATTAAAATACCTTAAAAATACTCGTAGTCTTAATTTCATCATACCCTTAAAAATGTCCATTTTAACACGGCTCTTTGTTTACACTGACTAAAACAACGATTCTAGGATTTAAGTGTTAAAAACTATATTCTCATTGTTATTAGGAAATTTCTAGTCATTTGTGCTAATGACATACTAAAAATATTAATATTATCCATAGAAAAGCCAATGGTGGCTCGTGGCTAAGTAATAGCCGCACGGGTCGATCAATCAGGTTAAGCTACGCTTACCGTGGTCGGTCCGTGGATGGGTGACCATCTTTACATACCGAGACCCCTCCGTGCCTCGGAAAGCACGTTAAGCTCTTGGTCCCGGCTGTCTTTCGTGGATCTTTGACAGACGTTACGGGTCATCAGAAGCCCGATAGTCTTGCCAACCAGTCTTACTAAGGGGTATCGTGTTACCCAGTAACTGGGTTGTGGAGGTCGGATAGGCAGTCGCTCCAAGTAAAATACTGGTTTTCTGTTGCATCCGGTTACACTGGAAGCCGACCCCAACATAGTTGGGAAAAGGTTAGGCAGATGATGAGAAAAGCTAATGACTGTGTCCGTTTTTTTGCAAAGGAGTGTATTTAAAAAAATAAACACATTACAAGTACCTTTCTATGCAAAGCAGAGAAACTTTTATCTCCTGTAAAGTTAACTTTATTGAGATTGACACTATTGATTCTTAACCGTCGATATTATCATCTCATTATGTAAAACCACTCCAAACCACAGATTAACTCCGATGAAAGCAGAATACTAACAAATGTCAAAAATAGAGAATGTGACGAAATAAATATTATGTTAAAGATTACTTTTAAGTCTGTCTTAAGCTGAGTTAATAAAACCGTACGTCACATTACTTTTACTTTATTTGGCTGAGAGTGAAAGTGTCAATTTTGGTTTTTATTTATTTAAGTTTATTGGGATGAGTTTTCTGACTTGATTTGACAACTGACCTAAGGGTCAATTGAAATCTACAAGGTTTAGACCTTGTAGATTTAAATTCGCCTTTGTTTTATTTATCTTCTTTGGTAGCTTTAATAGATACACGAGTTCTAACATTTATTCATTTATTAATTAGATTAGTACGGTTGCTTACTCAAATCTGTAGGTTTTTTCTTTTCTTTCCTCAAAAGACCATCAGACATTAATCTGCATGGTCCTATTAAGGCCTGACCAAGATTAAGTCTGGACTTTAAAAGAGACTGTAACCTCTTGAGTTTGTTTAGGCCTTTCTTGTCAGAGTAGTCAGATAGGAAACACCAAACTCATCTACGTTTAAAACATAATCTAATTTTGACGACATTTTTTTTTAACCAATTCATAAAAATAAATGTCATACATAATTTACGAAGTTTGTCACTATTGTTTCAAGGCTCTTGATTAAGCTTCTGAGTCATCACGAAATTAACCATAAGCTGTCTTAATTGTAGATGATACTGTAATTAAGGTAAACTCCTCGAGAAGAAAGAGTGCTTTAACAACACTTTATATCAAAACAAAATTATTTAAATCCATGATTTATCATAATTATTGAAATTAATATGCAATTTAAAAACAAAGAATTAACTACTTTCACTGGTTCTAGACAAAAACGTATGCTAAATCTAATTTATATTACCTAATAAAAGAAGATCTATCAGTTCTAAATTAGGTTAAATAAGTAGCGAGGTTTTAATATTCATTGAAAAATTAATAGGAGTATCATTTTAATAGCATTCCGTAATATATGGGACCGCTTCTAGAGAGGAATTCTTTGCATTCACTTGGAAACTGTTTTGAATAAAAACGTATTCTGAATACTTGTATAGTATTTGTTCTATTTTAATATCATCAGATGAACTGCTTCCAATTGTGTGATCCGGAATTGTTTCCTATTCTCCTTATATCCAAATGCTTTCGTAATTAGTTAAGTGTTTTGCTATTACGAATTCGTACTTTGGTAGGTCCAATCACTAATCATCCAGATAACCGAATGAATGATAAAAGCAATAGCCATTGGTAGACTAACAGATTTTAAGCAAATAAGAGTAATGCTTTATATTTTGTTGGCTATGTTATTGAATATATTAAGTACAGTCACTAACCATGTAATAAGGATCATTATATACTTTGATTAATTAACGGTCCCAATAAATATGAGTTAAAGTGTCTTCTTCATCTCTGTCGGTGCACTCTTGACAAAACGGTCGTGGACATCACATTGGGGCAGGCCAGTTGGCGTGGTTGGTTAAGGTACCACCTATCATGCCACAGGTCGAGTGATCCTGTCTTGATATCTGCTTGCCTTCTCTCGTCTCCTGTCCACCTGCTCCTGTCTGCTGACCTAGAAGTTCGCCGCGGAACTTCACTGCTGGCCTTCACCTTCACCTTTTTAGGATTCCGTACCAAAATGGTACAAAGAAACCCGTATGGTGCAACTCAGTCTGTCTGTCTGTCCGTCTGTCACAGCTGGATACCTCAAGAACTAATGATATCAAATTGAATTTTGGAATAGTTTTAGATGACGATTTTGCAAATAAGAAAGAAATAAAAATATTCTTTTGCAACAGGGACTGAATGGAAGACCCTGCGTCTTAAAAATTCGAAGTGGGACTACTAGGGCATATGGGATATCATATGAAAGAGCGCTGTGTGCAAATTCTCAAAAAAAAAAAAAAATATGTTGGCCGCATGTTTTTCGACTTTTGATGAAAAACGTAAAAAAAGCATACCTTTCCCCCTTATCTCCGAAGTTTACATAGAGATAAATCTGAAATTATTCTATGTGATAGAAGTTTATGTAAAGATTACAGGAAAAATAAAACGATGTTTTACGACCTGTTTTTATTATTATTTAATACTATTTTAAAAAAAAATGTTATAAATAGCCGGCTATTTGTAACGTTACAAGATGTGAGGTGCAAAATTCTGTCCAAGACACTGTACAAGGATTTTTCTCCAGCACCAGCATGTCTCAGCAGCGCACAGTATGTCGCCTAGAACATGCTAGCCGGACAAAACAACATTAACAATTCTGAGAATCGTTAATGAGGGTAGTAGGAGCATTAATGGTTTATCATAATGACAGGTATTGTTTGGATATAAATGACTCGAATCATTTGCGATGAGGGTAAGTTTAAAAGAAATTCGAGTTAAAGCATAAAATTTGTTGCATTTTGGCTACTACGAATACATCACCTACGTTGCTGTTTAAAGTTAAGTAGTGAATTAGTGATGGATTTGATAACCAAGGGTAAGTAGTTTTTTTTTTTTGTTTGATCTTCAATATTATTTACACTGCTAGTTAGAAATACTTCGCTAATTAAAAAATATTTAAAAAATCTTATACTTGAATTTCAAAGGACGAAAAATAAAAATCCCCACATTTCCCCGGGCCCTTTTTTGCCAAGTAAAAGACACATTGTAGTTTTTACGCGAATTTGCCCTAATTTTAATTTTTTCAGCGGGCAGTTTTACTGTTTCGAAAATGAAACTTTTTGAGGAATGGGTCAAAACTTCCAAAAGTGAGGAAAATGCTGCGTTTTTCAAGTTTGTTGCCACACAACATGACCTTAGCGGTGTAGTAGAGCAATCGTTGAAAGAGATTAAGGCAGTTATTTTAAGATTTTCTGAAAAATTATCCAAGAAATGCGAAAGTTCAAAAAGAACTCGGGATCGCTTTCTGGCATCCAATAGCGCATGGTTAGAGGACAATATAACGTTTTATACATTACACGATCCTGCTGAGCCATCAACATAATCTCAGCTCCCACTGATTGGCTCTGGAAGACCGAAGATTGTACACTTGGCAGATGCCACTGCAAAGACCAAACGCCGACGTGTTGATGATTTGGCTCACGTGGGTTGCAGCTGCCGAGATATCTTCCCGACTATCAGGTATATAATATAGGTATATTTTAATAACATATGTAAAAATATATTTGATTATATCTACCAACTCAACTTCTATTCATTTGTTTAATAATTTTATTTTGTTTTCAGGGAAAGGAACTGTGGCCAATCTGATAAGTCAGGCCAGTGAGAGTCCAGAACAAAAGAGATGCGATGAAAACCACTGACGAGAAGAAGGAACAACTATGTTTGTCTGGCGATGAAGCTCTGGCGTACTACGTAGAATCTAAATCAACTAGTCACACTTACAAACAGACCCGGAAGTGGAGTATGCTTGCTGGACATAAGGTATTTCCATCGTTTCACTGTTTGAAAAAAACCAAGACAGCTTGTATGCCACCAGAAGAAGAAATAGTGGTAACTGAAACGCGAGCTGAAATTAAACTTCAGGCAATTATGGTTTTAACTGCAACGTGAAGTTATCGCCGCTTGTTCTCTTGGTGAAGACTCAACATTCACTTTAGTTATCAAATGGGGTTGTGGTGGACGTTCAGGCCCAAACAAAAATTTTCTGACAGTAATGACAGTGATGAATTTTTGTTTATTTTTTCATTAGTTCCGCTTCAATTACGTAACGAAATTGGTATCATTGTTTGGCAAAATCCTTGGGCCGTCATCGACTATGTATTGTCGACCAATAAAGTTTATGTTCTCTAAAGAAAGAACACAACTGACTGTGTCTGAAACAAACACAGTATTAGGGGACAGAAACCAGCTATTGCCGACAATATGTGTTGATGACGATTATAAAGTGGCTGTCAAGCATGATTTGGTTTTGACGATGGTTGACGGTAAAGTATGTAATGCTTTGACCGAAACTTCTTCATCACAAAAATGCTTCATTTGTGGAGCAACACCAACACAAATGAATTATGAGTCTAGGGAGTATGAGGCTAGCCGTGATAATCTGAATTTTGGTTTGTCTACATTACATGCCTTTTTTTTTTTGTGGATGGGAAATCATCAAATAACTTCTCCCGCTCTGGGTGGAGCGGAAGGGCGTGTCAGACTTTTACTGACTAAAACCCACCCGTGTTCCTTCAGTTACCTATGCCAGGGCCACGGTATCTTTTTCAAACAACCCGCGACCCCAGCGGCATCGGCCCTATTGGACCCCATCTTTTGCTGACATCTCTTTGCGGCGCGCGTGGAACACAACGCGCCGTCGACCCGGGCCTGGTCCTCACCGGACGGCGAGCTACCCACTACTCACCGTCCGCAAGCCCGCGCCTACGGTGGCTGGGAATCGGCTATCGATTCCCGCCGCCCAGGGCGTCTCCTGCGGCGACTGAGGGCGTGAGGCTGCCTCTCCCTCACGCGTTCCGCCTCCTCCTTCGCGAGCATTACCGCTTCGCAGAAGGAGGTGACGGCCTCCCATGCACTCTCGCTCCGCACCATGGCCTGGACCAGGCTCGGACGCGAGAGATCGCCGCCGCCGATCGCCTCCGTGAGAACACAGCGGTGCTCTGCCCAAGCCGGGCAGACCTCCACTGTATGCTCCACCGTGTCCTCTGGGCGATCCACACAATGGTGACACCCGGGCGTTTCCTCCCGCCTTATGCGAAACAGGAACCTCCCGAAACAACCGTGTCCGGTGAGGACCTGCGTCAGGCGGAAGGTGAGGACGCCGTGGCGCCTCTCTAACCACTCCTCAAAGAGGGGACTTATCGCCGCAATTCTGGCGTGGCCAGCGCTGGGCTGCGACAGTCGCACTCTCCATGTCGCCATGAGATCCCGCCGGAGCTCTGTCCGCTGTACCGTGATTTCTCGCGGCAGCGGAGTTACGCCCCGGCGTTTCGCCTCCTCGCGCCACTCCCACACGTGCGCGAGGACTTTCGCCTCCAGATCCCACGGCGGCAATCCGGCAAGTAGGCTCGCCTCACCGGAGACCGTGCGGTAACCCCGGACTAGCCGAATGGCCATGACCCTCTGGGACGCGTTCAACCGGCGGACTGGCCGCAGCCTCAGGGAACGCGCCCACACCGGTGCCCCGTAAAGGGCCATGGACCGCACGACCCCCGCGTAAAGCCTCCGGCAGGAGGCGTTTGGACCACCTAGATTGGGCAGGAGCCGCTTCAAGGCAGCCCCAGCCCGCTCCAGTCTGGGAGCCAAACGTCGGAAATGCTACATTACATGCCTGGATTAGGTGTTTTGAATGCCTGCTTCACATTAGCTACCGCTTAGAAGTTAAAAAAATGGCAATTAAGAGGTGCGTCTGACAAAGCTAATGTGAAGCAGCGTTCTTTGAGCATTGCAGCTCATTTCATGGGATTGATGGTAGACAAACCAAGGCCAGGGTTTGGAAATACTAACGACGGAAATACCGCACGTAGGTTTTTCAGGAATCCTGCTGAAATTATAGGATTAGATTAGACGTGACCTTAAAAAAAAAATCGACATTATACTCAGAACTTTCTCGGAGGAGCTCGTGGCTAAGTAATGACAGCCGCACGGGTCGATCCATCAGGTTAAGCTACGCTTGCCGGGGTTGGTCTGTGGATGGGTGACCATCTTTTCATACCGAGACTCCTCCGTACCTTGGAAATCACGTTAGGCCGTAGGTCGCGGCTGTCATTCGAGGATCTTTGACAGTCGTTACGAGTCGTCAGAAGCCCGAAAGTCTGACAACCAGTCTTACCAAGGGTATCGTATTACCCAGTAAACAGGGTTGTGGAGGTCAGATAGGCTGTCACTCCACGTAAAATACGGGTATTCAGCTGCATCCGGTTAGACTGGAAGCCGACCCCAACATAGTTGGGAAAAGGCTAGGCAGATTGATTGAGAACTTTGTCATCTAGTTTCGACATTAATTTAGAAAAGTTTAAAAGTTTTACACAGGAAACAAGATCGTTGTTTTTTTTTATTTATTTATTTATCATCTAAACTAAAGAATACAATATTACATATTACATAGCAACCAAAAACCACTAAGGTTTAAACTTGTGCTATCATGAGTCTATCTCAATATCAAACTAAACAATCTTGCATTTTATAAATATGCGTTATTGTCGATACAATGAATAACATCTTTAGGTATTTAAATAGTTACAGTCTTTCCTAAATAATACTTAAGTAATATTGTAATATATAGTAATATTTAATTTTATATTCGTGGTATTACATGCCTATTACTGTGCACAAGATTCTTGTGCACGGGGTAGATGTGATACAATCGGCTCTTCTGCCAATCGGGCAGCTTTCTGAAGAAGCTCAGGAAGCTCGCACTAAAGATTGCAGAAGATTTCGACAGCATAACACTCGAAAGCAATCACGTATTGCCACGAATACAGACTTGCTTAACATGTTGCTCATCACGTGTCATCCTGTAATTAACAGTATCAGGGAGGCGCTCAAAAAAAAAAAAGACAGGTTCTCTCCCTCCTGAGGTCTTAGATTTAGTATTTTATTTTATTTTATTGTGTTTGGGTGGCTTACAGCTAACAATACAAAAATTTGTAGTGAGGTAATCAACGAAAAGCCATTTACAAGCCTCCACAGTTAGCAATAACCTATTGTTGCACAAACTAATAACTAAGCATAATATTAATGATATAACTAAGCATAACGTAATAACAATTAAAATCCATCATAAACAACACAGCTTTTAGACAAGGCAGTACTATTTGTCGCTAAGCTGCTTGCAAACAAATCGATTGATGGGTGTTCGTTCATTACAATTTGGTTAAATGCTTTGATTGAACGAAGCAAAAAGAATTGCTACTATATATATAACTATACTGTGCGAGCGTAAGGAGCACGAAGAAGATTTCTTAAGCGAGAATGGCGAGGTGGAACATTCAGGGACAGCTTAGAAAGAAGTTCAGGACACTCAGTCTTTGATTGTGCAATTTTCAGTAGGAACCGTATATCAGATATATTTCTCCGAGTTACAAGTGGAAGTAAGTGGAATCGTACGCATCGTTCCTTGTAACTCAGAAGGGATTTTAAATTTATAACCTAAGTATCGCGTGAATTTCCTTTGTATTCGTTCCAATCTGTCTGAATGCACTGCAAAATTCAGATTCCAAATTTGACTACCATATTCGAGATGACTGCGGACGTAAGCACAATACAAAATTTTCAGGGTTTTCATTCTCTGAAACGAACTCGCATTACGGATAATGAATCCCAAGGCTTTGGACGCTTTTTTGGCAATATGGTCAACTTGACATTCAATGGTAAGCTTACTGTCCAGAAGAATACCAAGGTCTCTGATGACACGAGTTCGAGATAAAGGCTGATTTGCGGTTTAATAGTTAAATATTATTGATAGGTTCTTCCGGGTGAAGGTGAAAACTAAGCATTTAGAAATATTAAGATCTAATTTATTTATTCTACAATAATCAACTAATCTTGATATGTCTGCTTGCAAACGTATAGCGTCATTTAGACTCTTAACTGATGTGTTTTCATGTCGTCTGCAAACAATAAGTGTTAAGAATATTTGAAACACTCGCCGATATCATTAATAAAAAGAACAAATAATAATGGCCCCAATAGGGAACCCTGCGGTACACCAGAGGGTATGACCAGGAGGATATAAAACCACTGAAGACCACTGCTTGAGTCCTATTTTGTACATAGGACGAAAACCATCGGTATAGGTCACCCCTAATGCCCAAGTCGAAAAGCTTCCTCAGCAGAATGTCATGATCGATTCTATCGAACGCCTTGCTGTAATCGGTATAGATTGTATCGACCTGGGATCCATTATCCATATGCTCTGAAATAAAATCTGTGAACAGGACCAGGTTAGATACTGTGGACCTTCCTTTCAGAAACCCGTGTTGTTCAGGACTCAAGCTAAAACCACACTGCTGTACAACTGATTATAGACTATGCGCTCCAATACTTTAGCTACTAGACAAAGTTTTGAGATTGGCCTATAATTTTAAATTTTATCTTTAGCTCCCTTTTTGTGAATGGGTGATATAAAAGCTGATTTCCAAACAGAAGGTACAATGCCTTCAGATATTGACCTTTTAAATAAAAGTGATACAAGCAAAGCTAGTTCCTCAGCGCACTTAACAATAAACACGGCAGGCAAAGCATCTGGGCCGGCAGATTTAGTTAAGTTGAGAGATTTTAAATATTTATGAACAGTCACTATGTCAATTTCAATTGTAGTTAGAGCCTTCTTCTTGTAATAGAAGTACAATTCATAGGTTAAGTGTTGCATGTAATGATTACGTAGAAAAAGATTTTTTTTTTATTTGTGATGGGTTTGTTCTTGACTCTAGTCTAGGTCAGAGGTGACAGAGACAAAGTCGACGATGGAGTGAGCTTACCCAGAAGAAGCCTGTTCACTCTCACTTTGAAGAGATTAGGGTTGAATACGTTCGGAAACACAGACGCAGGTAGTGAGTTCCACTCTTTTGCTGTGCTTGTGCTTAGTGCGAATTGGTGGAATAGCAACCAGGTAGGAAGAAATGGTAACTGGCAGTGCGTCTAGATGTCCGATGGTAGAAGGGGGCCGGTGGAATGAGGTCGTGGAGTTCTCGGGCACACTCTCCGAAGTACAATCTGTAGAAGACCGACAAGCACTTGCGGCGATGAGGCAAGCTATGAAGCTTGGCATCCACCAGTTTTACGTCGCCAATGAGCCTTCTGAAAAAGAAAGATTCTTCTGAAGAAGAACTAAGTGATTATGAGAAGCTACCAATTGAAAATTCTTATCTCTTATTCTTCTTTCATTTCATATTTTTTATGTAATATACAATGTTGTAGTTAAATTAATTTCAATTGTGTAATAATGTAGGTTTGCCACGTAATTAGTCATTTTAGTTTTAAGTCCCATCCAATTTAGTTAACTAGCTTAGTACGTAATGTATATATAGGTATTAAGCTAATTAACATCAATTTCACAGAATTTTGTTCATATTTTATCAATTTATTAATTCGTTTAATTTTTTTTGTGTGTATCTAGTAATATATGCAATAAATTGTGTTGTAGTAATAAGAAATATACATATTTGGTGAACTTTTTAAATTTTATTTTAGTTGAAACCATGCACTGAAAATCGCTAAAATGTTTATAAATAGTAATAATAAACACATTGAAACTTCATAACATCGATAAATAATTTTGTCTAGCTAGCTTGTTCTAGGCGACACACTGTGCAGCGTACATGGAAACCACTAATGGAACATGGAAAACACTAATGCCCCAATAAGCCGGTTTTGGTTCCTTTGGTGATGTGGCGATTCTTCCAGACTTTTTTCAGCATGTCCATAGCAAAACTAGTTATAGCCATGCGTCGCTTGATTTCGTCCACGCAGCCACCGTGGATCAAGATCAGAGCTCCTAGGTAGTATATGACGACGACGACGCAATTCGCAATCTTAGGGCGAGTTATTGTCTGCACGGTCGACAATCATCATCATCGTCTTAATTCCGTTTATTCTCAAGTTCCGAATGTTAAGCCGACACGTTCCATCTTGGAAAGCATGTGTGGTGTTGGTACAGCATTTTATTTTAATACTTGAGAGTGTGATATTTATCGTAGTACTAAATATTGTTCGTAAACTTTTTATGACTTGGTAATTTTAACAGAGTGATGATATTACACAGGTAGGTTGATAAATGGCTCAACTTTATACGATTACTTAACAGACTTTAACTGGAATTTAAGTGGATAGTTAAGTTTCGTATTGTTCTTTCATAATTCAGTTGACTTTTTCTTGAATTACGTTTCATACAGTATAAACTTCCAAGCCACGTTCAGGATCTAAGCCTTAATAAATTCAAATAATTCATTAAACGCAAGTTGTGTCAGAAAGCTTTTTATACCGTTAAAGATTATATTGAGGACAAAAGGGCTTGGGATTGAACTACTCCAAATTTTCTTTTTTCTCTTTTTATTTTTGCATACTGAATGTTGACATGAATTTTTACTTTGTAAAGTATTATATTATTTTAATTATTGTGAATGTGAAGACTATGTAGGTCATTGCTTTTTTTGTTTGTTTTATTTTTTCTCTCAGTTATTTTTAATCATGGTCTGGCAGTTTGAGTAAATTATGCGGCCTACCCCAATGTCCTTTCTTTGGTATTGTTCGTCGAATCGTTGAGCTCTGTTAACAGTTAAGTTCTGAGTTAAGCTGTGCGATTACTGACAAATACGTGCACTGACTGGACAGGTCCTCTCAATCTGTGTGGTTCTTTCCTCAAAAGACCATTTCAGACACCAATCATGGTGAACATGAAGTAACCAAGATTATGTCAGGACTTCATAAGAGACTGTAACCTCTGAGTTTGTTTCGGCCTTTCTTCTCAGAGTAGTCAGATAGGAAACGCCGACCTCATCTAGTTAAAAAAAAAAAAGTAATTGACTTGTAAAAGTGTTTGTACAGTAAACGCTCAAAAGTCCATAAGCGTGCTAAAGATTACACTGCTATGAACTGTGCGAGCACGAACCAGTACGTGTGCGTGTATGAGCGATGTATCACTCAACATTCCGCAGATAACACACACTAATGAGCTAAAATTCGCATAAACATAACATGTGCTGGTAGCTGTTTTGGCTAAGCAATCGTTTCACGATCAATGAAGTCTGAGTTCGAATCTTAATCACAATGTGGGACTGTTTTTTATTTCTTTAATAATATATTACTATTTTAATTACTATTTTAATTACTTAATGAATTACTTAATTACTTAAATTACTATTTTAATAATATATTTTTTTAATAATATATCATTATTTTTAAGCAAAAATTTGTTAGATGTTTATGTTCATTTATTATTTATTTTTATAAGAAGTTGAATATTAGTTATTGTATTATTAATTAACTTATTTTTGTGATTTTTAATTTATCTTTTCGGTGTTGGAAGGTTGAAATAAAAAAGTCGTGCTGAATGGTAACAAAAATGTTTATTCGTTTTATTTACTTATTTATAAAATTAACAAACTTAAGAGAATTGTGACGTTACATTCCTACTAGATAAAAGAAGTTTTTTTGTAACCGTTCATAGGATTTTTTGTTGCCTACCTCACAGAAATCGAAATTATTTATTTAGTTTTCTATGATCTACCTTTCTAACTTTACGAAATGAGTGACCAAGCGAACAAGATAAAGAATATTATATTTCTGTCCCATTACTTCCAATCAAGTAAAAACTTACAAAAAGTCAAGTACTGCGTGAGATTTGAACTCACGGCTCACTGATTCACGCATCTATCTGCACGCGCTTAACCTCTAGGTCATCTTTACACATGGTATAACTTTGAAATTATGAACTACAATCAGTTGTTGACGACAATAATTATGCATGTTTATGTTCTTGGAAATAGAAGGTCTTAAGTCAAACTAAACGCCAAGCTATTGCTTTGTGAGTTTGCTTATCGACTTTTGGTCGCGACTGTACAAACCTACTTACAGAAATAAAATCATTTATCATTATTTATATTCTCAAGGAGGCAAGAACACTGAGGACAGCGACAAATTGAATATGATACATGCACACTCTCAGTTTCCGCCAGTTTCCGACTGAAACCCTAAATTAGATGTTAAATTCCACGTTGTAGTTCCTACGATTGGTAAACTGTTAGGTAACCGTAGCAACTAACCTGAGAGTTATATAACTAAATAACGACTTTACAAGAAGGGATAGTCAGTTACATAAAATTTGCCGCTTCCACAGGACCAGCTACAAACCCGGTCCTCAAGCATCTAAAATACAAAACAAATAGCCATCCCGTCGCAATTATACGACCGATCACATACATAATCCTTAAGCCGTCTTCACACTTTCGCTACCACCCGATGATTTCTCCCGCTATGCCTCATAACGCATAATCTTAAGTAAGCAGCGAACCTATTAACTTTTATGGCATATTAACGAGGCAACATAACTAAAGATTACCTAAAGATTAGCGTTTATGTAACGGAGGATTAAGCGCTGGTTAATGAGGTATCGATTTAATGTATGGTGATGGACTTATTTAGTGTTTCTTTGGTTATGAAGGCTTGGAAGTGGTCGTGAATTGGTTTATAAGGTAATTTGTCCAGGAATGTAATTACTCAAGTGTATTTTGCGGTATGCAATCCGATCAACGTTTCATTAGCGCGACGATAACTGACTTTTAATAATAATAATAGAATAGAATAGAATAATTTATTTCAGATCATTAAAATCCATATCTTGTTAGTATATATACGTGTTACCGACAATATTAGCTTACAATTATGTTAGTATTGTTAGTACTTATCTTTATGTAGACTACTATACAAAACCATTCACTACCTTCACCCAGTGTGTTTGAATGGGGCAGTCAAATCCAGCAGCAATGACTTTCAGGATGTCATTTTTAGCACCCCGCAGACGCTGCAGCAAAGAAGCCGACTTTTTGCGAATTATGGCCTTGAACCCGTCTGTGTGGGCTTCTGCAAACATCCCGGAAGCATTGCAGCGCCATGGTAACCTTAACAACATTCTGAAAGCATTGATATATTGAACCCGCAGGGTATCATAAGATCGTCGCGTATAGCTCACCCACAGGCCACTCAAGTAAAAGGATTGAGCGTTATCTTTACCTGAGGTGTACATCGAGTGAACCTGCAAGCAAGCATTTAAGTTACTACTCACCGCCAACGCCCTGCGTTCCCGCTCTATATCCTCGTCATCCTTGAGGTCATCCGTCACAATATGCCCCAGATATTTAAATTTGTCAACCAGCTTTAGTGCAACGCTATTGAGGTATACTGCAGGCACATGGGTAGGTCGATGTTTGCCTGCTTTGAAGATCAGCAGCTCACTGTTTTTGGAATGGTATTTTAGTCCATGTGCATATAAAAAAATATATTTATTTATTTAAAAATTAAAAAAATTAAAATTCCAAAAAGAAGGTACAGGGTAGGGCTTACATAATTTACATTGGTAGAAGGTAAATTATAAAGCAATAATATATGCTGTAGAAATCTGTAAACAATAATAGTGAGCCCTGCCTCTTAAACGAGGGTTAGATATCTGTGTCTTAAGAAACAGTGTTCCCCGGGGGGAGGCAATAAGATTTATACAACTAGTGATTTGTGTCGATATACATCCATATATATATACAAAATATACATAGTTTATAGTTAAAATAAAGAAAGGAAACAATTTAAAGCATGGAGGGGTGTGTGTGTGGGTGTAAGTGTGTGTGTGTGTGTTTGTGATGGTGTGTTAGCGTAAGTTGTGAAATTGAGTGTGGGTTGCTTATGAGTGTACACTGATATATTAGTATTAGGCGATGTATGTAAGTAGTGATTCTGTTTGTGAGTAATCCTGTTGAAGTAGCCATTCTGTCACCTTAGACTTTAGTTAATATCTATTCCACCAAAAACATTTTCATGTAAAATGTTGCCAAGACGAGATCATATGGCTTGCACTGTCAAAAAGTTATCAGATCTCATGTAAAGCCAAGCTTCTTACTCTACAGGCCCTAACTCTACAAGCCCAGACTTCACAAACTCTACACTTTAGTCAAAATATGAGGCTTGGCCGTTTAGTTACTACAAGAACTATTGTATAACAGAAAAACAATGAACAGTGAGTTATTTTTTCCCCATGTGCCGGTAGCGAAACGGCCAAGCCAGATATTTTGCCTAAGGTGTAGAGTTTGTAATATTGATGTAATATTGATATGAGTGCCTGGGGGAATATTAGTTCGTTTTTTGGAATCAGATGGGGGGACGCGAGCGTGTTCTAAGGATAGATTGAAGCACAAGGAGCTGACGGACTGTTAGTACCTTGCAATCCAAGTATAATTGCTTTGTAGGTAACAATATGGAACGTCACTTTCACTTATACCTCTCTGTGCTCTTTTCACTCTGATTAGACTGGTTTTAGTTGCACCACCCCATACGGTAATGCAATACCCAATAACGGATTGATACAGTGCATAGAAGATCAGACCAGGGTCATTCTGCACAGGTCGATTACATAGATTTGGAACAAAATAGGGCCCAGAATGCATTCCTGAGGTACTCCATAAGACATGGATTCCTCGTCACTAAGGAGCTTATCAATTTTAATTAATTGGTATGGTTACTGAGATATTCTTTGAAGATTTGAAGAGCAACACGTCTTATACCAAGTAATTCCAATTTGGCGATAAGTATGGCGACAGAAACCTTAGAAAGATCTAGGAATATACATATATATATATATAGGTTTTATTATCAAGTTTCCGAGCAACCATTTGCGTCAGATCAAGTACTGCATCCTCAGTTGAGATTACAGTACGAAATTCTTATCGATTATCCTTGTTGGTCTGTAGTTGTTGACACAACGTCTGTTCCCTCCCTAATAGATTGGATATATTATTGCTCTTATACGAGCATCCGGAAATACACCTTTTAAGAAAATAAAGATAATTTTATTTTTGCAAATATGGGTATAAAGGATAAGTAACAAAAATTATAACAAGTTCAGCCATATTTTACCATGTAGGCATGCAAAAGATACCCACTCAACTACACTGAACTCACTCACCCACTCACTTATATTACTCACTTCACCAACAGAACTACCGATAGAACTCATTTATATTATTACCTACAGTTATACCTTTCAGCACTAAAAAGCTTCGAAGTCTTTTTTTAAATAACGAAAGCGGCAGCTCTTTCCAACTCTTCGGTATTTTGTTGAAAATTACTGGAGCCAAGCAGTAGACACTTTTGCGCATAAGTGTTGTCTTCGCTGACTCTAGACTAGATTAAGGACATTGCCTCTATTGAAGAAACCTAAACGTTAGTGGCTTTGTCAGAGTCTGGAGGCATGTTTTTAGTAAGAGGGGCGATATACCATCCCAACCTATTGCGCAGTCGTGGTGTAGTTGCAGAATCAGGGATTCGACCACAGTTTCATCTGCCTCCAGTAGTGCAAGGGAGTTGGTGGGAGAGAAAGTGGTATTGTTAGTGGTATTTAGAACCTGACTAGTTGGCAGATTTGAGGGAAAATGACAAGAGATAAGGTTAGCCGCCAAGTTTTTACCTGTAGGTAAAAACCTGGCGGCTAACATCTTATCTTAGCAAATTCTTCAGTTATGTATAACTGAAGAATTTGCTCAGTTAATTTACAGAAAAGAATATTTCTGTAAAAAGAAAGAAATATATTTACTCGAAAAAAACAGTTACAAAATAAATAGTAGAACACGGCACAAAGGCAAATTGAAATTATCGTAAATAAAACTAATGCTATTTAAAAGAAATACATGCATGGCAATTATTATACTTATATACAACCATTTGCCAAACAGTACTCAAGATTTGCCCTTTCCGTTGTTCAAAACGTTATTGTTCAGACTGCTATCACAAAAAGATTATTACAGTGTTCAAGAACACTTAGAGGATAAAACGAAAAAAAATGCCTTTAATCCACCATATGCAAAAACTACATACTTATTCATTATTATTGGCACAATATAATCTCAATCTTTATTAATTAACTAGATATTATAGATTCACATTTTATTCTTTAATTCATCATTATTAATAGATTAGTAACATATGCTTTTTATTTGTATAGAATATTTGTACGCCATATTATGGCAGTGTACTCGTATGCTGAAACCAATATTGTAAAATCTATTGTACCATATCCTAACCAATAAACATTTTTGACTTTGACGATTTAAATTTAGGACTGTTTCGTAATTTTAGGAGTTCAACAGCGCTTGTTTTAGTTTTATTTGTGCTAGTGATTTCTTTTATTGTTTTACAAAGGGCTTTAGGGTTATTTTTTGGTTTGTAAAGTTCATTCTTTTCGTAGGCAATTTTTCAATTTCAGAAGTATTTAAAAAATTTCGATAGCGCGTATAGGTAATTTTGAGTAAAGGATTTTCTGGATCTTTTTTGATTTTGTGCGCATTTTTCTCTATTTTGGATACACTTCAAAAGGCCAGGGGTTATCCAGGGCTTGATTGTTCTTTTTTTTTCCCTCGGAATTATGCTTTGGTGAGTATGTTTGGTAACTACAGATGTTAGCATGGTTATGAGATTGTTCATTGATGTATTAGGTTTATCAGTTTTGTATTATGGCTGTAAAGTCCATGCTTTGTAGCTCTAACTTAATTGCATCGTAATCTACAGAGGTAGATGTGTAACAAAGTCAAATTCAAAACATTTATTGCGAACTAAGTGTACAATGTTGGTGTTAAGTTATATTAGTACTTATGACTTGGCAGCCTATTATAAGCATTGCAATTATCTTCCGCCTGGCCTTTTCATCCTAAATTGCATGCATTAAACATTATTATTTTCTTTTATATTCGTTCAATTAAATCGAGAAGTTATAGTTATGTCAAAATTAAATGTCAAAAATAATGAATCAGCAATATTTATATCATCCTTTTCAGGTAGTACAAAATTTTAATTATTATTTTTATATGAAGTTACGTGTTTATCATGTGTAACATATTTTACATTTGGGATTAGCGTTGGCGATAGTTGTAGGAGGTTTGTGGTTGGTAATATGTGAGCCTAGAACTAATGTGGTGAATTGTAAGTTAATTTTTATGAAAGCGTGGTCAAAACAATTAATTTCAAGCTGAGTTGGGAATAGATGGGTTGGCAGAAGCCCGTGTGATATATTCAGTATGAGATATTCCAGTCTCCGGTCATTTCTACTACTCTGTTTTATATCAATATTTAAGTCGCCTATAGAGCAATATTCTGCCACGTGGAGAGTTTAGTGTAGACACTGTTTAAGCTATCTAGAAACTTATCTAAACTTTCCCGAGAGTTGTATAAAGGTGAGCAATAGACTACTACTACCACGGCAATTGTTTTATTATCTATTTAACAGACGAGACAGTTCCCACACATAAAGTTAGGTTCCCACACAGAAATTTTTAGACCACGATTCGTATCGATAACGATTCCATCATTCAGGGCCTGCAGTCTCGACATAGATGGCGATCGCTTTACGACCGAATTCGGTGGCAAAGTCCTAGTGGGGTACCTAGACAGTCAAAATTGCTTGACAAGCATGTGATTTTTTCGTGTTTGTCATACAAATTTTTGACCGTCTAGAGACCCCACTAGGACTTTGCGACGGAATTCGGTCGTATAGCGATCGTTATCTATGTCGAGACTACAGCCCCTGGTTAGATTTAATTCAGTAAAGTGGGATTTTAATCCCTGTAGCACATGTACGTTTCCAACCTTTTTAATCCAGCATTTGGTCAAGTTAATGACGTCGAAGTAAATTAATTATTTTAAACTGAAGATCGCGCCTAAAATATTAGTGTTAATGATTTGGAAAATATTTTCTTAATAATTTAATATGTGAATATTTTAGATTATGTTTATAATATTACATAGTATTATTAATTCGTAAAACTATATTTAACGCGGATAAAAAATTGAGAATCACGCAAAATCTATCAGGCTTAGCTTTACGAAATCTTCACAATTTTAAAGATAATTTAATTATTTATCATTTAGTATACGTGTTTCAATATATACTATTTGTTTTGTGTGTCTAATTTGGGACAGCGCTCCTTGATGAGCGCGTCCTATTATTGGGTGGACATTTATGACGCGTTGCGTGAGCTCAGCAGATATATGCCAAAGGCCATTGGCATAATTACGCAATTGCGCTTATCTTAGTCCATTTTTGGTCTCTTCAACCTACAAAACCTTTAAACATCTCGCAGTGACACGTTTTAAATCTAATTGGCCAATATATGTAGGATCTGTTGTAGATAGATTTTTCGATGATGAAAAAACTCCTGGACGACATAAACCCATTGATGGTAAACGGGTAAAAAAGTGCAATAAAAAGAATACTTGTTGAGCAACCATGAATCAGGGATGATTACGTTTTCTATACACACGCCTCAAAAAGGGTGAAAATCATAGAAAATTGTCTTCACCAATTCTTTCTTTTTTGCTCAAATACAAAGGACAAATGAGAGACTGAGGACAGATGCGATTGTACGTAAGATCCGACAATGTGCAAAGACAGACAAAAAAATCGCACAATCGCAAAGAATTCACAGTTCTAAGTCTTTGTGTTCCCCCATTCGAAGCTATATTAAATTTAAAACCCTTTTTAAATACAATCGAATTATATTTATTGCGTTTTTTTTTTTTATCGAATCGATTCGATTTCAGCGTGTAATGCTCCAGATACAGACAATTGGAAGAAAAAACTCCGTAAGGGTGCGTTATGGGTAACTTGAGGTCATACTTGCTCACACCCCTATACTTCCTGTTTAAAGACATAGGGTTGCCACTAAACGTTTCCTGTATCGTATTATTATGATGCCAATTTAATTCTTTTATTTAATTTTAAAATTAATTTCAAAAGGTAAATTAGAAAAAGAATCAACGGATAGCGAATGTATTATTATATGTAAAAGGCTAAGTGAAATGTAAAAGAAATATTTATAAAAAAAAATATAAATAGTAAATATTAAAAAATATATATAAAAAATTATATATAAAGCTGTATATCATAGAAAAAGATTACCTATAATCTCGTCTTTAAGTAGGTATCTTAAATGATCCCCATTTTTGATGATGATGTTCTTCTTTGATTATACTTTTTTATCAAACCACAAAGAGATATTATGTTTTTCTTCTGTAACTTTAATCTAATTTATTCCCACAATAGCTACTCATCAGTTCGCTTTAGTTATAATAACGTAATTTAATAAAAAAAAGACTAATATCACAGATATTAGTATTTTACGACCACACAATCTTCGTATATATCAATGATATTAAGTTTATTAGTGAAAACGAACTAAAACTGGTTTGACACTAGAGAAGTTGAGACTGTAGCATAAATCAAAACGGCTTTAATTAATTATTGTAGAATGGAACACATTCTCTTTTGATATAAAATACCATTTAAATATAAATAAGAAATTATTTGAGGTTTGTTTTTGGGAAATCCAATATTTTTTCTTTGTAGAATTTTTATTAAATTAGTTGAATTATTAATTATAATGATGTTCTTTACATATAGGCCTATATGTGATGGTACTTTTAAGTACTTTTAAAATATATATATTTATATAATAACGAAACACTCAAGGATAGGCTGGTAAGGGAAAAAACGCGTAGAAATGTCTTTGGAAACATCGTTAACAGCTCTCCACAATTTTACATTATTATTATTTTTAATTTAATTAAGTAATATTTTCTAATTTAAATGCATGTATATTATTATGTTATATTTGTGATGTGTATTTCTCATGTTTCATGTTGGATATATTCGAACGCAATGTGAATTGTCACTGAATAAATTGAATTGAATTGAAAGGTATTTACCAAATTAAGAATTTACGTGAGAATTATTTAATAAACAACTTTACTAAATTGTCATCCTTTTTTACCTTTATTTAAAAAAAATACTAAAACTCCTATTGCCAACCCTATCCATAACAATCGCATCGCAATTCGCAAGTACAGTAATTCCGCGACAGGTCACACATACGACAGCTCGTGAGAATGCGCGTACGCAGCTGACGGAGACACCCGAATCGAACCGATGACAGCCGGAGAATGATCCGCATTGTTCGAATTTTAATAGTAATTTTGTTTATTTGGTGGGCTTTCAATTATTCCTTGAGGAGGCAAACATAGGATTAATATCAATGGTTTCTTAATGGAAGAAAAATATAGTTGATGATACAGCTGCTTTTAGTCAAGTTGGAGCTGAAAGAGTCAATTGATTGGGTTATTATATAGTGGTGTTTCCTTTTTTTTAGTCCAGCAGCTTGTCTTTGCTTTTGCACAACCTCTTCGTTCCCTCGACCATTTCTTCCATACCTTCTTTTTCTTCTCGTAATGATGACTCATATTTAGTCCGACTCTGTACGTAGCGACTTGGACCAACCTTGAGAAGACGAGCTGGAAATGTCGCGATCAAATTTCTTTTAATCGGTTCGCAGACGCTAAACGAGACACAATAGAAGTTTTATTGTTATGACGTCTTTAGACGTCAAAAGCCCGCGAAAGTGTTAAACACTTGATACATAACTAGCTGAGAAGTCTGTAGTAGTTTTGGTGGGTTGGATGGAATCCACTGATACAATTATAAATTGTGGTACCTACGTGCAAAAGGCATAGCACAGTATAAGCATCAGTACCTAAAGAAATACAATTCATAACTAATTGTTGCTAAGTTTCCAAGTGTATTTTTCGATCCTTCATCATCCCAAAGAACGTGTTCTTACACTCTACATGAAACTTCTACCCCAGTCTATTATTGTGTATTACGTACCTACTTATGTAACTAAACTTATCACAGTTATTGAACTCTATAACTGATACATTTGACCGGACAACAGTGACTGACCGACCTGACTGCAAGCTGAACTGAACTTCAGTAACATTGTTGTGGCGACCAGTTCAAATACGGGATTAACACGTGCCTGTGTTTCTGAGAATAAAATTATGGTAGAAGACGTAAAAGATGACCTTACAGGTGATGTTCTTTAGAAAGGTCAGGTGCGTAGAAGGTACTCGCAACCGATATGCGCAAAAGGAGTATATAAAATAAAAATGAATAACAATCATTCGTTTCGGTGACCTTTTCGGGGAAGCTGGAGGTTTTGTTTGTACAATTATGGATGAAGTTGTCTTGACAAATAACTACCGGAGACATATTATGAAGGACAGGACGGTTGTCGTGTGTCGGGCATGCCACCGTCCGGGTGCATCCATCAGACATATTATCTCTGGTTGTTCTTGTCTGGCTAACGGTGATTACTTTCACAGACATAACCAAGTGGCTAGGCTTATTCACCAGCAACTTGCTTTGAAATATAAACTTGTGGACTCTGAGGTACCGTATTACAAGTATGTGCCCGAACCAGTTCTTAAAAATGACGATGTCTGTTTGTACTGGGATTGATCTACCATTACTGACGGGACTATTGTAGCCAATAAGCCTGATATAGAGGTATTAGATCGATTACCGCGCCGCGCAATGATTGTCATGTTACCATTCCACATGAAAAGAACCTCGTGAAAGCTGAGAAAGAGAAACAAATAAAATATCTCGTCTAAGCACACATGTGCACTTACTTGACATGTGGAATGTGAGCTCGGTTGTCATTGTGCCGATTGTAGTAACGGCCAATGGCCTGATGGCCGAAAGCTTCGACCCCGAGCCCAGTCTGGCCTCGGCCTCGAGGCTTTCATTACGCGGTTGGACCAAGGGCCAGATTCAGAATGCAGTACTCCTCGATACAGCTCGCATCGTGAGGTGGTTCTTGTCTCTGCAGCCAAAACCACCGATAGCTTGGACCCTGCTCCCGACACTGGCGGTCTACTATTTTTTATATTTTTAAATGTTTTTTATAAGAACATTTAAAAATGTATTTTATATGGAAACAACTGAATAAACCAAATAATAATCATTTTATTTCAGAAGAAAATCCATAATTTGTTAGTAAACATTAACTTTAAAACCTATTTTAGTAAACATGCGGGTTGGACTATTTGTCCAACCTGCATGGAGAAGCAGGCAATCAAACCTCGCAATGATATTCAGGAGACTGTTCGAGCTGCCCCGGACCCTCTGCAGCAGCGGCTCGCGCTGCGAAGCCATCAGTGTGCGCATCAGCAAACATTCCCGACGCAAGGATCGTAGCAGGTGGCGTTCTGTACTTTCTGCCTAACCCCATAGGAAGCAGGTGTGAGTTTATTTATGTATTATAAAATGTATGTCTGTGACGACGATCGGTCTCATAATGAGAAGTAATGTTGATAGTGCGACCATAAGGGGGAGCTCCAGGGTAGCAGGCGGATTTCAAATTTTCTTACGTTTTATGCAATTTGTAAATGATAAATGATTTTTATTTCTGTAAGTAGGTTTGTACAAACACTTTCGCAAGTCAATAAGACGTTACAAGTCATGTAAGTAATTATTAGGTTGTTTGTTGATTTAAGCATGATTCGTGACCGTAATAAATATGTATTAGGTTGGGGAAAAAGTCTTTTCGCATTATAGTATCTATGAACTTGTAATAAAATCTCTTTGGCTATACTATTTGTATCTGGCTGATTTTGGTATCATTGAAAGTTTAAATTTTAAAGAACATAATTCCAAATTCAAATTAGGAAAATGTGTGATTGTCATTTGTTTTTCGTACCGTCAAGATGAGTGAATCTAATGAAGAAATTCGATACATTTTAAAATTTTACTACAAAAAAGGTAAAAATGCAACGCAAGCCGCGAAAAAAATTTGCGATGTTTATGGACCTAGTGTAGTGTCTGTGAGAGTAGCACAAATTTGGTTTAAGCGTTTTCAATCCGGAAATTTTGATGTCAAAGATGCACGTCGCTCTGGTCGCCCTATTACGGATAAAATGGATGCCATTTTTGAAAAAGTGGAGCAAGATCGGCATATCAGTAGTTACAACGTAGCTGAAGAACTGGAAATTGACCACAAAACAGTTTTGGAGCATTTGAAAAAAACTGGGTACACAAAAAAGCTCGACATTTGGGTACCTCACGAGCTCACTGAAAGAAACCTAATGAACCGTGTACTCATTTGTGATTCTTTATTACGACGTAATGAAACCGAACCATTTTTGAAGAAGCTGATAACTGGTGATGAAAAGTGGATCACGTATGACAAGAACGTGCGAAAAAGGTCGTGGTTAAAGGCCGGTCATGCTTCACAGACTGTGGCGAAACCCGGGTTAACTCGCAACAAGGTGATGCTGTGTGTGTGGTGGGATTGGAAGGGCATTATTCATTATGAGCTGTTACCACCAGGCAGGACCATCGATTCTGAACTCTACTGCGAACAACTGATGAGATTAAAGCAAGAAGTTGAGAGAAAGCGGCCGGAATTAATCAACAGAAGGGGTGTGGTTTTTCATCATGATAACGCTAGACCTCACACATATTTAGCCACTTAGCAAAAATTAAGAGAGTTTGGCTGTGAGGTGTTAATGCATCCGCCGTATAGTCCTGACCTTGCACCTTCAGATTTCCACCTGTTTCGGTCTCTTCAGAATTCTTTAGGCAGTGTCAGGTTAACATCACGAGAGGACTGCCAAAACCACGTGTCGCGGTATTTTGACCAGAAGTCCCAAAATTTCTATAGCAATGGGATCATGTCCCTACCTACAAGATGGCAAAAAGTTATCGAACAAAATGGTACCTACATACTTTAGTTAAATGTAAATAAACTATATTTAAAAAAAAGTTTTGAATTTTCTTAAAAAATGCGAAGAAACTTTTTCCCCAACCTATTATTTACAGAATCATAATCATTACAATCAGTAATACAACTCCATAAGTTAGTATAATCCTCAAATGTCAAGACTTCATGAAATAGTTGTAGAATATTATAGTTATAGGATTACTTGGTCTTAAAGAGTTGTATTGATGACTTTAATTATCATAATTCTGTAAATACTTACTTGTGACGTTCACGAATCATATTTTGATCAATATACAACCTAATACTGACTTGCATATTGCAAAAAGACACAAGCAAATTTTAATTTCGCGGGTTTCCCTGGCGCTTTCTACACAGCAGGAGGATGATCCAGTTCACTTATTTCTTCATTTTCTTTCTTCGTTCTTTTATCAGTGTCCATTCTTAACGTACCGTAAGGGTGGCTTATTTTGACTCTAGGGCATAACTTTGGCCCAGATCGAGACATATGTTTAGTGTCATTAAATCCACACAAAGCTTCGCAAGTACGAGCCTATATCGCCATCTATTAGTTATCGAAGGACATACGACGTTCGGTTATGTGGTCGTGACAGGGCCGTTTAAACAGTTGTCATGATTTGGGCCAAGTTCAAAGTAACTCGCCTTTACTTTAGCTATATGGTCCAAAAAAATCAAGCTGACAAAAACGAAAACACAAAACCAAAGACACTGACTTCCGAAATTAAAGTTATTTTCCTTTTTTGTTAAGAAGTTTGTATCTTCAGGGCTTGTAGAGCATCATTATCTTGGGGGTTTTCTAGAGGTTGCTACTGTAGGTGGACTGTGGCTTTCAGGAGTTACTGTGGTAGATAATATATATATAGATAGACTTCCTAAAAGACTCGAAGGTTGTGATTTTTACCCCGAAACGAGAGAAGAACTGTGAAGACTATGATTCAGTGCTGGCGAAGAAACAAAAGTGTTAATTTTACCCTCGTTAATTTTCAAGTTTTCTGGACAACTTCGTAGTAATTGACTTAAACTTTCAAAGGACGGAAAGTCACAATCAGAGCTTGTCAATTTTCATCGAGTTCCATGAATAGGGATGATGCCTGGGTAAAAATAAAGAATTTTTATTTAGTCCGTCAGTCAGATAATAAAAAAATATTAGATACGTATTTTTTGCTTTTTCATATTAATAAAAAATGACTTAGATAACTCGCATTATAGTTGGGGAGTGGGGGCTTGCTACGTCACTTCTACGTATAAAATCTACAAAGACGTGACGTCATGCCATATTTTAACTCAATTTATCGCCGTAATCTTTTGATTACGTAGAAAAAGAAAAAATACGTGTCCAATATAATTTAATAATCTACATGACGGACAAAAAACATTTTTTAGTCATCATCCCTATTGAAAACATTCTCCAACTGATCAAGTACCAGGCACACAGGAATGGTAAGGAGTTCGAACACTTCCGAGAAATGATATCCTTTCACACACCGGAACATCTACTTACAGGGTACAGTCGGAACAACTAGGCACTTCAAACGCCTCAAAACCTGACATCCGACATTCTTGCCACCATTGTGCACCTCTCTACTAAATATTATAATATCTACTCACTCACTTCCGTTCACAGCGTTATACTAATCATTTACAATGACTTTCTCGTTACTGCCCTTAAGCCTTCCTGATAGATTTCGTCTCGCAAAGGAAAATACACTATATAAGGAGAGGGACAAAGTTGAATTTTCATTGTGTAAAATATGGATCTGTTCTCAACACAAGTAAAGGGAATTTGAAATTTAAAATAAACAGGATAACATTTAATTTGGTTTGTTGGTGTGATAAAAGTAGATTGATGAATTCCCGCATTTTTTTTTTAAGTTTTGATTTTTGCTCTGGTTTAAATCTGTTAGTTTGTATTTATGTGGTTTTGTCAATAGTGGTTTAATAAAGATGTTGGTAAGGGTTGATCTTGTAAAGTCGGATGGCACAATAATAGAAGATGGTTCCGCATAGGTATTATTTTACTGAGTCCAATTTTTATAACAATCCGTGAGACTAGATTCCCTATACTTAAGGTTAGGTAGGTAAGCATGTCCTTATATTGTTCTCAAAATCTTATGGCACGAAGTTTACAAAACCGAAAAAATCTCCAAATATATTAAAACAAAAACATATAACATTCGGACGTTTACCTTTTATATTTTATTTAACGGCTTCAGAATTTAAAACATGTAACAAAATACTTCATCATTTAAAATCTGAATATTCAGCGTTCACACACAATCACACAAAAGTGAACCAGCTGTACATTCCTGTAACAATACGCAACACCATGTATACCGTCAAAGCTGCCGATACAAACAAAACCTATGGGAATCTTTAACGAAAATCGGACATCGATAATCCTCCCAATGAACGAGGACTTTTACCAACTTATTTTACAGTTAAACATGGGATATTCAACCTTAAATCTAAAGATACATTGTCTTTTGTAATGATAATAATATCTTTGGTACACCAAAAGCTCAGTAGGAAATTACAAACTTTTAATATACAATTGTTAAATCATTTGCCATTCAAAAATTAACTGTAAGTCTGCGTAACAAGAGTTGGGGCATTGAATGAGGAAGAATAAGTAAAAACCAGTAGTCGTCCGTCAGTAGAATGCAATCCCGCAAATCTGCATTTAAAATTAGATTGTTATCTGTTAATGTGGCCGGTTCTACAATATCCGGTTGGAGCCAGTTATTGTTGGTAGATTCTACGGTAAATAAAATCGGGATTAACTAAAGAAAGTCCTTACATTTTTATAATGAAGTACTTAATCTTCGGTTAATTGAATTGTGTGAGTTAAGTGGTGTCATCTGCCCCTTTCGGAGCACCATTCACCTTACGACATAATGAGCACAAAAGGTTGCTTGAATAACATTTTAAAGTCGGAAGTCCTGTACAGAAGAAAGTCCCATTCATTTATAGGATCTTAAATTCTTAATAGATTTTTATCTTATTTTAAAGGAATCACACGCTTGGTTACCACATTATGTCGTATTTTACTAAGTACTTGCTTAATTCTTCGATTCAGACAAAAGTCTGCGACTAATCGGAAGATGAATGGTGCATATAGCTTGGGTAACTTTGGCCAATTTTTGGTTTTATTTTCTTTATGGGAAATGAACAGATGGACGTTGGCTTATTGTAAAGTATTTAGTTCATGAGAAATGGCAAACAGATGAGAGCTTCTGTCTGTTGAGCACTTAAGTACTTCATTATTGGCTTTGTGATTCTCCTATTTCTCAAACCCAGCATAAAAAAAAACTATAGTATACAATATCAGCCTATTATTGTCTCACTGCAGGACAAAGGCCTTTTCTCATACAGAGAAGGCACGAGCATTGATCACCACGCTTGCTCAAGACGGGTTGGTACTAGTGCGGAAGGAAATGCTCAGGGCTGCGGGTCCTCTACGTGATGAGCCCGTTAGAATAACATCAAAGGAAGTGTCGCGGGTTTTACATAACATGTGTAAGGGTAGGTCTCCTGGACACGACGGACTTAGCGTGGAGCATCTGAAGCATGGGGGTCCTCACCTGTGTAGGGTGTTGGCGATGTTTTACACTTTTTGCTTACGTCATGCTTATTTGCCTGAGGATATTATGAAGGCGGTTGTAGTACCCATTGTGAAAAATAAAACAGGGGATGTCAGTGACAAAAACAATTACAGGCCTATTACTTTGGCTACTACAGCTGCCAAGGTGCTTGACGGTGTGCTGAATGGTCATCTTTCTCAGTCTGTAGTACTTGAAGACGCCCAATTTGGGTTTAGGCCTGGCCTCTCTACTGAGAGTGCTATATTAGTCCTGAAGCATACCGTCAGGTACTACACTGACCGTGGGACGCCAGTATATGCTGCCTTTTTGGACCTCTCTAAGGCTTTTGACCATGTAAATTATGATAGACTGTGGGATAAACTTAGGGAGAACAAAGTGCCTGAGGGTGTTACTAATATATTTAAGTACTGGTACCGCCATCAGACGAATTATGTGAGGTGGGCTGGTTCTTTTTCAGATGCCTATCAGTTGGAGTGTGGTGTGAGGCAGGGGGGAGTAAGCTCCCCTACGCTTTTTAACATTTACGTGAGGGAGCTGGTACGTGAGCTCAATGGCACCAGGGTAGGATGTTCTATAGATGGTCAGATTGTGAATAACATTAGTTACGCTGACGACATGGTGCTGTTGAGCCCATCGATCTGCGCCCTGCGGAGACTGCTGGGCATCTGTGAAGAATATGCTAAGACGCACGGATTGACATATAATGTCAAGAAGAGCGAGCTGCTGGTGTTTCGGGCGGGGCGCACGACGCCTTCGTGTGTACCGCCCGTGACACTGGGAGGGGTGGCGTTAAATAGGGTCAGCCAGTTTGTGTACCTTGGCCATGTTGTAAATGAGGACCTGGTGGACGATCCGGATGTAGAACGGGAACGCAGGGGGCTGGCGGTTAGGTGTAACATGCTGGCCCGCAGGTTTTATAGGTGTAGTAGGGAGGTAAAAAAGACGTTATTTAGGGCCTACTGCCAATCCTACTATACATGTAGCTTGTGGGTCAGTTACACACAGCGGGCCGTCAGCGCCCTGCGGGTCCAGTACAATAATGCTTTCCGGTTGCTGATGGGACTGCCTAGATATTGCAGCGCATCAGCGATGTTTGCTGACGCACAAGTGGATGGCTTCCATGCCATAATCCGTAAGCGAGCGGCATCGCTGATGCGCAGGGTGAGGGACAGTTCCAACGGCTACCTGAGGGTCATTGCTGAGAGGGTAGATAGTCCTCTGTGGAGGCAGTGGATACACATCCACGTTAGATAATTTTCTTATATATACTATTCCTTATATGTACTAACATTTAGTTTTAAGTTTATTTACATGTATTTACTAACTCTATATGGACACATTTAGTCTGAAATAAAGAAATTGAAATTGAAATTACATATATTAACTACTAGCTTTTGCCAGCGGCTTCGCCCGCGTGTATGTCAGAAATTATCCCACGGAAACCTTCTACCGGGATGAAAAGTATCCTAGATCTTAATCCAGGTTATAAACTATCTGTATACCAAGTTTCATCCAAATCCGTTCAGCAGTTTTTGCGTGATTGAGTAACAAACATCTAAACATACAAACTTTCACATTTATAATATTAGTACGATAAGTCCAGGTTGCCTCACGATGTTTTGCTTCACCGATGTCAGTAATGTCTAAGATAAACTTGGATAAGTACATCGTTATCATCTTCCTGCCCTTATCCCAAGTTACTTGGGGTTGGCGCAACACATTTTCTGCTTCCACTCTCCCCTGTCAACCGTCACACTATCATTCACTCCCTTCTCTTTCATATCATTCCTCACACAATCCGTCTTTTCTTCGGCCTTCCTCTCCCTCTCCATTCATCAACATGTTTATTCATCACTCTTTTAGTCACATGCGTTTCGTCCCAAATGATTCCAAGCCAAACGATTTCCTTTCAACTTTTCTGTCACTGGCGCCACTTTCAAACTTCCCCTTATATACTCGTTTCTTACTTTATCCATTCTCGTCACTCCACACATCCATCTCAACATTCTCATCTCCGCTGCATGCAATCTTTTTTCATCCGTCTTCTTCACGGCCCAGCATTCAGATCCATAAAGTACGACAGGCCTTATCACGGACTTATAAATTTTGCCCTTTAACTTGAGGGGCATCCGTGGGTCGCAAGTTGTTCCTGTGACCTGTCGCCATTTCATCCATCCTGAGTTGATCCGGTGCGTTACGTCTCGTTCTACTTCGGCATCTCCTTGGACAAGCGACCCGAGGTACCGAAAGTCAGAGCAGGTCGATAAAGGGCGTTCCGCCGAGAGATATGGGCACAGGACTGGAGAGACCGCCAAAATGACAAAAGAGTTACTCAGTTTTGATCCAACTTACTCTCAGGCCAACGGTCTCGAGTCTTTCCCACCACATTTCCAATCTGCTCTGGACCTCTAAGCCGTTCGTCAACCAGCACAATGACATCGATAAACAGCATACACCAGGGAACTCGGAGAAGTACATATGAATTGAAAAAGTCACATTGGTACTCTACCGGATTTGAACCCACAACCTCGTGTATGAGAGGCGAGGTCTTCACACTGGGCCATCACGGCATAAAAAAAATATTTTAATTTTTTACTTTTCAGTTTCTTTCGTCGGTTTAATTTTTTGTAAAAAACTTTTTTTTATTTTTGCTTTTCAGTTACCTTAGTGGAAATCGGTTGTTTGTTTTTTAATGAAATGTTTTTATTTTCACTTTTTAGGTGGTGGTACCTAACCCCACACAAATTTGGATACCACTACCTGCAAAATAGATTAGAACATCGTCCACATATACGTACTAAGTGGGAAAAATAAGTATTATTGAAGTTAACTCAAAAACTACCCAATCAAAGTTAATACATTTTATACGGGACCAATTTCGAGGTATACCCTCCCGAATAAAACAAAAATCTTTCAAATCGGACTACTCTATAGAAATTTATGCGTGGTCTTACATTAAAAAAAAATATATATACATTTCGAATTGAGAACCTCCTCCTTTTTTATCGTCAGTTAAAAATGCCTTTTTTCCTTTTAAACTTTAAAAATGTTTTCTAAGACTCATATGCAATGCGTAAAGGAAGTATCTACCCTTGCATTAGTCTCGTAATCTCGTTCATAGAAATGGTTCTTTAGTTAAGAAGAATGCTTGAAACCCTGAACTGCCCTGTATGTTACTCATACTATCTAGCCATATTATGAAAATGTCTGATTTGAGTAGCGGAAAAACATTATTTAAATAAATTAACTAAGTTTGAGTTGTGCAAAGCGATGATGGCGAAGTAGATCGGACTGTTAAGCACAGTCTGCGACTGCTGCATTCCCCTTAAACTTAAGGGGAAGATTTATAAAACAATGGTTAGACCTGCTGTCTTGTATAGATCAGAATGTTGGGCCACAAAAATGCTAAGAGGGATGTGTGGTGTTACGCGAATAGATAGAATAAGAAATGAGTAAATAAGAGGAAGTCTGAAAGTGACACCGGTGACTGAGAAGGTGTGTGGAAATCGGTTGTCATGGTATGGGCATGTGATGCGGAGGAATGAGGAGAATGCCATTAGGAAAGTTTTGAGTATGAGCGTGGATGGCTATACGGGTAGGGGAAGACCAAAGAAATGATGGATGGACTGTGTGAAAGATGATATGGCTAGAAAGGGAGTGACTACCGAGATGACGACTAATAGAGAAGTATGGAAGAAAAAGACATGTTGCACCGACCGCAAATAAATTGGGACAAGAGCAGGAGATTGAACTAAGTTTGAGTTCGACGTATCCTAACCCCTTGGAGATTTACAGGCGTTATGACGATTGATTGAATGATAAATGATGATAAATGATAAATGATAAATGATTTTTATTTCTGTAAGTAGGTTTGTACAAACACTTTTACAAGTCAATTTTTTTTTTTTAAACTAGATGAGGTCGGCGTTTCCTATCTGACTACTCTGAGAAGAAAGGCCGAAACAAACTCAGAGGTCACAGTCTCTTATAAAGTCCAGACATAATCTTGGTCACTTCATGTGAAGACCATGTAGATTGGTGTCTGAAATGGTCTTTTGAGGAAAGAACCACACAGATTGAGAGGACCTGTCCAGTCAGTGCACGCATTTGTCAGTAATCGCGCAGCTCAACTCAGAACTTAAGGAGCTCAACTATTCGACGAACAATACCAAAGAAAGGACATTGGGGTAGGCCGCATAGATTACTCAAACTGCCAGACCATGATTAAAAATAACTGAGAGAAAAAATAAAACAAACAAAAAAAAAAAAAAGCAATGACCTACATAGTCTTCACATTCACAATAAAGTAAAATAATATAATACTTACAAAGTAAATATTAATGTCAACATTCAGTATGCAAAAATAAAAATAATATAAAATAAAATTGGAGCAGTTCAATCCCAAGCCTTTTTGTCCTCAATATAATCTTTAACGGTATAAAAAGCTTTCTGACACAACTTGCGTTTAATGAATGATTTGAATTTATTAAGGCTCAGATCTTGAACGTGGCTTGGAAGTTTATTATAAAAGCGTATACATTGACACCTGAATGACCCACCTATTTTCTTGAGCCTTGTTGGAGGTACAACCAATTTGTGTTTGTTCCTAGTATTTATATTGTGGATATCACTGTATTTTTTAAACAATTTAATGTTTTTATGGGCATATAAAAGATTTTCAAAAATGTACTGAGAAGGCAAAGTCAGTATATTAATCTCCTTAAATTTCTCTCTGAGAGATTGTCTCGGACTTAATTTAATAAATGCATCGAACAGCTCTTTTCTGCAAAACAAAGATAGTCTGAATGTCGGCTGCATTTCCCCACAACAGAATACCGTACGACATTATACTATGAAAATAGCTAAAGTACACTAAACGGGCTGTCTCTATGTTGGTTAAATTACGAATTTTCCTAACAGCGTATGCTGCGGAGCTTAGCTTTTTTGACAATTTATCTATATGTGGCCCACTGAAGCTTAGCATCCAAAGTTAAGCCCAAGAATACTGTGCTATCTTCAGGATTCAACTCTTCGCCCTTTATCAACACGTTAGTTTTCACCTGCCTAACGTGAGGTAGTGTAAACTTAATGCATTTGGTTTTTTTTTCATTAAGGAGTAAATTATTAACACTGAACCAGTGAACTACTTTTGAGATCGCTCTGTTTACATCGTCAGTAACCAGCTGCTGACGTTTAAGTTTAAACAAAAGTGAAGTATCATCCGCAAACAAAACTATATCATGATTATCCTTAATGAGGTAGGGCAAAATGAAGTTGATTGACATGTTTGGGCTTGTGGCTAAGTAACAACAGCCGCACGGGGTGATCGACCAGGTTAAGCTACGCTTGCCGCGGTCGGTCCGTGGATGGATGACCATCTTTACATACCAAGACCCCTTCGTTTCTCGGAAAACACTTTAAGTCGTTGGACCCGGCTGTCATTCGTGGATCTTTCGCAGTCGTTACAGGTCATCAAAAGCCCGAAAGTCTGACAACCAGTCAAGGGATATCGTATTACCAGTAACTGGGTTGTGGAGGTCAGATAGGCAGTCGCTCCAAGTAAAATACTGGTATTCAGCTGCATCCGGTTTGACTGGAAGCCGACGTCAAAATAGTATGATGATGGGTCATGTCTGTTTACTCTAAGGGCGAATTTCACCAACAAATCTGAACGCGATCTGCACTTGTCATCTAAACCGCGTTCAAGAGCTGTCAGTGTCATTATTGTAACGAAATATTGACACTGACAGCACTTGAACGCGGTTTAGATGTGCTGATCGCGTTCAGTTTCATCGGTGAAATTTGCCCTTAGTTGTCTATCTACTTATAAGGTGTTACTGTGAGTTTACTGGAAATTCATGTGCATACGCCACAAACACGAACATCAAAGTTTAAATAATCGGCAACCCTTTGCTGTTGACAGTCAGCCAAATAGAGCTTCACTTTTTTGCGACATTTGACAGCCAATTCTATGGATTCCTTAACCCTCAGAACAGCATACATTGACATCAGACAGGTTTCGGTACCAAAAGCGATCTTCCACTGGATTTAACATGGTACAATTAAATTCATTGGACTTCTGATCTTTATCATTGCACCTAAACAAACAGAGGATGTGGCTATTTAAATTGAGATTGAATCAACATGATTTTCGAACGTATTGTTAGGTCGGTAAGGTTAGAGTTTGTGTAGTGATTCAGTGTCAAGAAGGTGAAAAAATTGTCTTATTATGTCATTTTATTAACGTGTAGTGTGGTCTAATTACAAGCTGAAGCGTTTATTTTTAAACGGTTTAGTTATACAGAATTTTGAAAGAAATACAAAGTATTGTTACCTACTGGGATGGATGTAAGTATAGCCAATTAGTATAAGTAGATAACATACCTACTCGTGTAGGTAAAGGTATAGGTACCAACTGGAAGCTTCTGGATACCTAGTCCCCGAATTACTCGACATAAGTATTTTGAAGACTCCCCATAAAATCAAAATCAAAAGTCTTTTATTCATCAAACTAGGCTGAGAATCAGCACTTTTCGAACGTCAAATTACATAAGACAGTCCCCCTTCATCACTTCCTAGTGCTTTAGCTGGGAAGAAGAAGTGGCGCAACAAACTCCCTAGCAGCACAGCTGTCTGTTCAGTTAATATGACTGTCATAATGTCATTCATCAATGCTAAAACCAAATGTCACTTCACGCTCTTAACTTTTCACTTACACCACGCCACAATTTCGCATATCCAAATGATCAGCACGTATTCAGCACAGATTAAGTCTCAGGTCTTTCGCTCGACGGAGTGCGAATGCCCACTCGATCGGAGTCCCATACCCCATTGTTGCAAGGTAAAAACGATGATGTCTGCGAACTTTTGTCGCATTGTTTGCGCACCGATCGAATTAGTGACGTGCCTCTGTGGGCTTTCGCAGTGAGGATTATGTCCATGTCGTTTTATTGCGCTTTGTTATTAGAGCGTTTTATTTGAGGTTAGGTTCTGTTGTCTATTCTATTTTTAATAAATGGCAAGTAAAGCCGATGTCGACAATTCTGCCAGTGTCTAAAGTGAACTAAAAAAAAAAACAAGTGTGCATGGAAGAAAAAAAATAAAATAAAAGTATGTTATAGACAAATAAAAATTCTTTGACTGATACAGTTGTACACCATGTCAATATTGCTGGGTTAGTACGGGACTGAAACAAACAAAAAAAAAAATTTAAATAAATAAATATTATAACTGTTAACACATAAAATATACGCATGCATACCACACCCACAGAATAATTTATAATTTTATGTTATTGTGACGGATGAAGGACATCAGCGCCACAAGCAGATCTGGGGAGGAATACGTTAGTAGCGAGGGAAAATTAGTCGGAAGAGAGATCTTAAATTTTGGGAGGCGCCTATATAAATCTAAAGGTGGAACGTTGTTTGAGCATTCGAAGAAGATGTTGTTTGTTTTCAGTTTGGGAGAGGTACTACAGTACAACTATTTTCTTAATGTCCCTCGGCAATCATCGTATTTCCGAATACCAACGAATGCTAATTTCCATGTCCATCAATTATTAGATTTATCATATATAATAATTTGAATTCAGAACTAACTAATTTATTGTTGTTAAAATGAAAACAAAATAACAATAAAGTACTTAGTTCTGAATTTAAATTATTTTACACGATAAATGTAATAATTGATAAACATGCAAATTATTCAAATTATCATTCGTTTGTATTCGGAAATGCGATGATTGCTGAGCGACAATAGTTGTATTGAACATTAGGTTACAATGAATTGGTTTGATAGCTAAATGTCATGATCTAAGGGCATGCCTATACAGCATGTATCAAATAGGTGTGGTCATATAAAGGGTGAGGTACAGACAGGTATTGAAGATTTGTATGGGACAGTTGATAATTTTTTGTGATTACGATATTGGTCCCATTGAGAAAATTGTTCATTTTTATAGTCTGCAGGTGCCACTCCATTAAATATGACCACACCTTCCTGATACCTACATGCTTTATATTTTGGGATGTTTTCATTCGTTCCAGTTCCCACTATTGTTCCCACTAATGTAGGTATTTACCTACGATAGAATTTTTATGAAAATTTATAGATTCCATTACTTCAAAAAATATTTTCACCGTTTGTTTGCACAACACTCGAAACATTCACATCACCCACAGCCATCGTGAATCTGACATAATTACACTCCAGATCAGACAATAAAAATTACCCACCCCAAAAAGACGAGTCGATAAGTATCATCAATCGAATCAATCAGACGCACGTCCACTCGACGTATACCGCCATTATATCGATAGGTAGTCGATAGCGAGCTCCGATTATGAGACGAAATTGAGTGGCAGTGTATTAATCTGCGACCAAGTGTGTTGGACTATATTTAGCATTTCAGCTTTTTAAAGATTGAACTGAAGAATTGAATGGTCGAACTATTACTTTCTAAAAGAGCCATGCACATGTTGTCACTTCCAACATTGAGACGCATCTCCACTCGACGTAGGCTTACCGCCATGATACCTACATATCGATAGGTAAATAGTTGACAGACGAAATTAAGTGCTAGCATCTAGAGGTAGTGTTTAGTATAGTCTGTGACCAAGTGTTCTAGCCTGTGGTTAATAAATAACCCCACCGCTGTATCTCTACGTTGACGTCGTGGTGGGGCTTCTGCGCTCCGAACTTTAGGTCTGTGTCGGTAGAGTTTGCCGGAACGGGTCTAGGATGAGGAGCCAGACCAAGAGAGATACAGAAACCAGCAGGGCAGCATGTGGTGAGCTGTTGGGCAGTAGCGACCCCACAGACCCTATCTCCCGGGAGAAATCTTGTCCTCATCTCTGGCTGGCCTTTATTGGCCGGCTGGAGTGAACACTGACGAGGAACAGAGCTCCCACCTCTTTCTTGCCTTTCTTGGCCGGCTTGAGTGGAGATTCGCAAGAGCAAACGTGCTCGGAGGAAGGAAGTATTCCAGTAAGGTACTGGTAGGGAACTTGACCGTACTTCCAGGATTGTCCTGATAGCCGTGGAATACCTCTCCACTCCTCAAGCACCTCAGGAAGTGTTGCGCCCTTGTCGCTACGTCACTATGTGCTAGCGGTCGTTTCCGGGGGCCCATTATTGAGTGTGCAAGTCACCTCCTTCCATTTTATCCGTGTATAATATTTAACATTGGTCAGGCAAGGGTCATAGTTCTTCCATAGTTCAAGTGGAATGGGTATTCCACTTTAGCCACCCAGGCCCATAGCCAAATATGTTTTGTTTCCACGTACAACAATAGTCCTGCACCAACCGGGGGTTGGATAATCGTCGGTTGGTGCCTCCTCATCATTTCAAATTATCTAAGGGGCCTCTGCGAGTTGGCTTCGGCTCGTCGTACGCCTTCCAAAGGTTTGGGACACCTGGATCCCGAGAAACGTCAAAAAAAAAAAATTTGCTCAAAACATGGTATTACAAGTCTTACAGTTAAAAATAGTACAAACATGTTTTGCCGGGCTTAGACTCAGGATGCAAATTCGAAAATAAAAAAGTACTTAACTAACATTTGGTGTCAAAGAACTGTTTCAGACTATAAAAGTTATTTTGGCTTAGCTATGCACTCAATTTCCGCTTAAAACTGTATCCCGTATTTAACAATTTAAAGTCACCAGGCATGCAGTTTTATTATAAATCCGTACACACATAGCTAAGCAGCTTTTGTAATATTTTGCAAGCCGAGGAGCATTGCTTGCCTATAAGGGTCTCGTCGGTTTCGAGGACATATATCGTTCGCTGTTTTAAATAACTTTTTATGTTTCCATACAAACATGCATATTTCGTAGATGTATAGACAAGGTTCTCCATGACTTTTACAAAGGATTTGATGAGAAAGTAAGCATATGTGACGCACGCAACCCAGGAAAAGAAAGCATACTGTGTCTAACAGCAATACACAAGACTCAGATTACATATTACACGCATTAAAAGTAATAAATATTGTGTTCAATGATTTTAGCACACAGAATAATATTCTAATTTCATTTATCAAAATGACAACCTTCTTCAGTAGCCAATAATTGAATCCAAGCGTGATAATCCAATCGAACCGTATCACGCACTTATTTAAATATCAATTAATCAGTAACAATAACGGATCGATCACTTTGTGACGTTTTATCCTGAGACTTTTGCATAAGACAGCTGCAATCAATCAAAAATTCGAATTTAGAATAAACGTTTGTATATTCAAATTTCAAAAATAGAGCGATCCGTTCACGCCCGTTCATGCACAAAGGAACCATCGTGCTGTATCGATTTTAAATTCGTAAAAAATTATATTAGCATGAAAATATCGATATAACAGATTTGTTCGCAGTACAGTCTGTGACAAATACGCAAAATTGTTTCCCTTTGTAAACCAAATAAATTAACATATGACATTGTGTCATGTGCATATGTGTGTACGATATGTTAATGATATTTTATTGTGATCAGTGTGGTGAATCGCTTATGCATCGAAATTATTTGTTGTTACACGATTTCATGGAAAATCTGATAGGTTTATAGCTGACATAAGGCACATTACGAATTTCTCGAACAGTAATGTGATACTTTTATAGAATAGTAACAAAGATGTCATGGGTATTTTTGATATTTGCAACAAATTGTTTTTCACGTTACACAGTAATTAGCAGCAGTGAAGACATCATTGAGCAGTATTAGGGACATTAGGGTATAGGTACCTGGACCACGAAAATGTGGCGTCGTCTACGGCACCAAGCACAGCACCGCCAACCATAGCGTAAACACTGATTTGTACTGCCCAGGATGGTCTCGTTCCCAGCACGATCTTCTCACTCAGCATTGTCATGAGGATGCTGAAGCGGCGCATAGCTGTGAACATCGGCAGGCTGAGCTCTTTGGTACCACCGAGACCCGTTGCCGTATTTCCCAAGTAGATGATTGGCAGGGCCATAGAAGGTTTAATTATAACATTAGCTTTTCATTCGATTTTCGATTATGAAATAATGAAAAAAAAAAGAAATATAAGTTTATTCGTCACAGTAACACGTGCGTACAAAAGGATAATTAACACGAGTAATATAGTAACAGAAAAATAAAACAAAATAGAACGACATATACATAACCACGAGCACAAAACAGAAATAGTCGGCAGCTGCTGGCACGTCTTGACTGGGACAAGAAGGCTTCCACTCAGCGTGACGCTGTGCTATGGGGGACTCACAACACAGCGCTGATTATCACTGGTCACCCAAAAAAGACGTATACCAAGACCAAGTCAGGTTTAATGGATTGTACTTATACTCGTATACAGATAATATATAAGAAAATAAACAGTATTTGTAATATTATAATGCAACTTAAGCTGACTAAAGCGTCGTGGTCTATTCTTCTCATTTCCTACTTTATGTGAAAACGTATGGAAAGAGGATTTATTACGACAAAAATTTCGTTCCTTATTTAAGTACCTAATTCATTTTTAATAATTCTCGTTGTAATTGTAATATTTTGCTCACATGACAATTTTTTGCTGGTTTTTCTCATATTGCGAATATTCTTGAATCTTCGATTAAACTGATAAAGATATTACATTCAGCGATCGATGGGTATTAACCGGATATCGAATCGCTTATGAATTTATTTGCTCTATTATTGGAGAAATGGCTATTCAAGTGTAAACTTTATTACATTAGTCAACATCTAGACAGATATATCTACTGATCAAAGCAATAACATGTTTTATAAAGCCAGGTCACATAAATTTCATGCTCCAATAAAAATTTGCTGATTGAATTTAAGGGTATTATTAGATTTGATACATATTATCATTCAAAGGTTTTCATTAATGGACCATTTGCCTAATACTAAATTAAGTATTTATAGCACTTTGCGAATAAACGAGTTTGTAACGGTCTGTTGAGTTCCGTTATGCATCGTATTATGCAATTTAAATCACAGTAGCCGAAGCAATAAAAATAACAAAGCTACCTGCATTTACACATGTTACAAAATTTGCATACATATTTTCGTGCCCCAGTCATATGTAAAAATCATTTATCGACATTTTAAATTCTTTTATCAATGGCACATGTACACTGCGACGCGAATCGCTCAATAGATTTTTTATTGCCAATAAAATGTGTACGTAGTTAATTTGCGTATGTTGCATTGTAGACCGCACATTGTGCGTACACGTCACTCCGCCGCCTTTAGGGCGCGACCCGCTGCCCTCGTGTCGCCAACATTTCACACAACGTTACAATTCAATTATCGAACGCTTTCATTGTATCATATTCATAATTTTAAATGGCCTTCCACGTTTTGGTGGCCATGTCAATTTTTTCGACAAAACCTCATTTGAATTTGAAGCAAACGGATGACATTTCTGAATTTTTTAGCGTTTTCGCTATGGAACATCTTGTATCACTTACGAATTTGCATTTTACTTTGTATTGTAGTTTTATTGGATCATATCGTACATGCCAGACATATGCTAATCCTCATAGAAATTATATTGATCCTTAGCCGTTGGAGTTACTGCCTCCTTTGATACGACAGAATGTTATTCTTCAATCTAGCTTCCGTTATGATTTCTATTGATGTTAAAATTGCATTATGGATTGATTCTTGACCTTAAAATATTCCAACGGTCTTCTAGCTCAGTAATCGATACGTTATTGTGTTTTATAAGTAGATATTGTGTGAAAAAAATGAATTTATATTCGATTCAGTTGGTATGCTGGCGTTCCTTAAAATATTCAAGTACTTAAAGGTGGTTGCCATTGAATATTTTAAAGACAAAATATACAGGTAAAATCGTTGGATGTGAAATGAATGGAGTCTAAAGCTATAATCTTAACGTCTTACCAATTTAATGTGTAATTTAGTGAAATTAGAGCTCATCATCCAAATAATTTTAATCGAATCAACACGGAATAATGTTTGTTTAATCGAAAATTAAATACTTATTGAGCTGCATTATTATTAATATCATCATCGTCATCATCTACCTATAGCCTTTTCCTAACTTAACTATACGTTGGGGTCAGCTTCCAGTCTAACAAGATTCAGATTAGGTAATATCAGTAGGCTTTTTATTATTAGGTAGGTACCTATGTAGTTGTAAATATAACAAAAACTGAGTAGGTACAGTCTAGTTCTTTGATATCTGAGCATGTTCATGAATCAAAAATATATAGGCAATAGTAAGTTACATAAAACTCTAAACAGCTTTGCCTTCCAATAAATTGTAAACAATCTGTGACATCATAAATATGTGACTGCATTATATCAATAATATTGCAAAAAATTGTGCGCAATCAATTGTTAATATAATTTAGCGCAAAGTTAGGTTCACAAATATCTATGCAATTTTTATATGAAAAATATCATGACAATTTGACGTCTCTAATTGTTGTCTTAAATTCTTTGAACAATCTCTTTACAGAATTACCTATATCCTATTGTATTTTTTTCTTTTAAATGTAAGGTTTCCAGATGAACAAAATAAGAATAATAAAATAAAAATTACCTAAATACTAATGTGCTTAAAAATTCTTTTTATTTTTAAAACCCACTTATAAGTTTTAAACAATACTGTCTGCGTTGACCCTAAGTTTTCCTCAAAGTTAATTAATCAAATAATACCAGTTACTACGCAACGTTGTCAGATTGATACAGTCCTATTACGAACGGCAACATTGCATCGTACTTCTGCTCCGGCAAGCAAAAATAAATTTAATGATAAAGGCCATTTAGTTGAATATTCAAAGCACATAGATTATTACGAATCATAGGTCGTACCAAATATATTGAAATTAGAGTATTTAGATATTTATGTTCCGAAGAGTAGTCAGATATTTTTGTCTGCATTACTGTAACATACATAAGAACAGTTTATATTACAACATTTTATTGACGTCCAAGTTTATGATCTATATGATCATTTTAACACTTACAATATTTTGAAACATTGTCACTGCCAATATATTAGTGAACTCGACTGTACTTAGCCCTTATTCTGTAGTTTTTTTAGCCTTTTTATTTCCTTCACGATGAAGTACCTACCTATGTATTTGAATTGGCATTCAAATCGCAAAAAGGAATTGAAAAAAAAAAACTCGAAACAAATACCTAAACAATCCCAATGACACTAGGTAACATTTTCTGCATAGGTTATTTTCTATTTGAAATGAGTTACAAGAACTACGAAAAAAACCCCTGTATTGGTATTTTAGAATATTTCCAATAGATAGGTTGTCAATGCTTTTTTTTAATAGGTAAGTCTTTTTGGCAAGTTTCCAGATGGGTCTTGCAAGAAAATTGATTTACCTAAGTACCAATGTTTTTTTTTTCATCATTGTCGTGTTTTTATGTTATGAGGAGCTCGTGTCTAAGTAATAACACTCGCGACGATTTATCAGGTTAAGCTACGCTGGCCGGGGTTGGTCCGTGGGTGGCTAACCATCTTTAATTTTTGATGAGTGCATTCCTCGGAAAACACGCTAAGCCGTTGTTCCCGGCTGTCATTCGTGTATAGTTCGCTAAGGAGTATCTTATTACCCAGTTACTGGTTTGTGGAGGTCTGATAGGCAGTCGCTCCATGTAAAAATACTGGTATATATCCAGCTGCATCCGGTTAGACTGGAAGCTGACCCCAACATATTTGGCAAAAAGGCTAGGCAGATTGGTTTGATTGTAGTATTCTTATGGCACAGTCACGCTCCTATTATTGTTAATTATTTAGCCGACATTAGAGAAGTTCGTGGCTAAGTAATAACAGCAGCACGGGTCGATCTATCAGGTTAAGCTACGCTTGCCGGGGTCGGTCCGTAGATGGGTGACACTCTTTACAAACCGAGACTCCTCCGTGCCTCGGAAAACACGTTAAGCCGTTGGTCCCGGCTGTCATTCGTGGATCTTTGGCAGTCGTTACAGGTCGTCAGAAGCCCGAAAGTCTGACAACCAGTCTTACCAAGGGGTTTCGTATTACCCAATAACTGGGTGTGGAGGTCAGATAGGCAGTCGCTCTATGTAAAATACTGGTATTCAGCTGCATCCGGTTAGACTGGAGGCCGACCCCAACATAGTTGAGAAAAGGCTAGGCAGATTGATTTTTATTTAGCCGACATCAAAGAACGAGGTTGCATATTTTATGGCTCATCCAGGTCATTATTAAATTCAATCAATATTTAAAACGTAAATGGTAAATAATTGTAAAATATTAAATTCTGGCTTTCTTATTTACCTATCAGATGTGAGTCTGACACAAGGTAGGTAAATATATTATTTTCTATTAAGACATAAATCTTATTTGATTTTACACACAGTTTTGTTCAGCTTGACTTAAATTACCTCTCTATAGCTATAATTTACATGGTCTCGTGTTTGACCTCGCCTTAAGCAACATGTCTTTATAGAGTAGGGAATGTAACTACCTAACAAATGTAATATTAGATACAATTTATATTTTAAAGACTTTATAGAAAAGCTTCATCATTTGAGCTTTTTAGGGTTCCGTACCCAAAGGGTAAAACGGGACCCTATTACTACGACTCCACTGTCCGTCTGTCTGTCCGTCTGTGACCAGGCTGTATCTCATGAACCGTGATAGGTAGACAGTTGAAATTTTCACAGATCATGTATTTCTATTGCCGCTATAACAACAAATAGGTACTAAAAAACAGAATAAAATAAATATTTAAGGGGGCTCCCATACAACAAACGTGATTTTTTTGCCGTTTTTGTAGATTATGGTACGGAACCCTTCGTGCGCGAGTCCGACTCGCACTTGGCCGGTTTTTTTTTTTTTTAAATAAGGTTTTTTATTATTTTGTTTGTTAAAACACACATACTTTACCTATATAAAAATAAGCAGATACAAAATGCATGTAGGTATTTATCAAGAAATAAACTAAACATTGGTCGCCTGCTTTGTTTCTCAATAAGCAGTCCTACAACGAAACAACGCTAAGTGGCCATTGAGTGGTTCAGGTGAGACGACCGCGGCCTGTCATACGAATTTATTCTTGTTTCATACACCAACTCATCGTAAACAAAAAGACGAAGCATCAGAGTGAGACCGCGGCGCAGAACGCGCGCAACCAATTTGCATTGTACGCCCGGCTAGCAAACGTTTAAAATTCTTATTTCGAACTGTTGGTCTCGTTCTGCATAATAACATCCGTAAGGCAATGGCAGTTACTTGGCCAATGGGGAGGCGCGGCGAGCACTCGTGGGCGTAGTGGAGCACGCGGATTGGTCCACTCGCTCGGGTTTATCACTCGATTTGTCGGTAGCGGCGTCACCGCAGTCGCGGCGCGCGATTGTCGATTGTCGCCATTGTGTCGAGCGAGCGACGGACGCGTGGAGCTCGCGCCGGTTTGATTTGCAACACGCGATACGATAACGCAAATCGAGTAAATCGATCGTGTAATAACAGTTACGTACACAATGAAAACAGTTTATAATTATTGAGAATTTATTTATTATTTCGATAAAGATTTGTGTGTGTAGTGCCGGCGGGACTTCGTTTTTTTAACGTGATTGAAAGGCTTCATTCTGGATCTGGAGTTACACCAACGTGCCAGCGGCCACTTTATGAGGTAAACATAGTTTTCTTTATAAAAAAAAACCTGTGGTCAAACGTTTTAATGATGGCGACTGCTCGCTGAGGTCGAAACACCGGCGATGGTCGATGAACTTGTGACCAATCGATTTGTTTTGCTGTTTGTTCCACGATTGTGGTTTCCTGCTTTTTTGTCTATTAAGTAAAAATACCCTCGATAATTTTTCTTGGTAAAGAATGTCAAGGCCGGTGAAGAGTTCAAGATTAAAGAACTGCTACTGGAATTTGTATGAAGAAAGGTAGGTATTTTATTAAGATTTATTTCATTATATTGCACTGCATGTCTGTTTTTGTTCTTACCATTCATAGGTAGGTGTAGATACTCATAGGTATCGGTACTCACAATTTCCTGTATTGTAGTTACCTACTTACCTATTATTTTAGGTACCTAAGTAGCCCTTCAATAAAACAAAAAAACATCAATTTATTTAATTCAGAGCGTGACCAATTCTATCAGTTTTAATAACTGCGGCTTAAAATGTAAGAAACTGTTTTGTGTCATTAAATTATAAGAATAAGCGGTCAGTGAGTCGTCTTTAGCTTTAGGTTACTCTAGCTAGATCATTACATAAGATCAGATTGGTACTTACCTTAATCAGATGTTGGTAGTGTTGGTACCTACGAGTACCTACTTATTAGGTACAATCAATAATATCACTAGCTTAAGCCCGCGGCTTCGCTCGCGTTAATTTAGAATTTGCCAATCAATTCACACTACTAACACATGAAACTTTAGTAGTGTGTTAGTAACTTAAATTAAATAATAATTAAATTTAATTTAATGTAATTAAATTTTATCTTAATTTATCTAAAAAATGACCGGTTGATATATCACCATGAATTTATTCTAATTGACATTTTAGGTAATATAATTCAGTTATGATTCGAAAGATACGTGGCGTCATCTATTATCATAAGAAATTTATTGTTGTATTCCTCAGGAACAGTATTTTTTTTCGGGATGAAAGGTACCCTATGTCCGTGTCTGTACACCTGACAACGTATATGCAGAATTTCAGGATGATCAGTTCAGTGGTTTAGGCGTGAAAAGGTAACAAACAAACAAACAAACTTACTTACTTTCGCATTTATAATATTAAATAATAAGTTACGAATTAGTTAGGATATAAGGATTCATCAGTCTTTGGGTATAGGTACCTACCTATTTCCACTCGTTCTATAATTAATTCTACCAGTCCGTAGATCTGTGCCTAGGTAGGTATAATATATTAATATAACCCGTAAAAATCCAGACAGTCTAAAAAAAAGGGCGTAAATAAAATATTAAATAAAAACAACAGGTACCTAAGTAACTAATTTCCATATAAAGTTCCTACCTACTAAACGAATAAAAGTTTAGCATCGATGCATTCGAACTTCGAAAGCCCATCTTTAGAGGTCGGCTTTCGAAGTTCGAATCAACTAGAGGTCGCCCTACAGTTGATCCTCTGACACTAACGCAGTGCATTTTTTGCTTTGCATCCTCTTACCGTAGATATAGGTGCCTATACTAGATAGTGTTAGCGTAGATAATAGGTGATAATAATTACGTGAGAAGAGGCTTTTGATTTGCGTTGGTAGGTATAGTTACCAGGCTGTTGTCAATGTAATTTAATTAGGTACCTGAGTGTTAAATTTGAGTGTTAAATTAATAACTAATGAAACTGATTCCCACTTAACTGGTACGGTACCGACGCCGACGCCGGCCGTCGCCGTCGTTAAGACGCCCACGGAGCACGGAGCAAACGAAATACCAAAATAATTTGTAAATCAAACATATTCTAAAGGTAGTGTGTATTTATTCCGATTGGATTACAGAATTCTAGGTAGGATTTAAACATGAAATATGAGAAAAATATGTTTTCTATTTGAAATTCCTCATATCTTGTCTTTATAGTAATGTCCTTTCAAAATATAGGTATGTTTGGGAACCTAAATATTCTGTAGGTAATCCAATCGGAATAAATACACACTACCTTAGGAATATGTTTGGTTTACAAATAATTTGGTATTTCGTTTCAAATCTCAAATCTCTAATTGTTTATTGCTATCCATAATGTACACATACAGGTGGTAAGATGAATAAAAAGAAAAAATTATGGACCCTGTCGGCCACAGCAACACTTTATATGATTAGGAGAGAGGACGAACGTTTTGTTAACTTTTCTCGTAATATATAATATGTGTTTAATTATTTCCTGTCTATCTTGTACCTATTATGAAATATTTTGTACATGTTATTATTATTATCTACATATTTATTTTTGGATAAAATTACATTTTTTTTATTAGAATAGTAGGTATTTTATTTATTTATTATTATTAAAAGAATTGAATGTCCTTTGTTTATTATTGTTATTAATTGAAGAGAATTATTATTATAATAGAAAAATAATGTAATCTGAATTAAGCATGCTCCGGCGGCCTCTTAAGTAGCTAAATAATAACAGCCGCACGGGTCGATCTTCCAGGTTAAGCAACGCTTGCCTCGGTCGGTCCTTGGATGAGCTACCATTCATCATATACCGAGACACCTCCGGGCCTCGGAAAGCACGTTAAGCCGTTGGTCCCGGCTGTCATTCGTAGACCTTTGACAGTCGTTACGGGTAGTCGGAAGCGCGAAAGTCTGACAGCCAGACTTACCAGGGGGTATCGTGTTACCCAGTATCTGGGTTGTGGAGGTCAGATAGGCAGTCGCTATATGTAAAACTAGAATTCAGCTGCATCCGGTTAGATTGGAAGCCGACTTCAACATAATTGGGAAAAGGCTAGGCAGAAGAAGAACTATAGAAAGATCTATCTTCTTAATTAATTGCCGATGCTCGTTGCTTCTCTGCAGCAGATAGCAGAAGAAGCTTTACTGTGAACTTAACTAATCAATGATAGCAGGTAGGTATTATATTTTAAACTAGCTGTTGCGCGCGACTTCGTCTGCGATTCAGGATTAATAGTAGCCTATGTCCTTCTCCAAGTCATGGTTTACCCATACGCTAAATTATATTCAAATCCGTTTAGCCGTTTCAGCGTGAAAGCGTAATCAACAAATAAACAAACACATCTTTCGCATTTATAATATTAGTTAGGGCAGTTAGAAGGATGAAAAACCGGTCTATCGACACTCTAGACTCACAAAATGTATTAGGTACTTAAATTAAAAAACAAAAACCTCGTAACGCACTAATAAAGTTTCTATAATAATAGAATTCAATCATGATTTGAAAGACACGTGGCGCCATCTATTATCATAAGAACGTTATTGTTGTTTTCCTCGGGAATAGTACTTTTTTTCGGGATGAAAGGTATCCTATGTCTGTTTCTGTACACCTGACAACGTAAATACAAAATTTCAGGATGATCCGTTCAGTGGTTTAGGCATGAAAAGGTAACAAACAAACAAATAAACTTACTTTCGCATTTGTAATATTAGTTAGGATTACATATTTTTTAAAGATAAACGCGCACTTCATAAACCGTGAGTGGATTCTCTTGAATTGACGTATTCTTTTAAACAAAAGCTAGACCTACTTTTTATTCAAAGGCTAGGTACCTAATTCCTGCATCTTGGCTTGAGCGATAGAATATCAGCCAGTACCACAATAGGTTTCCCATTGCATTAAACTTTTACAGTACCCCAGTACCAACTGATTGGTGATGTGATCATCTCAGCCTAGTTTGAATAAATGTCTTTTGATTTTGATTATTTTAAAGACCAACAAACAATGCCGGAAGTCATTGACCTACCTGTAATACCTGTCAAATATTGTTTCTCCTGCCCTTGGTACTTACCTATCCAGCTGGTAGAGCTGCTGTTTTTTTTATTTCCAGTTTTTCAAGTCTGTTCTAATATCTAGGTAATATATCTAAATAAAAATAGTAAGATACTAGATCATGCAAGTTTATTGATTGGCACTGACACCTGTCATTAGTAACTCATTAGCTTATCCTTCGCATTTTTAATAGGGTGCCCATTATTTTAGTAAACTGTGAGACGTGCGTATATTTTTGTATTATTTTTTATCGTTTCTTCACGATTGAGGATCGCGACCGTTTACTATCTACTAATTACTACCTATACAATATTCTTGCAAGGTACAGATATTCTTAATGTTTTTGGTGTTGAAACTTACTTTTTGATGTGAAATATCTAATGCAGCGGGTCAGACTAGGTGTTGGCAACAGCATCGCTACGGGCTTGTAATTGCTCACACATACACATAACATATTTTTGATATTTCACATCTGCCAGGCATACCGAGACGGCTCAATTTATTATTTGTTTCTTTAAAAAAAAACCCTATGGCACGGGAAAATCGTCTTAAAGATCGTCTAAAAATCGACGATTTTTAATCCAAATTAAGTAAATGGAGTAAACTTTTTTGCGAATAATCATCGACACTAAAGGACAATGGCCGTCAAGCAAGAAGTAAAAAACTGGCAAGCGCGAAATTATAATTTTAAAGCGGGTTCTAATCCATTATTTTAATTAGTTCTTCAACAAATTCTAACAAGTATAAGTACCTTCTTATTATTAGATGACGCTTGAGTGATAATTCTATTTGGACGAGAAAAATACCATTAAGAACTAGATAACGTCACTACAAAAATGCCAATTAGAGAGGAAGATCGTATTTAATGTTGTAATTCATGGATTAGCTGAGCGTAAAGGTGCCTTAGAAGGTATAGGAGAAGTATGAAAGAAGGAAGAAAGAATAATAGGTTTATTTGTCTCAGAAACACTTGCATACAAAAAGATAAATAACTCGAGTAATCAGTCAAATAAAACAAAACAGTAGTACCTACATTACGAGTATAATCACGAGCACAAAACACATGACTAAAACTTCCCTTGTCTTCTTTTCTTCCTCACCAAGCTGTAGAAACGAATCAATCTGCAATCTGCCTAGCCTTTTCCCAACTATGTTGGGGTGGCTTCCAGTCTATCCGAATGCAGCTGAATACCAATATTTTACATGGAGCGACTGCCTATCTGACCTCCACAATCCAGTTACTGGGTAATACGATAAATAACCCTTGGTAAGATTGGTTGTCAGACTTTTGGGTTTCTGCGGTCCCGTAACGACTGTCAAAGATCCACGAATGACAGCCGGGGCCAACGGCTTAACGTGCTTTCCGAGGCACGGAGGAGTCTCGGTATGTAAAGATAGTCACGTATGCACGGACCAAGCCAGCAAGCGTAGCTTAACGTGCGGCTTTTATTACTTAGCCACGAGTTCCTCTGTAAAAACGAATAAGAAAAAACAAATAACTGCAACAGTACGAGTATCAAGAACAAAACCCCTATCACACATTCACTGGCCCCTCGAAATCGGCAATGTTTTATAAAACCAATTAGTGCCTAAACTGATGGCCTAATGAGGCCACAATCGCCTCTCCTTTACAGCGGGTCGTAAAGACCCGTATTTACCCGTTTACAATGGTGATTACCCTTTGTGGCAGGCCGACGATTTTTATTCTGTTGTGAGTTATTCAGATTAATATGTTGGTGTGTGTTGTGGAGGAATGTGGGGAGTTCTTGCTTTGTTTGGTTGATTGTGAGATGACGTCACTGAGACATAAGGTTTGGTCGACGTCACTTCTGAACGTTTCAAGCATCTTCGTCCTCACTCCGATACTCTCTCCTACCGGTAGATTCTGTACAAATCTCACCGTGAAAACTTAGGTGAAGTGAGCTTGAAGAGACCTGTCATTCCACCTGATGCTAGGGATTGACTTTACTGACAGCTCACTCGACCCTCACTTCACCTAGTTGCTATTAGTTGCAGAGAGTTTCATTTAACCCTTGCAAATACATTATTTTCCAAAATATTAGCAGCACACTCAACCATGCAATAAAAGCAAAATCAATCTGCTTAGCCTTTTCCCAACTATGTTGGGATCGGCTACCAGTCTAACTGGATGCAGCTGAATACCAGTATTTCACATGGAGCGACTGCCTATCTTACCTCCACAACCCAGTAACTGGGTAATACGACACCCTTTAGTAAGACTGGTTGTCAGACTTTCGGGCTTCTAACGACCCGTAACGACTGTCATAGATCCACGAATGACAGCTGGGGCCAACGGCTTAACGTGCTTTCAGAGCCATGGAGGAGTCTTAGTATGTAAAGATGGTCACCCATCCACGGACCAACCCCGGCAAGCTTAGCTCAACCTGATAGATTGGTTCATACGGAAAGGAACAATCTGGTCACACATTCTTGGAGTTCTTTCTCCTAAAGACAAGTTCAATCTTCTAGGGCCGAATTCTCCAATTCACTTCTTACCACACGGTAACATCAAGCCCTTCATCTATCATTAGCATACAATTACTTAGTAGCTTCAATGACATAAAGACCAAATTCAAAATCAATACTTGATCCATCACTAATTCTGATTACCACCTCTTCGGAGTCGGTTATATTTTAACATGAGCTTGTGTTCTCGCCGCCAGCAAACAGTAGATCATGCGTGCGTTTGCGCATCCAATTAGTACCTCTCAACGAGCGCCGATTTCACTTAGGTACATTCTGACAGACGACTGTTGTTTTTTTTGTGAGACAAAAGGTCGTGGTTCTTTTAAGGTTACTTGTGAGGAATGTAAGATTTGATGTTCAACATTATTGGCTTCGTGATCCTAGTTTGGTTAACGTAGAAGTCTCATGCAGTGCCATTTTTGGTTAGTTCTTGACTGGATCGTCAGGTGTGAGATCCAGATATAATCATGTCAGTTTGGTGACGTGTAACTGATGTTATCTTGTGTTTAGAAACTGTCATACTTTGGATTCGAGGCGAACATCTAAACAGTTGTCAATGCTCTGAAGTTTGAATGTAATTATTGCAACATAGCTCACTTGTCTTCTGAAAAGAGAAACGCTCCATCTTGCGTTACAACACTATGTCCAAAAAGGCTCTTTTCTTATTACCATCACAAATGCAAGCACCAAATTCTTGCCAAAAAGTGAACTTACGACGAATGGCTTATTTATAATCATAATAATCATAATCATTTATTTTTTTGTATACATGGGTAAATTGGTACATAGATGTTGTCATAAAGTTAGTTCTCCATGTTCTGTCTTCACATGACATGCAAATCATTATCAATTAATATCATTTTAAATAACATAGAATATTATTATAAATCCATTTTACAAATTAATGTCATATCATTTGAAATCACATTAAATAGACAATGTCATAATATTACATCAAATGTCACTGGCTTCGTATGACAATGGATACACTACAAGCATGTCAATTTAAATAAGTAAAAATAAGATAAACTAATTAATTTTATCAAAAAGTCAATAATAATCAATTACATTTTTATTTAAAATATTATTGCAAAAGAGCATGTCAGGAATATTAAAACTGAAAACAAAAATGAGTACCAATTAATACATAGGTCCCACAGATTTTTTCCGATAGGAACTCCGATATATTATAATACGATTTACTTATGAGAAAGTTTTTTAAATGCCTTTTAAACAAATTAAATTTTAAGATTTTGGCTGATTCTGGTATGTGATCATACGTATATAATTGGTGGCATGCAGAAAACACTTTTATGCATCAGAGCTGTCTTAGACTGTCTTGCACATAACATATTGACTCCGATAAAAATCGATCTCATCCTCAAAATCAATACAAACCTCAGTCAATCCATGAATTTCCCATAAAATATTTAAAAAACTGACGGAACCATCACAGTCGTCACACAAAGAATGTAAGCGCATTTTTCGAGCGTCCAAGCGAAATCTCAAAGGTTCGACGTCTGGTCGTTAATTGTCAAGACAAATTCTCTTGTTGTTTGCATCGGCGATGTCTTACGACTCGTAAGTAGTTTACAGTAGCTTATTTGTTCACTACCGTGGTTTAGTTTGGTCTTTCGACAGGTTGTTCAAAAGAAACTGGGGTTCTGCTGATAAGAGTTATTCATAAAACAATTGACTAACGATAAATTATGTTTTCAAGGGCCTGTTGCAGTGTCTAACCAAATAAATTTAAAAATGGAACAGAATATGAATAGTACTATTTTCCAAGTACAATTTAGATCTACTTATTGCAATTAGATTGGAAAAATCAAATAAAGATGAAAATGGCAGACGTCAGAACTCCTGCGCTTGCTAATGAGCGAAAATGACAAGTTAGGTGTCAGAATCACGCTTTTTTTAAACCCTCATTATGGTTCTTTAAATTAAACGGGGAAGCAAACTGTTGAAAAATTCATAAATGTATTTTTTCGAGCAGCGAGTTCAATGGAAGAGGAAATGCAATTCTCAAACTTTTTTGGTGAACTTATTTGGATGTAGCCTTATAGGTAGGTACCTGATTATAGGTATCTTCAACAGCCACCTACGGTAGCTACATATACGTCGATTGTCAATGTTTGGTGACATATTCACGTGCTACTGTCAAATCGTTAGCCTTGCAGGAAGACCATCGGCGTTTTGTTTGGTAAAACAAACCATAGGAATAACGACGTAGAATGGGTTAATACTTATTTTAACAAGGAGTTATTCTTCTGTGTTTCTTTGGGATATAAAAGCATAGTAGATTCAATGAAATTTTTCATAGGACCGAAGCAGCGATTTGATTCGATTGGCTTTTGCTGCTTTTTTGCAAATTAAAAATAGATTAATTTCTAATTTGCAAAAAACAGCAATAACCTGACTGGATTTCCAGTTCACTGATTGTACATTTCTCGACAAGTTTCTTTTTTCTAATTGAGGAAGTTTAAGGCAATGCTAAGGTCAAATTTTTTATTATACTATTTTTGTACCTGCTTATTACTTTTATTCTAAGTAAAAAAAGCCTTTGACATCAACATAAATCGATAGAAATATAAATTCTGTTACTGATTCTTGAATAACATTGCTGTTCATATTATTAAGGTTGGTTTCTTCTGACCCTGAAACAGGAATACAAGTAAACACTTCCATTAAAAATTTTAAACACATAAGGAAACCATAAAACAATACAACTCGCCATCACCATTAAACGACGTTAAACCTAGAAAAACAATCCTGTTGTTACGTTAATTGCTGTTAAAACCTCATAATGCCTTCTAACAGAGCGTTCGGGATTAAGAATAACATAGCCAAATACCAGTCAGTAGCGCACGGTTGCACGGTGACAAATATTGACACATTCCGCGGACAAACACACAGACACATACCCTTTTTGACCCAAATACAGCCTTCCAGGAAAATTAAACGTTAAGTTTTAAAAGAAAAACGTTCGACGTTTGAAATAAAGTTCGATCTGTTATCCGGGTTTTGAATTTCATTGAGACACCCTCGTTGTATTTTAAACACACATTAATTAGATCGATCGTGCTCTTGGTGTTTCCCTAATGTGACAATGTTTTTCATTAATGTGACACTTTGTGTTTTGATACAATGTCAGTTTCGTTACGGAAACGCATGTCATTATTGTGCATGTCTTGTCTTGTTATTATAGCGTTCATTAAATAGTAGTGCAACTAGGAAGATATTATTGGTCTAGAGAGGATGGGGCGATTTGATCTATTGAAACAGAATTTAATTTAATAAGTACGCATCTTATCCGTTGTTCATTTTATAAAATAAAAATGGTATCGAAGAATTATTAACTTTACTTGGGTAGTTTTTAAGTTAGCTTCAATAATTCATATTTTTCCCTCTTAGTCTGTGGATGATGTTCTGTTTTGTTTTGCAGGTAGTGGTATTCGAATATGTATGGGGTAGGTACCACAACAAAAAGTGAAAATAAAAACTTTTTGCAAAAATAAAACAACCGACTTCAAAAAAAAAAACACTGCCGGTGGCAAAACACGAAAATACAAAACCACACACCGACTTCCGAAATGAAAGTTATTTTTCACTTTTTAGTGTTTTTTGGAAGTCGGTTGTTTTTTTTTAAATATTTAATAAGTAAAATAACTTACCTGTGTCTATTACCTACTCTCAAATGAGAATGACATCGCGTATAACAAATACTGTCCACCCCATCACATGGTTAAGACAAATAAAATACAAGCATAAACACATCCACTGCCAATCGTAGGGTAGGTCCCTAGCACTAGGGTGACCATCAATTGCATCGAGCATACGTTTTCATACATTTTGTCATTTACACCCGTTATAAATGATTGTACCACCCTACCTACATCATAGGGTTTGTGGCTGAAACTGTGTTCTATTCAAATCTCCCCGAATTGATTTGTATCATCAATCGTTTTGTGTATTGATTTGGAGACTGTGTTGGTATGTTGATACATATTAGTACTGGTTACTTATGATTCAAAATGCAGTAAGAGAGTTTCAGGAATTCATGAACGATATTAATCATCATCGGTTTAAAAAGTTAAAGTTTAATTAAAAAGCCGAGCCGTTTGGGGTTCAAAACCTGGGACCGTGGGGTCCAAGTGCTCATAGTCTCTTTAAGGAAAAACGAAACGGCTGGTTGACACTTCCCGTTACCCAAGGGCTGGCTTTTACCTTGGCCAGAGGCTAAGCATTGCCATTCAACGTGGCAATGCTGCCAGTCTCTTGGGTACATTACCAGTCGACAGCGATGCGGATGAATTTGTCGACGCCATATTTTAGTTTGTGAATAGTTTTGGTTAATTTAGGATATAATTTTGTTATTTTAATAAGTATTGTTAATTTAAAGGATAATAAATAAATAAATGATCTAAGGGATCAAATGAGTAATAATAAAAAGTTAGATGTCAACGAAAAGTAAAGTCTGTTGCTATTATTTTAGAACCCTATTACTAAGACTCCGCTGTCCGTCCGTCCGTCCGCCCGTCCGTTCGTCTGTCAGTGGGCTGTATCTCATTATCCATAACAGGTAAACAGTTAAAATTATTACAGATTGTGTATTTCTATTGCCGCTGTAACAACAAATAATAAAATAAAGTTAAAAACTAAAAGGGTTTTTTAATGTTTTTTCTAAATAAAATTTTCTTACTGCATTGGGCTGTCATTGTTTAGAGCTCATCGAATAGATCGATCGAGATCGAGTCGAGTACAAATATAATATAACTTTTTTTTTATCTTCAAAACTAAACAAACAGTGGGCCGTAAAAGATGGCAGTTTTACACCATTTTTACACGAGCTCTATCCCAACAACTAAAGAAGTTAGGAATTTGAAACTTCTGTATATCATGTAACATATAATGTATTTAAACAACAAATACTAAAAACACCAATTCATATGGTATTTTGTTTAAATATGGACGATTTTCTGCAACTGCAAAAAACTATTTTGTAATTCACAGTATCATTGTGATATACGAACCTATAGAAAAATATTCTTCGTTTAGTATTTTCATTTCAACTCGCACTTGACTTGTTGTGTCATTTACATTAGGCGTCATCATCTTCAATGGTTAAAGAAAGACTTTACATAGTAGATATACGTATATTATTTTAGTGTATATTTTAATTCATATTTAAAACGTTTTCATCCCTCGCTTTCTTCCTCTCCCACCCTTAACAACATAAGCTTTTCATTACTTCCACTGCGCATTTCACTTCTTACCGTCTTACTTAAGGAAACACCGGCTCGAGGGGAGAGCCAATCAGGAGCGAGCTCTTTAAAACCATCCCCGCGTCATAAGCCATTATAACACCCTCTTTAATATTAATATTTTCCACATTTACGAGCACGATAATTGTCAGCCATATTAAAAGTTAGAAACACGTGGTGGACCGTGTGTGGGGCACTAATGCTCGTGTTGTAACGTGGAAACGTTTATTAATTTTTTAGGGGTGTCACTTTAATTTTTTTTCATATTAGTTACATGATTTTGCAGTTATGTAGGTAGCGTAATATTTGATGTGAAGTATGGGTTGTTTAGTTGAGGGTGATATGGAATAATAAGGTACTGTCATTTTTTAAGAGGCCCTATACGAAAGTTTATTGTGCCAAGTTTTAATGCACCATATGAAAGATCAATTCGTCCCAACTGCGGAACCGTTCATTGTGTTTTTTCAGGAAATGGATTGATTTAGAACTTAAGTTTATTTCTGTTGTTTTAATATTATGAACGAGAGCTCTAATTTAAAGCAATGCTTTGCCCATTAAAATTTTCTCTAAAATTTGACTAAGTTAATATTTTTTACTCAAAATTTTTATACTAGTGGTAAAAAGTGACGCTTACATTGTATACACGACTTTCACAAGAACACATTGTAATTTTTTCATTCTCTTTAGTCGTCAAAACGATTCGTAAATATGTGATATTCTAAACCTATTACAGCAAAAAATCACAAAACAGTCGCTGTTTTAAGTCGATTAATCAAAATTAAATAATAAAATAAAAAAAGTATCTCATTCATTAGATCATAATTGAAATGATATTTCATGTTGTGCAATTAAAACTTATAGAATACAGTATTTCAACTGTAAAATCACGTAAATCGGCGAAATCGGCATTTCATGTACAGCCTCTTAAGCTGATCGTCTAATCATTGGATTGGATAAATGGTTGAAGGGCAACAGTCACAAAACACAAAAAGATTTTCGTACCTCAAATAATATGAGAAATTATTTTAGATTTTTTAAAAGTAATTAGTACCTGATACTACCTAATATGTTGGCTACCACAATTTCGCTGGGTGGTCAGAAGGCCCAAAAACTTACAACTTCTACAACCTTAGAGTTAGAATATCAGAAATGTCCAGTTAGAATATCACGTTGTGTGTTCATGTAAAATATTAATGAGCCAGCGACAGATCTTGCTCGCAGGGGAGCCGATTCCAACAACCAGCTAGCTAGACGGGTCATCAGATTTCTTCAAATTAATCAGTAACCTTTTTGTTTTCAGTGCCGCTGGTGCGATGTGCGACCGGACCGGCTTCGGGTCGTCCATGGGCCACTTCTCCATGGGCCCCATGTCCGCCATGGGCGCCATCGGGTCCATGGGCTCAATCTCCGCCATGAACGGGCCCCAACAAAAGAAGATTCAGGAGGAGCACATAAAGAGACCCATGAACGCTTTCATGGTGTGGTCGAGACTACAGAGGCGGAAGATTGCCCAGGATAATCCGAAGATGCATAACTCGGAGATTTCGAAGAGATTAGGTGAGTTCTTTTAATATTTGATTTTTCCTGTATTTTTTTTTTCGGTGGTGTTTGCAATATCAGAAAACTGGAGTCATCTCGCCGCTGATGTGTCCTCCATTTAACAGTTTTACTTTTTAAGGTGGTTATTATAGACAGGAATCCATTGATAAAGCATGGGAAGAATAAATTCGTTGGATCGTTTTAGGGTTGATTTTCCAATCGTCAGATAAGTTTTATCAGACGAATAAAATAATATGGCAGTTTGACAGCTTTTGCATAGAAAATATTATGTCAAACTGCCATTTTTATTCTACAGATAAAAGTTATCAGAGGAGCTCGTGGCTAAGTAATAACAGCCGCACGGGTCGATCCATCAGGTTAAGCTACGCTTGCCCGGGTTGGTCTGTGGATGGGTGACCATCTTTTCATACCGAGACTCCTCCGTGCCTCGGAAAACACGTTAAGCCGTTGGTCCCGGCTGTCATTCGAGGATCTTTGACAGTCGTTACGGGTCGTCAGAAGCCCGGAAGTCTGACAACCAGTCTTACCAAGGAGTATCGTATTACCCAGTAACTGGGTTGTGGAGGTCAGATAGGCAGTTGCTTCATGTAAAATACTGGTATTCAGCTGCATCCGGTTAGACTGGAAGCCGACCCCAACAATGTTGGGAAAAGGCTAGGCAGATATAGGTAGATAAAAATTATCAGGCGATTGAAAAATTAGCCTTTAGTAATGTTACCATGAATTTGGCTGGAAAATCAATACACAGTGAAACATCTCCGCATATAAAGGATTTTGCAAAATATTTTATGTCAATAAGTACGAGCATAGTAAATAATATGGCCGTGTTTCAACATATGTAAAACATTAACGCTGTTTGATCATCTCTACAAACATGCCTAGTGTATGATATTGTGTACTGATCTTATTTGAATGTAGATCGTAATATATGACGGTTATTTTAGAAGGGAAAAGGAGGGGGAGTCTTTCAACATATGTTTTAACGTTTTTGTTCTGTTGTATGTGAATGATATGAATAACTTGTTACAACACAACAAGTCATGTTATTTAGTTCACCCAAAACTTTGTATATAAAACAAGTGGTAACTTAAATAACGCACAACCTATTAAGGTGTCATTGTACTCATCATTATGAACAACTTTTACTATAGGACCAAACGCGAAAAAGAAGCAGCAGTTCCCTACATTTTGACGAGTTATGCGAGCATAAATGTAGGGAACAGCTGAATTTTTTTTCGATTTCAGGTTAGTCCTATAGTAAAAGTCGACCTACAATGACCCCTTTAGAGGTTATGCGTTATTTAAGTTACACTTTGTATAATTTTATGAACACCTTCTGTAGTCTTGTGCAAAAGGCTGCACCGGTGAACGTTGGCAGACCAAGACAAAGAAGAGTTATCTTTAACTAACATACCTCCACGAAGAATATTTCAATTACAGCAACACCGAATCAGATCAAACAAACCCGTAACACTAAGCACGATTTACCGTTTCTAAATTAACGTTGTGAGTAACAGAACACCTTTGTATTACAAGTATAGTAATATACAATTACGTCACTCCTCTAAGACGCCATTGTTTCCCACAATCCATTAAATTCGGCACAAGTAAATTACTATTATGCTAAGCGATGGATCCCACTCTGTAGTTTGTAAAGGGCTCATTTTGATTGCAAATTGATCATTCTGGGATCTCGTCTGGATTATGATTTATTGAATCAATTTAATATTAATTTACGAATTGAGAAGTTGTTACGTTGGTGGTTGTTTGACAGTATTGTCTAGCTCATTGTCGCTGTTGTCCCTTGAGCTAAGTTAAGATGACAAGCGCTTGATGGGTATGCTGTTGCATTATTGTAAGCTGATAATGTCTAAAAGTATTGCCTAGGTATTTGTAATTGTAAATTGATCGAATCAAATATGAAGAGATCCGTAGGAGAACCAAGGTAGCCGACATAGCCAGAAGAATTACCAAACTTAAGTGACAGTGGGCAGGGCACATTGCTCGCAGAACAGATGGCCGATGGGGCTGATAGGTTCTGGAGTGAAGACGTAACGTTGGAAGGCCTCAGCAAGGTGGACCGATGACCTTGTGAAGGCCGCAGGTATACTCTGGATGCGGGAAGCACAGAACCGGTCGAATGATTTGTATTTGAACATTTTAAACGTAGCATTTCAATACGAAGGCTTAAAATACCACCTAATTTAAACTTGCTCACACTATATTGGGTAAAGTTCAGAGCACTACCGAAAACAGCTTGAAAACAAGTTAAGCCCGACATCCACTCGCGAACAGTCCATCGCCCTTCCACAGAAACGAGTCGAAAACTCAGCACAAATTAAAAATAAACTCCAACCTAAAGACGAAAGAAAAAAAATGGCCGCAATCAGCCAACAGAAGCTTACACAGCGGGGTATTCTCGAAAATAATCAACAGCTCAAATGTAAGCACAGTTTCGTATTCGAAATTTAAAAACGCCCAGAAATAGGGATGGGAGGACATGAGCGGAAGAGTATGGAAATACGAGCAAAACCGGCCACGGCCATTCTGGCGGTGACGGCGAGAGGAAACGACATTTTCTATTTTTTCCCCCTCGGCTTTTTTCAACTCGGCCCGTGCGATGCGGTGTGTACTCGGTTTTAGACACCTATTTGTTAATATTGAAGATGGGGTTTTTTTATACGGTACGGTGTTCGGTTTTTGAATTGAAAGAATATATTTTTAATAGAAGTATAAAATGATACGTTTACGGCATAGTTAAGGACTGAAAATCAACAATAGGGATCTAGTTTTTCAAAAGCTTTCCTAACCTACACACGCTGCTGAGCTAATCCTTATATATATCATTCTTCTGTACGTGTGTTTGTCACCTTACTCCTCCTAAACGGCTTGATCGATTTGGATGAAATTTTGTGTGTATATTTCAATAGGTTCCTGGATGGTTTGAAAACACCATTTAACCCGGTAGGTAGCGCTGCTAAGGTGGTACGATGTTCGCCGGATCAGCTAGTTTCATACAAAAACGTAACGCTTTCATTAGGAAGTTAGGGACTATAGTCAGCCATCGTTCTGGAGCGTGTCAATTGTATTGTAACGAGATAATGACAGTATTTTGAACCGCATCCAGACTTAGACATCTTCATTCGCCTAAATTAATATTACATCCACATCCCTCTTCGAAATTCACCGAACAGCCAACGCCATCTATTGTCGAAAGAAAACAACGTGTTCAATATTAGTTTTTCCTTTTGCAAGTGAAGCGAGGGCGACAAGGCTTTAACGTAAAACTGGTATTGTCCTGTTCAAATACAGGGCATGCATTATTCATAGTGGCACGTTTTCGTCTTGCGTTTTGTGTCGTATGTTTGGATTATAGAGGGTGGGGATTAAAACGAAGGTATTTTTCCTTGTGACGTCTTGAAGACTTTTTGATAGTAAGTAAAAGTGAATAAAAAATTAGAGATTTTAGAAAAAATCCTGATTTTTTACATAATCGAAGGTTCACGGCCTATTTGTATTAAGCGACATCCTGGCCGATATTGAGTTATTTTTATCATACCTACCTGCATTAAAAAGCCAAAAACGTAAATAACGGAGATAGACACTATTGATTATTAACCGTCGATAGGCCACTTTTCGTAAAAAAATATTGATACTCGTACTTTTTTACGATGTTCTTTTTCCGAATAATGAAACTTTGAAATGCTCTCCTCTAAAGTTCTAAACATGTCGCTTACCTAATACAAATAGCCCATGAACCCTCGTATTATTTAAAAAATGTAAGTAGGTACTTAAGCACTTAGAGTAAGTATAAGTTTTGGAATAAGTTATTACTAATAAACCCTCCTCCTTCTAATCTCTCTCCTTCTAATGAATTTTAACATAAATTATAGTTCGCGTCACGTAGGTCTGCCGCTCTGAAGTAGGTTACAAATGACTGCGCAGTAGTCAATATCATCAACATCATCATCATTTATTGCATTCATATAGTTTACAAGTTGCTACAAATATACATATAGGTTTCATACATGAACCCTGCTAGAGCACAGCAATATAAATAGAATAGTTTAAAGTGCTACACTGTCACAATAATAACCACTGCGCTAGGCGCCCCCGAAGTATGCGTAGTTCATACAAAAGAAATACCAAAATAATTTGTAAATCAAACATATTCCTAAGGCAGTGTGTATTTATTCCGATTGGATTACAGAATACCTAGATTCCCAAACATATATTTTGAAAGGACACTGATTTGAAGACGAGATATGAGGAATTTAAAATTTCTATAAGAAACTTATTTTTTCATATTTCATGTTTACATAAATCAATGTTCTTATTTAGTCCTCGAGAGATTTTTGGAGACTGTTTTTAAATTTATTTTCGTACTCTATGTCCTTAATTGAATTTGGCAGCTTATTATATATTTTCACGCACATGGCTAAAGGTCCTAAATGGAACATAGTCAATTTTGAGCTTGGTAAGGCTAATTCATTTTTGTTTTGGCGTCTAACACTGCGATGTTGTGGGCGAAGGTCCTTAGTGAATGGGAATAGTGACTGGTGTTTTCTTACAATTTTGCTAACTTCTAAAATGTAGATACCAGTTAGTATAAGGACCTTGTATTTTACAACGAATGGCTTGCAGCTTTCTGTGCTATTATATTGGCAAGAATTCGTATACATTTCTTTTGTAGAACAAAAAGTCTATCTTTGTCTACGCCATTTCCCCACACCACGATTCCATAATTTAATACCCAGGAGTATGCGTAGGCATAGGATGCTGATAGGGCTGTTTTAAAATCGGTGGCTCGTAAAACTCCTGCAAGGCATACCTACATAAAGCTGGCTAGTTTTTTTTTTTGCCAATGTATCTATATGGGCTTTCCAGTTTATATTGGTATCTACAGCCAAACCTAACAGTTGCATTGCATCTTTATGTTGTTGTATGAGTAATTGATATCCAATTTGCGTTTTTGTTATGGTCTGTATTGCAGCCTTAGCTTTGTTTTTCAAAATTTAATTCTAAGTTTATAATCTTTTAACCATGCTATTACTTTGAAGAGCTTATCGTCTAGACTTAAGTTTAAGTTTTCTGTATTGGTGTAAGGAAAAATGACAGAAATATCGTCAGCAAATAAAATACTTTGAGCGTCAATTTCTTTAGGGAGGTCATTAATATAAAGTAGAAAAATTATCTATCTAAAAATAAAAATAAGTATCTATACTTAAACAGCAGCGCGCCGTGCGATGCGCATCGGTAAGTCTGGTTTCAGAGCGGCAAAGTCACGTGACACGTACTATACAGTCGGTACTGTCCTTGATCTCTATTCTTTTCACCTAAAATACCTAATAGGGGGCCTGTTTTTTAATCAGAAAACACACCATACGTAAGTTCTGACATTTCTCAAATTGTTGTGAAAATTATACTCTTCGACATCAAATCAATAATTCTAATCAAAAATCTTTCTACCCCTCAATTAAAGACAAAACACACAAAACATGAGATATCGTATTCCCCAAACATGTGTAAACGCATCTGCGTTGTGCGCAACCTGTCGACAAAACGCGCATTGTTTACTGATCGCGCACAAATAAGTGCGCGTTTTGTACTTACGTCAAATCAATCGTTATGTCGATCGGTTCAAAGGTACGGTGCACAATGGCGCGAAAGTTTTACCGTGATTCAGTGTGTCAATGGATGGCGAGTGGGATCGCGAACTTGTTGGTTCAATGTGTAGAACTGTTGACTGCTTTGTCACAGATAAAATTAATAATTTTTTACTGTCTAGATACAGGTTTCTTCCTAGTTTAAGAGACAGGGTTCATTATTTTTTGTATGCATAGACCTTTTTTTTTGTAAACCTAAATCTCCTGCTCACAAGCTATGTTTTTATGCTTATTCTATTGTAGGTATTGATTTGTTCTGAACTGTGTCTGTGTGTATTTATTTTGGATAAATAAACAAATTTATTATTATTATTATTAGCTATGAATTAAGAAAATTTATTCTAACAAGTTTCGCAACATTTGATTTATATGAGATATTTTGAAACTTTTATAAGAATTTTAAAAAGACAGACTTGTATTGTCAAAGGACCACTGAAGTACTAAAGCGTTAAGTGATTAAACGTTGTTGCAAAAGATTATTGGTCTTACTAAATAAGGCATCATTGTGTTTACAGCTGGCTTGTTCATATTGGCAGCTCATCAAATGACTCGGGTATCGCAATTTACTGTACTATGACTTTCCAAGAATCCCATAAATGCCTGTAGTTAATACAAGAGGGAAAATGGGTTAATGACCGCTGGGCCATTCTTATCGCACCGCTGAACCTCGTTGTTAAGGAAAATTTCATTTGACAGGCTTTTTATCTTCTTAGCCTTAGATAAGTGTGCTAACCTTTCACCACCTTCTGATATGTTGCTTAATCTGGCTGAAAATTCCATACAAATTCTTATGAAACAGACTTTTTAACATTATACCTACCTAATAATTATTTTGTACGATTATTAGTATATAAAATGAAGTTTTAATGTGGGTCGGGAAGAGGATTTTTCCATCAGGAATCTTTCAATAGGCAAAAGGCTCGCTTTCTATTACATGGGACTTAAACATAACTGGCGAAATGTGGGTGTATTTACTGTAGGTAAACCACTTTGGGATAAGACGGTTCTATTTGGCTTATAACAGGAGAGGAGGTTTCATGAGGTAATTAATGATTTTTTTTTAACCCTTAGAATATTTCATTTTACAGATAAATCTTTTTTATCCAACTAATTCATAAAAGGGTCGGTAGATGGCGTTCAAAGGTGTGGAGAACCAAGTTGAAACCTTTTTACGTTAAAACATCTTTTTTTTTTAATGTTAGCCGGCACCCTTTTATTCCAAACGTCTAGCCTTTCGAGGAATACTGGCGTGATGTTATATCATGTATAAAATGAAGAAACGGTTTACCGGCATTTGTTTTTTACCACACAACATGCTCAATTAATTGCTGACCATCCTACACCCCCGTATGTCACATATGTTTGTTTTCATCAGTGTCTGATGCATACCCTTAATAGTTTACACGTAGGGGCGTTGCAACCCAGTTAATATTAATTAAGGTAGGGAGTGGGCCATTGTGTGATGTGTAATGGGGGTCCAACTATCGCCTGGTGTCGTGTACTTGATGACTATGTAATGCATATTAATTGTAAGTTCTAAGTCACTTGTGTTGGTTAGCTGTAAGGATTTTATGTCACTGCTATTACAGTTCAATTTGATACGTAAAATGCTGAAAGAAACTGTATCAAAGTGAGGAATTGGAACTATTGAGTCTGAATTGGCGTCAAAGATATCAATTGTCCGACTATTTGTGATACAGACAGACTCAATTGAATCAACAATTACCTACAACAAAGTCTATTCAGTATTTCAGCTCCTATATGCTAGTGAGTTGAAGACAACAGGAAAATCGACAATGATGACAAATACAGAGGAATCTGTGGCTTATACATCTGAACATAGCTAAGACCAACATATTTCCTCTCCAATATTACACGATCATCATTATGAATCCCTGTACTTTTAAAAGCTAAATAAATAATAATAATTAAAAAAAAACCGACTTTAAAAAAAAAGCACTACAAAGCAAAAAATAACTTTAATTTCGCAAGTCTGGGGATTAATATTTTAGTTTTTGCCACCGAATTAAAGTTATTTCTCAATTTGTGGAAGACGGTTGTTTTGTACCAACCAATTCGTATACCTAAAGGTACTTGCTTGCTATGTTAGCAACAGTGACAGGAACTTCATCAAGCGTCAGCACATCATCAAGATACCTCCACAAATTGGATTAAATACGTATTATCGAAGCTAACTCAAAAACTACCCAAGCAATGTTAATACCTACAATTTATATAAAAAATAATCATCAAAATCAATTCATAATTGGCGGAATAATCGCGTAACAAATATACAAAAAAAACATACGGTCCGACTGAGAACCTCCTTCCTTTTTTGAAGTCGTTTAAAAATGCCTTTATTGAGGTATGCTGTGTACTGCGACAATCATTAATTCAGTACTGTTGCATCGATGGCTTTCAGATAGGACCTCGTGAAACCACAAACACCCATCAGACTGAGTCAATTATTAAAAAAAAACGTTCCAATTATTTCCACATCCGCCATTTTGTGAACAACGAACTCACACGAACCTTTCCGTCACCTCAACATAATTATAGACACACATGACATTAGCGCCCCATTCCCCATCTTTCAAGAAATGAATACCACGACAGTTGCCTCATTGTATTACATAACAACGACACATAGCTAATACCTAATTTACGTCGATTTTCCTCGCTCCAACTATCGTAGGCGTATCGGAGTTTTTTCCACACTTTTTTGTTTTCAAACCTTTTTTGTTAGATGCAAGTAATTACAGACTACTATTGGATATTTTGGAACGAGTACAACCGGGGCACGGCCAATCGTAGAACCGGGACGAATCTCCACAAAGAATTCTCTTCTCATATAAAACTTAGACTTTTTTACTGACAAAACAGTGTATAGTCCGCACAAATAACCTATACTCTTTGTAAAGAATCTATTAAAGTGATACTATAGTAAATTTTGTGAGAATGACTCTTCCGTTTGTAGTCCGGGAGCTCATCTATTATAAGTAACTGATACAAATTGCATAATACTTTTTTATTCTGTCGAAAAGGATGAGTTATTCATGTCTCGACTGGTTTTGTGTTTAAATTGATTTAAAAGGTTATTGTACTTTTGATGTCCGGTATTGATGCCGTCTTTAGATCTGATAGGAGATGCCATGTTTTTTACTAATTAACAACTAGTTTTTTGGTCGTATTCGAGATTTGGATGTAATCTAACGTTATGACGTTCTTCTTTAAAGGTGTACTAGAGGTTTTTGTTGACACAGAAGCCTTGCTTGCTTTGTTCAATTGATCATCACAGTTGCTACTTTGAATTAAAGCTAATTTCAGCACGTGGTACACAACACGTATTGGTCTGTTGGACAATTGTCTAAGTACCTAGGTACCGTAAAGGTTTCAAGCAATGGGCAACCTTATATTTTACTGGCTGACATTCTATCGCTCTATCAAATATGGAACTACCTTTTAAATAAATAAAACCGGTCAAGAGCGAGTCGGACTCGCGCACCAAGGGTTCCGTACCATCATATAAAAAAGTGTGTCATTTAGAGACATCGTTGTATTTCCTTCCTTCCTGTGATTTTTACATAAACTTCTATCACACAGAATAATTTCAGATTTTTCTGTATGCTAAATTCGAAGAAAAAAGTTTTTTTTTTTTAATTTTTGCATCAAAAGTCGAAAACCATGTGGCCTAAAAAAATGAAAAAAAAATGTTTGAGATTGTGCAAACTGCGCTCTTTCATATGATACCCTTCATGCCTTAGTAGCCCTACTTCAAATTTTTAAGACCCCCTTTCAGTTCCTGGTGCAAAAAAAAAGTATTTCTTTCTTATATGAAAAATAGTTGGGCAACCGTCATATAAAACTATTCCAAATTTCAAGTTGATTGCATTAGTGGTTCTTGAGATATCCAGCTATGACAGACAGACAGACAGATTGAGTCGACGCAACATAAGGAAAATTTTACCATTTTGGTACGGAACCCTAAAAACGCAGTCCTAGTTATTTGTTTTAGAACTTAAGTTAGTCTGAAGAGACGGTAAGATAGGATCGTTTTATGAAGTGCGCGATTGTCGAAGATTGTATTATTACAACATAAAATATAACTAATAATTCATTCATTTCTCCTTTCGCAGGTCTCAGTTCTCCTTCGCAAGAAATTTCTTAAGAAATAAGCAGTACCTTTGTACTTCTAATTATAATTATATATTTTATTATGTATTTGTCTGTGTGTACATAAATGATAAAATAAATAAATAAAAACTGTTTACAGTTGTACTCATAGAGTTTAATGTTTGGGGTAGGTATTTAATTTCGGGGCAATGCTAAGTTTAGGTACGATGGCCTCTCTCTTGAAAAAAGAACGGTACCGAAATCCTGGAAGCTTGCAAATGTACAACCAGTGCCCAAAAAAGGCGACCGTGCAGATCCTGCCCATTACCGTCCGATCGCCATTACCTCCATTCTGTGCAAAGTTTTGGAAAGGGTACTGAACAATAAGTTGCTGAACTACCTTGAAGACAATGATCTCCTCAGTGACCGTCAATATGGCTTTCGCCGCGGACGGTCAACTGGCGATCTTCTTGTGTATGTCACGCACTGCTGTGGCGAAGCCATCGAGAAACACGGCGAAGCACTGGCTGTATCGCTTGACATCTCGAAGGCCTTTGACAGGGTCTGGCACGCTGCTCTGCTCAGCAAGCTTCCTGCTTATGGCATCCCAGCTGATTTTTGTAGCTGGATATCAGATTTCCTTAGTGAACGGTCGATTAGAGTAGTTGTTGATGGCTGCTCTTCTGACCTTGTGGCTGTTGATGCCGGAGTTCCTCAGAGGTCTGTTCTCTCTGCAACTCTTTTCCTGCTGCACATCAATGACCTGCTTCGGCCTGGTATTGTTGGGTACGCAGATGACAGTACAGTTTCAGAGAGATACTTGTCCAGAGCAAAAACCAGCGGGGCCGAAGTTCGTTCCTTGAGAGAGGCCATGGTAGAGCGGACAGATTTGACCTTAAGCTTTGTCTCCCAGTGGGGTGATGATAATCTGGTCTCTTTTAACGCCACCAAAACGCAGGCGTGTCTTTTTACCGCTAAAAAGAGTCGTTTCGCCCAAACTCCTACTTTACGGGGTACATCTGTTCCTGTAACTGATCGACTTGAGCTCCTAGGCATGGAGTTGACATCTGGTCTCAACTTCGGCGCCACCATCGAGTACAAGGCCCAAACTGCGGCCAAGAAACTGGGCATCCTAAATAGGGTGAAGCGATACTTTACGCCTGGACAGCTTTTAACCCTTTACAAAGCGCAAGTCCGATCCTGCATGGAGTATTGCAGTCACCTTTGGGATGGATCAGCTAAGTACCAACTCGCCGCGCTTGACTCGGTGGAACGCAGAGCTAAGAGGCTCATTGGCGACGTAAAACTGGTGGATGCCAAGCTTCATAGCTTGGCTCATCGCCGCAAGGTTGCCTGCTTGTCGGTCTTCTACAGATTGTACTTCGGAGAGTGTGCCCGAGAACTCCACGACCTCATTCCACCGGCCCCCTTCTACCACCGGACATCTAGACGCACTGCCAGTTACCATCCCTACCTGGTTGCTATTCCACCAATTCGCACTAAGCGCTTCCAAATGTCTTTTATAATGCGCACAGCAAAAGAGTGGAACTCACTACCTGCGTCTGTATTTCCGAACGTATACAACCCTAATCTATTCAAAGTGAGAGTGAACAGGCTTCTTCTGGGTAAGCTCACTCCATCGTCGACTTTGTCTCTGTCACCTCTGACCTAGACTAGAGTCAAGAGCAAACCCATCACAAATAAAAAATAAAAAAAAAAACGATGTGTTTAAAGACATCTTTTGTCTTTTTTGACTGTAAAAAGCTTTTTAAGTTTTTCTTTACAAAAGCAGTCTGTAGGTTCGCTACTGGGGTTTTCATTAAAAAAAAAAAAACACTGGCAATGCAATTGACCACTATTTAAAAGGTTTTCATTAAAAATTAAACACAAGTGACTGAATATTTACTTCGATTCAATATAGCTACGACGTAGCACCAAAGTGCTGGTAGGTAGGTACTGTAAAAAGAGCTCGAGATACCTTTTACTTTCTCGGGATCTAGACTACTCAAATGATGAGCTGTTCACGTATAAAACTTTTCTATATTATTTATATTTCAAAACCAACGCGCCTATATAACCTAACCCTAGGGGGCTGCGCCTCGCTGACGTCTCCCTAGAACAAACTCTAAACGCTTTATATCCAAGTGGCCGTTCGAATGTCATAGATACTGGCAGTAGATAATATACGTATAAGGTTGCCCATTGAATGAATCCTCTACAGTACCTACACTACCTATCAAACTCTTTACTCGCTTAAGATTTTATGTATTTACCTACCTGTATGTCCACGATATTTTTTCATTTGATCATGACGTGTACTTGCTAATCCCGTTCAAAGTAAGTACAACCATTCCTGATAAAAAAAAAAAAACGAGACAAGATTACAATGGACTACCTAAGAAAAATTGCCCGTACTTAAATTCTACTTTTCCATACAGGAAAAACTCGTAACAATAAACCTACTTCAGTCTGTAACCAGAGATTGATGTTAGTTTAAAAACGCTGTCTAGTACAAACGTAATAGGTAGTATGTGCTTGAAACGGGGCGCTTATCGCTCCGTCGCAGGCACTCCGCCCTGCCGGGGGTGTTCGCAACAAAAATACTGTTGTTTCCTTATTGTTGCTGACTGTTGTCGTTGTTGCCGGCAAGGGCCCCCGTTGTTTGCTGTTGTTTAATTACCAGCGTTTTTGTGACGCTGTGTAAACGATGTTATATTTTTGTTGAGTTGAGCTCCTGGTCTAGTGGGTTATTCTTTTTGATGGCTTAATTTGTTGAGTTAAATAAAGCCTCAATAGTGTCTGGGTAGATTGTGTGTGAGTTTTTATTTAAAGTGCATAAACAACCTCGTGTAAGCTTATAAATAGGTTCGAGGTCTACAACCACAGGATAAAAACTTCACCTTTAACAACTATGTAGATATCTTTGAACATATACAACACCTTACATTCAACGCTGTATGAACTCCTGGAACTAACAAGAACTAGCGCAATATCCGAGCTCGATGCAACAACGGCACAAGTTTAATACCCCAACAAAAGTACAACTATCAAACCTAATCCTTCAAGCGACACCCCTCGAAAAAAATCTATTAACATTTATTTTTATTTAATAAAATCATGACCTAAATACCGTTTCTTACCATTTCAATTTTACGGACGGTGGGTGGTAGGTGCTCCTTCGCCATGCGTCTTTGTAAACCGCCCCCAACTCCTGGTTCTTCCTCCCTCCCCGTCCTCCTTCTCCCCGTTTCACCATTGTCGCACGGCACACAAGCTTTCAGAGTAATGAAGAGCATTTTCGTCCGATTCTGAACACAATAGCCTCTTTAATACTAGGTAGAGAGGAAACTTCTTTGTTGACGAGAGTATTGTACCTACCGTGTGTGTTTGGTGTATGCTTTGTTTTTTGTTATGTTTGTTCGCGTGATTGTTGCTAACAATGCTGTTATGTAGGTATCATCTGTCTAATGTTAGGTGTTTGATGTTTTGTGCGTGTCCTAAATTTAGAGGTGGTATTATGTAGGGGTATAATGAAGGAAAGCGTAATACTTGTATCTATTTTTTGGCCAAAGAATCAGCATTGCCATATTCACCATACAACGTGGCTATGCTACCAACCTTTTACGCACTTTTCCTGTTGACAGCAATGTGGATATTGGACAAATTTTTTGACGCCCTATGATTCTTTTCACTCTTTATATACATGTACATATTATTATTATTATTTTAAGTATGTTACTTTATATATCAGGTATGTAAGGAAACATAATATTCTGAAATTTACAGAAAAAAAAAATTATTTGGACATTTTTGATGATTGGTACCGAAAATCGTGTTAGGACAGAGAGAGCTAGGCCCTTATTACTACTATAACTTTGGTATTTTCAAACTCATATGCTAGAAATATGGACTAAATAAGCCTCAAATTCTATTTGGGTTCAGAGAAATCTCATACCTATTTTCTGTACAATGAGAAGAGCCGACACAATCGTGTTCCTTTCAATGGAAATGAAAATATCGGAAAGGAAATCAATAAATATCTGTCACATGATAAAATGACAATGTTATTCTCGATAAGAAATAAGTACTTACTGATGTGCTGTTCCCAGAAATATTGGGCACATTGTGTAGTTCTTAGTACATATCGTTTACTGGTAACCCCAATTTTCCTAATATATTGAGAAACTTTAAGTACATCACTATTTGTACGGAAATTGTATCTTCCGTGAACTCATATAATTCCAAGTTTAAAAAATGCGGAAAAATAGATTCACGATCTGAAAGATTTAATGAGAGCATAAATTAAACGCATTTCCAATTTCTCAATTCCATTTAAACACAAATAACTAATAACCATTTATACCTAATTCCACAACTGAATACCGGACAATCATTGTTCAGTGTTGCCATCCCATTGTCATTGTTTTCCCATAACGAACGGGCGCTGTAGGAAATAATTATTGTGTAGTGGCAACACTTTAGTAGTATCGACACGTGCGTATTGTTGCTACGATTGTTAGTGTTGCCGTTAATTAAGAATAAATAAATACCTGCGGGGTTGGTAGAGCGAAAAATGTGGGGATCGAATTGTATAGCAAGGATGTGTCTGTAATGTCATAAAATATATGAACAGGGCCTTTTGTGAGTGTAAATATTGAAAGTATTGATAGCGGTCTTAATAAAGTTTATTACTTGTAAATAATTTTATTGTGATTATTTTCGATATTATCTGAAATTCAGATGTAATGAGAAAGTAGTACACATATTTCGAACCTTCGGAGGTATGTTTATATTTAATAGTGTTGATAGTTAGGAGTATTTTAAAAATTTACTTTGTCTTTTTATTAAAATATCGTCACCGCAATGTAACCGCCCTTCGGAAAGGAAGTTTATTAGATTTCTACCGTGATTTTTGAGCAATTTTGTTGTTCTTTTACGTATTAAGTGGTGGAGAACAGTTATTAGTACCTATAGTTTATAGAGGCCTCGCTTTTCGCAAGTTTTTCTTACCTATATAAATAAAGCCCCAATTCTGAAGCAAGTTTTTCACAAAATGAGCGACTACATTTTTTCGAGCTCGTGGATTGACTACTGTAGTACAGAAGCAAATGAAATGGAAAATATATAATAAGATCTCTTAAATAGTAGTTTCGTTCATAGCAGCCTCAGAATGTTGAAATATGTATGGATTATCTATAAAAAAAAATCCCATTCAAAACCGTAAAACTACTAAAAACGCTTTAAATTAAATGTTAATTTCTCTTTACAACATTAAAATTATTACGTAAAATTTATACCAGAATAAACGACAGTTCATAAGACATTAAAATTTCATACTAAAAAAATATATATTTAACCATATATTTGCCTGCTGTCGCTGAAAACCAGCGCTGAGGCTCTGTCTCGTATGGGGTCGCGGCATTATGCTGAGCGACGGCCGTTTTGCGTGAATGTGACGCATATTTTCCCCAAACTTGTTCTTTAATTATTTTATTTTGTTATTTTATTTCTTTGCGCCATGTTTATCGCAAATAAACGTATTTTCTTTCTTTCTTTCTTTCTTCTATTTATTTATTTAACCATTTATGTACACACAAATAAATAGACAAGAATAAAGTCACAGAAAAATACGTACAAAGGTGATGCTTATTTCTAAAGAAATCTCTTCCAGCATACCTGCGATAGCACAGAGGATAAAAAGAGATGTAGACACCGTGTGTAAAAATTTAAAAAAAAAATACATAAAATGTAAAAAAAAAATACTTAGCAAATAAAACATACAATAAATACATAAATACCTACATACTTCTAGAATAAATATCACTAAAATAAGTAATAACTATGACGAAATAGAAAGATAGTGTTCTTTCACTCTTCTTTTAAATACTGCAACAGTTTGGCAGTCCCTAATGTCAGGTGGAAGTGAATTCCATAACCGAACCGCGTGCACAGTGAAGGAGTAGGAGTAGAAGTCGTTGGATATACCTATAATAAATAAATAAATAATATCCTGGGACATTTCACACACGGTCATCTGATCCCAAACTAAGCAGAGCTTGTACTATGGAAACCAGATAACTGATATACTACATACACTACTTTTTTTTTGTTTGTAAATACATACTTATATAGATAATTACACCCCAGACTATTTCCTGGATGGGAATCGAACCCACGACCTGCGACATGATAAGCGGTATCTTAACCAACCACGCCAGCTGGCCTGTATATATATATATATATATTTATTTAGTATGAAATTGTTACATAATGCGATGCGTCGCAGTGCTATATAAATCGACAGACTAGGTACCATCAACGACTTTTGTGCATCACCCCCATAAAGGCGCTTTTCGTATGCACGGGCCAGTGGCTAACCCCGCCTGCATTGTTTTCGTCCACCGATAGCGCTTCGCAATAACGTCAATAAAATACGTGGGTCAACGACAGACTGATATATTAGTTAAAAAAGGGACATGGTTCATTTAAGGGTCATCGTTCTTAGGCGACATTCTTCGTTCATTGGTCAAACAAAAACAATGAACTTTAAAAAAACAGGTTCGTCCTTCATTTATTGGTAAAAAAGGCGTTGCAAGACCGCTGACTGTACCTATATGGAAGCAGCTTCCATATACCTAATCTGTCAAAACGCTATTTTGTTATAGGCCTCTTAATGTTAACTTAAAAGAATTACTGTCAAACTTATGCAAGCACAGCTAATCACACATACACAGTTATCATAATCATCATATAATGTTCCCATTGCTACAGGTCTCCTCTCTGTGAGAGGGACTGGGCCGCAATCCACCACGCGAAAATTATGCAAGAGATCCAGTCTATTTTAACCACTGACATTCGCAAACACATCGCCAACAATACACGGTAAGCTCGTCAGAAAAACTTTCACGAACCATAAGAATTACGTGTCAAACAACAAAAACATGCAGTAGCTATATTTACATTACAATTTAGCATTGTCTTAAAAACAATACTAAAGAAAATAAAATCTTACGCTCCACAGCTTTCAGACACAATGTGCACAGTGTTACACCTGTAAAGAAATTGTGACACTTGTGCGCTCAAAATGGAGGTGACAACCGTGCACTGTGGGCTGTTGGAAAGCTACTCGATATTGACAAAAGTATTTGTTCTACTGTGTTGAAAGGTTTGTTTTTCGCTTTGTCGTATGCAAATGAATGATGCAGTTGTAATTAGCTAATATTGAATGTGTGTTTTGTGTTCAAAACTGGTAGGCAATTGAACAAATAAGCCATGGAATCTGTTATTGTTTAAAGATTGCCGCAAGGTTGCCTGCTTGTCGGTCTTCTACAGAGCCCGAGAACTCCACGACCTCATTCCACCGGCCCCCTTCTACCATCGGACATCTAGACGCACTGCCAGTTACCATCCCTACCTGGTTGCTATTCCACCAATTCACACTAAGCGCTTCCAAATGTCTTTTATAATGCGCACAGCAAAAGAGTGGAACTCACTACCTGCGTCTGTGTTTCCGAACGTATACAACCCTAATCTCTTCAAAGTGAGAGTGAACAGGCTTCTTCTGGGTAAGCTCACTCCATCTTCGACTTTGTCTCTGTCACCTCTGACCTAGACTAGAGTCAAGAGCAAACCCATCACAAATAAAAAAAAAAAAAGATTCTGTTCAACGGAAAATAGTGTCACACGTTGCTGGTTTAATTAGGTGGTTAATTTAGTCTACAAGAGAACGATAAGGTTATATTATTTTTATAGTATCAAATAGATAAAAACATCGAAAATTAGCCTACCGGTAGGTAAATATACCTAGTCACTTCCAGTAGTTAGAAAACACAAGTAATTTGCTATGAGTCTAACCATAATCTGAAATCCAGTTTATTAATCGAACAAAGTTTATTTATTTTAGTACACTGCCAGATACCATCCCTACCTGGTATATTCCACCAATTCGCACTAAGCGTTTCCAAATGTCTTTTATAATGCTCACAGCAAAAGAGTGGAACTCACTACCTGCGTCTGTGTTTCCGAGCGCATACAACCCTAATCTCTTCAAAGTGAGAGTGAACAGGCTTCTTCTGGGTAAGCTCACTCCATCGTCGACTTTGTCTCTGTCACCTCTGACCTAGACTAGAGTCAAGAGCCAACCCATCTCGCATAATAAAAAAAAGTACATGGAGGACTTACAGCTAATAAAAAGAAACAAAAAGGAAACCATAGTCACCAGAGAGCCAATTTATACATCCTCACGTATAGACTTAGTTAGACAAAAAACACATTGCCTAAACTAAAATATAAGAAGCAATATAAATACTTGGTTAAGAACATCAATGTACTCTTAAATATATTAATAACACTTGAGCATTTCCATCAATGAATACTTAATTAAATCATTAATTAAATTACATAACAGGTCGCGTAATTACACACGCCCACCAGACGTACTTTTCCAACTATTGAATTTGTGAAAACCTATTCGATTCGAGCGCAGACAATGCTTGCAATGCCCGGTCACAATTGAATAGTATCAATCATTGTTCTCGATGCTTTGTTTGAGACCCAGTTAATCGACCTTTGCGAATTAAATTTATATTTAGATCGAGCGCTTTGATGTGAAACTGCACGGTGTGATAAGATTATGAATTATTGTTATCATAAACTAATACTTGTAGGACTTGATTTTGGCGTCGACTTTTCGTGACAAGGCACACTGTGCGACTTTTCCTAAAATTATTTTCTGCGAAATTAATCTGTGTTTGTATGTTAAGGAAGTGTAAGCATTTGATATATCTTACCCTCAAAGAAAATACAAAATAGTTTCTTCTCACGAGAAAAAAAAAAATAAAGCCGATTTTTCCGAACAATCCCGAAACCGTCAACGTAATTTTAATAGAACATTAGTCTTTTATACCATTGTCGTTACTAAGCACACGATCCTATCATCCGCGCCGACAAAAGATACGAACCCACCCCAAAGTATCGGCATAATAATGAGGAACCGGGAAAAACTTCTGTTGTGGAATGAAAAGCGCAAATTCGTCATTAGGCGGCGCTTTCCGCCATTGTTGTTCCTATCTCTTTCACTCTTAGGAACATTTACCCGCGTGAGAGAGAGACTACCGCTGGTCCTCGGAGCCGGATTGTTCCTTTCTATGTTAGCGACATTGTTTTCGCTTTTATACCCGGCTGAATTGGGATTGTCTTGTCTGTTTGAATGGACGATGGCGCCCCTCCACGGTGGATGAATACAACCTTCTATAAATGGGGGGAGACAAAGGGTTGGTCTCTTGAATCGCGCTGGGAGACAGGTCGTTGGTGCCTTCGATTATATTGTATCGATTCAATGCCATTGTTTCAGCAATGAAGGATGCTTAGGGCAAATTACTTTTCTGTTTTTGTTCTATGTTTTTATAGCTTATGTCCTTTAATATAAAGTATAATAGATAGGTACTATTAATGACATCAGGTTTCTATTCCTTTTTGTTGTTAATTAGATCTGGTCACGTAGGTACCTCATTTTATTAACACGCCAATTTTGAAATGCCGTAAAGATTTGGACTTCGCTCGACACGCTTAAAATATTGGCATAAAATATCAATGTGACATGGACGGATTGTTCATTACGTCTACGCCTGGTCTTCAATACAAATTCTTTTTGAATAAGAAACTGTCATCATCAGTAAAGAATATCACAAAAACTGATGGACTATTCAAAGTCGTTGGTTCAGTACCAGAACAGAGAACTTTATAATATCTAGTATTCGAATAATAAAGAAGATGAGTGCTAATGGCAATATTACACACTGTGCTGTCATGTGAATGGGGCGATAAAATACCAAGTTGCAGCCGTTTGGAGACCTGTTAGTGAATATGTCACTTATGTGAGCGCGAAAACTTACGAAACTGTTTAAAAATTGTACGTGGGCTCACACAATTCACACCCACGTAAAATTGTTGGTTAGCGTAGTGTAAACAGTTTCAGAATAGGTTTTGACTGAAAATTTTTATTATCTCGCTAGGTATACGACCCATATAGTCCATTTTTTTATATCGGAGACTAAATTTCCAAGTGTAAATGTCAAACTGGCTTAAATTGGACCCGTATGCATAGCTATGGGTCTGATACTGCAGGAAAATACATGAATTGAAAAATTGTAGGTTGTATTTTGTTATTTGGTTTTTATTTTAAATGTAAGGTACTAACATAGTTACGTAAGTTGTATCACTAACAAACTATGGAGCAAGTTTCCGAAATAAACGTTTTATTATTATATTATTATTATTAAATTACGTTATAGCGGTCTACAAATTTTAATTTTTAATTTCCTCTCAAAAATATGATGACTAATTCTGTGGTATTTTGATACGCTGATTATGGATATGAATTCAGTTTTCCCCATCACATCTAGTTCTCCCGGAAAATCCTTTTTTTTTATTTTCGCCATAAAAACACACTTTTGTTAGGAAACAAAATTTTATTTATTTCAATACATTATTTAATTGATTCAAAATACTAAATATTTATTACAAATACATAAATATACACACAAAACAATCGTTAAATACTTTTGTGGTATCTTTTTTTTTTTCACCAACACTTCAACTGTGAGATTTTCTCTTAAAACTAGTGTTTGGTTCATCTCGCTTCAACAACCAACAATGGTCCGCCATCATTCAAATATTCCATCTTCCCTGATACCTACGTTCCATATCTTTCATGTCCTGGTAAAATCGTTCACCTTTCTCTTCACTTACGGCTCCCAGCTACTCCGGGAAGTAGTCCAAGTGAGAATTCGGGAAGCGAAGTTTGATGCTCATCGAACATCATTATTTTCTCGTAATTTTCTATCATTTTCTATACAATTTCTTCATAATTGTCAATTTTATGATTCCCAAGAAGGTTTTTTACAAACTACTTAAAAGATTTCCATGCTTCTAATTCAATCGGATTTAATTTTTCGTCGTCTTATATCTGGGCCAACAGAAATTCCTTCTTTCAACTTAGCTTCCGATAAAGCTGGAAAGATTTGTTCTTCTTTATTCACAGCCATGGCGAATTGTTTCATCATTCCCAGTTTTATGTGTAGAGGTGGTAGTAAAACGTTTTTATTATTATATATATTAATTAGGTATGTTTATATTTAAATACTCATCGTATTTATTTAGCATTCTTGTTATAGAAAAACAAAAAATCACAACTTCACCCTGATAACTACCTCATTAACAAATGACCTATTTGACGTTTTCGAGTTAGCAATATAGGCCATTAACGGAATTAGATAAATTCTACTAAACCTTAATGAGAATCAGTCGACAGAACCTTTAATGAAGATAATTAGTAACTTTTTTCTGAGAAAAAAGCCACTTAAACCACAAGAGAATTAAACCACTTGAGAGCTGATACCGATTTCGTGTAGGCACACAACTCACCACTGCGGGGCGCGGGACGAAAAAAATACAGCGATTGTGATTGGCCGATGCAACAATGTCAGGACGAATGTTCCAAACATAGTGATGCACAAGTCAGTTTTGCAACAATGATATCGATATCGGTAAAATCGTCGTGTATTAATTCTACATTTTTTTAAACTATACTGATAGGGTGTTAACTAGGTGCAAGTAAAGCCTGTAAATTATAAAGTTTTTTATTTTACATGTAACTTATTTTTTCTAACAATTAAACGGGGCTAGTGTTGCTAAACTAAATAAACGGCATCGATTCCTTAAAGTTTCAAAGTAATCAGCTGTGAAATGCCTTGAACAAACAACGCTATATTTTTTTGGAAACCAATTTTCCCTGTGAACTGCATTAATCCACTTTTCTTTATGTTCTGGAATATTTGGAAATCTAAATGTAAATATTAAGTAATATTACTTTTTTGTCATTAGGAATTTAAACATCGATAATTTTATCTTCAATATGGACTTTGTTTTGAAGTTGTCACAGCACTACAGCATTAGTACAGATAGAAAGGGACAGACGTATTGACAATACCCTAGTGAGTGAAAGAGATTTTTCAAAAATACATCAACGCGGTTTACATTTTTACGTAAACAACCAGTTTAGCTTGAGCCCTGCAATTATTCATAATATTATTAAATTATAAATATATATTACTGACAGATGAAAAATTATGCCATCTTTTTTATAGCTGGATGTTCTAGACGATTTCCCACACCATTTTATTGAACAGGAACTCTTAAAAGGTGTCAAAGTAACCGAGTGTGAAGAGATCCAATAACTGGTCTAAACTAAAAAGGCCAAAAATATTGTGTTCTAACATAAGTGCAATTTCATTTATGTGTCGTGTGCCTGAGTCGCCCGTATGAGCAGTCAAGAAGCTATATCGCATTGGTTTTGACTGATTGTGAGTCCGCCTAGGGCATTTTAGTAAATAATAAAAATGATAAATAGCAAAAAATTTGGACGTCATGGATTTTAATTATTTTTCCCATTATCAGCGCCCCAAAATCCATCAGAATCAACCGTCAAACCTCGGAAAGGAAGACCTCTGTAGACCTGTGTTATCATAAAAGCCATTTTACCATTTGCACTTGTCAATTTAGTCTCAGTGATTAAAAACAGACCATAGTACTGTTAAGTAGACGTTACCGCTGTCTGTTATCGACTAGCAGAACTATACATTTTTTCTGGAAGGACATGGTTCAGCTGCACTAGAATCGTATCTCCGATCCGATCTCCGATCGTTCCCCCTGGGAACAGATCACTAGACATCGCTGGCCCATTCCCTGAAAGTGGAAACAAAGATTTCATGGTTGCCATGGATTACTTCACTAAGTGGCCGGAAGTCTTCGCCATTCCTAATTAAGAAAATTCAACAGTTGCTGATAAATTAGTTCACGAATTCTTTTGTCGGTTTGGGGTACCCTAAGAAATCCATTTGAGTCTCATGTTTTCAGGAACCATGCTGGGTGGTGGGTACTCGCAAAACCAGAACCACTTCATACCACCTACAATCTGATGGAATGGTGGAAAGATTTAATCAGACGTTGGAAAGATATCTGGCGAAAGTTGTAGCAAGCAGACAAAAGGATTGGGACAAGCACATACAACCGTTTCTCTTGTCATACCGAAGTGCAGTTCACGAGAGTACGACTGTGACGCCAGCCTTCGCGAACTTTTGAAGGGTTAAGGAGTTAAAATTACCAGCAGATTTAATTACCGGCTTGCCCCGTGATACCCCACGCAATATAATAGACTAGCGGAACTTTCTAGAAGCTTACACTCCTTATATAGAGGGTTACCAACCCTGCGGGGCAGTTTGGAGTGCGAAACAGTGAGTTACTAGTGAGAAACATTCAAGTCCATCAATCTGTTGGCTTCCAGTCTAACCGGATGCAGCTGAATACCAGTATTTTACATGGAGCCACTGCCTATCTGACCTCGACAACCTAGTTATTGGGTAATGCGATACCCCTTGGTAAGGCTGGTTGTCAGACTTTCGGGCTTCTGACGACCCGTAACGACTGTCAAAGATCCACGAATGACAGCCGGGACCAACGGCTTTCCGGATGGTCAACCATCCACGGTCCAACGCCGGCAACCGTAACTTAACCTGATGGATCGACCAGTGCGGCTGTTATTACTTAGCCACGAGTGATTCTGCTTAAAGTTTCTGATTTTGTGACTATTTCAATAAAGTGTGTTTTGGGTGTAAATTTGTATAGATTTATTTATCCCGAACCCCAGCTTACGAGCTGAACAGTAATAGATACCAACCTGTGGTTTCATAAAAGTATCTTTCAAGGTTATAACGGTTTAAAATGGGTAAAGGAATCTTTAATTCTTTAGTAACACACCTAAATAACATGCTACTTACCTAAGTAATCGTAATCGTCAATCCCTATAAACATCCCTATCTATATTAATAATAAAGCTGAAGAGTTTGTTTTTTTGTTTGTTTGAACGTGCTAATCTCTGGAACTAGGTACCTACCAGTCGGATTTGAAAAATTCTTTTCGCATTTAATAACCCAATTCTCGAGGAAGGCTAACATAGGTTATTTTAACATCACACTAAGCCAATTAAGTCAAAAAGAACACTAAGCGAAAACGAAATAATAGCGCGCGTAGGCGATGCGATGCGACGGGGTGGGTCGGGGGGGTTATAAGAAATTTCACGCAATCGAAGTTGCGGCTAGTGGTTGTATAATTTTTTTTGGCACGTGGCCAGTATCAAATTTTCTATTTAATTTTAATGCTATTTATTATTGTTGTTTTTTATTAATCATGTTTTTTTTTTGTTTTTTTTTTTTAATTTTATTTTATTTATATTGCTGCATGTTTACTTTTAGAATATAATAACGAATATTGAATACTGTAATATATCAAACACAATATAAATTGTTCCTGATAAATAAATATCAGATCCAACGCCGCCGTCTTTTTTTTTTTTTTCAATACATTTCACTAAACAATTTCACCGATGTTAACCAACAGCGCCCTTCATATGACATTGAAGCGCCAAAAGATCGCTGTAGAAATATAACTCATCACGTAATAAAAATGCTTCGTCTCCTCCAGGTGCTGAATGGAAGCTTCTCTCCGAAGACGAAAAGCGTCCCTTCATCGACGAAGCCAAGCGCATCAGAGCCATGCACATGAAGGAGCACCCTGACTACAAGTACAGGCCCAGGAGGAAGCCCAAGACGTTGAGGAAGGAGGGGTACCCGTACTCCATACCGTACCCCAGCGTGCCCATGGATGCGTTGAGAGCTGGTGAGTTTTACCCATTTTGATTACACCTGTATATAACAGGACAATTATGCTAAAGAGATTTCGTAGGAATAGATCAGTTAAAAAAAAAAATGACAAAATATCGTCAAGTATGCAGATACTTATGCTGGACCTTCTGATCATCATCATCATCATCATCATCACCAGCCTACAACAGTCCACTGCCGGTTATAGGGCTCTCCAATTGCACGCCATTCAGCTCGGTTCTCGGCAACTCTCATCCAGCTGCTACCAGCCGCCCTGCGAAGATCGTCGTCGTTACGTTTGCCGATTCGCGGTCTCCACTCAAGAACACGGCTACCCCAACGGTCATCGGTTCTACGGCTAATATGGCCGGCCAATTGCCACTTCACCTTGCTTATTCTGTGAGCTATGTCGACAATTTTGGTTCTCTGCCGGATCACCTCGTTCCGGATACGATCCCTCAGAGAGACTCCAAGCATCACTGACCTCCTGATGCCGTAACTAAATACATCAATAAAATTTTGACATTAATATGTGATACCAGACGTAAATATAGTTAATTAAGATCTCTTTTTTCATATACTTAATAATTATAATAACAATATCCTTATCAACTAATTTTTTTAAGGGGCCTCTGCGAGTTGGCTTCGGCTCCTCGTAAGCCTCCCAAAGGTCCGGGTCCCCAGGGTCCCGAGAAATGTAAAAAAAATAGTAATAATAATATCTTGGGACATCATTCACACACGGTCATCTGATCCCAAACTAAGCAGAGCTTGTACTATGGAAACTAGATAACTGATATACTACATATACTACTTTTTTTTTGTAAATACATACATATATAGACAATTACACCCAGACTCAGGACAAACAGACATGTTCATGCACACAAATGTCCTGGATGGGAATCGAACCCACGACCAGCAGCGTGACAGGTGGTATCTTAACCACGCCATCTGGTCTGTCACGATATAAGGCACGAGTATTTTTCATCACACTATCTCACAAATTCAAACTTTTCACTCACATGATTTTCGAAATTGGCACAGATATAAAATGTCTCATTGTGTGTGCTTATCACACGTTCATCCAAATTCTAATTCGTTAATTTCTGGTTCTGTTCCCAAGCACCGCTTTAAAGTTCCAAGGACCAAAAAATAAACTCCGTAATACCGTCAACACACGAGCCAGCAACATTGTCGCTAATTACGGACTAATCGTCATTGTGCTCGACAAAAAGTAATATTTTGTCGAGAGCTGTCATTATGAATTGTAAAACCTTTGTTTACTGCATTTTATTGTTGCCGCGGCTTGATGGACGGATAACACGATTGTTTTATATTGATAGGCCGTGGTACAAAATGTTTCGTGAAAGCTGTAGAAGTGAGAGCTTAAGGTGGCACTAGTCGGCGGCTGGAACTCGTTGGCGGCGTGGCTAACATACATGCTATTTAGTTTATTTCTTTAGTGAATTCTACGATGATTTATAACGAAAACGAGCGAGTACAATTTTATGTAAGTACTGTCCTTTGGGCGTATAGATATTATGAAAATACTGCTAGATGTATTTATTAAAGTTATTTGAAGTCTTGAATAAATTATCATCATAATATCGGTGACAATTTTGGCATTTTCATACTCCGCGAGCTATTTATTTACGCCAACAAATGCGTCATAATTATTGTTGAAATATGAATTAGTAATTTTCGATAAAATTGGTAATTTTCGACGCTCATAACTTCCAAACCATTTTTTTTTCTAATTCTGCTTAGTGACGAGAAATATTGAGACACTTTTTAGTTTTGAATATACCCCATCAAACAGACGAGTAATCACCATACTACGTTTGTATGGAAGAATGACCGACTAGCGTAACCTTAAAAGAGTAAACTCGGCGCTCTTTTTAACACTGCATTTGTTAACGCACACTGCATTTTCAATGCTCGGTTCGACGCCGAGAGTTGAAAATCCAGAGCACGGTCAAAAACTTCGCGTTAGAAAAAGCGCCCGTCCGAATGTGGGCTTACATCTATTGAATCTTGTTGGACTGTGTCTGTTCCGGTTTGAGCTTAGATTTTCTTTAAGAGTTTTTGTTTTTCTCGCGTTTATAGTCTCTCTTACATCGTTAAATCGAACAATTGCAGGTTGATGTTTATGGAGACTTTATAACGTATAATTTTATGCAAGCCTTCTTGTTAGATCCGTTTCTATAAATGACTTGACTACAAAAAGGCCGGAAAATGACAATAAAAAAATTTAATAGGCGCAGTTCGAGTCCGCGCGGTTTGTTTTCGTGAAAACATATTATCGAAATTTTACTACGGTTTTTGATACAACCGTAGCCATTGTATTTACTCGACACTAGACTTAATAGGCTCATTGCATTCCTTATAAAGTAAGCTTTCACCGATTATAATATTTTTCATTTCTGAGCAGATTTACGGCCGATATGAGACGACATCTGACATTATTTTGACTGACTTCATATTAATTTTTAACCCTATTTTGGCCAATATGTCTGTTGTTTCTCTTTGGGTCCTGGTAGTGCTTTGTCAACTCTTGACAAAGACACCAGAATAACTGATATAGCTAAACGTTTGTGCGCTATACAAATAGATATTTCGACACATAGTGAAAAATTGAGGCTCGCGCGCATGCGCGTGCATTCGCAGTGTGAACGTCTTAGGCAAATTATATCCGGCCTTGAAATTGTTATAAATATGACCTATTTTTGAATGCTCAACCATTACTCTAGCATTTAAAGTCTTGTAGTTATTAGCGGTTGAAATCTTACAAGTTTTTGTCGGTCAGAAATATTGAACTTAAAAAGACGTTTTCACGTCAAAAACTATAACTTCCTAAAAGCACACTGCTTACGTAACCTTGCAGCTGCAACCCACTAATATCAAAACACCGTTACAATAAACGTTTAATTAAACAGCACCTAAATACTCGCCACAAAAACCAACCCACGCCACAGGTACTTCTTCCACCATTTTTTTCTTAATTATTTTCCTCCTATCACCGTTCTAAGTTACGCATTCATTCCAAAATTAAATCAGTCAAAACTGTCGTTCCGCGCCAGTCCACAATCCAATATCGTATTCGAATTTGGAATACATTTTTTCGAACCGAAACAATTCTGTTACTTATGTATTGAATGTTATAAAACTTTCTGTACAAATAGCTACATAGAAGGCTGTGTAAAGGGCCGGTTGTACTGACGTTATCAACCTATTCATTGAATGTCATCGAATCCGCTAGTCGAATTGGGATTACACAATTGCTGTGCCTCGTTTTGACGCAGTGGACGAGATAGTGGATTGAGTCGAGTAGGTATTTGTAGTCGCTTTTGTGCGAGCCTAAAGAATGGTTTTTGTTGAAAGAAATTACGGTTAGTGTTATCAGTATTTGATATCTTTTTCAGCTAAAATGGGTTTGTGTACCTATTTGTTTTCAGTCAACATGCTTTTGCTTGCATTGTTACTTTGTTAGTGAATTATATTTAAATAATTTCAATCCACTTGCTAAATGGCTACGTAATTTTGACCTTATAAAATTAATGCGAATGTTGAATAATAAAGACTCTTATTTTTTAACCGATTTTCAAAAAAAGTAGGAGGTTATCAATTCGTCGCGTATATATATATATATATATATATATATATTATGTATGTACCTGCACCGATTTCTCCATCAATTGTGAACCGATTTCAAAAATTATTTTTTTGTTTGAAAGGATAAGCTTTCGAGGTGGTCCCATTGTGACCAAGTCAGAATCTGATATGGGGATCCCATGGAAATCGAGGGGAACCCTCAATTTTTATAGGCACACCTATAGCAATTTGGATATTTTTTTTATAGTAACTCGTGCATTTGCTCTCGGAAACCACCATTTGGTGCAGTGGAATTGATCATAAAGACCACAGATGGCCATCGGAACTACTCAATAATAAGTTTTTCACGGGTTGCGATTTGATTAAGCTAGGTAATTTATGCTCGTCACAATGCATATGGTGAAATGAAGCTAACGGTGACTTCACCATCAGCTCCAGTTCTCCTGGTTCTTACTAGGAAAACTCCTCAACAAATAACGTCCCTACATCGGGAAAACCAATATTTTGTAAAAGGTGATGAGCAGTTGACATTAGGCTATTGTAACAGACAAATTACAAACTGACCCACTAATAAAAGAATAATAAAAACTTTTTTACAAAAAAATACCACAGACTTCCAAAGAAAACACTACAAAGAGAAAAATAACTTTAATATCAGAAGTCGGTGGCAAAAAACTAAAGAAGCGATCCAAAGACACCGGCTTCTGAAATTAAAGTTATTTTTCACTTTGTAGTATTTTTTTGGAAGTCGGTGGTATTTATTTGTAAAAAAAAGTCTTTTAATTTGCACCTAATTCATTTAAGTAAAAACGATTCCCTTCAATTCTGAATCAATTGTAAGGTTAAACATATTTTAATTGTGTGTTGTAATATTATTATATATTATTTACGTCATTACAAATTGTGTTATAATTAATTTTGTACATGGTGTAAATAGTTATCTATAAATTATAGATAAATATATTTTTTTAATATAACATCTTATGTAGTACATCCTATATTCTAGCAAATAATGGTATCATTCATTGTAAGGTTAATTCACTTACAAACACGTCTTCCTGATTTTTCGACCACTATCTTCCAGTAGCAACAATTACTCTCAACTGGCTCCTAAACTCCACTAAACGCAGCAAGCAGGTCAATCGCCTACTCCCAACAAAAAACCACGCCCACAATCACGATCATACCTCGTGACTCCTAAAATTAAATGAACAGACGTAAAACTTTTACACGTACCCTATATAAAAACCTTTTTATATCAAAACTATATATTTGATACGTTATTTACTGAAATAATGTTGATACCAACACATAAACATCGTTATTTATGACGCCCCGCGATAGTTTTTGATTCGACGTCATTCAAAAGTTGTATCGTTTTATTAGAAAGTTTTGAAACGTCCTTTTAAATGATGGTGTTTGACAAAAATGTTTATTTGTTGTCATCAAAACGTCTACTATTAAATCTATTTCATTGGATGGAAAGGTTGTGATGGCCGTCTACGTTGGTGATGTTTGCTTTGAAGTTTGGCGGCCGTAGTAGTTCTTGTTCATATTTTAGACTGTAGGGTTTACCATGTGGTAGTCCTTCTGTCCTGAAGAATAGTTTGGAACAGATTTTTCTTAAATAATCGCAGCACACAATAATATAATCCACAATACTTTTTCTATTTTGTTGAAACTTTCTTATTCATACAATCATAACAATAAAAAGCAAGAAAAAGCAATATCGTAAGCAAAACAATTTAAAAGCAAGCCACACTTAAATAAAGCTCTGTACATATAATCGAAAAAGCGCTTACATCGTCACATAAGAGCGCCTGCCGCGCACTCAACAAAAGATTTCCAAATATGAAAAGCGAAAATGGAACGCATAGTTTAAACCGTCTTGGCTGCTTTTGACAGTTGACAGTTTTCACTGTCAATGTGAAAGTGACAATAGGGTTAGTTGGGGTGCGTCAAGCCTCGTCCGTTTGGGGTTACCCCATTGACATGCGATTAAAATTATTGAAAGATTTCGCTTTTTAAACGATATGCGTTTGTTGTATTGAATTTTAAAGGGTTGTTTGTGGCTTACTTTGTAAGATTATAGGGTTTCTTGAGTTTGAACAAAAAGTTTTTATACTGTTACAAGCTTCATTTGTGTGACTAAGTTTTATTATAAAAACAAAAAGTCTAAAATAAATACAATTGAAAATAATTTGGATAGATTTTCACATTTATTTTGTTATGACATGAATATAATTATGATGACTGAACGCACTTTTAGTTATAAAATAAACAATTGAATGTTGTTATGGAACACATGGGTTTTACACTCATGGTTTAACAGTTAGCTAGAATATCAATGGTCAACAAGTCGGCAGCACTATGTTAATCACCTCACATTTATCCCTCGTACTACGTGTTACCAGGCCCGCGTTACCGTCCATATATTGACAAAAATAAACACCACTTTTTATATACCATTCGTAAATTACCCAATTCACACAATTTCTCACTTGCCGTCAACATTGCGGTCGCCGAACTAAACGTGGGCGGAGTCGGCACGTGTGACGTGACCCTTATTTAAGGGTCGCGCCATACTTTGCACTAACATGGCTTTTAAGTTAATTGCAGCAGTGAATTTATGTTCTGAAATAAAACTGGGGGTGAATAATTACTTCGCGAGTTCGAAATCATTTTTAATACGGCCGCGGATGTTTTAATTAGTAATATTTTTTGTTTTGTGTAGGTACTACATACTTCGCGGGTTTTTCTTCTTTTACGAGTTTAACTAATTAAATATTTGAGTTAAATGACTATGAGCATGTGGGGTGGTAATTAATAAAAAAAAACTCGTTCATAATACTAACAAATAAGTTTTACACACGATAATTTGACAACTACAAATCTACACATTTATTTACCCAGCTAAAAGAATACGCTAACAAGGTATAATTTATGGTATTTTATTCCCCATATAACAATGTATCTAGGCCTTACACGAAACATTAAAAAAAACAACTCAAATAGAAATAAAGTTTATTTTCCTCATGTTTGTCACCGGCAACAAATCAAAAACAAAATACAATCGCAACAGCCATTCCCAAAAAGAAAACTCTCAAAAATATATTTATCAACTAAAAGCCCTTTAACTCTTACGCCACGCGGCCAACACGTGACGTCACTGACATTAGGGCTCCACACTTCGACCTAAGAGCCTGCGCACGCGCCGGGCCCGCCCATTACTGGGTAATTTGACCAAAACTTGACAGGTTCATGTTGGTGATTTGGTCACAAATTGTGGCAATTGGTCTGATACAATTAGAATTGTTTGAAGGTTATGGGTACGCGTGTTGGGTTCAAACATTGCTATCAATGCAATATTGGTTTAAGAACAAGTAATGTGTCTGATAGATTATTTCAAACGTCAAGTTCAAAGATAACAACAAAATGAATGAATATGTAAAGATATAAATAAATCCAAATATTTGTTTTTGTATCTAAGAGGATGTTAGGTATTCAAAATGACATGGACACAATCTATATCTACACTAATAATAACGCTGAAGAGTTTGTTTTTTTGTTTGTTTGTTTGTATGTTTGAACGCGCTAATCTCTGGAACTGCCGGTCGGATCTGAAAAAATATTTTTGCATTTGATAGCCCAATTCTTGAGGAATGTTATAGTATATTTAACATCACGCTACAATCCTTTGGAGCCGAGCAAAAAGAACTAAGTATCAGCGCGGGAAGGCGATGCGATGCGACGGGGGGGGGGGGGGGTCAGGGACAAGAAATTTCACGCTGACGTAGAAGCTAGTAACCAATAAAGAAACAATACGATTAGGAGACATGACAGTTTGAAGAATAGTAGGTACCTGGTCGACCGAGCTCTGCTCGGATGAAAATAGAGAAAACGTATTTTCCCAGATAAATTTTATTTTATTCTTTTATTTTTGCATACTGAATGTTGACATGACTATTTACTTTGTACAGTATTATATTATTTTAATTTATTGTGAATGTGAAGACTATGTAGGTCATTGCTTTTTTGTTTGTTTTATTTTTTCTCTCATTTATTTTTAATCATCGTCTGGCAGTTTGAGTAATTTATGCGGCCTACCCCAATGTCCTTTCTTTGGTATTGTTTGTCGAATCGTTGAGCTCCTTAAGTTCTGGGTTGAGCTGCGCGATTACTGACAAATGCGTGCACTGAGTGGACAGGTCCTCTCAATCTGTGTGGTTCTTTCCTCAAAAGACCATTTCAGACACCAATCTACATGGTCTTCACATGAAGTGACCAAGATTATGTCTGGACTTTATAAGAGACTATGACCTCTGAGTTTGTTTCGGCCTTTCTTCTCAGAGTAGTCAGATAGGAAACGCCGACCTCATCTAGTTTAAAAAAAAAACATGATTGACTTGTAAAAGTGTTTGTACAAACCCACTTACAGAAATAAAAATCATTTATCATTTAAGAGACCTATATCGATTTTTCGTCCCCGTATATTGCAACTTTCATCGAAATCGTTAGAGCCGTTTTCGAGAACGTGATTTCAAATACATATACAAATATTGCTCATTTAATAGTAGGTACCTACAGGATATAACAAGATAAATCAACATGTCACTTAGTATGTAGGCATAATAAAATTAAATCAAGCAACCAATGAGAAGTATCTATGGCGAAGATATTATTACTGAGACAAATAGTGACGTATGTGCGATAAGATAACGTTTGCTTTTCTTTAAAGGTTACGGTATACAATAGGAGCTCGTGGCTAAGTAACAACAATCGCACGGGTCGATTCATCAGGTTAAGCTACGCTTGCCGGGGTTGGTCCGTGGATGGGTGACCATCTTTACATACCGAGACTCCTCCGTGCCGCGAAAACCACGTTAAGTCGTTGGTCCCGGCTGTCATTCGTGGATCTTTGACAGTCGTTACCAGTCTTACTAAGGGGTATCGTATTACCTAGTAACAGGGTTGTGGAGGTCAGATAGGCAGTCGCTCCATGTAAAATACTGGTATTCAGCTGCATCCGGTTAGACTGGAAGTCGACCCCAACATAGTTGGGAAAAGGCTAGGCAGATTTAATACGGTATACAATAGACTGCTGATTTGCACCCAAAATCTACAGCTTTTTTAAGACGCCCCCGGAGCATGCGTAGTTCCTACAAACGAAATACTACAATAATTTGTAAATCAAACATATTCTAAAGTCAGTGTGTATTTATTCCGATTGGTTTACGGAATATCTAGGTTCCCAAATATATATTAAATAAGAACATTGATTGAAACAGGAAATATGAGAAAAATAAGTTTTCTATAGAAATTTTAAATTCCTCATATCTCGTCTACAAATCAGTGTCCTTTCAAAATATATGTTTGGGAACCTAGATATTCTGTAATCCAATCGGAATAAATACACACTACCTTAAGAATATGTTTGATTTAAAAATTATTTTGGTATTTCGTTTGTATGAACTACGCATGCTTCGTGGGCCTCTTAAGCGTTTCGATCGCAAAAAGTTCATACGTTTGGCCCAAAATTAAGTAAGTAGCTGATATTGATAAACTAAATGTGACCTGAGGTCACAAAATGGCAATCGCCTTCAAAGCGTTTCATATTTCTACAACGACTTTCTGGGATTGACATACTTACCTAAGAATTGAGGTAGGTATCTACCTAAGTTCTTAGGTTATTTCAATCCAATTTATTTTTTACTTTTCCACCATAGTTAATGCTGATATAATGTCACTTTGTCTAGGACTTTGGACGAACGTGCTAACAGGGCCCATAGATTGTCTAAGACCTCTGGACGAACGGGCTAACAGAGCCCATAGATTTTCTAGGACCTCTGGACTAACGGGCTAACAGAGCCCATAGATTGCCTAGGACCTCTGGGCGATCTGGCTAACAGAGCCCATAGATTGTCTAGGACTTCTGGACGAACGGGTTAACAGAGCCAATAGATTCGTGTAGACAAGTCTGAAATATTGATTTCTCAAAGAGCTTGAAAGAAGAGTGCATGAACGAAAAAAGGTACATATTAAAACGATATGCGACATGATAAATTGCATTTATGTAGTGTAGGATCGCAAACAAAACATAGAAGATGGCCTGGCGTTTTATTTATTTTTATTTCCCTTCACAATGATAGGTAAAAAACATTTCCACACACATACCTACTATTGATGTTCCCAATCATAATCATACATTGTGCACAAGTAGTGAAGCAGAGGGATTCATTCCATCGGCATCGGTCATTGTTGTTAGCACAATACAGGAAGGGCTTCGCACGAATTATGTTGAACACAGCGGTGGAATCTCTTGAACAGTTTTGGGATGTGGTCAGTGTGAAGGCGGGTAGCGGGAAAAAAACCTGGTCGAGGTTGTCGGATAAGCGACTGTTGTCTTTAGGTGTTGTATAGAGTAGAGCATGAGGGTCTTAATAATTTGCTACGATGTTACATCATAATAGATGACCGTGATATCGAGGGAACAGACAACGATCTCGATCAACTATTGGTCTTAGAGATCATTGTCTGATCCAAGAAAATGATGTTTTCTCTTCTCACGTGTCGGCACAAAGATTATGATGGTAAAAAAATTGAGCCAGTCAGCAGGTTGGTATCTCAGCTGATTGCTCAGGCTGCACTTTTACTCATAGAGACTGTTCTACAGGATCCTCTATATAGCGTTTCCTGAAAACTTAAACAATCATGTAAATAATCAGAATGAATAAATTCAAGTTTTAGTAGTAGTTTAGTAGATATGGGGCAGAAAAGCAGGGAATACAAGATTTGATACAAGTATCAAGTACTTGGAAAGCTTTCCGCTATCAGTGAACCCTCAGCTTCACATTAAACCTATATAAATAAATACAAGGACAAAGTAAACACGTGTTACAGATTATCTAAGGAACTGCTTTATTAATTAACTGAATAAACTCTTGGTTAGTTTTGAAATATTTAATTCAAATATAAAGCTTTGGTTTATATTTATAATCAATTGTAAAATTTGTTGTTGGCAGAATATTGTTTCAACCTTTCGCTCCATATGTCATGACTAATATAATAAATTAATCAGTTTAATTATATTGCTAATACTAAAATCGCATCCATAAGCATTTCGTGCGTTAAAGAAGAGTTGTCGCTCTGTGCATGAATTGGAAAATGTCTCAATCGGATCATGAACATTTCCATACTTGTTAGCTTAGTCCTGGCGGAGGTATATACGGGTCGAAGGACCAATTTTTTTTTTTTACGAAAATTGGTCCTTCGATCCGGATAGACAAAAAAAAACTTCTATTTTCAGTAGTATTACAAATTGCATAAAAACTATGCAAGAAGAAATGCTAACAAAAAAAAATACAATGTCGTTTAATAAAATCAGTATTATCTAATTGCCTTATATATCCATAAACTAGCTGGTTCTTCAAGCAAACCATTCGAATTGACTCAGCTGTATTTAATTATATGCACAGATAATGGTGTTATTATTTTGTATGCTTGCTTTTCATTGCTACTAGGTACAACGTTACAAAGGAATGTAATCACTTTTTGCTGGTTTAAAATTGGTTTTAAGTCTCTTCTTCTTAACGGCATCTGCTTGTTTTTTGCTTTAAACTCTTTAGTATTTATAAAAGCCGCTACGGAAACGTTACCACGTGCAGAGAACTCAAAAAACGTCGTCAGGTAACTATTTATACACCGGTCATCAATTTCCAATTCTAATCGAAAAAGCTAGGTATCGGAGGGACTCGTGGCTAAGTAATAACAGCCGCACAGGTCGATCGATCAGGTTAAGCTACGCTTGCCGCGGTTGGTCCGTGGACCATCTTTACATACCAAGACCTCTCCATGCTTCGGAAAGCACGTTAAGCCATTGGTCCCGGCTGTCATTCGTGGGTCTTTGACAATTATTACGGGTCGTCCGAAAGTCTGACAACCAGTCTTACCAAAGGGTATCGTATTACCCAGTAGCTAACTGGGTTGTGAAGGTCAGACAGGCAGTCGCTCCATGTAAAATACTGGTATTAAGCTGCATCTGGAAGCCGATCCCAACATAGTTGGGAAATAGGCAGATGATATGTATCGAAGAAAAGTCCATCTTACTTCGAAACTGTTGGTTAGTAGACACCAGATGTCTGGTGTCTGAGTCTGAATTTTAAAAAGGTAATGTTAGTATTGATTTTTAATGGATTTGCTTATCTGATGTAAATATGTTTAATACTTAATACTTAGGGCCAGTTTTTTGATCCGTAATTAACTCAATCAATGGCTGAACATAGTAACTAATGGTTGAATTTTGGCTAAATGTGAAAGGATAAACATAAATGTATTCTTGTAAGCTCATTCATATTAAAAAATAGTAACTCATTCACGTTTAGCCTTTCACAAATAGTTAAAATTCAACGATTAGTTACTAAGTTTAACTATTGCTTGAGTTAACTACGGATCAAAAAACTGGCCCGTAGACAGCCTGTATCTTGCTGTCATTGATTCGCTCCGGCAGCCTGTTTATAATGTGTTGTCTCCTTTACATCAAACAAAAAAAAACCATCAAAAATCAAAACTGACATTACCTTCTTAAAATTCAGACTCAGACATTACTCTTGTGTTACGCAAACAATATGAATGACGAAATAGAATAGTAAATAATTCCTGACAAGCATTACTTATATTTTAACAACTGTGTGTATCAACCATATTGCCACATACAGCGTGTTTCATAAAATTAGTCTGGTGTGTCGCAACGCCCACACATAAATGCTTTATTATATCTACAAGTTAAACTATTTAATTGTTATGTAAATTAGAATATTACAACGCCATCTTTTCATACAATTAACGTTTACATATTGGTCATACATGTTTTTCATTTTATTGTTTCATACAGCTATTAATAATGCTAATAATAATTGACGCAGATATTCAATTGTTCTCTTGTTTGTATTGGACGGGTGGTCTTGGTGGTGAATAGTTACAATTATCTATACGAGTATTATTTATTTCAATACCAAATCAACGACGCAACAATATAGATTCTATATTTTTGCGTCGTTGATTTGGTATTGAAATAAATGATTTTTCGTTTATGGACACTAAAAAAGGAGCTTTTTAGGGTTCCGTACCCCAAAAGGAAAACACGGAACCCTTATAGGATCACTCGTGTGTCTGTCTGTCTGTCCGTCTGTCACAGCCATTTTGCTCCGAATCTATTGGAACGATTAATTTAACATTTGGTACAGATATGTATTTCTGTGACCCAAACACGGACGTGTAACGTAAATAAATGATTTTTGAATATGGGGGTCAATTTTGGAGGGCAATTAAAAAATTAAAAAAAAAAAGTTTTGCAAACTGTACCGTGTGACATATCAAATAAAAGGGCTTACTGTGAGAGTCTCAAATATATATTTTTATTTTTTTTTTATAATTTTAAAATAAATCTTTTTAAAGTTCCCCATACCATACCATTCCCCCCTTTATCTCCGAAAGTACTAAGCCTAAAATTTTGAAAAAAAAAAATACAGAAAATAGTTCAATACCTATAGATTACAGGAAAACTTATAAGAAGTCTATGGTCTTAAAATAACATGGTAAATCTCTCTATATAATGCGTGCAAAATTGCATTTGCAGTTGGAATGTATGGAGAACATGTTTTACAACTACAATGTTAAGTTTGTTCTTGGGGTAAATTCATCCCAACTACGGAACCCTTCATTGTGCGTGGTCCGACACGCACTTGGCCGGTTTTTTTAGATCTACTGTTAAACCTTGTATTTATTCTACTGTATATACATAGCTAAATTCTTTTCTGATACAAACCAGAGCCAGCACTGATTTAAGGAGCAGATATATGCTAATGATCTGTGGTCAACTTGCTTGTTCCGTGCTGAGCTCACGCAACGCGTCGTACGTCCACCCAGTAACTAGCCCTTCAAGAAGCGCTGTCCCAAATTGACGCAACAAATTTTAAAACACGTATATTATAAGATTACAAAAAAGAAGCGTATTTTAAAATATTTTTTATCCGCGTTAGACATAACTTTACAAATTAATTACGTACACTATGTTATATAAACATCATATAAAATATTCACATGTTAACTTATTAAAAAAATGCTCTTATTTAACATTTCTTTTTTCAAATTATTAACACTACTCGTTTAGTATGATCTTCAATTTAAAATCATTAAAAATTGTTTATCGTCGCCTTAGGACCGTTTATTAATTTGTCTGCAAATTATAAAAAAAACTTGGGTAGGTAGTAAACTTAGATAAGTACTTACATCTGAAATTTATATGATTTTATTCAAGCATTTCAGTTTCTGTTAGCATTACGGATTTTCGCGATTTTTTATATGTCACAAAAATACCACTATGGCAGAAAAGAATTAACACGATTTAGCCCGTTGTAGCTTACAATGTCGAGCAAAAAAGTTCGCCAAGTTCGTAACAGATGTTTCCCTTTGTTCTTATTCACGGCATTCATAATTAAAAACCATGAAGTGTTTTATTTTAGGAAAAGATGCGAGACGCCCCTTTTTTTTGCTCGACAGTTTATTTTTCTTAAGGAAATTCTTATTTGTTCAGCTAATGACATTGCATTTTCTTTAACTATGAGTGTAACAAATAAAATAATCGATTTGTCTCTTTTTCGTCGCAAAAAATGTCTTAGTTGCACGAGATTCTTTAATTAGGTGTCGAAAATTATGGTAAAACTGGTTAAAAAAATCAGATTTAAGGTATGGAATTGTCAAGGGTATATTACAAAAAATGTACTAGTGCTACGGTAAATTAATTTGACGACAATAGTTCTCGGTATTGCTAACAAAAACAGACCAATATTTTTTCTAGCAACACATTTCTAAAAGTACTACTTTAAGGCAACAGTTTTTACGGCACTTCCGTGTCTTGATTGATTGTAACAAAAAAAGACATGTTTACCTACTAAAAAAAAATGTTACAATAACAAATTAATGCACAATGAAACTTTAATTGAGTTACATAGAAAGTAAATAGACGCTGTTTAAATGACGCACAAAGCGTGCGAAACATAAAAAAGAAAAGGCTATGTAAAAATGTTCGAAAAAAAAATGAATCTGTAAACATATTGTAGGTACGTTATACCCGTACATTTAAGGCGCTTTATCTTCGTATAAGGTACAAGAAAGTTCCTGTTATCTTCAAAAAATCTAACCTAATCCTCACTCACGGGCATAACAGGCAACGGATTACCGTACAATAATCCAATAAATTGCTTATTCATGATTAGCATATTATATACCAGCAGTTTGTTACCGAACGGAAGTGTCCAATCGCGTGCGTAACCGGAAGACCCTCCCCCCGCCAAACTGCTTCCGGTCACGTGACGTCATTTACATGACAGTTGAGCGCGGGACGTTGGGGAGAACGGATGTGTGGAGCGAGAAATTTTTGTTTATGGCTCTAGGAAATGACTCGCCGTTTTGTCTATATTTTTGCTTTGATTTTTTTGGGGTTTACGACATATTTATGGTATATATGTGAGATCTTTGTTTTGTATTATTTTATGTTATGGACTGAACAATAGATTAATAAAACTTTCTTACTGTAACGGATTGAAAATATCTTATAACTGCTTACTACATACTTATTCCAAGAGAGTCTTAGCTTCTAACTAAGACCCAAACGATAGCACTCATATACATAAATTCATATAAAACTAGTTATAGCAGGCATTATGAATCACTTCAAATCTACCTACATTATTAACATAATCCCAACGAGATAATTCTATCACTCAACCAAAATCCATATCACTTAATACCCATAACTGCAAACAAGCAAAAACGATGATTTGCACAAATTGTGGCTAATCTATCAATTTAACCACGGTTTGTTAGGTACGTCTGCGGACAACCCTCCCCATGCTATGAAACGGCGAAAATATACCCCTTGTCATTTGTTCCGATCGTTTTTGAAGGATAAATGGAACTGCTGAAGGTTGTTTTAGGGTTCCACAGGATTATGTTGTAAACTTGTGATCTGATTTTATTAGGGATTTAGTGTGAAGATATTCTTCTGTTTTTATTTTCTACGCAAAATAAAATGGATGGAAATTGCCTACTTTTACAGAAACCTACAACTAAGGTCGAGCTTTAGTTACAGATCTTTGTTATATCTAGCACTTACGGTGTTAGTATCGAACGGGACACTTTATGTTCAATTCGGATTTTATTTTACTACCTTGATCGAGGTAAATGAACCCTAAAATAAGTACGAACAATTCGGCAACCCAAAACTCATTTCCACAAAACTTCTGAAATAAGCCACACATTCAGCCATTGATACCATCTAAGGTCACTCTATAAATCACCTTACCCACCTGACGGGACAGAAAATAAGCATTTTTTCGAGAAATTTAACACATTCAAATATAAAGAGTGGAAAGAAAAAACGGGGCATTGAAAAGGAAACCCCTACGAAAATCCCATTTAGCCCGGTGTCCGACCTTTCTGGCGATCTTCACAATGCTGGGGCTATATTTACATATTCAGGGGCCGGTCGGAAGATGGTCATTATGAATGATATGGATTGTGACGGAGGTGAATCGTGTTTGAAATTACATCCATTGTAGGGTAGCTTTTAATTTTTGTGGAGTTTGAGCTTCGATTTATGAAAAAGAATTGTGGAAACAATTCTTTTATATATTCATATTTTCTTTAAGCATTCTATAGGTACTAAATATTGAAGGGACTTAATCCAAACTTCTGTCCCCTGAGATTTGCAACTTCTAAGCTGATTGATGCATTCATATGTATTCCACGTGGAAGTTTTTCTTAGAATTTGCCGAATTTTGTACAATTTATTTTATTCTCAAATCAAAGTAAACATTTTTAACCAAGGCAGGTTACTTTTCTTTTATTTTCAAAACTTCCACTAAGTAACAAAAATCGCCTTTTTTAATAACCCTTTTGAACCCTTTCAGGGACTTTTTCAAACTTCCAAACCAAGTCTCGAGTCGAAAAAGTCCCACGTAACGACTCTTTAAGGAAATTTTAGTTTGTTTTATTAATTAAAATTAGTCATTTACAGTTTTGATGTTGCATTTAAGCGGTTTCTGTATAAACCGTTGGTAGAAATTAATTGGGTTTTTGTTGTCGGTCTGTTCGACCAACAGTGAGTTAATTTAGGGTTATGAGAGCAGCCTTTGATGAACTTGTGAGGGTTCGTTTCGAGAAAATTGATGGAAATGCCACGTGAGCGGAGAGATTAAGTATTCAAGAAGCCTTGTAGTTTTTATTTCTTGGAAGTTATCGCGGGTAGACGTTGAATAAGGGTAGATGTAACTAACGTTATAAGGCTCACCCCGGGTAGTGCGAGCCCATTATTTTATGATTATATTGGAAAGTAGATGTAATTTTCATAACGTGGAAACCAAATCTTCTCCCGCATATAATACAGTTTTCAACATACCACATGATCCACTTTCTTCCGCTGTCATGAGCGCTAAAATAAGAATTTACACTGTCGTATTCTTTCATACTTGGATAAGTGTGTAAATGGCCGTTTAGCTATAATTTATAGGCACGCTGAATGTCGGTAATCACTACCAAGTAACTTGTATGTCAGTTACATGTAACTGATAATTTCCTTTGAACGAACCAGCATTTATACTTGAATAAATCTGCCATTTACTGAGGAATAATTAATGATGGTCGAGCCGTCAATCAAGTTAACAGCCTGAATTCATTCTTATTTTCTACGAATTAAATGAAAACTTGGAAAATATGAAAATAAAAATCCATCGCGTGAACGCCAATACCAGGAGGCCAGATACCCAAAAGAGATGACGGGGAATTTAATTATAAATATAATAAAAAAATCTCGATCGTCCCTTTCTAAAAACCTTGACGTTACCTATTTGCGTGCCTGAAAATAAACTCCCAAGCGATATCGCACCTTATTGCTTTGACGGAGAACTCATTGTCCTTTTAATAAACTGCTTTATAATTTTGCCGCGGTTTATAATATATTGTAGATTCGACTGACGTCACCACAATAGGGGTGTCTCATATATTTTTTATTTAAATTCTATATTCGAATAATTCACGCGGGACATGAAGTGTATTTCGATTTTCACGTAATAGCATTACGAGTGGTTAGATTGTCGTGACATCCTAATTTGGTTGTATTATAATATTTTTCGTCGCGAGATTTGACAGTTCCATTTTACCTCTCTGACGTGGATTGCTGGCGTAATTTATCGGTTTTAATTTAATCAAATATTATATATGCTGATCTCTCTTACAATATTAAAAATGGTGCAATCAATATTCAAATAAAATTTAATTATACTTATTGTATCTTGCAACAATGTGTTTTATTTTATGATCTACATAATTTATGTCCATAAATAGATCAGTACGAAAAATCGCATTAAAAACTTAATAAAACCGTATTTGTGCCTAATAAATCAGTCGCTCTAAATTAAATTCCTTATCCGAATTCATTAGTTATCAACTTATCAATAAACGAGTAAACTAGTCCCGTTGAGGCGTATTTAATGAACACGTCTAAGGAACTGACCGTTAGTTAATAGCACTCGAGGGCGGGATTATTCGAGGCACAATGAAATAATTAATTGGTGCTCGAATCAGAGTTCCCGGAGCGCCATTATGAATGTGAGTCGGTCTATAGAGTACTGTCCATTACGGCGGCCACTTGCCTACTGGTGTGAATTAGACATTCCATTCTAGCGTCTGTCTATGAATGTTTTGAATTTAGAACTTTTGTGGAATTTGTTTTGAATAGTTCGTTGGGATTGGCTGTCCGTTTTTAATGCTGTTGTGGTTACCCATAATAATGAAAAAGATGTGTTCCCTTCATAACTTCATAAACGGTTAATTAAGAGGTTGCTGAGCCAAAAGCACAACCAGACCACATACGTCTAATGCTATCATGCACTGACACTTTGTCCCATGGAAATCTGTCAAGTTTGAACCTTTGTTTACTCTGCGTCCTCGTGCAATGACACAAAGGCAACTTCAATGAAATTGCAAAGGAAGCACAACAAAGTTTCAAATGAGCTAAAAACTATGAAAAAGTTTTCTTATAATAAAGTCCTACTGTTTTATTTTTTCTACAGGTATGGCGGGTGGAGGCATGGGTCAAGCGATGGGAGGGTACTATGGGGCTGCGTATGGGCCACTGGGAGCCAGCATGGCGGCGGCGGCAGCTGCTGCAGCTCAGCAGAATGCTATCAATGCTGCTCTAACGCCTAATCCACAGGTGACATTCAGATTAATTATAAATGCAATGTTTGCTTCTTCCAACCAACAGGAAATAGGAAAAATAATGGTTTGCCATAACAGGATAGACATTAAAATTTGTCTCTCCTCATCAGCAAGTCTTTTGGTGATGCTCAAATGACCAGGTATAGGTAGGTATTGGAGATTCGGGAGTGGATAGGTAGGTACGCCAGATTCTTAGCCAGCTAGGCTATTAATCAACTTACTGTACAAATAGAGATACCAAATACAAAGAGAGATACCAAATACCAATAGAGATACCAAATACAAATAGAGATACCAAATACAAATAGACATACCAAATACAACTGATTGGCTGAGCATTTGCTTTCGCTTGAACTTATGTAACGAATAGGCCCTACAAATTCCAACGAAAAGAAAAAACAACCAGATTTCCGAATTCCGAGGAATGCCGGAGCATCGACCAATCTAGGCGCTAATTATATGATCAGCCAGTTAGCGCGAAGGCATGAAATCTTTAACTTTTTGCTTAAAGCTATTAATACCATGAAATAGGAATATCGTGCGGAAGAACTATTCCCAAAAAAAAAAAAAAAAGTGCTGACACATTATAAACCATGTTAGTAATTTTGTTTAATTTTCGAAAATTTGCTACTCGTTAAGTTGTAAAAAAAAAAACATTCCGAGATGCTACATCAGCGTATTACATGCTTGGGATTGATAAACCATATGTTAGAAAATTGATGGTTTAATGAGGGATAAGAAATTCAATTTTCAAGGGGCGAGTTTTTAACACCGTAGAGATCAATTTCGAATCCAATTTTAACGCTATGTTAGTATCTCGTTAGATGATCAGTTTTTGACGTAGATAATTAAGGAAGCTGTGACACAGCAGATGTGAGTGGATACGCCGGGAGGGGATGCCCTAGGAGGACATATTTCCTATAGTGACCTTATTGATGATGATAATCAGAAATGTCAGGTGCGTAGTACTCGCAACCGGCGTGCGTGTATGAACGTAAACGAGGCAAAATGATCGTAGCAAGGATCCTAGTAAGTGTACGACCCGAGTGAAAAAGCGTCCAGCGGGGCGTTCAGCGTTGCGTGTAAGCGGCGAAGAGCGTTCACCGAGCGCCGCTCGGCCGCCACTCGGGACACTCGCGAGTGTTTTCCGAACGTCGCACGCCCCGCCCCGCCGGACGCTCGACTCGAGCGTGCACTCAGGCCGTACACTAAGGATCGTAGCAGTTGGTGTTCTGCAATTTCTGTGTACCCCCATAAGAAGAAGGCGTGAGTTTATGTATGTATATATGTATAATTAGGGACGTGCAATGCTATAGGTAAATCAGTTTAATTAACCAAAATTTCATCGTCCTCAACAAAACTTTGCCAAAACAACTCCTTTGGAACCTAGGTACTTAGGTAACGAAGATTTTGTATAACATCGGATTTTCATCCTGCTGCTCTTATTTTAATTCATTCTACTTAGGTTTGCTGTATGAGCAAACCTAGGTTGTGAAAAAAAAAAAACAAAATTTTAATTAATTAAAACCCGACTGCGCTATAAGTAAGTCAGTTGCAGGCAGTCGGAGGCATCTTCTTAAATTTGACAATAAAGACCTATTTTTACAAGCTTTTATTTAGTTTCACCTGTCCCGGTGTCTGTCTGTCTGTTTGTAATCTAATCTTGCAAGTTACTTATTTTAGATTGCATTCATTGTTAAATAATTATCTTTTTAGAGTAAATTGTAAAAAAAAAAAAATAATTTCAAATTCAATTAGAATGAATACCCCATACCTACGGCAAATGTCGTCATAGTAAAAAATAATTTGGCTGCCACATTGCTGGATGCATTTAAAATCTGTTGGTGGGTGGGGACGATTTCGTGCATCCTCCTTTGACCCAGTTCCCGATTTCCGATTGAGCTGAAATTTTACATGCCTGTGTAAATTGGATGACAATGCAATGTTATTATGACATGGAGCTTATCTGATAATGAAGCCAGAAGGTGGCGATGGAAACTCAGTAATGAGACAACGCAACCCTATCGAGTTTGGACTCGTTTGATTAGTCTTGGCAAGGACTCTAGTCCTAGATGATATCTAGACTAAAAAAAGCTTGTTTAAAAAAAAAAAAAACACTTATTTCTTTTGTACAATATGGCGTCTGGTTGTCGCCATATTGAATTTTGATTGCTGTCATGTCTTTTAGTGACACACAAGATTAAGACGAATTGATCGACGTAATAATCATCAAAATCGGCCCACACGTTTAATCTCTAGAGTGCCACAAAGGAACAAATATACATACATACATGCATATATAGGGTAACTGGTAATTAGTGACCGATACTTAAACATCTGATTGTACTAATGATAACAAACAACTTTTACTATAGGACCAAACCTGAAATCCCGAAAAAAAAGTCAGCTATCCCATACATTCATGTTCGCATAACTCGTCAAAATGTATACGTCGGGAGCTTATTTTTTTTCGCGGTAACAGGTTTGGTCCCATACCTAGTAAAAGTAGTTTGTTATCATGAGTACTATCATGTGTTTAAATATCGGTCACTAATTACCAATCACCCTCTATATAGGTTGATAAACACATCACCCTCCTTTGCGTCGCGCGGTCGGATAAAAAATTGTTACAATATTTATAACGTAACTTTACATTTTAATTAAAAAACAGGTACAAAGATTAATATCACACAATTGAATCCGATTCCTCCCATCACACCGTAGTGTAGTACCCCTACTCCTGTGCGTAACAGCGGGTAGTCGCGAAATAATTAGCGTCGAGGGGTTGTTTGTGATGTTCTAATAAATGTAGATTTGTGGTGTTAACATGAATTGGATTGGATATTTATGATCAGTTTTGACGATTTAATGAACCTATTCTTCACTATGTTGGGGTCAGCTTCCAGTCTAACCTGATGCAGCAAAATACCAGTATTTCACATGGAGCGACTGTTTGTCAGATTTTCGGGCTTCTGGCGACTAGTAACGACAGTCAAAGATCCACGAATGATAGCCGGGACCAACGGCTTTCCGAGGCACGGAGGAGTTTTGGTACCTATGTAGGGATGGTCACCCATCCACGGACTAACAGCAACAAGCGTAGCTTAACCTAATCGGTCGACCTGTGCGCCTTTTATTACATAGCCACGAGCCCCTCTGAAGATTAAAAGTATGGTTTGCATATTGCTTCAAGATCTTCCATTTCTTCGAGTTCATCCTTACTAAACTATTTATTATTGTTTTGTAACTTAGTTTTTATTATCAAATTATTATAAGTATATAGAACTATTACATTTTTTTTTTCAAACAACCCACTTAGTTTATTTATTTATTTATTTAAGTATAAATATAAATATTGTGTAGGTAATAGGTAATACGGGCTGGTATCCGCAAACACGTCAATGCTTGAATCTAGCGTATTAAAAAATATTATGTATTAGGTATGCTGAAACTGTGTGTACTCCCCGTCACTTGTCCCTAATGGTTTCTTTTATTTTATTTGTGATGGGTTTGCTCTTGACTCTAGTCTAGGTCAGAGGTGACAGAGACAAAATCGACGATGGACTGAGTTTACCCAGAAGAAGCCTGTTCACTCTCACTTTGAAGAGATTAGGGTTGTATGCGTTCGGAAACACAGACACAGGTAGTGAGTTCCACTCCTTTGCTGTGCGCATTATAAAAGACATTTGGAAGCACTTAGTGCGAATTGGTGGAATAGCAACCAGGTAGGGATGGTAACTGGCAGTGCGTCTAGATGTGCGATGGTAGAAGGAGGCCGGTGGAATGAAGTCGTGGAGTTCTCGAGCACACTCTCCGAAGTAGGTACAATCTGTAGAAGACCGACAAGCAGGCAACCTTGCGGGGATGAGCCAAGCTATGAAGCTTGGCATCCACCAGTTTTACGTCGCCAATGAGCCTCTTAGCTTAAACCAGCGTCAGACAGCATCTGTCTGGCATTAATGCTGAAGTGAACCTTTTTGACGCAGCCGTGAGGTGCTGGTGATTAAACATTTTTTTAAATTTCTTATTTGTATTTTGTGTTTCACGAACTGTGTCACATAAATGTTATTCTTTCTTTCTTTCTTACGATTCTTTGCTAGACCAACCTTTGAGGATTATTTTAACTCCTTCGTCTGTGTCTATTTTCTTCTTAAAACTTTGGTTTTAGATTCTTATTCATTTTCATATTTTCTTTCTTGCCTTCAAGATAATATTTAATATCTGATCATGTACCCAAAAAACCAAGCCAAGCCATTGGAAAATCCACACTGAACTAACATTTACATGTTACAAAAGTCCTACGTCGATCGATCAGGCTAAGCTACGCATGCCACGGTTGGTCCGTGGATGGGTGACCATCTTTTCATACCGAGACCCCTCCGTGCCTCGGAAAGCATGTTAAACCGTTGCTCACGGCTGCCATTCGTTGATTTTTGACAGTCGTTAGGGGTCGTCAGAAGCTTGAAAGTCTGATAACCAATCTTGCCAAAGTGTATCGATCGTGTTATCCAGTAACTCGGTTGCTGAGGTCAGATAGGCAGTCGCTCCATGTATCATAAAATACTGGTATTCAGCTGCATCAGGTTAGACTGGAAGCCGACCCCAACATAGTTGGAAAAAGGCTAGGTAGATGATGATAAGTCCAAATCTACTGATATTTGCACACAATTCTGCCTGCGCAAACAACGAACCCTTTTTCAATCACACGTCAAAAAAATAAAAGATTAGGTACATACGAACGCCTACGTATTTAATACATCTCATTGAATCTCGATCTCTTCCCCCAATCTTCTCCAGTAGTTGAAACTGAACACCCTACAAATAATTCGCTCCCTAGAACAAATTCTGGCGAATCAACTCAATACTTTTCACGTAAGCACCATGCATGGATGAAGACATGCTATGATGTATGTTTGACCCTTTTTTTGGGCCGAATATTTCTGTCGGTAAATCTTTTTCTGCAAGTTTGTATTATGGGGTTGTGGCTTGGGGGCTTGTGGCTAAGTCACAAGAGCCGCACGGGTCTTGCCGCGGTTGCTCCGTGGATGGTTGACCATATTTAATTACCAAGACCCCTGCGTGTATCGGAAAGCACGTTAAGACATTGGTTCCGACGTTTCGTGGATATTTGACAGTTGTTACAGGTTGTCAGAAGCCCGAAAGTCTGGCAACCATTTACAGTCTAACCTAGGGGTATCGCATTAGTAATTGGGTTGTGGAGGTCAGATAGGCAGTTGTTCCATGTAAAATACTGGTATTCAGCTGCATCCGATTAGACTGGAAGCCGACCCCAATATAGTTGGAAAAAGGCTAAGGAGATGATGATGACGTGTGTTTGTTTTGTTTCTTTTCTGATCAATCTTGATGATAGTTTTGTAATCTGTTGAATGATTCCTCTTTTTCTTATATATAAGGAATTGGTCGTTATGCGCGACGAATTACGGTCTTAATTTCCTTGTTTTCAATATTTAAGAAAGCAGGCTGTCGTGAATTTGTAATTGCCTACCATAAACTTACCCCTTGAAGCAAAAATGTAGCGTCAATTTTCTGCAGGAAAATTTATTGATGCAGCAAAGCCTACATATTAGTGATTGACCAATACCATGTCTTTTCAAATTCAGGGACCTGTTACAGTAATGCCGCGGTCACGTGGTCGATGGTGTTTTATGACGTGAAAATGTCTTTTTACTCGATGTACTGGTGATAAATTGTCCATAGTTAAACGAAGAGGATCTAACCCACATTACACCTAATGTGGATTGGATCCTTTTCGTTTAACCATGGACAATTCTGACCGAGAAAAACATGTAAGATTTCAACCGCTGATAACCATGAGCCTTTTAATGTTAGACTAATGGTTGAGCATTCAGAAAATAGTTCATATTTGTAAGAATTTTAGAGCAGGTTTTAATTTGCCTATGCCATCACATCGCGAGTGCACGCACATGCGCGCGATCCTCTATTTTTCACTACGTGTTGAAATTCCAATTCGTATAGCGCAAAAACATGTTTAGCTAGAACGATGATTCTGGTGTCGTTGTCATGCGATATCAAAGCACTATCAGCACCTAAGAAAAATAAAATAAATATTGGTCAACATAGGGTTAAGAATTCATATGAAATTGATAATAGCGAAATAATTTCCGATGTCGTCTCATATCGACCGTAAATCTGCTAAAAAAAGAAAAAAAAAATCTAATCGAAGAAAGCTTGCATCATTAGGAATGCAATAATGAGCCTAAAAAATCTAGTGTCGAGTAAATACAATAGCTATGGCAGTGACAGAAACCGTAAGAAAACAGCTGGGAGAATAGCTGGGTTTTTTCGAAATCAAACGGCGCGGACTCGAACAGCAATTACTTAATTTTTTCCTTCTAAAAGTAATAGAGAGGTAGATACAGTAAACCGTAAAGGAAAAGCATTGGATTAGTATCATTAACCAGGGAGAAAACAGATGAATACATTAGTATTGAATAAACGTCAACGACCACGTGCTCGCTTTTCCTCTTAAAGCCGCAGATATATGCCAATGGCCTTGAGTAGTTAGCTTGAGTGTTCTGTGCTGAGCTCACGCAACGAGTCGTACGTCTGTCCTAAATTAGAAGCATTATTAATTTATTATACATAAAACACGTATACTAAAAGATAAACAGTTAAATTATCTTTAAATTGGTGTAGGTTTCATAAAAATACGCTTGATAGTTTTTGCTCGATTCTCTGTTTTTCATCCGCGTTAGACATAACTTTACAACTTAATCACACTATGTAATATAAACATCATCTAAAATATTCGCAGATCAAGTTATTAAGAAAATGCTCTTATTTAACTTATATTTTTTCCCAATCATTTAGACGTGATCTTCAGTTTAAAATCTTACGAACACTTTTGACAGCGATGTTCTGCCATAAAACACCACACGAAATTCGCAATCTTCACCATATTATGACAACACCCTAATCGCTTGCCCCTGGGACTTTGCCCTACCGATTTAAAAACCTCCTTCCCTCCTCTATTTGACGTTTAATCTTGTGAAAGTGACGTCTATGTCGGGGGCGGAGGGTGATCGTTGTTTCAGCTTTATTGCATTAAGTCGGGATTATAAAATTATTTGTTTGTAAGTACGTGATAGAATTAGAGACGTGGGGAGAATGTTGTGGGAGAAAGTTAAGATGTGGTTGATAATGTAGGATGATTGGAGAATGAAATATGTGAACTGTAGGTATAACTTATTCAATCTGCCTAGCCTTTTCCCAACTATTATATGTTGGTGTTGGCTTCCAGTCTAACCGGATGCAGCTGAATACCAGTGTTTTACATGGAGCGACTGCCTACATTTGACCTTCACAACACAGTAACTGGGTAAATGATACCCCTTGGTAAGACTAGTTGTCAAGACTTTCGGGTTTCTGATGACCCGTGACTAATGTGAAAGATCCACAAATCACAGCCGGGACCAACGGCTTAACGTGCATCCATGGACTAACCACGGCAAGCCTAGCTTAACCTGATCGATCGACCCATGCGGCAGTTATAACTTAGCCACGAGATACTGATGGTGACAGATGAATTAGAAGGTTGATTCCATCAAATGAAAACATGAATCACGTAAAGAGATATAATTTCCCTTCAATATAATTGCCTACCGCAAAATTGAAGAAAAGGTGAAGCCCAAGTAAGTAGAGCGAAATCATTTTTTTTTTTTTTAATAACTTGTGAGTAATCTTACTTCTTACGTCACATAAGTCACATTTGAACCATTCTGAATCACTTTTAAGTGAAAGTACCGATTGTATTGATAACCGTTGTCTGTACGGAATTCAATTAGTTGATTACATTAACTGATAACCTGTGTTTGGGTAAATGCTTTTAGCTCCAACTCGAGCTTTCTTGAAAGTCACAACTGTTAGATGCAAGATATTGTTTTGAAATCTGTACAGTAAAATTGTTAATATTTTCTTTCATATTCATGAAGAGGAAGAAATATATGGAGCTTATCTATACTAACAATAAAGCTGAAGAGCTTGTGTTTAGGGTTCCGCACCCAAAGGGTAAAAAGGGACCCTATTACTAAGACTCCGCTGTCCGTCTGTCACCAGGCTGTATCTCCAGGCTCCCATACAACAAACGTGATTTTTTTTTGCCGTTTTTATAGATAATGGTACGGAACCCCTCGTGCGCGAGTCCGACTCGCACTTGGCCGGTTTTTTTATTTATTTATTTGTAGGTTTGATCGCGCTAATCTCTGGAACTACCAGTCGGATTTGAAAAATTATTTTTGCATTTCATAGCCCAATTCTTGAGAAAGGAATATCAGCATCACGCTAGAACCCTTAGGAGCCGAGCAAAAATAAAATAAGTTAAAATAACGCTAAGCGAAATTGAAGTAATGGCGCAGGCGTGGTATGCAATGCGCCGACGCATTGTTGGTAGGTCGGGGGGCACAAGAAATTTCACACGGACGAAGTCGCGGCCAGTATTTATAAAGAACTTATGTAAGTCTGTTCAAACCCAGCTTTTATCTAGGAATGCTACGAACTTGTCTGTTACTATGTTATTGGAATTGAAATTAAAGAAAAAAATTGAATTACGGAATCAGTCCATTTTTTTTTTAAATTCAGCTGTGATTTCAGTTGTTATTCGTCATCGGGTTTCATCCCTTTATTTTTATTTTTTTGTTTCGGTTCATTTGTTTTTCTTCCAACTATCTGTGTTATCGATCATGTACTTATTGCTTATGTAGGTACTTACTTCTTTCTTAACCAAACCATCATTCATACAATCCATTCATCTTCTTTGATCTACCGCTTAGGTATGGAACTATGGGACAAAATGACCTATTTACAACTCAAAATATTTATATCATTATTTTTGGAAGCAGTAGGTATGTGCTTAATTGATAATGGTATTCGTACAGTAATACGAATAAGCATCTATACTTAATAATATTAATAAAAGGGCAACCTTCGTGAGTTTGGATGTAGGAGGTAATCTCCAAAACTCCTCATCCGATTTAAAAAATCTTTCACTCATAGAAAGGTGGCATAGGATATCTTTTGTGTCATAGTTGGCTTCCACGCGGAAGTAGTCGCGGGCAGAAGCTAGTCCATACTACTATGTATATAAATTCAAAAGTAACTCTATCTGTCTGTCTGTACACATACACTTGCATGGTCAAAGGCGGCGCTAGAGTATTTCAAATTGATGTTGATAATATTAAAAAAATATATATATAATAATTTAGACATTTACAATCATATAAACCTGATAATTTTTCATAATATTGTGCAAAAAAATCAGAAGCGGTAAAGGTGGTTTGTTTTTTTTTTTTTTTTTGGCTGTCCTGGTAGGTACTACTAATAAACTTTTCTTTTAAATCTGAGATAAAGGAGTTGCTGTTGCAGTAGCCTCCTCTGGAATAGCCGCCACGTTGCTAAACGGTGGCTGAACGATACATTCGGTACTTGAACAGCCATTAAACTTAGCTCATGAGGAAAAATGTCAGTCAATGTAAACTGTTGGTTTATACAGTAACCGGCATCAGTCGTGAGCACAAACTGACACCTGCGCAGGAGTTAATTTTCGGGTCTCTTTGGCGGAATGAAGAAGCCGGGGGGCGCCGAACTGCACGTGATTGGTTCGTCAATCGATGCTCGTCGTCTATTGGACTGTCGCGTGTCATTCGGCTACTGTAAACTTTCGTGCAATTTTAGTGACTTACGTTTTGGATTTTAAAATAGTTTATTTTTGTTATTTCGTATTTGTTAAGAGTTCTACGGATTGAGACGATTTTTGCCTACAACCAAGAATGCTGCAAATTATTCAAAACGTTGTAAAAACATAAATAAACAAAGAAAAAACACTTATAATCAAATTATATTTTTTTATTGCGATAATTATATTTTAGTCACGAAGGCTTACCACCCAAAGTAAAAAATCAAGTATCATTAGTATTTTAGTTATAGTTTGTATAAGTAACCTATCAACAATTTTTGTAAAAATGACACTGAATAAATTTGGCCGAGAGTGTACATGCGCGAGCTTCCCCCCACTACTGCCCATCTGTGCTCACGACTCGTACCGGTAATTATAGTAAGTAACCTATAAAAGTGTAATCGAAGCACTAAATAGAACTATCAAAGATATCTAGAGAGCAGCCAAAGTATCACGGAATAGGTGGTACTGCTAGACAGCAATTTTAAACAGTCTGTGGATAAATTCCGACCTCCACGCGGGCGAAGTCACGGACAGAAGCTAGCATATGCTTGGTACCTAGCAAAACGTAAACTATTGAGAAATCTCATAAAAAAAGAAAAGTTATTTACCTACTACTAAAAATAATCCTTAAATGAAAGGAACACTGATGACATAGTTATTCTCATCAATATTGAGAAACATGATTGCTTACCGAAATAATTGGAGACAAGAAAAGGCTGAGTCAATAATGATTGTCATTTGACATTGACACGAATCTGTCATCGTAATTCATTTAAATAAAGCATTGACTGAAAATGTCAACAAATTGGGCAATTATACTAATAATGATTGTAACGGATTAGTTATCATTTAGTTAGGGATTGCTTCTGATTCTTTTAGAATATTATGAAACTTTTTAGTTATTATTGCTCAGTCAATCGGCCAAGCCTTTTCCAAACTACGTTAAGGTTGGTTTCCAGTCTAACCGAAAGCTGAATACCAGTATTTTACATGGTGCGACTGCCTATCTGTTCTCCACAACCCAGTTACTGGGTAACACGGTACTCCTTGATATGACTGGTTGTAAGACTTTCGGGCTTCTGATTATCTGTAACGACTGTAAAAGATCCACCAACCACGGGACCATCGGCTTAACACTGAGGGGCCTTGTTATATAATGGATGGTCACCCATCCACGAACTATTGCACAGTATCTTTCTAAATAGCTATGAAATCGATTTCTTCTTATCTACTTGGAGTATATTATGTCGACTTCATCCGTATGGATTTAGTGCCTACCCCGTTACACTGTCGAGAGCACCGGGAACGAGACGTCAACGAGAAAACAGATGACGGCGCCGAAGTACCGACAGTACTTTCCTATGGCCGAATAATGTCGTTTCTCGTTGACTTCCCGTTCCCGATGCCGTGTATAGTCTTTGGGGTAGATTTAAAAAAAGAACCCTAATACACGTTATTCTTTAGTTTCGGTTTTAGCACGCTCAGCGCCAAGGGACCTTTGAGGAAAAAGTAGTGGATTTTTCATTTAATTTTTTTACAGAATTGGCTTCTTCTCGAAACAATCAATCTGCCTAGCCTTTTCCCAACTACGTTGGGGTCGGCTTCCAGTCTAACCGGATGCAGCTGAATACCAGTATTTTACATGGAGCGACTGCCTATCTGACCTCCACAACCCAGTTACTGGGTAATACGATACCCGTTGGTAAGACTGGTTGTCAGACTTTCGGGCTTCTGACGACCCGTAACCGCTGTCAAAGATCCACGAATGACAGCCGGGACCAACGTGCTTTCCGAGGCACGGAGGAGTCTCGGTATGTAAAGATGGTCACCCATCCACAGACCAACCCCGGCAAGCATATCTTAACCTGATGGATCGACCCGTGCGGCTGTTATTACTTAGCCACGAGCTCCTCTCTTCTTCTCGAAACGTCCATACAAAATGTTCGCTATGGTGTATAAATCAAAATACACCGGCCTGTGAAGTTGTGCCCTAGCCGTATATCACCAGATATACACTGGCCTGGGACTAAAACATTATGGTGTACTTATATCAGGAAATACAGATGGCGCTGAGTAATACTGAGTCTGGACTTAATCGGACCGCGCTTTAAAGTTCTTCCCACCACAAACTTAGACCCAAAACCCCTGTAGCAAGTAGCTTAGAAAAGCAAAAAAACCGGTCAAGAGCGTGTCGGACTACGCACAATGAAGGGTTCCGTAGTTGGGATGAATTTATCCCAAGAAAAACTTAACATTGTAGTTGAAAAACATGTTCTCCCATAGGTACATGCCAACTAAAAATGTCCGTACTTAAACGAAAAGAATCCAACCCACATTACACCTCATGTGGGTTGGATCCTTTTTGTTTAACTATGGACTATGGACAAATGTAAGTATGTACGCACAATATTAAGAGATTTACCATGTTGTTTTAAGACCATCGACTTCTTATAGGTTTTTCTGTAATCTATAGGTATTGAACCGTTTTTCTATATTTTTTTCAAAATTTTAGGCTCAGTACTTTCGGAGATAAAGGGGAGAATGGTCAGTTTTCGTCTATTTTCTTAAATAACTTTAAAACGGTGTATTTTAAAATTATAAAAAAAAAATACATTTGAGACTCTTACAGTAAGCCCTTTCATTTGATATGTCACACGGTACAGTTTTCAAAACTTTTTTTAAATTTTCTTATTTGCCCCCCAAAGTTAACCCGCATATTCAAAATGTATTATTTACGTTACACATCCGTGTTCGGGTCACAGAAATACATATGTCTACCAAATTTCAACCAGATCGGTCCATTAGATTCGGAGCAAATTGGCTGTGACAGACGGACAGACACACACACGAGCGATCCTATAAGGGTTCCGTTTTTTTCCTTTTTAGGTACGAAACCTTAAAAATGACAAACTTCATAATTTACTTAGATAAGTATTCCTGCCAAGTTTATTAACTCAAGAAATAAGATTTTTCATGCAAACAAAATCCTCCATATCCACCCCATTAAAGGTCGAATTTACAAAAATCCAAGTAACCATGCTTCAAGAAATTTCAAGTTTGTAGCCTCAGCGGTTTAGGCTCTGCGTTGTTGAACCAGTCAGTAAGGACAAGTAATTATGCGTGATATTAATTGGTTTATCTAGGTAGGTAGGTACTGTTACTGTGAGCCTGCATCATGCAGCTGCTTGACAAAAACTCTCCGTGACTTCTGGTCATTACAGTCCAGACTTAGATGTGCAATAATATCCATGACTTCAAATCTCCAACGAATGTATTCAAGGGTTAAAACGGTCAATCAGCTTCTGTACCCAAAAAAAAACTCTTAAAATATTTATAACGTCTTTGAAAAAAAAACATCTGAACATCATAACTCACACATCACACAAAAAATCCTAACCTTAAACTGCCGAGGCGTGACCAAATCATTTAATTAACCCTGCACCCGTCGGCATCGGTCTTTCGCACCCCCTTAATAGACCAACTATTGGATGATACCGCAGTTTTCCGATTACCGTGACGAATGCCCACGATACCGATAGCAGTACCGGTAGTAAACAATATAATCAGCCACTATTCATATCAACAACTGCAACTTTACCTGTGTTGTATTAAAAATGGTGATTGGGCGTTTTTCGGCTCATTAGGGTTGGCTGTTTTGTGAGCAAGTTGCTGTGATAAATACAAAATAGTATACTAAGTATTTTGTTTTAGTTTTTTCTTTAATTGTTTGTTCCTGAAGTAGTCTTCAGATGATAACTTTATTCCAACTTTCCTTGACATTTATGATGGATCATCAAACATTGACAAAATAAATGCACACATTTAGACTATCTCCAAACGTCAAAATTGTTATCATCTGCCAAGCCTTTTCCCAACTATGTTGGGGTCGGCTTCCAGTCTAACCGGATGCAGCTGAATACCAGTATTTTACATGGAGCAACTGCCTATCAGACCCACATAACCCAGTCACTGGGTAACACGATACCCCTTGGTAAGACTGGTTGTCAGACTTTCGGGCTTCTGACGACCCGTAACGACTGAAAGATTCACGAATGACAGCCAGGACCAACGGCTTAACGTCCGAGGCACGGAGGGTTCTCGGTATGTAAAGATGGACACCCATACAGGTAGCTTAATATGATCGATCGACCCGTGCCGATGTTAATACTTAGCCACGAGACCCTCAAAACGTCAAGTAGTTTTTGTAATTTTTGAGATCAGAGCATAATATTTTTTTATTTGAGATGGGTTTGCTCTTGAGTATAATCTAGATCAGAGGTCAGATCAGAGATCAGATATAATAGATACCTATGATCAGAGTTATTCTAATTAGTAGCAAAACTAAATTCATTAATTATAAGCTCTGGACAGAGACAGATGGAAAGAGAGTAGGGATTCCTTTGCCCTGCAGTGGGACTATAAAGGCTAATAAGACTAACTAATATTATAAATGCGAAAGTAAGTTTGTTTGTTTGTTTGTTACCTTTCCACGCCTAAACCACTGAACCGATCATCCTGAAATTTTGCATATACGTTGTCAGGTGTACAGAAACGGACATAGGGTACCTTTCATCCCGAAAGAAAATACTGTTCCCGAGAAAAACAACAATAACTTTCTTATGATAAAAGATGGCGCGACGTGTCTTTCAAATCATGATTGAATTATATTTTTATAGAAACTTTTGGTAGTGTGTTAAGAACTTTTTTTTTAATTTAAGTACCTAATACATTTTGTGAGTCTTAGAGTGGCGATAGACCGATCTTTCATCCTCATAACTATCCTAACTAATATTATAAATGCGAAGGTGTGTCTTGTTTGTTTGTTGATTACGCTTCCACGCTAAAACGGCAGAACGGATTTGGATGAAATTTAGCACATGGGTAGACTATGACCTGGAGAAGGACATAGGCTACTATTCATCCTGGATCGCAGACGAAGTCGCAGGCAACAGCAAGTAAATAATAACTAAAAATAGGGAACTTAAAAAAACTGCATGGGTGGCAGCCCTGCCTTTCATTTCCTACCGCCAAATGTTGAGTTCTTTAACGAACCATTGTGCTTTCAGTATTCGATTATGTTGATAGATGATTTACCCATGGTTATCGATGGGTGATATGGGTTACTTTCACGGTTGCTGAGCGGTTGGCGACTCATTAGCTACTGATGCAGTGTGAAATCAGTTATTACAGTAATTTGCTAGTTTGCTACTATTCTTGGAAAAAATGTGTTGATGTTTTTACGATTACTTATTAGGGTTCCGTAGCTCAAAAGGAAAAAGGAACCCTTATAGGATCACTTTTTTTTCCATTTGTCTGACTGTCAAGACCCCGTTTCTCAGGAACGCGTAGAGATATCAAATTGAAATTCATATCAAATACTCGGGTTTATGATCTATTTCAGCTGTAAAAAAAATAATTTTGTAAGTCAACGCCATCAAAAGATATAACCGTTTATGTCGCATATTTTCGTATATTTTGCGATTTCACAAGGGAATCAAAACCTATAGGGTACTTCCCGTTGACCTAGAATCATGGAATTTGGCAATAAGCAAGGTCTCACAGCACAAGTAAGGGTAAAAGTCTGAAAATTGTTAATTTGTAATTTTATCACATAAACAAAAATTGGGCTTACAAACTTCACAGTTGGAGAATTGACTGTGACGTAGGTATATCAATGTATGGGAGAACATGTTTTTCAACTAATGTTAAGTTTGTTTTTAGGATAAATTCTTTTTCACTACGGAACCCTCCATTGTGCGTAGTCCGACATGCACTTGGCCGGTTTTTTCTTTTTAAGGAATCTGCCTAGCCTTTTCCCAACTATGTTGGGGTCGGCTTCCAGTCTAACCGGATGCAGCTGAATACCAGTATTTTACATGGAGCGACTGCCTATCTGACCTCCACAACCCAATTACTGGGTAATACGATACCCCTTGGTAAGACTAGGCAAAAGACTAAGGGTAAGACTTGGGAAAAGGTTAGGCAGATTAGACATTAGGCAGATTGGCAACATAATGATTTAACGCCATTTTTTAGGCAGCCGTCTTTCGCTGTCTCTATATAAAATGCGACTGCGTTTGGTAGAAATTATCATCAATCGGAATTACCCCAGTATCGTAATTACCCCAATAAACTCTATGACAGAATGTCCTCTCCTACTTGAAAAAACATTTTTCAAATACCTGTACAAAATCAGCCTATATAACATTGATAAACGCCGCATAGTTTTCCAGAAAAAAAAAAAAAAAGCATGGCTCGTATATAACTGGCTTGCAATAAAATAGCCGTAAGGGCGGCAGTAAACTGCGTATATGATGCCTGAGCGTCGGACTAATCCTGATTTAGCGCTCTAGCTGTGACCGGCCATCGTATGTTATGCGCTAACAGACGCTACACACGGTTCAGAAGATAGCCTAGCTTGTGGGCGAACCTGTTGGATTTAGGGGGTACAGTTGGGATATTATGAGTAGGTGTGGTTTGATGGTAAAGAAATCCTATTGTTAAGATGTTTTTATATAAATATAGGAATACTTTACATTTCGGGGCAAAGAATGAAGATTGGTAAAGGTCTCTATATAATTTTATGCCCCTTCAATAGTTCGTTGTAGTGTGTGGATAAATGTCAAACAGTTCGACTAATCCGATTTTATCGTGGTAGTGAATCGATCAAAAAACGAATGAAAAGAGAGCCTTATACTGTTTTTATTAATAATCCCCAAAAGACTACTATTTCTTTTTAAATTGTAACCCTATCCAAATATACAATACCATCACATTCTTCCTCAGTTGTATGTCAATATTTGCATAAGGCAGGATAGTACACTACAGTGTTGCAGCTACATGAAGTATTAACGCTACAAAATATATCACCTGTCGAGCTCCGTAAATTATAGTGCACGTAACTTCAACCTGTATCCAACCTTTGTTCGCCGAACAAAGTGTCCGTGTGTGTTACGTCCAAACGATATTTTCCTCACAATATTGTGTAGGGCTCACTTCATTAAAAAATTTAAAATTCGAAGCTTTATTCGATTCCATTGTTACGTGTGATTTGTGTGTCTGAGCGTGTAAAATACTGTACTGCATTACGTTTCAATACATCCGCATACAAATTCAAACCTTATCTTCCCAGCATAAAGTAGGATATTGATTGTGAATGAATTACATGTAAATTGTTAACGAAAATTCATATTTAATTTCAGTTGAAATAAGTTGTTTGTGAGTAATTCTTGTTAAGATAGATTATAGTTTTCATACAAAAGTTGTATGATAAGATCTTCGTGTGCTGTTGATTTGTAAATGCTGGGCAATGCTTCGATTTATGATTTGTTTGCAGCCGATTCATTATGCATTCGGTATTCAGTAGGTACTTATCCGATATTTACGATGAAGATATTGAAATGAAGACTTTATTCATTTAGCTGCGTTTCTCTTCAATTCTTGACTCTTGATAAGGTCATTCTTGAGTTTCGTTATTTATTTTTATTTTTAACTGCAAGTATAATTGACTACCTTATTTAAAGTGGCCAATTATATTCAATAACTCGTGATTAATTTAAAAAAAAAAAACGCAAACTTTATTTTATTGAAAATCAAAGACGTTATTTGGTGATTCCAAGTAAAAAAAGTAACTAAGTAAGTAACCAATTTCTCTGCTTGTTCCAGGTTGGTTCAACAATGGACATGTCGAAATACTCCATCGAGGCTGAGAAGTACCGCAGCTACGGCATGTACCCGGACCCATCCCGCGGCTACCTGGACTCAGCCGCCCTATCCAAGGCTTATATGTACATGGACCAGCAGCAACAACGCTCATATCCAGTCGACATCAGTAAGATGTACTCTGAAGCGTCAGCGGCCGCCATGGCAGGACTCAGCTCCGTCAACTCAGCCCCGTCAAGTCTGTCCCCACGCTCCCCCGCTGAATCCCCTGACATGACGCCCAAAGCACAAGACAGAACCGAAGGTAGCTCATCATCAGGCTCAAATCCTTCACCCTCCCTTTCCTACTACCAAGGATCCTCAAGTATCCTCATGCCACAGTACCCCGGACAGTATCCACAGGCCACACAAGGAGGGCCGGAGTTCAGGCGACCCCTCACCGTCATATTCTGACCTGAAACCTAGTTTGTTATTGTTGATTTTTATTTATTCGTTTATTTTTATAGTTTTTCGACTGCGAATTATTTGGAGGTTAGTTTTTTTTTCTAATTCTAGAAACGAAAAAAATAATGTTAAAGAGACGAAATTCGATATTACTATTCGACGTGAATTTAAAATTGTAAATTGATTCTATTCTATTAAAATAAAAAGATTATTGTTATTCTATTCAAACGATAAAAGTTTTTTTTTCAATGCGAATTTTCACGGACTCAATTGAATTCTTCAGAAGTTTTGATCTATTGAAACGAGTGTTGGATTATTTTTTATTTTTATTTTGTGCTCCAAAGTTCCTTCTTAATTTCCTAGGAAATAAATTAAAGTTATTATTAGATATTATTATGTGTATAGGAATATGTACCTATTTGTACATTGTGAATATTGTTAGTTGATAACATAAGAGCTGTTTCTTTGTCGATGAAAAGTTTTAGTTAAAAATCTTTACATATCTAAAAAGCAAAAAATACTTCAATCTTACCTACATACATACACAAACTCACGCCTTCTTCCTATGGGAGTAGCCGGGTAAGCAGAAATTACAGAACGCCACCTGCTACGATTCCTACATACTCCTTTTTACTTCATTCTTATTGCAATAGAAATTATTCAAAACTGTTTGATATGAATTAGGAAAACTGCGCAGCCATTTTGGAAATACTATAAATAACTTCTCAATAAATAGTTACTGTCACTAGTTTTACATTCGACATCACGTCAAGTTAGGAAAAAACCGCTGTGTACCTAATAGCTGTCAGCTGAAAATTAGTAACTGCGAAAACAACCAAAAACTCTTTTATCGATAAAGAAATATTTAACTTAATTATTGTAATAGTAGCACATACATAACTTTCCTAATAAATGATTGTTTTGAATTCTAAAATAATTATTTATTGAAAAAATAATGGTGTTATTATAACAATAATTTATTGGAATTTAAAAGTCCAACCTTAATTACAACGACTTTTGATATTATTTGTAAATATAGTTAAATAATTGTTATATTTTTGTCTTTAGATTCGTATGTGTCATTTTGTAAACTAAAAAAAATGTTTAAATTTCGAAACTGCTCTAAAATTGAGGACTTTTTCATCATAGTTTATAAAAATAGGATTACCTGCTTTTTAATTCCCAATAATAAGTAGATCTTATTTTGGTAGCAATTTAACTAAAAATGATTGACTGATTTAATTTTGTTTTAATGAAAAAAAGGCTTTGTAATTAATACAAAGATACTTTTTTGTTGTTCAATTAATAAATATTAAAGAAAAGTTAAATAGATATTGTTAACCCGTAGTTTTTAGGACAGATTATTTTAAACAGTCCCTAGTTTAATAATTTTCCTGTGTACACCTTATTACCTACATGATATAATTGTTTTAATTTAATCTGTCGTTAGCAACTATGGGGTCCAAACATTCCATCTAAAAGTTTTATAATTATAGTAAATAATTGCAATTTCTATAAATAAATAATTAAATTACTAAGTACTTTTCCTTTGGCCATTTGTTTTCACTTTGCATTTATAAGTTGCCATATAAAATAATAATTTCATTTCTGCATTATTGCAACCCACATTTGAGTAAAATATATTCTGTAAGTTAAAATACAAAATAACTTTTTAATCATTACCTACCTATATTTAGGACATAAATTGTAATTTATGGAAAAAATAAGCGTACCTATATGTAAAAATATGTTGTAAATTATAGCCGATTGTAATGATGGGACTATTATCTCGATTTAAAAATATTATACGTAATTAAAATGATTAGAAGTTTTAATACAGTTTTTTTTTTACCAATTGTTAAACCCATACCGCCACCCAGATTTATTTTAACTAGGTCGGCCTAGAGTCGACGGAGTTACTAAAGACATGTAGCTGAAAAACAAAAATGTCTGCTGTTAAACCTGTAGACTAATTTAAAAAAAAAGCTCCCAACACTACTCACATTTTTTAACTGAAGAGACCCCATCACAATAAATCCCATCCACATCATACAAAATCAACGTATCCATTTATAAATAACCAAAACAATATATTGATTCAGTCATTATCACCGCTCAGTACACAATTTTAAAATTTATTAAAATAATATAATGCCCTACGGCAGTCGCCAAATTATTGTACCCTGCCTATACTCGAAAATCTACTTTATTTCTGTTGGTATAAAGTAAATTTTCACAGTGACGGTAACTGCTTCAAGTAGCAATCAAGTATGAAATTCGTGAAGGCGTATTTCCCCTATGTTTTTTAATAAAACATGCGCTCTTGATAGATATCATTGCGCACTAGGGTAGTGATTTGGCATAAAATAAACAACCGGGCTGTCTTTTGTGCGCCAAAAACGATGGAATAACATAAACAATGGGAACCCTAGTAATTGAAAGGTGAAAAAATACAGGGTGTTGCTAAATAAAAGACGCAGAAATAGGTATTTTTTTTTTTTTAGCAGAACGATAATGGTGCACAATCAATTAGTGTCTTAGTGAAAGCAATGCAGATGAAGAAAAACACTGGACCCAATAATAATTGTGAGTACCTACTGCCATATACACTACCTCTCAACTAGCAATTGAGATATTCCTAGCAATATATGCTTATTGTAATTGTATACCTAAATTATAATACGTAGATAACGGTTATAAGTACACAACATAGTAAAGGCAATATGCCGTCATTATATATTATCTGGTGTACTAGGTAGCATACTGATGTTGATATTACTTCAACCGCTCCCCAGTTCAGTCGTACGTGGGAAGTTACCTATCTGTGTATGCACTCTTCCGAACGTTATTATTACCGTATCTGATCGGTAGTTATTACATACCTAGTATGTTTATTATAACAAGAAAATAGGAGTGTTTTGTAATGTTTTCTTTTGGGAATAAGTTCCAAATCTGTTTGTTATTATAAGTAATACTTTGTAGTTTTTTTTTTAGATAAAATCATCATCTGCCTAGCCTTTTCCCAACTATGTAAGGGTCGGCTTCCAGTCTACACAATACTGTAAGACTGGTTGTCAGATTTTCGGGCTTCTGACGACCCGTAATGACTGTCAAAGATCCATGAATGGAAACCACTTTATAAATTCTTTTAAAAAAGTCAGGAGTATTCATTAATTTTAATATCAAATGCTAACGAACATTTTATATTAAAATTAATTAACAAAAGAAGTCTGTTAACCACACCCTGTAGACAACCTACACCCCAGCCTACACCATTATGACAAAACGAAGTAAAATAAACAATCAACGCGTCGGATGCATTTCAGTTCTGCTGCGATTGTTTTTAGTATAAACAAAATCAGCATTAATATAAAATATATTTATTACGATATAAAACTTTATATCCATATCGAGGGTCTTTGCTCCTACTTCAATTTGATGGGAACGGATAAAAAATTAGGTGTTTGAGTGGATCCTTGTGATGAAGTATCCTCATGTTTTGTTAGGGAAGTGAAGAGTTTTTGCAAAGTAAATAATAACATCACCTGTGAATATCAGTTGCTGAGCATCAGAAATTAAAAATTCGGACTCCAAAATGAAATTGGCTGTACAGAATCCGTCAAAGTTTTAGACTGCTCTTACTATCATTCATTCATTCATCAATCAGTTAGGTGCTTAGGTTCCATCTCCCTGTTTTGAGACATTATTTATTTTATTTTATTTTATTAGGATCTCTAACAAAGAATACACCTTACATGCTATATTATAAAGGACAAGAACAGAAATATATGTGCTCCCTCAATTATAGGAGACCACATCATGCAATGTTCTTTCTCAATATTCCTCGAAGAAAATCCTTGTAGGACCTACATAATAAATTAAGCAATGCAAACGCATTGAGGAAAGAACCTTTACGATACAAAGCGATACAAAATCCAACAGAAATTGTACGTACGGCGTATTTTCTTCACACATTTTCCCCAGTATGTATTATCAATAATTTTCCTGTAATTATAGTTACTTTGAAAATATACGTGCAATCTTAGAGGTGTTACCGCGTTCCAATGAAAACAGTTATTACTGCTAATAACAGCAATTACGTTTCCGTTATTTGCTAGAACGGTTACAATAACTTTACGAATGCAGTGTGGAAACGTGGACAGGTGTGTCATAGTTATATTTCTTAGAAATGTTTGTAAAGTTGATTTGTTTAAGCTTTTTGTTGTAGTGTGAAGATCAAATCTTTAATTCTATTTAGAATTCCAAATTCAAATTATTTTTATAGCATGACATTTAAAAAAAATTCAGTTGTTCATTTGTTTTCCCGCCGTTCGATTTTTCTGTAACCATGGAAAAATTGAAATTGCGCGCTTTTTTCGAATACGAGTTCCGTCGTAACACCAACGCAACACAGACAGCACGCAATATTAACGACGTGTATGGACAAGGTACTGTTAGTGAACGCACGGTGCGTTCTTGGTTTGATCGCTTTCGTTCTGGAAATTTTGATCTCAACAATGAGCTCCGGGGAAAAAATTCAAATGAGGCGGTGAAAAACGCCTTCGATTCCCGTTCCCAAGATATCTATAGCAGAGGCATCAACGAAATTTCATTAAAATGGCAAAAGTGCATCGACAATATTTCTTTTTAGGAAAATTGTTTGATTTTTTTCTATGTAAATCGGCAATTTCATAGGTAAAAATCTTATAGTGGCCGTCATGACAATGTGTCATTTTCACCAGTATTTGACAAAAAATGCACTGTATTTTGTCAAACTGTTATTATGTGACCGTTCACTGTTTCTTAGGAAATCAAAGTTTTAGCGAAATTTTGATATTTTGAAAATTTTCGTTCTCTTTTGGTTGGTTTCTTCGTCAGGTGTTGCTGACAAACAAATTGTGAATGAAATGTTGGGATGAATCTCAAGAACAAACTTAACATTGTAGTTGAAAAACATGTTCTCCCATACATTCCAAATGCAAATGTAAGTTTTTATGCAGAATATTGAGAGATTTACCATGTTGTAAGACCATAGACTTCTTATAAGTTTTCCTTAATCTATAGGTATTGAACTATTTTCTGTTTTTTTTTTTTTTTCAAAATTTTGTGCTCAGTACATTCGGAGATAAGGATAATGATCAGTTTTCTTGAAAAACTATAAAATGTTTTATTTTAAAATTATAAGAAAATACATTTGACACCCTCACAGTAAGCCCTTTCATTTGATATGTCACACGGTACAGTTTGTAAAACTTTTTTTTTTCTTATTTGCCCCCAAAATTGACCCCCATATTCAAAATTAATTACTTTACGTTACAAGTCCGTGTTTGGGTCAAGAAATAGCTACGTGCACCAAATTTCAACTTAATCGGTCCATTCCCATCCAGGACAAACATTTGTGTGCATGAACATGTCTGTTTGTCCTGAGTCTGGGTGTAATTATCTATATACCTAAGTATGTATTTACAAAAAAAAAGTAGTGTATGTAGTATATCAGTTATCTGGTTTCTATAGTACATAGATAGCTCTGCTTAGTTTGGGATCAGATGACCGTGGGTGAATAATGTCCCAGGTTATTATTATTATTAATGTATGTATTTAGAAATATATAAGTATGTTTATCAGTTGTCTAGTACTCATAACACAAGCTCTGCTTAGCTTGAGGCTAGACGGCGTTGTGTGATAGTTGTGGAATATTATTATTATTATTAGATTCGGAGCAGTGACAGACGGACAGACAGACACACGAGTGATCCTTTAAGGGTTTCGTTTTTTCCTTTTGTGGTACGGAACCCTAAAATTGGATTAAGTTTTACTCGAGCCGACGACCTATATTTCAGAAACCCTATAGATACTCTGTAGATGCGTAAAACAAGCAGCGAAAAAAAAATAGGTACCTACCTTAAAACGAAAGGCATTGCGATCGATTGCCATTTCACGTGTGTAATGCAATTACCACGCTGGTTAGCTTTCCCATTAAAAAAATCCTTGAATCACTACATCTACAGGGTCAAATTAAGTTAGCTAGCGAAACTCCGCAGACGTGATCGACATCGACACGGCAAAATAAAAAAAGAAGAATGTTTTTTTTTTGGTCTAGGACCACTTGTAGTGCTGTCACTTAAAGTATGAGTTGAGAAATGTTTTTTTTTTTGTTTAATCGTGTTTAGTTTACAAAAAAAAACAGATTTTTTATAGTGATATTTCAACAAAACTGCGGTTGATGACCTCAAAAAAAATCAATAATTTAAGTTATTTTTTGCTTTAACATGTTTTGATATACCTATCACATCTGCGGAGTTCGCTAGCTAATTTAATTTGGCCCTGTATACAGCAATGGGGTTAAACAAAACCACATTTAACACTTTAATACTAACAATTTTCTTGTCACCACCAACCCCTGTGGTCAAAAGTCAATATAAAGAACAAAAACTTGACCGTTCGCTCTCTATTGTCAATTTTGACAGTTCCCGACATGTCAAATGTCAAAACGGCACGTGTCCGGCGCGTGCGCTTTAAACTTTTATCGGATTTTGACAGCATCCTGTCAAAATGTAATCATATTTTGAATAGTGGGTGACGGCGCAAGATAACGAATTTGGTTTGTTAATAATACTGTGTGGTGTGAATTAGAAGTGGTGCATGCAAAAATATTGTGAATCACTAGTTATGGAATTAGGGAATCCTTCAAAGATTTGCTTTTTTTCCTTTTGAATTGAAAATTGGTGAAATTAGTGTGTTGTTGTAGGTAGTTTTTTTTAATTTTCTTTATTTTAAGGGCTTTATCGCTGAGCGAAAACGTCGCCCTATAACATCAATACAATAAACTACACCTAAAACAGTTAATACTTACTTTTACACAAAAAATGCTAGTTTGTACAGTATCCTAGCTTGTTCCGATAAAAGATAAGCTAGGATTGCATTACACTCATACTCTTCCTGTATTCTCTCCTATATCTCCTATGTATTATTTGTTTGTTGGACCAGGTAAATTATATCTCGAAGCCTCATTCCGCACACACTCTATGAAAACATGTTGCACATCTTTAACTACTCCATATTCTTCACAGTTGGGTGACGTAACCTTTTTCATCAGAAAACCAAACCTTTTTGATGGAATGTGTGGTTGTAGTTGAATCCTGAGGCATCAGTCGCTCATGCTTGTCCAATATAATAATTATTTTAAAATGTACTGACATAGCTATACGTATCTATCCTACTTACTTAATATGGACCTATATCAATTAATGTGTGAAAAAAAAAAGAAATGTTTTCAATTAAATTCGGGATAACGGACTCAGTGGCATTATTAGGGTTCCGTACCTCAAAAGAAAAAACCTTTATAGGATCTCTCATGTGTCTGTCTGTCCGCCTATAACAGCTAATTTGCTCCGAATCTAATAGACCGATAAGTTGAAATTTGGTACACGTATGTATTTCTGTAACCCAAATACGGACGTGTAACGTAAATAAACAAACTTTGAATATGGGGGTCAACTTTGGGGGGCAACTAAGAAAGTTAAAAAAAAGTTTTGCCAACTGTACCGTGTGACATACCTATCAAATGAAAGGGCTTACTGTAAGAGTTTCAAATGTATTTTTTTTTTATAATTTGTACAATAAACCATTTTAAAGTTATTTAAGAAAATATTCAATATAGTCTAGTCTAGTCAATTTTCTTAAATAACTTTAAAATGGTTTATTTTAAAATTATTTAAAAAAAAATACTTTCGGAGGGGGAATGGTCATTCCCCACCTTTATCTTCGAAAGTACTGAGCCTAAAATTTTTAAAACAATTAAGAAAATAGTTCAACACCTATAGATCACAGGAAAACCTATAAGAAGTCGATGGTCTTAAAACAACATGGTAAATCTCTCAATATTGTGTCTATGTCGTAGGATAATTTGATAATACGAATTTTCGTGAAAACCCTAGGGGTATTGCAAAAACGCGAGTCGCTCTAGTAATATTGCGAAACGAAAAGTTAGCTATTATGAAATAGGAACGCTCCGACCGGCCAATCAGCGTTCCTATTTCATAATACTCGTAGCTAACGTTTCGTTTCGCAATATTACTAGAGTGACTCCTGTTTTTCAAAAACCCTATCTTTTTCCAGTAAGATTGAGAAATGTTTTCACCATTGTCTAATTATCCGGGTTTTCGCAATATCCCTAGGGTTTTTGCGAAAATTAGAATTATCAAGTCATCCTACGACATCTACAAACTTACATTTGTCCATAGTTATACAAAAAGGATCCAACCCACATTAGGTGTAATGTGGGTCGCCACTGGGGTCGCGGGTTGTTTGAAAAAGATACCGTGGCCCTGGCATAGGCAACTGAAGGAACACGGGTGGGTTTTAGTCAGTAAAAGTCTGACACGCCCTTCCGCTCCACCCAGGGCGGGAGAAGTTATTTGATGATTTCCCATCCACAAAAAAAAAAAAAAAAAATGTGTAATGTGGGTTGGATCTTTTTCGTTTAACCATGGACATTTGTAGTTGGTATGTATGGGGGAACATGTTTTTCAACTACAATGTTAAGTTTCTCTTGGGATATTTCATACCAACTACGGAACCCTTCATTGTGCGTGGTCCGACACGCTCTTGACCAGTTTTTTAATCAATACCAGTTGTAGTAGCAATGAATATGGAGTTGGCATTGTTCGTGCTCTTAGGTAAATACCTATCTGACGTACCTACCTATTTTCACATACCTACTAAACTCTGATGAAAGTAAAAAATATCTGAAAAACTTTCTATTCTATTTTTTTTTTATTTCTGGAACTGGTGCCGATGTCGAAAATATTCTGCCAAAATGTCAGATGTCGTATGAAGAAACGTGTGAAGGAAAAATAAATCAGAGACTCTAGGTAATAATTTAAAAAAAGAATATTGCACTTAGTGTCAAACAAATAAAGAAAACACTCTTAGGAAGGTTAGCCAAAAATATAATTTTCAAAGCTTCTGCAGCTTTGAAGCTTTAGTTAGCTACGATATTATTTAGGCCACAACAAAACTGCACCAAACTTACATACCTCCACCACCTAACTTCGTGAACCTTCACGCATATTTTAAAGAAGAAACACAATAAATCTATGAATCCGAAACTTGGTACAACTTTCGGTACAGAACTACAAACACATAATTTAGGTGCTGTCTGACATGTATTGTGTCCGCCCCTCTGTCACTCTGAAAAACATCCTTTTTATGGACCCTCAGAGGACTTTAAAAACCCTCTTTTCTACCTTAAAGATTGCCCCTCTAAGATTGTTATTGATTATGAGTGATATCAAGTATTGACGTGAGTGTATTGTTCTTTGTTTTTTTTTTTTTTCAATCTTTAGAAATATTGGAGGCAGGGGAAATTCGTTTCTTTTTTTTAATTTGACGGGAAAATCTGGTTTGCTTTTCTGCTTATGTTTTGTTTTTGACAGTAATCATGTAGAAGACAGCGGGCTCGTAGGTAGTAAAATTTTATTTGAACAGCTGTTCGTCAGTCGTTTGAAACAAACCCACAGGTTTCGAAAGTAGGTACGTACCTAAGGTACCTAGGTACAATTTAAGCTAAGGCTAAGTAGTCGAAGTACAGTAGCGGTCATAAGTGGAGTAGCAATCTCACAAAGCAATAGATTGACACTGCGGTTTTACTTACGACCTTTTTTTAATAACTAATTTCTATACTTTAGACAACTCACCATCGTTTGCAACTGTTTGTACCTATTCCATAAATTCAACCAATAGGGTATATGACATGCTAGTAGTCTTATTTGAGTAAATGTGTGCATCCATAGCGTGGGTGCGAATCTCACGCGAAGTGATATTTTTTTAAATGTTTTAATAATTACTCGAATAATCACGCTACTGACTGTTCCTTGTTATGTTCGTCTTGTTCACTTAACTCATAAAACTTTATGTAACTTTACGTCTCTTTATTAATTAAAGAAGAATATTATTCTACTACCTACGAGATACAATATTTTAAGCCTGATTGTAGTAGTTCACTGATTACCTACTTTACTCCTATAAATCATTATTTTCTATAATTAGTTGTGAGAGAAAATAAACTATTTTAACTAGAAGTTTATTTGTTTTATAAAATTATTACGAATACACATTTTGTAGTCACTTATAAAACATTTTTTTTCAACCCCCTTTTTCAATAACAATATAATAATAAAAATAATTATTACATTATTATTCTCGTTTGTAAATTTATCGAATATTAAAAGAACAGAATGAAGATAATTGTTGAAAACAAAAATAAAAGGCACGTCTCGAGATTGGAAACCAGACCTATGTGTTTCCCAATCCAATACGATACGCTACCAGCTATCAATACTTGATCTATTTGACTATTAATTTTAGCAATAGTATGAACCGACCAAATATCATACGTAATTACTCTGCGTGTGTGAATGTGTGAAAAAGCGAGTACCTATATATTTTTGATTTATTCGACGCCAGTGCAGTGTGTGAATTCTGAGGTGTGCGTTCTGTGTTGATACATCACTTATAGACGTAGGTACGGCCTTGTACCACGTGATCACAACAATACGATCCTTAGCGTGCTATTGCACTTATGACCGCTTACTGCACCTAAGTACTTACATAGGTACCTAGATAAACCGTCACTGCAATAGGATTTTCAAACAGAAGGAACACAACTGTCATAAATAATATTGTTCACCGAGACGTTTCTTTTAGAAATTATTCTTCTTTTGATTTCGAATACTAAAGTCACAATTGCCAATTCCAGTAGATCAAATTCCTATCCTAGACTCAATTTTTATATTGCCGAAATATGACCCAAATGGACCAATGTTTTAAAACAAATTAAAACCGTTATCAACTCATCACATTGTCACATCACACCCCCTTAATATTCACACCACGCGGCGGCAACAATAGACATACATTGTAGATCCATAGTATCTCCCACGGACAGACAGACAGTGATACTATCTATGAGTCTGTGACACAAAAGTATTTAATTATGAAGCTTTTTATCACGCCTCGCGTTACTGGGGAGTTTTGAGTAGCTTGGTGTATTGCGGTTTGTTTGGGAGTAATAAATTTACTTTAAAAAGTAAAAAAATCTAAAAGGAATAAAATCACTTTCATAAAAAACTTAACAGCTTCTGAAGTAGGTGCCAAACTAAGGTGCATTGGCATTGAAGAATTGAAGACACCGACTTCAGAAGCTGTTAAGTTTATTATGAAAGTTATTTTATTCCTTTTAGGTTTTTGAAGTTGGTTTTTAGTTTTTTAAAGTAAATTTAATTTTCAATCTTTAGTTGAATATACAATTTTTTTTTATAATTATTACAATTACATTAAAAATTACTTAATTATTATTATTATTAATTATTTACAATTACTTAAGCCTAAGACGATAAGCCGTTAGTCCCGGCTGTGGATCTTTGACAGTCATTACGGGTTGCAGAAGCCCGAAAGTCTGACAACCAGTCTTACCAAGGGGTATCGTATTACCCAGTAACTGGGTTGTGGAGGTCAGATAGGCAGTCGCTCCATGTAAAATACTCGTATTCAGCTGCATCCGGTTAAACTGGAAGCCGACCCCAACATAGTTGGGAAAAGGCTAGGCCGAATGATGTAAGAATAATTGCCTAATGTATTATATAACCTACTAAAACCTTCCTGAAAGTATGTAGATTACGTTAATGAAAGAGTGATCAAAATTGATTCATTAGTTTTTGAGGAAATCGCGGACATACAATTATACATATATAATTATATATATATGGTCGAATAGAGAACTTCCTTTTTTGAAGTCGGTTAAATAGGGAATTGTGTAATGTGTCGTTGAATACCGTCGTGATAATAGTACCATCACTCGTTGATTGTTTCAGGTACTGCTGAGTACATTTCTTCTCCAATTTTCTTTTGTGATACATTTTAATTTCGGATTCCAAAGATATGTGGCTGAATCCTTTCTCTTGGCGACGTCATTGTCTGGATGCTTTTCTTGTTGATCACCAATTTCGATTTTGACTTTTAGGATTGTTTTAGAATCAACATAAGATGATCATTTAATTTGATTTATCAGTAAAACCTTTATTTACAGAGAAATATGCAGGGTGGCAAGGACATCGACGCGCAACCTGTTATCATGAATTCAGTAGATAAATCCGGACCCCCATGCGATGAAATATTTCGTTGGTTATTAAAAACAAAAAAAAGAAAGTGTGTGTCAGCTCCGACGCACGACTGGAGTTTACTCCTTATATACGATTGTCTTTGAATATAATGGCTATACTGACCGCTACAATGAAGACTGGCCGAAAATAAGTCAAACACAAACACGTGACAACGCTTCGCTTGTATTTCACTCCTCATATATTTTTTATACCGCCTTATATGAAAATAGAGTAAAGTAGAGTAAACTCCAATAAACATTAAAAATCTGCCGTTTCCTACAACCAGTACGCGATATTTACTTAATTAGGCTTGTCAAGTGAAAATACGGTTTCAAATGATTATCTTATTTAAAAAAAAAAGGAATAGGTTCCCAGTTCGTCGGAATTTTCTTTTGTTAGTTACTATGCGTGTATTTGATTGGCACTCATACTATTAGAATCAGAAAGTAGTGTTGTTGATTGGCAACAGAAATAAGTATGTATTTTTACCTATTATTCCAAAAACTAACTAATTAACTCCAAAAATCAGCTGTAGCAGGTACGCGGTCAAAATGTATGGAACAGCAAATTTTTATATATATAAGTATACAAAGTGTAAGTATAACACTGTCAACCTTTTAAGGGGTCATTGTAAGTACTCATCATTATTAACAACTTTTACTATGGGACCAAACCTGAAAACGCGAAAAAAAAATCAGCTGTTCCCTACATTTTGACGAATTATGCGAACATAAATGTACGAAACAGTCGATTTTATTTCGCATTTTCAGGTTTGGACCCATAGTAAAAGTTGTTCATAATGATGAGTACAATGACCCCTTAAAATGTTGCCACTGTTTACACTTACACCCTGTATATTTCAACCATTAACTGTACATACCTAATCATCTGACTTTCTCTGCATCCTGATCCAGAAATAATTGTTTCAAATAATATACGTCCTTGTCTTAAACATACCTACAAATTTATGTAGGATACCATACCTACTGACTGAAAGGAGCTCGTGGCTAAGTAATAACAGCCGCACGGGTCGATCAATCAGGTTAAGCTACGCTTGCCGGGGTTGGTCTGTGGATGGGTGACCATCTTTTCATACCGAGACTCCTCATTGCCTCGGAAAGTACGTTAAGCCGTTGGTCCCGGCTGTCATTCGTGGATCTTTGACAGTCGTTACGGGTCGTCAGAAGCCCGAAAGTCTGACAACCAGTCTTACCAAGGGGTATCGTATTACCCAGTAACTGGGTTGTGGAGGTCAGATAGGCAGTCGCTCCATGTAAAATACTGGTATTCAGCTGCATCCGGTTACTGACTGAAATTCATGTCAATGGAAAATTGATTTATGCATAAGTATTCCATCGATACAGTTCGTTGCCCTAATAATCCTTGCGCACTGAAAAAAGTCCAGCAAGGAATTTCACTACAGTTAAAATTACCCTCTTACGTCATACGAAACAGTCCTGGAGATACCTACCAGCTTGTGACATTATAGAACTATCTTTATCTACCACGGTATAACGTGCATTTTCGTCTAACAAGTCTGAATCCAATGTCACCCGACTCCTTTATTGTGTCCTACATACTATTGTAGATTGTTATATGATACTCATGTGAATAGATTTCTATGCTGAGTTCAATATTTACTAAGAATGCCAGTGTATCAGCTTATGAAATAGTTCGCGTTCTTTAACTTTTCATCATCCTCAACCATGGTAAGCATGGTGATTAAGACCAACATAGTTTGTTGAAGCTGATGTTCAATTGTTCAGTGATTATGAGCTGTTGAACCTGACTGCCAAGTACCGGTTACAGGGTTATTATTGGTTATATGTCAGCAATAAATTAAGGGTACGTAGTAGGTAGGGGAGACCGGGGCGCGAATTAACAAAATTTATATTTTCAGTTGTAGCTTCAAAACGCCTAAACATTTTGATATGATTTTTGTGTTAAATGATGTTCAAGCTATTCAGTAACCATATCGTTAGTTTTAATTTGATAAGAAATTGGTACTTTTTTCAAAAAGTTGATTTTGCTCAGAAAAGTCAGAAGTTAATACTTACCCCGCAATCGGGGCTAGAATTAACGGTTCCGAGGTAAGTATTAACAAAAGGGGCAACAATTAACATTCTTGGTATTTTCTTCTATAATTAAAGAAAACCAAAAATAAGACTGATATTTTTTATTAAGGTACACGATCAACAATTATAGCACTGTCCACGCAACAATGTTTTGTCAATAAATATATAAATAAATGAAACGGAAACTCAAACAAAACCACTCTTTATAGAAATAACAAAAACCAACAAATCTCTGAATGATTTAATAAAAAATTAATAAAATTTCATAGTAACAGTTACTTTTACTGTTATGTTATTGAAGAAAACGTCAGTTTTCAATAAACAGTAAGCTTAAAAGTTATAATACTTTGTTAAACAACAATATTTCAGCGATATAAATGTATAGAAATAAAAACTCCAACAAAACCTCTTTGTAGAAGAACAAAAATCTCTAATTAAAAACTACTTTTACTGTTATATTAATTTAACAGTCTTAAATATTATGTCAGTCACAAAAATAATTATGACACTTAAAAGTGTCATAATTATTTTCTACTAAGAATCATTTTCATATAGGTATTATATATTTGTTGCATTTTTATTCATATTCATTGTCTGAATTACAATTTTGGCAAATGTATGAAAGAGTGTCGACTTTGATACATCTGAACTGGGCCCACTGCACAAGATGCATTGCACCCAGTCTGCACTAGATGTCTCTTCATTGTATGAGACACCACTTACGATACAGAAATATTCATCTTCTGAACTGTCGCTGCTTTCTTTCTTATTTGCCTTTTCCACTTGTGATGTTCCCTTTTGTTTCTCCTTTTCAGTTATTTTTCCTTTATCCCGGCCTGTATTCTTTTCTTTACCCTTTCCTTTACCATTTTCTTTACCTTGCTGTTCTTTTCTATCGTCTTAATTCTGTGGTTTTTTTTATTTCTATTATTTTCTTCCTCTTCTGGCGCTTCTTTTTCCGGTGTGTCGGTATGGCAGATTTTCTTGTGCGGTTACGATTCAATTGAACCCGTGGCTGAGCTTTTGGAAAGGTTTCTATTTGTATTACATGTATTTACGATCGTACCTCAGAAAAAAATACATTTTTATTGGATGAATTTGCACCATTTTCTTTTTGGAAGCCTGTAGGTGTAGCCACTGGTTCAATAAGTGTTTGTTCTTTCACCACAGACACATAATTATATACTCTTAATACTAACCCCACATACGGGGTAAGAATTAACATGTTAATACTTGCCCCGTATGTTTTGTTAATTTTAGCCCCACGGACACTTTTTCGAAAAAAATATATATACTTACGAAATAGTTTACATTAGCGTTAGTAAAGCTATGTCGCATTATTAAGAATAAAACAAGCCACTATGAAACAAAAAAATATTACGACAAAATCAAATATTCAACACGTAAATCAAAAAATCGTAAAGTGAAAAAAGTTCGTTAGCTGGCCAAAATAGACACGTCACACATCACACAACTCGCTCCCACGGCGTACTGCGCTGTATTATCGAAACTCAACCTGTACAGCACTGTCGTGGGGACGATTTCCGACAATCGCTAGTGATGTGCTGTTTATAGTTTTATAGATATTCGCTTGTTAATACTTACCTCTGTTAATTGAAGCCCCGGTCTCCCCTAACTACCTAATTTGTAATTTAATATTTTTTTTTGAAGATATCTGCTTATAAAAAGATATAAAAAGAAAACATTGGCTGGAAAGCATCATGCATTGGTTTTGTTTATATTTTTTGTTATCATCGGCTTGCTAACACTCCAATACATAATAATCGACCTTATAATGACAAATATCTTTAATAAAATTTTAATCAGAGCTACAAATCGTTACGATTCTCATAATTTTAAGAAAGTTTTTTTTTTTAAAGTTAGTTTTCTCCAATAAAAATGGTTGATATTTGCATAGGAGTCATAAGGGGTAATTTGGTTGCAAATGACCTCTCCTACATCCCCTTAATGGATTGCTGGCATAATATTACCAATAGCCCTTGATGTATCCATACTGACGAGCGCTTCAGAGATAAGTAGGCAAGTATAATAATTAGAATGAATCTTTGGGATCACTGGTCGATCTTTTTACAAGAACCTCCGATTACAGCAAGCCCAAAATCCCATGCTAACTCACACGATTTGTTGTCCTTATTTCGGTGATCCAATCATAACACCCAAAACAAATGTTCACAGAATCACTGTTCGATCTCGATCATTTCTTCAGAAACCATCAACATTAAACGAAAAACAATTCAATTATACACCACGAACTAAAACAAAACAAAATTTAATTAAAAATCTAAATCTCTCGAACGAAGAAGCCGATGTCGTCGGTTTTAATTATTGGCCTATTGAACCCTGGCCTGCCTGTGACGCCGGGTTCAGTACACCACAATAAAACTTGGTAGCGTTGAATTGGCCTCTATTCAACATAATTGGACTGTGTACTGGGCCCAAGTGGAGCCAATCAAAGTTCTGCGGCGACAATTGTGCTGAACTCCATCTAATTGGCTGTAGGATTGATTAAAAATAATATATAGGTAGCCAGTGTTTTTCTTGTTGGTGGATTTTTAGTGCATTGTGAGAGTTTAGGCCTGGACTTGAATGGGGATGGAGTTTACGGATTTGGGCGTAGATGTGAATGAAACGAAATATATCCGGCCAGTACCTAATTTAGACATTGAATGAGAGAGAGGATGACCACATGTAGCAATTCATATCTTAAGCTTGAAGATATTATTAATATATTGACAATATTGACCTTTGGAAGGCGTACGAGGCGCCGAAGCCAACTCGCAGATGCCCCGTAGACAATTTTGATGAGGAGGCACCATCCGACGACTGTATGCACTACCTACTTATCATCATCATCATCATTTCAGCTGAAAGACGTCCACTGCTGGACGTAGACCTCCACCAAGCATCGACACTTCGACCGGTTCTGTGCTTCCCGCAGCCGTTTTACGCGGTCGCCACTTCAGAAACTTTCGGCCCCATTGGCCATTTGTTCTGCGAGCAGTGGCTCACTGCCACTTAAGTTTGGGAATTCGTCGGGCTGTATCGGTTACCTTGGTTCTCCTGCGGATCTCTTCATTTCTGACTCGATCACGTAGGGAAACTTCAAGCATTATAGCTCTTTCCATTGCCATTTGGGTGAATTTTAGCCTTCTAATAAGGCCCATTGTGAGCGAACACGCCTCGCCAGTTGCCTAGCCGTTTCCAGTCCAGAACCTAGAAGGCATCCTCCAATGCCGCGGTAAACAGTTTCGGAGAGATAACGTCTTCCTGTCTCACAGCTCGCTGCAGAAGGATAGGTTTCGAGGTCTGGTCCTGGAGTCGGACTGACATAGTGGCGTTTTCGTACAGACACTTCAGCACCTCAATGTACCGCACTACTTATATTATTATATATTTATTTCAGAGGATCTCCACATAAATAATTATTTATAATTAAGTAATTATAAAATCACAAAATAACATAAAATGTTAGTATGTTACCTTATATCATTATCAACTATATCAGGTTGGCGCAAAAAATACGTCTCGGTAAATAACGGCGCACTTGAGACGTGAGCTCTTATTTTGTTAAGTTCGCTTGAAACAGCCAAAGTAAACACGTTTCACAATGGCGCAATGTGTATTCAAAAGTTGCAAAACTAAGGCCCGAAAAAGCAATTTAACGGCTGGAGTGTCTTATTTTCGGTAAGTATTAGGTAGATGTAGAATTAGTTATATTTTAAGCTTGAAACTAACAAATAATATCAAATTTTGAGCAAAATTACCGATTTTAAACCACCGCTACAAATGTTTGTCCAAGGTTGGCCAATACGGCCAACATTGTAAAAGAAGCAAACATAAACGGAACAAAACGATGTAGGTCGCAAGGAAATAACGAGAAAAAGTAGTTTATTTGTTGCCGCTTAAGGTAGATTTCACACTAAATGTTATTTAACCTACGTCTTTTCATTTCTAAGTGACAGGAGTCATTTTTGTGACGAAGACGATCGTAAGTACAGGAAATGTTTTGAAGATTTGTGATTTTATCACTGGCTGTAATTCGGTTGAACTGTTTTGAAACTTTTGTCTCAGTTCGTTAGTAAATAAATGTAGCTGTTTATGTATATATTCACGCGGACAGTATTTAGCTTTGATTTTGTACGTGACTCGTTATCTAGTTGGTATTGTTGATCGAAGTGTGTTAGTAACAAAATTGTACCTAAAATTTTGTTAGTATTGTTAATATCTATACCTAACTGTATATATAGCCTATAGCTGTCCTTATTCACTGCTTTTGTAAAACATAGTCAAAACGGGCAGCAATAGGTATCATTTAGGATATTGTTGCTGCTGATTGAGCTGGTTCGTAGACTAGGAGTTATTGCGGCAGATATAAATTACAATGGTAAATGATTTTATTTCTGTAAGCAGGTTTTTACAAACACTTTAACACGTCAATCATGTTTTTTTAAACTAGTGTATAACTTATAAGTTACCGGCAATGTGTGTAATCCGATATTCTATACAATACCTAGGCAATGTATAGAATACCTAAAGCGTTTAGGTAATGTATGAAATATTATTTATTTTATACTTTGCCTAGGTATTCTATACAGTACGCAACCGGTAATGTGTGTAAAAGACAAATAAATAAATATTTTATTTTTCATATACATATACAGTATGTTAACCAACAGAGGGCGTTCCCGTTAACCCGCAATAGTATAGCATCCATACATGCTAAAAAAAATATTACCATTCGAAAACAAAATGGTTTTTATTTTTTTTAATATTAAAATATTCACTAAAAATGTTAAATTGATACGTAAAAGAAACACTCTGTACACGCGTACTTGAAGGACGGAAACATCGCAATTTAGTTTTTATTTTTAGTGAATATTTTTATATTTTTTTGAATATTTTAGTGAATATTTTTAGCATTTTTAGTGAATATTTTAATATTAAAAAAAATAAAAACCATTTTGTTTTCGAATGGTAATATTTTTTTTAGCATGTATGGATGCTATACTATTGCGGGTTAACGGGAACGCCCTCTGTTGGTTAACATACTGTATATTAGGTATGAGTAAAAAGTGTCTATGTCTTAAAAGTAAGTTCCTAAGAATACGTAAATATTTTTGTTTGTAATAATTCTTTTACTGGAATTAGAGGTTTATTGGCAGTAAAAATAAGAATTAATAAAAATTATTACAAATAATAATTATTACAATTTCAAACAACACACTTATTACACTTATTAAACACTTATTACTCATTTCCTACCTTTTTTATAAAGATTATAATTTTTAATGAGTATTATAATTGTTAAATTAATAAAGTTAATATTGAGCAAACATAAGGTGTTTTAGTTGTCCGTCATTTTACCTACTTACATAACATTGATAAACACATACCAAAATCTATTTACTTTACACATTGCCGGTGGGCCAGCAGGTAGGTACTCTATACAACCCCTGGGAATTGTATACATTACCTAGGCAAAGTAAGTAACGGACAATAATATATCATACATTGCCTGGACGCCCCAGATATTCTATACATTGCCTAGGTATTGTATAGAATACGTGAATTATACAGATTGCCGGTAACATATACATGCTATATTGAGGTGCTGCCACGTGTGGCAATACTTAAATGTTAATCCAGTCGTTCCACCTCACCGCGGCCAGCCCTGTTACCAACCTGCTGAATGACTCAAGGTATTTTTATCAGTTATCAAGCACTGTTTTCATACAATTTTGCCTGTATAGGAGAGACAAAGGAGAAAATATAGTGAAAAGAACATTTTAAAAAGCCATGACATGATCGGATTTAAAGCTTGGTTAGAGATCGTAGACCTCTCAATGAACATTCTAATCAATTTTGCTTGCCCAATAATTACCACTATCTTTTCAACTTTTCAGCTACCAATGTATCTACTACAGAAGTCTATGGCGGTTGTCAATAAAAAAAGGGTCATTGATGGGACAGTGGCAAGGAATTCCCGGCTCCCATGGAGTTTTTATGGTGTTCTCTGGCCGTAACTAAATGTCCTTGTGGGATTCTGACTCAGCAAAGTAGGTGCTATTATTTCTTTTTTAAATTAAGTACTTGTTGAAATGGTATTGTGGTGGTCGTTAGATCTTTTTCGAGATATAATTTATTGTATTTTGGAAAGCATTGCTATTGCTGGGATTTTGATAACAGTCGTTAACAATAATGATTGAACTTGTTACGGAATTATTTTCTAAGTAAGTAGACCTTTCCTAATTACTATTATTGAGCGCCAGAATCAGAATGATTTATTTGTAAATAAGATAGATAGGTTTTTATTTTATTTTCTATTATTAATTAAGGGGAATTGCTTATAGAATAATCTGACAAAAAATTTGAATGATTGTATATATATTAGTATGGTTTTTAATCGTTAAAAGAAATTTTTAGAGCTATTTTCGTATTTTTTTTCTGGAGTATGAGATTAAATAAATCCTGAAGAATATCATATATTTTTCTGATTTTCTTTACTGCAGTAGATCATATACTTTTAGGCATTATAAAACTTGCGTTTAGGTCCTGTAGTCCCCTTACAACTAAGCAAATCATACTTAAACAAATGACGATCATCAGTATCAATTCACCTGGCTATTTATCATTGAAACATTTCAAACAAAAGAAAATCAAAACCTCTTCCACAATTCCAAATATCAAAAATCGAACGCGAATCATAAACACAACCGAAATTTATGAATGAAAATTAAAAAAATAAAGTCAAGTCCAAGAAGTTTTATGGTGTCAGTTTCTAAGGGGTTTTTTATCACTTCCTTTCTATTCAAAAGGGGGTGTTTTTCGATATATTTATAGTGGATATAAAGACGCAGGTGCTAAGTTATAAAGTTGCACCCTTGCACCCAATGATTAGCCAAACGGTTGGCTGTTTGTCAATGCACCTCTTTAGGAACGCCGCTCGACGCCATGTTTTTTCTAACCTATAAACTCGGCCATTCATGTAAATGATCGGTTGTATTTTTTACGTAAGATTGATTACAGTGTTTTTGTCTGGGTTGAGTAAGAATGCGGCTTCTATTTTATTTATTTTATATAGGTAAAGGGAATTGTAACTAATGTAAATGAGATTTATCGGAGACATATTAGAACTGTTAGCCAATATGTCTTCAGAACTTGTTTTAGCTTTCTGAGGTTATACGTTACACAAGTGATTGAGTGGCGAAGGTACTAGCTACCCTTCACCTCATCTAGACAGGTGCCCCAAAATAGTTGGGCAAAGGCTAAACCACCTATTCTCAATAATTTTGAGGTTGGCTCACAGTCTAACCAGGTACCTACTTACTTACTGACCAGACATTTAGTTTGACATAATTATTTACTTACTATGTAATAATATTACGAGTTATAGTAGAGGTAGGTATTTTGGTGGCGCCTTATAAGGCAAAAGCTCTTAACCGACCCTGCGTCCGATCCTGCATGGAGTATTGCAGTCACCTTTGGGATGGTTCAGCTAAGTAGGTACCAACTAGCCGCGCTTGACTCGGTGGAACGCAGAGCTAAGAGGCTCATTGGCGACGTAAAACTGGTGGATGCCAAGCTTCATAGCTTGGCTCATCGCCGCAAGGTTGCCTGCTTGTTGGTCTTCTACAGATTGTACTTCGGAGAGTGTGCCCGAGAACTCCACGACCTCATTCCACCGGCCCCCTTCTACCATCGGACATCTAGACGCACTGCCAGTTACCATCCCTACCTGGTTGCTATTCTACCAATTCGCACTAAGCGCTTCCAAATGTCTTTTATAATGCGCACAGCAAAAGAGTGGAACTCACTACCTGCGTCTTTGTTTCCGAACGTATACAACCCTAATCTCTTCAAAGTGAGAGTGAACAGGCTTCTTCTGGGTAAGCTCACTCCATCGTCGACTTTGTCTCTGTCACCTCTGACCTAGACTAGAGTCAAGAGCAAACCCATCACAAATAAAAAAAATAAAAAAATGCTCCAGGGTAGCCCGCGAAATTCAAATTCTTTTTCGTATTTAGCAATTTGCAAGTCAGTATTAGATTGTATGTTTATCAAAATATGATTCGCGACCCTAACAAGTATGTATTTACAGATTTATAATAATGAAAGTCATCAATACAACTCTTTCAGACCAGGTAATGAATGACTATTTCATGTAATATTGACATTTGAGGATTATACTTGGTTAAGGAGTTGTATTACTGATTCTAATGATTATTATTCTGTAAATACATATATGTCACGGAGAGGAGCTTGTAGCTAAGTAATAACAGCCGCACGGGTCGATCCATTAGGTTAAGCTACGCTTGCTGGGGTTGGTTCGTAGATGGGTGACCATCTTTACATACCGAGACTCCTCTGCGCCTCGGAAAGCATGTTAAGCCGTTGGTCCCGGCTGTCATTCGTGGATGTTTGACAGTCGTTACGGGTCGTCAGAAGCCCGAAAGTCTGACGATCAGTATTACCAAGGGGTATCGTATTACCCAATAACTGGGTTGTGGAGGTCAGATAGGCTGTCGCTCCATGTAAAATACTGGTATTCAGCTGCATCCGGTTAGACTGGAAGCCGACCCCAACATAGTTGGCAAAAGGCTAGGCAGATTGACATATATGTCACGGTCGCGAATCATACTTTAATCAACAAACAACCTAATACTGACTTGCAAATTGCAAAAAAACTTAAGAAAAATTTAATTTCGCGTTCTACCTTGGCGCTTCCCCCTTAAGATATTAAGTTCTATAACTTAATATCTTAAGGGGAAGCGCCAAGGTAGACTGCGAAATTAATTTTTTTTTTACCCAAAGATACTAAGTTAGAAGTCCCGAAAGACCTATGTCTTGCGGGACTTCTAACTTAGTATCTTTGGGTTCAAGTTTTGGGTTCAGAAAAAATCGATTGAAGAACATATTTTAATACAAAGTAAGTTTATTAATAGATATAATATCGCCAGTCCCATTCATTTATCCATTTCATGAAACATTGATCACATTCCACACACAACACGCTAAGACGCTGAAACAGCAATGGCGTAGCAATGAAAATTTTAAATTTAATTAATGGCAAGTGGCGACAGACGATTATATTATTACGCGGGGGCATTGTGTGCCAGACGGGCCCGGTCTCCCCGCTAGGGTGGCTGCGAGAGTATGGTGGGACAGGGATATAGGATAGTCCAGGTACCTACCTACTTTGAGTTCAAAAGTTATAAAAATTATGGTGGTCTTTACCGTCACAATTTCTAACTTTTGGTGATAACGGGTGGGTTTTTTTCGGTCTATCCATATTGTTTAAGTTTGGGCACGGTACACAAATATGTAGAGTATTTTATCTTCATAGAAACGGTGGGAACGCGAGTCATACCTACGCGCTTCGAGTTTAGTCTGCACTAAGTCGGCAAACAGTGGCGAATGCACCGCAGTGACGAACGGACGGTGTGATGGTTTTGTAAGCAGTAAGCGTGCGATTTGTGGTAAATATTCATTGAAACTTTAATACAAGTACTTACTTTAATATGGCAAAGACCGATATTAGACTATATTGTGTTGTTTTTGGTTGCTTGAATTCGCCAATAACGCACCCAGAGAAAACATTTTTTATATTACCTGGAAACTCCGAAAGTTAAGACTATAAACGAGTTTTTATACTTATACCTACAACATATGTAATTTGTTTCTTTTTTAATAGGTAGGGATTTCGCTTCTGCACCTAGTAAAATACCTAGATTAATAAATAAATAAGTGAATAGGGTGAAAAAGTGACAACCGAGTGACCTACCTACGCTTGCGTTAAAAACTAGTAGGTAGTTACCTAGCCTAACTAGTTACTTATGTACTTAGCTACATACATATATTATTGAGTTAGTCGAAATATCCTGTCAAATTAGTCAGCGCCTGACGTAAATTAACGTATTTTTAGTAGCCAAGTTTTTAATCACGTCTAAACTTCTCTATGGAGTATCTTAATATGATAGGACTAAACTAATATTTATCGTCTGTCCTTTTCTTAATGAAATATAAAGAAAAAGATGCAGGGAATTTAAATTTAGTTTTAATTAAGTAACGTTTGCAGAGCGGTTCAACAACGGATGGGTGATCAAAAGAATTGTTATTTCTCTTCTTTTTCTAAGTAATGGGAACGTTAATAAACTGAAAAGGATACTCGTCAGCTGTTTCTTGCATTTCGGTTGAGTAGGTAGGTGTTGAAGTTTGTATGGATTGTAGTTTAGTAACTTTCGACGACAGCAGTTTGATTTTTTTAAAATAAAATTTATAATATTTACAATCACAAAAGTAGAAAGAAACTCGAGTAGGTGATGGTGGTAGGTAGGATGAAATTAAAATACTGTAGGCGGGCAGCCCTATCGCGTGTTTACGTACCGCGCGGCTGTAGGTAATTATATCCAGGCCAGAGGCCGAGTCACAGTAGGTACTGGTAGATATTTGTACCGTGGTTTGGGCGGTGTTTTGCATTTTTAAATTGAATACTGAAAGCTTCTAACATCATTTTGGGGTAAAGAGGAGACGCCGATATACATACTGACTTTTCTCAAAGTGCACTGTTGGATTTACAACTCTCGGCGCTGAGCAGACCGTTGAAAATCAAACAGTGCGCTTTTATTGGGCATTACATTTAGGCGTCGCGTAAACTGACTTGTAACGTTTGTTTGTAATGTAACATTCGAGGCGAGCTAGGTTACAAAACGTGACTCAAGTGTGCTCCATTTTTATTCAGAACGTAGAGTTTGTGCTTTATTAATTTTTTTTAGTTATTGTTGTGATAAGAAGAAAAAACATAACAATATTGGATGTCCAACTTATACCAAAGAAGAAACATACGCTCGCAATGCGCGCATCGAGCGTCTCAGCTCGCTGCACTGACTACTGTCACGCGTTACAAAAAGTCACTACATTACAAACAAACGTAACAAGTCTGTCTCCGCCTTTAGTGAAAACGGGCATAAATTCTGTAATAAAGGCTTCAAGTGACTGAATTGACTTTCAACGTGTCAAGTCCGGTATTCCGGTAAACACGTCAAGGCGGTATTCTGTTAAACTCGTCAAGTCAGGTGTTCCGTTGAACTCGTCAAGTCCCGTATTCCGTTGAACTCGTCAAGTCCGGTATTCCGTTAACTCGTCAAGTCAGGTATTCCGTTGAACTCGTCAAGTCTCTGACTGTACTAACATCATGGTCGCACTATCACAGTTCGCCCCCACCCGAGACGCGTTAGGCGTCGCATTGTTGAGCAAATCCGAGCCAAGCTTGTACCTACCACAGCTTGGCTAAATTAATACCACTGATAAGTGATATCACGCAGAAATAGAACAGTAGACATTCAGCATCACACTGCATCACGTTTTGTATGGTCACACTACATCTAGCTCTGAACTGAAATTCGGCATGGAAAAGAAAAGTTGCAAATGTCATGTTAATTCGTAACTTGAGAAGGTTAGGAAGGTATGGGTATTATCGACAAAACGGACGCGTTTACACCTTAAAGTTGCTTTTTGTATACACTGATTCACCCTGTCGCTATGGTCCTTTGTATGTCCTGCAGTTGCAGTTAGCAAGCAAAGTTGTTTTGACAATTGAAAGGCCTGGCGTTTATCGATAGTACTTAGTTTTAGCGAACTGTATTAAAACAGTCTCCAAAAGTGGCCATAGGTATTAAAAGTATGGTACGTCACAATCAGGCCAGCAAAATATCACCTAGCTGACGAGCTACCTAATATAATTATTGACAAGGTGGCAAATGTGGGCTATTCTCTAACATTTGCATAGGTATATTCAACACTAGCTGTTACCCGTGGCTTCTGCGAAATCTTATTCCTTGTATACATGATAAAGAGAAACTCTGTGCAAAATTTCAGCTTTCTAAGTTCAAGGGTTTGGGCTGGGCGTTGATGAGTCAGTCAGTCAGTCACTTTTTAACCGTACTCCAAAAAAGAAGATGTTATACAGTATGTTAACCAACAGAGGGCGTTCCCGTTAACCCGCAATAGTATAGCATCCATACATGCTAAAAAAATATTACCATTCGAAAACAAAATGGTTTTTATTTTTTTTTAAGATTAAAATATTCACTAAAAATGCTAAAAATATTCACTAAAATATTCAAAAATTCACTAAAAATAAAAACTAAATTGCGATGTTTCCGTCCTTCAAGTACGCGTGTACAGAGTGTTTCTTTTACGTATCAATTTAACATTTTTAGTGAATATTTTAATATTAAAAAAAATAAAAACCATTTTGTTTTCGAATGGTAATATTTTTTTTAGCATGTATGGATGCTATACTATTGCGGGTTAACGGGAACGCCCTCTGTTGGTTAACATACTGTATATATACGAGTATGTTCGACTTTATGTAACTATGGTTTTTTTTTATGTACCTATGTCCACCTATTTCTCCGTCATTTGTGAACCGATTTTCAAAATTCAGAATCTGATGAGGGGATCCCATGGAAATCGAGGGAACCCTGAAACTTTATAGGCACACCTATAGAGATTTGGGTATTTTTTATTGTAACTCGTGCATTTGCTCTCGGAAAGCACCATTTGGTGAAGTGGAACTGATGATGTCTTCATCATCATTTCCACTTCACCAAATGGTGCTTAAACCATATTAAAGTAGGTACCTATACTAAAGGTAGGTAGTACTTAGTGTTTTTTTTTTTTGTATAAAAGTTTATTATTTATTTTATTTATTATGGAACAATAGACAGCTACTATATAAAATGTTTAACAATAATTTATATAGATAGTTATATAGATTGACACAAACCACCTCTAGAAGTGCGAATGACTTATAATATTTGTATCTACATAATATAAAAAGTGTGAAGACTTGCCTTTTAAGTCCAGATCATATAAATGATTACGTTGACCCTTGACTTCTTTCTCACGACTAAAACTCATAGGTACCTACAGTAGATACACACGGGCATACAATTATACATCGGTCGAACAATTCGAGCTTTCGATCAAACTTGTACACTTCTGAATTCGCCCGGGCGTCGCTGTTGGAGCAATCTATCACTCCGGGGATCCAATGTAAATAAAATAAATACTTACCTATAAGTAAGTGTAATTTCTAGCGAAATATAATAATAATAATAATAACTTATTTAATAAAAATATTTCAAAAAGTGTACATTTAGTCAGTTATTAGTAAATTTCCAATACAATAAATTATGGAGCCTAATGATAAACTAATGCTTAAGTATATGTTTAGATACAGGTGCAAGTAATGATAGTTTGGAATTAGAATGTTAGGTAGCGACCCCCCCGATCTAGGTTTATTGAAACCTGTGTTTCAGGCCATCGCTTTACATTTCAATTTTATTGGGACATTAAAATTTGAAGTAAAAGTGATATTTAAAAAATAAAAATAATCTTTTAACAAATATGAGAAGAAGCATATTGGTACATTAATACCTAAAACTAGCCTACGTAAATATACAAAAGTAAATACTTTCGAGGGAATAAATTATCCTTATGACAAAATTTCTAGTAGATTTTCAGTGTCTGTGTAATTGAGTATCGATAAATATTCTGATAACATCATACTACATTTTTTATAACTTTCTCTATAGAAGTTTAGTACCCTGTTGAGTCTATTATACAAAAAAGGTCCTTAAAATACATAAAATCGATTAGCAAACGCATGTTTAGTTTGAGGCTTTATGCAAACCAAGTCCTTCCTTCTCTTGTCAGACGGTACTGGGGCAAAAGGTAGTGCAGCGTGCTGCTGTAGTGTTATGCTCAGAACGAGAATGTATCCGGCAGGTAGGTATCTACTGCAGGTTTAAGTTGATTTACAAATGTCTAAAGATCAGTACGTTAAGGCGAAAGCTCCAGGTAGCCCGCGAAATTAAAATTTCCTTGTTTTGTGCGACTTGCAGGTCAGAATAAGATTGTGTGTTGATTTGAACAAGATTCGCGACCGTCACAAGTATGTATTTATAGAATTATAATCATTAATATCATCAATACAACTCTTTTAAGTTCATATAATCCTAATGAATAACTATTTCATGAAATCTTGACATTTAGGATTACTTACGTATTACTGATTCTACTGATTACAATGTCGTAAATACATTTGTGACGATCGCCGACGATACTTTAACCAACATACCTACAACCAAATACTGACTTGGAAATTGCAAAAAGCGTAACAAAATTTGTTTTTCGCGGGCTACCTGGAGCCCTTGATTGTTCCATGATAAACATGCAAATGTTCCCGCAGTGTCATTTCTGTTCTTCTCCCTAAGTCCCTACCCGTAGTTACTGTGAAGGGTTGAACTCCACAGGGAGGACTAACCAGTAAAGAACAGATGGAAGAGCAATATAGAATTTCTAATTATAAGAAATCAGCAGGTACAATCAACAAACGCTATTAACCTTTCAAATTTTGAAAAAATTTTGCTTGCAAGCTGCAGTTGTGTACTTATGAAAAAGTAAAACAAAGGACCATAGGGGGCAGGGTTTTTTTCAATGAATCTGTGTATACGAAAAGCAACTTTAGGGTGTACAGGCGTCCGTTTTGTTGATAGTACCTACCTACAATCTTCGGACAATCGCGCCCTTTTTATAACGATCCTATCCTGTCATCTCTATACTAGACAGATTTAAAACAAAACCTTTTTATAACGATCCTATCCTATCGTCTCTATACTAGACAGATTTAAAACAAAAACCTTTTTATAACGATCCTATCCTGTCGTCTCTATACCTACTAGACAGATTTAAAACAAAACCTTTTTATAACGATCCTATCCTGTCGTCTCTATACTAGACAGATTTAAAACAAAACCTTTTTATAACGATCCTATCCTATCGTCTCTATACTAGACAGATTTAAAACAAAATCTTTTTATAACGATCCTATCCTATCGTCTCTATACTAAACAGATTTAAAACAAAACCTTTTTATAACGATCCTATCCTATCGTCTCTATACTAGACAGATTTAAAACAAAAACCTTTTTATAACGATCCTATCCTGTCGTCTCTATACTAGACAGATTTAAAACAAAACCTTTTTATAACGATCCTATCCTGTCGTCTCCTTACTAGACAGATTTAAAACAAAACCTTTTTATAACGATCCTATCCTATCGTCTCTATACTAGACAGATTTAAAACAAAACCTTTTTATAACGATCCTATCCTATCGTCTCTATACTAAACAGATTTAAAACAAAACCTTTTTATAACGATCCTATCCTGTCGTCTCTATACTAGACAGATTTAAAACAAAACCTTTTTATAACGATCCTATCCTATCGTCTCTATACTAGACAGATTTAAAACAAAACCTTTTTATAACGATCCGATCCTATCGTCTCTATACTAGACAGATTTAAAACAAAACCTTTTTATAACGATCCTATCCTATCGTCTCTATACTAGACAGATTTAAAACAAAACCTTTTTATAACGATCCTATCATGTCGTCTCTATACTAGACAGATTTAAAACAAAACCTTTTTATAACGATCCTATCCTATCGTCTCTATACTAGACAGATTTAAAACAAAACCTTTTTATAACGATCCTATCCTATCGTCTCTACTAGACAGACTTAAAACAAAACTACAAAAGCTTAAGCGATAAAATGTCAACCAGTAAAATATAAGGTCGCCATGCAACCTTTACAGTACAGTCTGTCCCAATATCTTCAGATTGCTCCATCTTACCAACTTCTAAGAAATGTCTCCATCGTCTTAGCGTCGATCTCGCCTGCTTGCCCGTAGAAAAACAATCAAAATCAAATCTAAATAAATACTTACTACTACACAATAACTACTTTTCTTCTCCACAAAAAGACAGGCTACCTACATAGCCTAGGTAGGTACCTATAGGATGATAATAACATCGGTAGGTATCTACTTATTGATATTAGAAGGTAATCCGCTCATCCCAGACGGTCACTCTATTCAATCTCGCGGCCTCGGGAGGCTCTGGCTTATAAGAGTGGACACTGGGTAGATATGAGCTTGCTAGCTTTGTTGGATAGGCAGAGTTGTAAGTTTGAATGTAAGGTATAAGACGAGTTTTGTTTGAAAAATGTTTTTCTGATATAACGGGCTGCTTAACTCATGTCCAGTATTTCATTGAGATACCTTAACATAGGTACCTACCTACCTGAAGGTACACTTTCTCGATAGCCATTAATCTCATTAGGTATCTAACTAGTTATTATAAACTTAAAGAAACGGCATCATGTCTTCATTATAGTTTCTTTGAGAAAAAAAAAACTCGATCTCAAAAACTATTTTGTCAAACAATCGATTCACATCGTTGAGTGAGTTGGCCGTTTGATTTACGTCATTTAAATCTGACCTAAAAACAAAACACTAAACAGAATTCCAAAAATTCAAAATAATCAATACGACAACAACACAGGTGTACTGTTGTCGTGGGGTATTACCCATTGAACGTGTCACAATACCCCACACCGCCCCATACATCCCCATATAACCCTATAGAGCCCCATAAACGGCGAAGCGTGTAGGCTATTGCATTATTAATATTTTGTACCTCTCCACATGAGTGGAGGTGAATAGGTACCCCGATTGATTTAAAAAGGATTAGTATAGTAGTGGAAACTCTTTGGAGAAATGTCTTTCTAAAAAACTTTTTTTTAATAGAGTTTCGTACAAACGTAACCCAGGATTACTTCGTTGTCCGTCCATGCGTCCATCTGTCTGTCTGTCTGTCTTTCAGTCTGTCAAGACCCTTTTGCTCAGGACCGCGTGGAGGTATCAAGTTGAAATTAATATCAAATACGTAGGTTTACAGTCACGTAGAGCTCTAAAAAAATCAAGCTTCTAATTCAACGCAATACAAAAATACAGCCAGAAATAAATCAAAACTAAAAATGGGAAGTACCTACCTACTTCCCATTGACCTAGAATCATCAAATTTGGCAAAAAGCAAGGTCTCACAGTACAAAAAAAGGAAAAAGTCGGAAAATTGTTAATGTGTAGGTATAGTTTTATCACATTAAAAAAAATATATTATTTTGCGATTAGGTACTAACTAACATTTGCAGTTGGAGAATTGACGGTAGGCTCAGACAAAATAAAAAATCAAAGCATAGTGCTGTCAACAGTGACGTGGGGCCTCAGTTTCTGGGTTTCGTATACATGATTGTGTGCACGTAGTGAGGTGTAGTTTAATTATAGTTTGGTGTAAATGTGTGCGTGTGAGAGTGTATGCACAGAGCGAGGTGTAGTTTTGCGCATAAGTATTTCACTGTATTGTTCGCAGCGTACCTAGGTATATCGAGAAAATCTTTTTCAACTACAATGTTAAGTTTGTTTTTAAGGTAAATTCATCCCAACTATACGGAATTTTTCATTGTGTGTGGTCTGACACGCGCTTGGCCGGTTTTTTTTTTTTTGTTACGAAAGTTCTGGACTCAATGTTTTCTTCTTAACCGTCAGCTTATGCTAAGCTCATGCTGTGGTGTCAAGATTTATCCGTGAGCCTGGTTGGTATCGGGGCTGACAGGTGAGCGGTTCCGTAGGTGCCTATAGTCACCCATACGCGAGGTTATTGACACACAATTACGTTTACGTCTTAAGTAAAGGCTGCGTTGAGTTATGCCGTAGGTACCTACTTACATATGGGCCGTAAAAGAGGAAGATGTCATAGAAAGAAAGAAAAACTGTTTATTCTGCACAAACAAAACGCACATTACACACAAGCAAAGCATTCAAAAGACCTTAGAATAAAAGGCAAAAGTAGTCCCCATGCTTGGCAGACAGATTGGCGCGAATGGAAGAAGAGAAAATCCTCTTAAAATAAGTAATTCATTCGTAGTCGCCAAAATTCACGTGATTGGTGACCACAGTTTCTTCTTATTAAGTATTTAAAATACAGGAAGGTATACAACTGTGGAATCGCTTTCGAGATTACACAAAATTAATTCGTAGTCACCAACTTTTACGAAACCGGTGACAACAATTTCTTATTTTTTTTTTTTTTTTCTTAAAGACAAGTATTCTACGATGTCTATAACTGAACTCAATTGTTTCTGAAAGGTATTTAAAATACAACACAGTGAGGCGAGCACGCGAGGTAACGTGCCGCGTCTCGCGTCGCGTTGTCGCGCTCCGATCAATAACATTGTCTGGCTGACACTCCGGTTGTGACGTCATTTGATTATAGCGCGGAGTGAGCCGGTTTGCCTGAGGAGTTAGGTGGTACGAAAGGTTTGTGTAATAATGGAAGCCACTAAGATTGTTGGGAGTTAAGAAAAAAATCTTGGCGACACAGATAAAAAATACCGCAGTTGGTCAAAGTGGATTAACCAAAGATCACGACTATAGGTAATAATAGTTTGGAGGAAGATTCTTGATGATCCTAAGAGAGAAGACAAAAAAACCTTAACAAGATAAAAATTGCACCAGTTGACGAAATTGGAACCGAGGATAAACACTGTAGTGTACTTGTACTAATTTAATAGACCTTGTTGACAGCGCAAAAACAGCACGGATACAAGACAGAGAAAGGGAATGATCAACCAACTGGAGTTAAAAAAGTCGTGAGGTGTCACGTGGGACGAACTAACTTCTTTTCGCTATAAGTACCTATAGGTGCCTACTATTACCTAGGTATTAATACAGAGCCATCTATAATCTGATCATTAATTTGCTAAACTAAAATGACATAACATTACTAAAATGTCAAAATGAAAAATAAAGGTCGACAGCAGCTGTTATTTTGGTCTTGCAAATTGAATTATAGTATGATCTCAAGTTTCAAGTGTCAAAAGTTTATGTTTTTTAATACACATCCATCTAGGCAGTATAGTTTTTAGCCTGCTTTAAACTAGGCATACTAGATGGCTCTGTATTAAAAAAAAAAAAAACAAAAAAATTGGCACTTGAAACTGACGTCATAACGCTTTTTCATTACGTCACCATTTCTGCCAGTTTACTCCTACCACACGCCGCGTTATACGGAACTTCGTCCAAAAAAAAATTAAAATTGGATTTTCTGCTGATCTTGGATTTTCATTTCGATCAAATGCATACACTACCTACTTCATCATCTGCCTAGCCATTCCACAACTATGTTGGGGTCGGCTTCCAGTCTAACCGGGTGCAGCTGAATACCAGTATTTTACATGGAGCGACTGCCTGTCAGATCTCCACAGTTAGGACTCGATAATACGCCGCCTTGGTAAGACTGGTTGTCAGACTTTCGGGCTTCTGGCGACTCGTAACGACTGTCAAAGATGCAAGGATGACAGCCGGGACCAACGTCTTAACGTGCTTTCCGAGGCACGTAGGAGTTTCGGTATATAAAGATGGTCACTCATCCACGGACCAACCCTTTATACTTAGGTATAGGTAATATCTGATGGATCGACCCGTGCGGCTGTTCTTACTTAGCCTATAGGTACCTATACCTAAGTAATATAAAGATAGAGAGAATGTCGTATGGAGGGGGCATAACGCTTTTTCGTTACGTCACAATTTCTGCCAGTTTACTCCTACCATAAGCTGCGTTAAAGAACTTCGTTCCAAAAATCTATCTTTAGGTAGGTACCCCTAGCCAAAAAACCATCGATAGGTGACTGACCGTTACTGTAGTTGCTCTAAGTAATAGAATGAATTGAGTAGAATGGCACCCTAAATGCGTAACACACTTTAGATCGGGATCCGTTCCATTTTGAAGCGGGTTGCAGGCCAAAAACTAAGCAAAGTTAGTCTCTGAGAGATGGCGGGTGGGGGGGCGCTTAGCATAGCTCTCGTAGCTCCGGAGCTTCACATATTTCAGTTAGTTTACACAGCTTAGTTTTCATAGTTCTGCACATAAGTATGAAAAACTACGCCAGCTATGTGAGCTAAGCTAAACTAACTTAGCTTAGTTTGCGGTCTGCAACCGGCTTGACAGTTCAACAACATTCATTGCCCTTTAGGTTACGTTCTCGAGCTGACAATTTTACTTCAAAATGTTTCAGATCCCGACTGATAGTGTGTTACACAATTAGGGTCCAGTTGAGCGGATAGTCGAGTGCCTGTCTTTACAATTAGGTAGCACCTACCTATTCCTTCCAAAGATGTCAGAGACGAGAAGTTACATTTTAAAATTGCTTAGAGGTACTCTTGACGCAGTCCTATTTACAAATAAGACTTTTATTCACATCAAAAAACAAACATGAACTACCTTTTTATATAAGGTATAAGGTTGTAGATAATATTATAAGGTTGTCCATTACATGGAATCTTTACAGTATCTAGATCTGCTTGTTGTTTAGTTCAGAACAACTGATCCGACCTTTTCCATAGAATAACTTTATAGGTAAAGGTGGTGTCGACTGGTTGAAATTCCACAATCTAGTCTGTGTAGGTCTGATGAACACTTTCCTAAGTGATGGAACAGCCGCACCCACGTTATTTAAAGATCACTTCTTGTTTATAAACAGTCACCTCCCGAGACACTTTCCCACCACACCAATCAAAACATCCTGACTTTAGGTAAAAACGAAATTTCAGCACATATCAGACTCGCCCCGCCCCCCTTCTCTGCCTGCCAACCACACAATAGACGAACAATGCCCCACACAATGAGCACAAAGGGACCAACTGTCATCCCATTGTGGGGAACAAAGAAAGCCACGCCCCCAACAAAGGCGGCATTGTTTCATCTCAAATACAAAGATTCTGATTGGAGGAGAAAACGCTCGAGTGTAGGCCACCCGCGGTCAAGAATGTTTCGGAAAAAATATTATCATGCTACACACTTGGGAGCTGAATCGACTGATAGTCCACCTTGCTCATTGGAAATAGAGTTGATTTTGGTACGATATGAAAGAACAGATGCTTTCAATCGACCAGAATTTGATCCGAATTAAATTGACAGCTCTCTATAAATAGTATTTTTTCAATGTGTTGTTGTTTTCGTCAGGGGATTTTTAACTCTCTCTTGCGTTTCATAGGGTGTATTTTAGATCGTCAGGGAAGCTGAGTTCATTTTTTCAGTTTACGACTTGGTGTATTGGTGGTTTGGGTAGCCAGTTGTTAGATTTTGATGGTAGATATAGGTCTACGGGAGTTGTAATTTATAGCTTATGAGTAGATTGCTTTTAATTAGGTAGGCTGTATAATTAGGCAATAATTTATCAATTTGGTACAGATCTGATAATAACAGCTATGGCCAAACGATACTACAAGACGGTACAAGGAAGTGTAGGAATCTAAGTAGGTACCTATAGGTAGTAGGTACTATCGACAAAACTGACGCCTTTACCTACACATTAAATTTGTTTTTTGTACCTACTTGATTTACCCTGCCGCTATGGTTCTTTGTTTGCCCCACAATTGCAGGTTGCAAGCAAAATTGTTTCGAAATTGGAAAGGTTTGGCGTTTGTCGATTGGAGTCTATAAAGTTTCACTTCACACCATGATTTGCTGCATGCTTGTGCAATTCCCTTGGTGGCCCTATTTATGATCACTTCAGTAGTCGGCTGTTTATCATAGATACCTAACTAATAGTGATTGTGAAGTCTGTGGTCTGTGTTTTAACATTCAGTTTCAAGACTAAAAATAAACAAAAGTTGTTAAAAGTTCCTGTGAGTAGGTAGGTATAAAAACTCCCGCAGGCTAGCTCGACGCGGCTTTAGGAAATAATTGTTCTCCAGATTCGCGTTGCGCTTATCTGCGGAGGCCTTAAAACCTGCTAAATAGGTACAAAATAAAAAATATATATATTTATTGACAGAAAACACGTACTTACGTACAACATATAAACGATAGAATGGCAGATACCTAGGTAAGAGTAGGTAGGTACTTACTTTCCTTCGTGGGCCCATTCCAACTTTCCACCTGCATGACGTTAGTAGGTATGTTTATTCTGTACCTGTGGAGCTCGTGGCTAAGTAATAACAGCCGCGCGGGTCGATCCATCGGTTAAGCTACGCTTGCCGGGGTTGGTCTGTGGATGGGTGACCATCTTTACATACCGAGATTCCTACGTGCCTCGCAAAGCACGTTAAGCTGTGTCCCAGCTGTCATTCGAGGATCTTTGACAGTCGTTACGGGTCGTCAGAAGCCCGAAAGTCTGACAACCAGTCTTACCAAGGCGGCGTACCTCTTATCCAGTAACTGGGTTGTGGAGGTCAGATAGGCAGTCACTCCATGTAAAATACTGGTTGACAGATGGTTGGCTCCGCCCTTCTAACTTCAGGATCAACGGAGCGCACACGTCTCTTACAAATTGTAACAAAATTAAATAGTTTACAAATAAATATAACCTCGCGACTAAGTAGGTAGGTAGGTACCTACATCAGTGTAAAACAGTGTCCTGAGTAAACAATAATCAATCGGTAAAAGGTGGTTTTCATCAAGATCCCAAACACCGGTATTCAGCTGCATCCAGTTAAACTGGAAGCTGACCACATAGTTGGCAAAGGCCAGGCAGATTGATTGCCTGTATGTAGGTACTTACTTGTGTAGGTAGGTAGGTACTGAAAAGGCCAGAGGGACCTTTATTTCCTTTAGGATCTACATTTATTAAATAAACTAGGTAGGTATTCACGTAGAACTGTGATATATTTTATATATTTATAACACTACAATATATCTCTTTATCTAGCTAGCCCTTTTGCCCTGAGCCGTCGCTCTGACGTAGACACACCGCTGCAACGTTCAGATCACGTCCCACCAGTGTTCTATAGCGAACAGTTGTTTTTCAGACACAATTTAATGTTTGTCTCATTATCTACTGCTCATACCCGAGGAGGTTGTATGCCAGAACAGCCCTGGTGTTGCGGTGGCTACCTCACAGCCCGTTATTGTACACTGCTGAGAGTTAGCTGCTTGCAGCAGTAGGTACCTACCTACACCGGCCTGCCTAAGACAGCGAGACAGATTGATTGTTTGGAAGCAGAGGCTGAAAGAAGCTGCTGCCAATCTTGGACGTCGCTAATTCTAGCCATGGATGACCTGGTAACACCGGTTTTTCCCTAAAACTTATATCAGGCACCATAGTCTCTTGCAAAGGTGGAATGCAGCTGAGACTTTTTTGTACACACTAACTTTAAGTCTGCTTTGTGAAGAGAGAATAAATAAATGATACGATGATAATATAATGATATCTAATCAATAGGTAATCTTAAACTCAGAATTTGGGAAAGTAGTGACATTATGTGCGTTAGCTACAGTCACTAACGCAATTGATGATAGTTTTGATAATTTACATACTTACCTACAATGAAGCAGGTTGCCACGAACTGTAGGTATCTACTGTTCGGCTGTCATAAGGAAAAACGACGTATCTGACATTTTTTTCGAAATAGAGTTATTTACATATTCAGAATCAGAAAAAAGACGCATCTACCAGTATTTTTATATTAGCGTAAACTCAACGAAAACCTAACAATTCTTACTATTAAAAGACGCATCTGCCTTTGTATTTTGTATTTTAATACAGGACAAAACATGTTATTTCGATATTTCTGTAGATAGGTACCTATGGGTAAGTCCTTTTTCCTTACGGCGGGCGGCAGTGTTACTATCTGTAGGTAGAAGTCCTTTTTCCTTACGGCGGCAGTGTTACTATCTGTAGGTAGGTAGGTATATCCCACTTAGGTACCTACATAATTATGTGTGTAATCAAATAAATAATAAATCTTAATCAATCTTCCTTACCTAATAATAAAGCCTTTTGCCAACTATGTTGGGGTCGGCTTCTTGTCTAACCGGATGCAGCTGAATAGGTACCAGTTCTTAGGTACCTATTTTACACGGAGCGACTGCCTATCTGACCTCCACAACCCAATTAAGTACTGGGTAACACGATACAAAGTCTAACAATAACCCTATAGTCTTACCAGGGGGTCCTGGTAAGACTATAGGGTTATTGTTAGACTTTGGGCCTTTGATTACCCACCGCGTAATGACTATCAAATATCTTCGAATGACAGCTAAGACCAATTCGAGGTACGGCGGGGTCTTGATATGTAATGGACGGTCACCCATCCACGAACCGACCGCGGCAAGCGTAGCTTAACCGTGCGACTGTTATTATTTAGCCACGAGCCCCTTAGTAATAAAATAAACAACAAAATGATAAATGATTTTATTTCTGTAGGTAAGTAGGTTGTACAACAAACACTTTTACAAGTCAATCATGTTTTTTTTTTTTTTTTTTAACTAAGTAGATGAGATCGGCGTTTCCTATCTGACTACTCTGAGAAGAAAGGCCGAAACAAACTCAGAGGTCACAGTCTCTTATAAAGTCCAGACATAATCTTGGTAAGTTCATGTGAAGACCATGTAGATTGGTGACTGAAATGGTCTTTTGAGGAATGGTTTTTCCACACAGATTCAGAGTACCTGTCCAGTCAGTGCACGCATTCAACTCAGAACTTAAGGAGCTCAACGATTCGACGAACAATACCAAAAAATGGACATTTGGGTATAATCTATTTAAATAAAAAATGTTGCTGGGATTGCTGCCCATCCTCTTTCTCCATAATCGTATCAAAATGACGTTTACCTGACAAGATATACAGGGTTATTGGTAAAACACCAACAACCTCTTAAGGGGTCATTGTACTCATCCTTATGAACAACATTTACCTACTATAGGACCAAACCTGAAATCTCGAAAAAAAAATCAGCTGTTCAGTACATTTTGACGAGTTATGCGAACATAAATGTATACTGAACAGCTGATTTTTTTCGCGATTTCAGGTGGGGTCCCATACCTAGTAAAAGTTGTTCATAATGATGAGTACAATGACCCTTTAAGAGGTTGTTGGTGTTTTACCAATAACCCTGTAGTTAGGTACGTATTAAGCTGTAAGGTAACCTATAAATACCTACCTTCATATAGGTACCTACCTAAATACTTGTCCTAAATACCTAAAAGATAACATATTTAGTAGGTAGGTACGTACATTTCAGTAACACGAGATAGTAAGTTCTTTAATAGCCTAAGGCCTAAATGTACCTACATAACTTATATGTAGGTACGTAAGTACACTTTAAGCCAAATAAACGGACGCCACTCGAGAATGGCAAAATTGCCAAGTTGTCGTTAAACGTCGAGGGCACGTACTAAGGGGCAAACACATTCGTCTAAGTGTTCCAGGGACCGGCAAATTGGCACTCAAGGCGGACGATGGTGCCAAGTCAATGGGTCGAGCTACCTAATGATTTTAGCCCGAAGTGTATTTGGGTTTCTTAAAGGCGTGTTCTGCTACAATTGTCAAGAAAACGATAATGTAAAATTTGAAAATAATTATTACAGTACCTACCTACCTAGGTAAAGTAAGTTGATAACTTACTTATTGCGGAAGCGTTAGGGTAGCCCGCGAAATTCAAATTTTCTTAGGTTTTTTGCAATTTGCAAGTCAGTATTAAGTTGTATGTTTAATAAAGTACGATTTGCGGCCGTAACAAATATGTATTTACAGAATTATAATCATTAGAATCACTAATACAACTCCATATCTTAGTATAATCCTGAAATGTTAAAATTTCATGAAAAAGTCATTCATTAGGATTACCAGGTCTTAAGAGTTGTATTGATCACTTTAATAATTCTAATAATGTAAATAGATACTTTTCACGGCCGCAAACTATGTTTTGATCAACGTACAATCTAATACCGACTTGTAAATTGCAAAAATGTAAGAAAATTTGGATTTCGCGGGCTACCTGGACGCATTCGCCTTATTTAGTTTTACCCTAAGTTGGTCTGAAAAATCAAGCGAAATAACAACAATAAGCTGACCCTGCTATAATTTTCTACTTAACGGGGTTTGAAAATTAACTGGTATTCTTGACCCAAGACAAAGTTGAACAAAATACAATATAATCTAAACCAGATTTGAAACAAAAGAATAAAGACTCGCATAGTGACATCTAGCGGAATATTGAAATAACTTTTTAGCACCATCTGTTCAGTCTTGCTAGAACTTGTTCAACAGCTTGTTATCAACCGAACTCCTGGTCGTACTGGTGATGAAATAGCTGTTCTTATTTAATAGTTTGCCTAAAAATCGATAGATGGCGCTGTTTTAAATTTAAGTGTTCTGTTAGATTCTCAGGACTGCTGTATTATTTTTTCTGTAATTATGATTTTACATTACAGGTACTGCTTTTATTTCAACATGACCAAATACATTAAGTATCAACATTTGATTACATAATGATGATAATATGATACACGATTTGATTACATAATTTTGATTACAAATCATTCGTTTAAATTGTGTCTTAGTACGAAGGTTTTATTTAGAAAGTAAATAAATTATTTCAGAGTTATTGGAAAATGTTATCGTTTCTAATTCTTAACGTTCGTAAGAATTTACAGGCAATTCATAGACAAGTGAATAAAAAGTTATTGCTAAATAGAAATAATAATATAAATTTATGTTTTTATTTTATTTAAAAATAAAGAACACAAAAATTAGACGGATCGATTAAAATGCGAATGTAACAAATAATTTTGACCGAGATATGCAAGGACCGTGTGGCCTAATGGATAAGGCGTCGGACTTCGGATCCGAAGATTGCAGGTTCGAGTCCTGTCACGGTCGAAATATTCTTTTTGAATTTATTTCGTACAATGTGCTGTGCCTTCCAATATTTTAGATTTTGTGACAATTTTTTGCAGATTACCTATGGTTTTATATTCCACATACTTTATTTAGATAACAATTATATTTTTTTTATTATTATTTAAATAAAAAAACGATGTAGAATAATAACTCCCTTATTCATAAAAACTCGGCCAGGTTCCGTAGTTGGGATGAGTATTCATACCAAGAACAAACTTAACATTGTAGTCGAAAAACATATTCTCCCATACATTCCAACTGCAAATGTAAGTTTGTATGCACAATATTGAGAAATTTGTTCGATTCCCATCCAGGACAAACATTTGTGTGCATGAACATGTCTGTTTGTCCTGAGTCTGGGTGTAATTATCTATATAAGTATGTATTTACAAAAAAAAAGTAGTATATGTAGTTTATCAGTTATCTGGTTTCCATAGTACATACAAGCTCTGCTTAGTTTGGGATCAGATGACCGTGTGTGAAAATGTCCCGGGATATTATTATTATTATTTCCTTTATTTTTTATTATATACATATGATTTACATTTTTAAATATTTTTATAAAAACTTAAAATAAATAAAAACATTTAAAAATATAAAAAATAGTAGCCCACCGGTATCGGGAACAGGGTCCAAGCTACCGGTGGTCAGGGCTCCTGAGAGAGGAACCTCCTAACAATACGTGCCGTGTCCAGAAGTACCGCTTTCTGGATCAAGCCCTTGATCCAGCTGCCTAACGAGAGCCTCCTCAGGTGTTGGTCGAGACTCTTCGATATTATGCCATTGGCTGTTATTATTATTATTGTTATTATTATTATTATTTACCATGTCATTTTAAGACCATAGACTTTTTATACTGCCGTCATAAGGAAAAAAGACGTATCTGACATTTTTTTTTAATAGAGTTATTTACATATTCGGAAAAAAAAGACGCATCTACCTGTCTTTTTATATTGGCGTAAACATATCGAAACCTAATAATTCTTACTATTAAAAGACGCATCTGCCTTTGTGTTTTGTTTGTATTTTAAACAGGACAAAATATTTTTTCTCCATTTCAGTATTTTTGTAGATACCTCATTTTTTCCTTACGGCGGCAGTATAGCTTTTCCTGTAATCTATAAGTACCTATAAGTAGAACTATTTTCAATATTTTTTTTTTTCAAAATTTTAGGTTCAGTACTTTCGGAGATAATCGGGGGTATGGTCAATTTTCGTGTATTTTCTTAAATAACTTTATAACAATTTATTTTAAAATTAATAAAAAAATATACTTAACACGTTAAGTGCGGCCAACGCACATGCGCGATTTTCGAACGTTCACCATGTGCTGGCGGCGCTTATGCGCGTCCATACAATTTCCTTCGAGTGCGGCGCGCCGCACCTGTGGGTTTTTTGTGCATCTCTATTGTTCTTGGTGTAATTGTTTTATGACTCATAAAACTCGAAAATTTTCAAACACACATAAGCGTCTCGCCGCACTTGGGACAAGTTTGTATCATAAAGCAGCATTTGGAACAAATTCGCAAATAATTCAGCAGTTAATGTATAAACCCTAACAGTAAGCCTTTACTCGGTACACTTTGCAAAACTTTATTTTTTGTTTTCTTATTTGCCCCCCAAAATTGAACTCTACGAGTAGATATAGGCAAGTATTCAAAATTCATTTATTTACGTTACACGTCCGTGTTTGGGTCACAGAAATTCATACGTGTACCAACTTTAAGCGCTACTCCAGCATACTATGGCCGTCGCCGTCGGGCGCGTCGACATTGCCGCATATTATTGTAGCGTCTGCTATTTCATACAAAAGTTCAGTACCTACTCGAACAAAATGTATAGCAATATACGCACATCAAAAACGTGTAACTTTTTTAATCGGTCCATTAGATTCGGAGCAAATTGGCTGTGACAGTCCGACAGACAGACACACAAGTGATCCTATAAGGGTTCCATTTTTTTCCTAATGAGGTACGGAACCCTAAGAAGTGAAACGCTCTATAAACCTCAAACTGAAATCATAATTCGAAAGAAATTGACAAAACACTTCTTTAACTAAAATAGTATTATAGAGCGATTTCGATTTTTTATTCATAACGGGGATAGTATTTATAAAAAACCGGTCAACAGCGAGTTGGACTCGCGCACCGAGGGTTCCGTATCATCATATATTAAAAAAAAAGTGTGCTATTTAGAGACATCGTTTTGTTTTTCCTGTAAATCTTTACATAAACTTCTATCACAGAGAATAATTTCAGATATTTCTAATTTGTTTTCTAATTTGCCCCCCAAAATTGAACTCTACAAGTAGGTAGATATAGGCAAGCATTTAAAATTCATTTATTGCAAACTGCGGAGATAAGGGGGGAACGGTGTTTTAATTTACCTTTTTCATAAAAAGTCGAAAACTAAGCGGCCTAAAAAAAGAAAAAAATGTTTGAGAATGTGCGAACAGCATTCTTTCATGTGATATCCCACATGCCCTAGTAGCCCCCTTCAGGACAGGGACTCTGTTGCAAAAAATATAATATATTATATAGATATATTTTTTATTTCTTTCTTATTGGCAAAATAGTTGGGCAAACGTCATTAAAAACTATTCCAAAATTCAAGTTTTTTTTTTTTTTTTTTATTTGTGATGGGTTTGCTCTTGACTCTAGTCTAGGTCAGAGGTGACAGAGACAAAGTCGACGATGGAGTGAGCTTACCCAGAAGAAGCCTGTTCACTCTCACTTTGAAGAGATTAGGGTTGTATACGTTCGGAAACACAGACGCAGGTAGTGAGTTCCACTTTTTTGCTGTGCGCATTATAAAAGACATTTGGAAGCGCTTAGTGCGAATTGGTGGAATAGCAACCAGGTAGGGATGGTAACTGGCAGTGCGTCTAGATGTCCGGTGGTAGAAGGGGGCCGGTGGAATGAGGTCGTGGAGTTCTCGGGCACACTCTCCGAAGTACAATCTGTAGAAGACCGACAAGCAGGCAACCTTGCGGCGATGAGCCAAGCAATGAAGCTTGGCATCCACCAGTTTTACGTCGCCAATGAGCCTCTTAGCTCTGCGTTCCACCGAGTCAAGCGCGGCTAGTTGGTACTTAGCTGATCCATCCCAAAGGTGACTGCAATACTCCATGCAGGATCGGACTTGCGCTTTGTAAAGGGTTAAAAGCTGTCCAGGCGTAAAGTATCGCTTCACCCTATTTAGGATGCCCAGTTTCTTGGCCGCAGTTTGGGCCTTGTACTCAATGGTGGCGCCGAAGTTGAGACCAGATGTCAACTCCATGCCTAGGAGCTCAAGTCGATCAGTTACAGGAACAGATGTACCCCGAAAAGTAGGAGTTTGGGCGAAACGACTCGTTTTAGCAGTAAAAAGACACGCCTGCGTTTTGGTGGCGTTAAAAGAGACCAGATTATCATCACCCCACTGGGAGACAAAGCTTAAGGTCAAATCTGTCCGCTCTACCATGGCCTCTCTCAAGGAACGAACTTCGGCCGCGCTGGTTTTTGCTCTGGACAAGTATCTCTCTGAAACTGTACTGTCATCTGCGTACCCAACAATACCAGGCCGAAGCAGGTCATTGATGTGCAGCAGGAAAAGAGTTGCAGAGAGAACAGACCCCTGAGGAACTCCGGCATCAATAGCCATAAGGTCAGAAGAGCAGCCATCAACAACTACTCTAATCGACCGTTCACTAAGGAAATCTGATATCCAGCTACAAAAATCAGCTGGGATGCCATAAGCAGGAAGCTTGCTGAGCAGAGCAGCGTGCCAGACCCTGTCAAAGGCCTTCGAGATGTCAAGCGATACAGCCAGTGCTTCGCCGTGTTTCTCGATGGCTTCGCCACAGCAGTGCGTGACATACACAAGAAGATCGCCAGTTGACCGTCCCCGGCGAAAGCCATATTGACGGTCACTGAGGAGATCATTGTCTTCAAGGTAGTTCAGCAACTTATTGTTCAGTACCCTTTCCAAAACTTTGCACAGAATGGAGGAAACTGGAAACTTGGAATGGAAACTTTGAAGTTCATAGCATTAGCAGTTCTTGAGATATCCAGCTGTGACAGACGGACAGACAGACTGAGTCGCACCATAAGGGTTCCTTTTTACCATTTTGGTATGGAACCCTAACAATTATCGTTTTCTGTAGTAGGTAGGTACTGTAAAGTTTCCCAGATGGGAATCATTACTTTTCACGGGATCTATGAAATGATACATGAACTCCTGTTGTAGGTATTCCGTGTATTTTATAACTTTTCTGCATGATATCTAAACTATTTCAACGCGTTCATCGGGGGTGACCGCAAAGAGTATAATCATAGTATAATAATTAAATAGGGAGATTCCCTATCGTCTTCCTAATCAAACTCTAAATGCCTTCTTCTAAAAGTGACTGTCCGAATGTCAAAATACCGTCAGCTAGATCTTCTTAGATGTCGGCTTGAATGGAACTTCTACTGTACCTACATGTCTAAAGGGATTAATACATTTGAATATAAAATCTCTTTGTATGTAGGTTTGTGATTTTTGAAAGTTTCAGCCATACCTACTCTAAGCACGAGTGTTTGAGAAGTTTGTTGAAGAAGTGCACAAAAGTCGTTGACTGTATCTACTCAATTCCCAGTGCGAGTGCGGTGCTCCTGAATAGACTTTTCCCATCTAAGTACGACACTCCAACGAGTGTCGTAAAAACGTTCGTCCAACTGCATCCTCGATGATCTGAATCACAGATCTGACGTGTGTGCCGCCGCAATATACTCGTAAGTACGTGTGTGCCGCCGCAATATACTCGTAAGTACGTGTGTGCCGCCGCAATATACTCGTAAGTACGTATGTGCCGCCGCAATATACTCGTAAATACGTGTGTGCCGCCGCAATATACTCGTAAGTACGTGTGTGCCGCCGCAATATACTCGTAAGTACGTGTGTGTCGCCGCAATATACTCGTAAATACGTGTGTGCCGCCGCAATATAGGTACTCGTAAGTACGTGTGTGCCGCCGCAATATACTCGTAAGTACGTGTGTGCCGCCGCAATATACTCGTAAATACGTGTGTGCTGCCGCAATATACTCGTAAGTACTAGTGTGCCGCCCCAATATACTCGTAAGTGCATGTGTGCCGCCCCAATATACTCGTAAGTGCATGTGTGCCGCCCCAATATACTCGTAAGTGCATGTGTGCCGCCGCAATATAAGTGCATGTGTGCCGCCGCAATATAAGTACGTGGCCACCTACTTACGCCCGACCGCCCGAACAATGTAACGTAGTCATAGTGTAACATAGTTGTACAATACTTACCTACCGTCGTCGCACCGAAAAACAGAGAAGTAGCACTCTTAGGTTTATACAGACAGGGTGTAAAAGCTGGGTGAAAAGCCTTAAGGGAGTGATAGTTGACACCATTTAGAGCATTTGAGCCATACGATGTTAGATGTAGTACTTAGAAATATATTTTTATTTTTAATCGATTTCCAAAAGGAGTAGGTTACTAAACACATACTTAAGCACATGATTGTACTCATGAATAGAAACAACTTTTACTATGGGACCAAACCTGAATTCGCGAAAAAAAGCTGCTGCAGCTGTCCCATACATTTATGTTGGCATAACTCGTCAAAATGTAGGAAGCAGTGATAATTTTTTTCGCGATTTCAGGATTGGTCCCATAGTAAAAGTTGTCTGTTATCATGAGTACAATCATGAGTTTAAGTATCGGTCATTAATTACCAGTCACCCTATACAGGGTTATTGGTAAAACACCAACAACCTCTTAACACATTAACTGCCATGGGGGTCACCGGTGACCGGCACTGTTCTATTCCATTTGGGCCGCGACGGTCACTGGTGCCCGGCAAGATGGACCGATTTTCGATTGAGCTCTGTTCGTCGCCGGTCACTCGCACGTAGCATTTTTACATGTAAAGTGACCCGCGCGGCGCCCAGGAACATACCTTACCACTTGGTTTTAAAATTTTCTTCATAGCTTTTGATCAAAAGGAAGAAATGAACAGTGCCGGTCACCGGTGACCCCCATGGCAGTTAATGTGTTAAGGGGTCAGCTGATTTTTATACCATACCATACGGTACCATAGTAAAAGTTGTTCATAATGATGAGTACAATGACCCCTTTAGAGGTTGTTGGTGTTTTACCAATAACCCTGTATAATTATGTTCGACTTTATATATTTTTGTTTTTTTTTTAAATTTTTTTATGTGTATATGTCCACAGATTGTCGTCAATTGTGGACCGATTTTGTAAATTATTTTTTTGTTTGAGAGGGTATGCTCTCGAGGTGGTCCCATTGTCACCAAGTCAGAATTTAATGAGGGGATCCCATGGAAAACGAGGGAAACCCTCAAATTTTAAAGGCACACCTATATGTAGAGGTTTGGGCATATTTTATTGCAACTCGTGCATTTGTTGTAGGAAAGCACCATTGAAGTGAAACTGACAATAAGTCAACAGATGGCCATAGGATCTACTCAATAATAAGTACAATATTATGCTATTCGATTAAGTACTTTAATATTTGTTGCTAAGCAATTTTTGCTCGTCATAATGCATTATTGGTGGGAGAACTCCTCAACAATTAACGTCCCTGCTTCGGGAAAAGCAATATTTTGAAAAAGGTGATGAGCAGTTGACATTAGGCTATTGTAACTTAGATAAATTACAAAGTGACCCACTAAAAATAGAAAAATAAAGTTTTTTCTAAAAATAAAAAAAAAAACAACCGGCTTCCAAAAAAACTATAAATTGAAAAATAACTTTAATTTCAGAAGTCGTTGACAAAAAACTAAAATTCAGATCCAAAGACACCAACTTCCGAAATTAAAGATTTTTTTCAATTTTTAGGTATCTAGGTAATTTTTTTTTTTGGAACTCGTATGTTCTTTTTAGTTTTTCTCGATTTTTTTTTTCAAACAGAGTTTTGGAACTTGGTACTTATATTACATTAGGTATTAAAATACACACACACATATTATATATATACCAATTTTAACTGGGTCACTTTTCTCAATTAAAAAACGAGCGAACCTTACAGTAGTTCGCATATGATGTGTTACACTTACAAACATCTGACATCTGTTTGGGTTGGTACCATCTGACGGCCAACTCTAGCACCGCGCGCGCTCATTGGTCAAATCAAATAGCGCGCACTTCCTCGGTTTCCTATTACACACTTCCGTCCCTTTTCACGAAATCACTTCCACAGATTGCTGGAAAGCGAGAAGAGATGTTGCACATCAAAAAAAGAAAAATACCAGTAAAAAAAATAGAGAAGTAAACTACTAGGTACCTACTTCATCTAATACATGTAAGTACTGCTCTAAAAGCTGTCAACTGTCACCCCCTAAGGCTTTGCACTCAGCTTGCAAATATTCTGTATAAGTACTTTTATATAAGTACTGTTCGTGACAGGGTAATGTAATAAGAAACAGGGAGTCAGGGTCATTAAACAGGGCAACCGAGTGATAAAAGCCGCCTTGCCTACAGGGCACAAGATAAATCGTGCCCGAGAAATCGTGTAATGTAAAAGCCCCTTTAAATAGGCCCTAAATCAATAACAAAATAGGTAAGTGTTAGAAAGAAGAAACTACAGACCATAGGTATTTATTTATTTATTCACTTCCGACAACGTATAGGTCTCAGTATCGCGAAAATAACTGCGGTGTTCCCCAAGGGACCATAATAGGGCCACTTATATTCTTGCTATATGTTAATGACTTGTCTAGTGTCACTTCCCACAATTGCATACTATATGCTGACGATACGACCCTCAGTATTATAAATGAAAATGACGACATTGTTGAGTACCAAAATGAAATAAACATGACATTAAATAAAACGATTACATGGCTTGAACACAATAATCTTCATATTAATATTAACAAAACAAAAATGATACAATTCCAGACATATAACAGTACGCGTCCACGGCTTAAAATACAATACGAAAATGAGACAACAGAAGAGGTCGATTACGTAAAATTCTTGGGGATAAAAATTGACAAAAACTGTAACTGGAAATCTCATATTGATGATTTATGTATTAGTTTTATATAGACTAACACGTGTGGCTAGTGTTAATGCGGCATTATGTGCATATCATGGCTATGTGTCATCAATTTTGCGCTATGGTATTATGATATGGGGTAATTCGGTTGACCTTAAAAGAGTGTTTTGAGCTCAGAAAAAATGCATACGCTCAATTTGTGGAGCGCACCCACTGGACAGTTGTGTTCCACTATTTAAAAAAACTTAAAATACTGCCACTTCCAGCACTATACATTTTTGAAATTTGTATCTTTGTACACCATAACAGACATGAATTTGTCCTGTATAACGATGTTGTATCCAGGCCCAGCCGCAAAGTAAATATGCTTAATGATCCTAGGCGTAGACTTAAATTGTTCTCTAATAATGTATACTGTATGTCCATTACTGTTTATAACAAATTACCTGATTGCTTCAAAACCCTCAGCCTCAGAACATTTAAATGTAAATTTTTTAATTTTCTTTTAAACAAATGTTATTACTCGACTGAAGATTTTATGAATGACAAATTTACCTAATTATTTGACATTATTGCCTATAAATCATATTTTATCTCCTTGACTTCATTGCATTTTGACTTATATAATTAATCTCTTTTACAACTATTGTTCAATTTATTCAAATTATTTGTAATTCTAATTCTTAATTTTAATGTAATGATCCTATATTTTTAGAAACCATATTTGTACGCCGGAAACGGCAGAATATTATGATCGCAATACATAATTCATATAACAGCTTTGTACATTATTCTGACAAATAAATGCATTCTGTTCTGTTCTGTTCTGTTCTGTTCTGTTCTGTTCTGCTCTGCTCTGCTCTGCTCTGCTCTGCTCTGCTCTGCTCTGCTCTGCTCTGCTCTGCTCTGCTCTGCTCTGCTCTGCTCTGCTCTGCTCTGCTCTGCTCTGCTCTGCTCTGCTCTGCTCTGCTCTGCTCTGCTCTGCTCTGCTCTGCTCTGCTCTGCTCTGCTCTGCTCTGCTCTGCTCTGCTCTGCTCTGCTCTGCTCTGCTCTGCTCTGCTCTGCTCTGCTCTGCTCTGCTCTGCTCTGCTCTGCTCTGCTCTGCTCTGCTCTGCTCTGCTCTGCTCTGCTCTGCTCTGCTCTGCTCTGCTCTGCTCTGCTCTGCTCTGCTCTGCTCTGCTCTGCTCTGCTCTGCTCTGCTCTGCTCTGCTCTGCTCTGCTCTGCTCTGCTCTGCTCTGCTCTGCTCTGCTCTGCTCTGCTCTGCTCTGCTCTGCTCTGCTCTGCTCTGCTCTGCTCTGCTCTGCTCTGCTCTGCTCTGCTCTGCTCTGCTCTGCTCTGCTCTGCTCTGCTCTGCTCTGCTCTGCTCTGCTCTGCTCTGCTCTGCTCTGCTCTGCTCTGCTCTGCTCTGCTCTGCTCTGCTCTGCTCTGCTCTGCTCTGCTCTGCTCTGCTCTGCTCTGCTCTGCTCTGCTCTGCTCTGCTCTGCTCTGCTCTGCTCTGCTCTGCTCTGCTCTGCTCTGCTCTGCTCTGCTCTGCTCTGCTCTGCTCTGCTCTGCTCTGCTCTGCTCTGCTCTGCTCTGCTCTGCTCTGCTCTGCTCTGCTCTGCTCTGCTCTGCTCTGCTCTGCTCTGCTCTGCTCTGCTCTGCTCTGCTCTGCTCTGCTCTGCTCTGCTCTGCTCTGCTCTGCTCTGCTCTGCTCTGCTCTGCTCTGCTCTGCTCTGCTCTGCTCTGCTCTGCTCTGCTCTGCTCTGCTCTGCTCTGCTCTGCTCTGCTCTGCTCTGCTCTGCTCTGCTCTGCTCTGCTCTGCTCTGCTCTGCTCTGCTCTGCTCTGCTCTGCTCTGCTCTGCTCTGCTCTGCTCTGCTCTGCTCTGCTCTGCTCTGCTCTGCTCTGCTCTGCTCTGCTCTGCTCTGCTCTGCTCTGCTCTGCTCTGCTCTGCTCTGCTCTGCTCTGCTCTGCTCTGCTCTGCTCTGCTCTGCTCTGCTCTGCTCTGCTCTGCTCTGCTCTGCTCTGCTCTGCTCTGCTCTGCTCTGCTCTGCTCTGCTCTGCTCTGCTCTGCTCTGCTCTGCTCTGCTCTGCTCTGCTCTGCTCTGCTCTGCTCTGCTCTGCTCTGCTCTGCTCTGCTCTGCTCTGCTCTGCTCTGCTCTGCTCTGCTCTGCTCTGCTCTGCTCTGCTCTGCTCTGCTCTGCTCTGCTCTGCTCTGCTCTGCTCTGCTCTGCTCTGCTCTGCTCTGCTCTGCTCTGCTCTGCTCTGCTCTGCTCTGCTCTGCTCTGCTCTGCTCTGCTCTGCTCTGCTCTGCTCTGCTCTGCTCTGCTCTGCTCTGCTCTGCTCTGCTCTGCTCTGCTCTGCTCTGCTCTGCTCTGCTCTGCTCTGCTCTGCTCTGCTCTGCTCTGCTCTGCTCTGCTCTGCTCTGCTCTGCTCTGCTCTGCTCTGCTCTGCTCTGCTCTGCTCTGCTCTGCTCTGCTCTGCTCTGCTCTGCTCTGCTCTGCTCTGTTCTGTTCTGTTCTGTTCTGTTCTGTTCTGTTCTGTTCTGTTCTGTCCTGTCCTGTCCTGTCCTGTTCTGTTCTGTTCTGTTCTGTCCTGTCCTGTTCTGTCCTGTTCTGTTCTGTTCTGTTCTGTTCTGTTCTATTCTATTCTATTCTGTTCTGTTCTGTTCTATTCTATTCTATTCTATTCTGTTCTGTTCTGTTCTATTCTATTCTATTCTATTCTATTCTATTCTATTCTATTCTATTCTATTCTATTCTATTCTATTCTATTCCATTCTATTCTATTCTATTCTATTCTATTCCATTCTATTCTATTCTATTCTATTCTATTCTATTCTATAACAATATAGTCCATTTTGTTACCTAATAAAATACCTTATCACCAGAGTTAGAAGTACACAAACAAGGATAAGAATAACAAGGAGAAGAATAGTAGGTGGCTGAGGCAGGATATGCAGAGAACGATAAAGTAAAGAATAAGTTACCTGACCACTCTCCCCACATAGTGCCTCAAAAAAGGGGAAAAGGACTCCACCACGACTTTCAAGATGCTATTGTCACTGATCCGCGTTCTACGCATCAGTGATGCGACTATTTTGCTTTTTTTTTGCATGGAAGCCGTCAGTCAGTTCGGTTCTGAGCAAAACCATAACTATTAAACTTAAAAACATTTATACTTGGAATGGGATCCAATATTCAATTTGCCCATTTTTAGCAAATGTAAGTATTTATTAAAAGCTCGTGAGGAGCTCGTGGCTAAATAATAACAGCTGCACGGGTCGATCCATCAGGTTAAGCTATGCTTGCCGGGGTTAGTCTGTGGATGGGTGACCATATACCGAGACTCCTCCATGCCTCGGAAAGCACGTTAAGCCGTTGGCCCCGGCTGTCATTCGTGGATCTTTGACAGTCGTTACGGGTCGTCAGAAGCCCGAAAGTCTGACAACCAGTCTTACCAAGAAATACTATACTAACTGGGTTGTGGAGGTCAGGTAGGCAGGCCGCTCCATGTAAAATACTGGTATTCAGCAGCATCCGGTTAGACTGGAAGCTGACTTCAACATAGTTGGGAAAAGGCTAGGTAGATTGATTTATGTATTTATTAAAACATCAAAGATTCGAACCGACGCGATTACTATCGAGTTATGGACCTATGGGGAGCCGGCCGACATAAATATGATACCCAACTTTCAATAATTTTAAACTGAAGGTCACATCTAAGCGAGTAGTGTACCTAGTGAATGATTTGGAAAAAAATATGTTAAGAGGACAATCCTCTTAACATATTTTTTCGAAGCTGTGAATTTTCATACAAAAAGAGATAACGTTTTTCTCCCCGTGAACATAGTCTAATTTTCATATTTTTTATAAATGTTGTAGGTATAATGAAAAACTAAGTCCGTACGTTTTTATTATAAATAAATATTGCATACGATATATGTTATTAGCATCTAAATATCTATATGTTTGACATAAAAACATCCTCGAGCATTTTTTTTTTTAAATTAAATTAAATTGAATTACTAAAAACGAAAAACGTACAGACCTAGATTAAAGTATACTAAATGTAATGAGACTAAAATTGTCTCATTTTGTAAAGGTTTAGGGTGGTGAAAAAGTTATCGCCCGAAACAATATTTATGTAAATAATTGTATGAAATGTAGGCATTTGCCTCCAAAAATCGCGCCGCGTATCGGCACTTCACAATCCTCTTAACTTACGAGTAGAGCATTTTTTAAAATAATCTGTAAATATTTTAGAATGTTTATTTTGTCTATATTACATAGTGTAATTAATTTGTTATGTCTAACGCGGACAAAAAACTGAGAATCACGCAAAAACTATCAAGCGTATTTTTATGAATCCTTCACCATTTTAAAGATAATTTCATTATTTATCTTTTAACATACGTGTTTTATTAAAACATCTTTTGTTTTTTGCTTTGTTAATGAATAATGCTTCTAATTAGGATAGCGCTCATTGATGGGTGAGTCCTATTACTGCCTGGATAGGTACGACGCCTTGCGTGAGCTCAGCACAGAACACGCAAGCTAACCACTCAAAGTCATTTTTGTGTATCTTGATCAAAGAGAATCTTGATAATTCCGTTATCCGTTCTTGTCTCTTCTTGATAGATGCTTGGTGATAGTTTTTTAATCAGTTTAAGGTTAGAAAAGCTTCATTCAGCTGTTGAAGTTGTAACCACGACGTTATCTTCGTGGTTGTAACCGAGTGCTACAGAAAAAAAAAACACTCGTCGAATGCCAACAGAATGAATAATAGTAGGTACCTACTTACGTACTCTAACGTCCTCCTCTTTTGAAGTCGGTTCGGTCCGGAAAACTAGAAATAGAAACATGGCTATTGAATTTTATTCGCAACAAGCCGTATGTCCAATGGGATTGCCCATCTACAAAAATGAAGAACACATTACACATACACACTTTCATCCACTATTAATTTGACCCCTTTATGAGATGAATTTTCAAAAATACTTTGAAAATGATTCAGAGTTAATTCAGTTGAACCTGACTCAGACCATGGAGGCTCTGAAATCTTTGTTTTCTTTGAGAAATTACTATAATAATATTATCTAATCAGCAAAAATACACACCGATTCCAAAATATGCCTTTTTTTCTGTAACTAATTTAAGAAGTCGACACCTAGCGACACTTTATCAAACTATTATTCATGTTCTGTACCACACAGTACTCACGATTACTTCAGTTCTTAATAAGAAGACTAGATGGCGCTGACTTTAATTTGCAAGAAAAAATGGTTTTGATAAAAGCAAAGAAATAAATAATTGTATAGTTGTTTCTTATGTTGCTGGGCTATAACTACTAACGCCTTTACGTAGTGTGCATTTTTATAATTTAAAAATGATGGACTGAAAATATTGTGCCTGAAATTTTGGGGATAGCAACTGGTACCTGCACATTTTGCTGCTCGTGTCAATAAAGTTTCTGAACTTGTTCATCTTTCTCAATTTGCTGTTCAATGTCATGCAGAATAAAATAATGGTACAGACGCCAGCAGGTCCACCTACCCGAAACTGTCAGATTTTCCCAATCAACCTTGAACCTAATGCCTTAGCAATAAAGTCGAAAATCTATTAAAGAAATCTGACAGATTGTAGTAGCTTGATGTGCTGGCGTCTGTACTTAGATAAAAAATCGTCTTTAGTTAGTTATTTATTTATTTATAAGTGTGCAGCCATTATTAAAAAAAAAAAAAAACAGTTCGGAACTTCCACATTTTATAAAGTAGGTCCGAATCATCATGATCATCTGCCTAACTTTTTCCCAACTGTATTGGAGTCGACTTCCAGTATAATCAGATGCAACTGAATAGGTATACCTGTCGGCACGAATCTTGAGCGCTCGGTGGAGTGCTGAGGATTGTTTGCGCATAGGTAGGTATTGTCTCAGAAGTAAGGTCCAAAAAGGTCAGCATTCATGTTTCGTGCCGGCAACTATACCAGTATTTTATATGGAGCTACTGCGTATCTCACCTCCACAACCCAGTTACTTGGTAATACGGCATCAACCAGCACTGGGCCCGCGTGGTAGATTACAGCCAGCTCCCTCTCGAAGAAAGGAAGCCTGTGTGTCAGCAGTGGGAACATTACCTAGGCTGATTATGCTATGCTTATGCTAAAGACCAGCGCCCAGAAGTATTTAGAAGGAAAACCGTAATCCATTGCATTTGTATTTTAATTACGTAACAAATCACACTCCAAAATTGGCAAAAAAGTATTTTCCAGACGCATCCAAAAATAAGTAAACAGCCAGCTTACAACGATGACTGCTCAGTACTTACTGTACTTTATCTACATTCGCAGGCAGGATATAACTTGGGCGGTCAAAGGGCATCTCATATCCGGGCCTTTATATCCACGCCAGACGTTGGGGTGTAGGCAGAGAGGGTGGGGTATACATTTTACGTACGTAGTCAGTTTTTTGTGTTTTATTGTTGCTAAAAGTTTGTTTTAAAGAATATAGTAGGTCTGGGAGGGGTAACTATGGTTGAGAAATACGATTGTTCTTTATTGATTGATTTCGTTGCGGGTGCAAAGACAGTTGAATCAGTTTTGTGGGACTCGTCCGGGTTGCGGTGCGGCATTTTCAAGTTGGATGTCGTTGTAGGGAATTATAACTATTGTTGTGGCGTACTTGTTTTTTTAAATAAAGATGTACGGGCCCTCGTTACACTTTCGTAGATTCTCATTTTATACAGAAAAAATATCCTTTATTTCTTTAAAGAAATTATATCAACAGTTGGTAAGTATATCTAACGTTTATTACATCTTGTTAACGTTATTGAAATGAAAATATATCAAATAACTTTATAATTATGATATCGACGCACCCCGTACAACATCTATGATCCATACAAATGACGTACCTAGGTAGGTAAGCTTATAATACAAGAAGTGAAGACACTATTATGCAAACAGTTTTCAACTCCAAAACGAAACGAGACTATAAAACTATAACACCAAAAATATCTATAACAAAACCTCATTCCAAAGTCACAGTATACCCATAAAAATGTATGGAACTATTCTATTCTGTGGCACTCAGTAATTTTTTCCGTATCAACTCAGTTGAGAAATGGGACGATTAGAAAATTGATGGCGAAGTCTCGAAGACGTTTATTGGTGAAACGATAACCGGGGAGCTTTTTAGGAATATATTGACATGATTTTTTATGTAGAAATAGGGGGTGGCGATGTTAGGAATGGGTTTGAGGAGTTACAGCGCCATCTATCGGCAGGAAACGAAAGTTATTTCGGTAAAATTATGGTTCGATTAAAATTCTTTTCGTTTAATTTGCGGAAAGTATTCGTAATTAAATTAAATGGTAAATAAAGATGACAAACCAATATACCTACATATACATACATAGTAAATTTGAATTTCCTGACTTGTCCAATCAGTCTATTTAGGAGTGTAAATACCGAAGGCGTTTACCTAGCTGCTTACTAAATCTCAGTACCTAAATATATTGTCTTAGTTCATATTCAGTACTTACCTAAACAAGAACATAATCATAATTTCCACGTCCAAAATCGTATTAGCATATAAATTAGCCCGCCAAAAATAACAGCGCTAACGAAAAATCCGAAACGCGACACCGAAAATTAGGAGCGAAAGTTTTCCTATATAAAAATGAAGGTCTTACATTAGACCGACCGTCCCTTTAGGCGATCGCACCCTTCATAATAAACTTTAAGGTATAAGGAATATTTACAGTAAAAAAAATCCCTTGGTATTATTTACCCGAAAAGGTTTGAACCATAAAGAAATTTCGCGCCATTTGTAAACAAACGACGCTTGTGTACCACGTTTTTTCACTGCAGTGATAAAATATATGAAATGTAGTTTCGCCCTTTTTCGTGTTGCTGCATTGTGTAAGAGGGAAAATTGAGATATTTTTATTTAAATTCAAATCACCTTGTATTGTGGATTCAGTACCTACTAGGTAGGTAAGATATGGTGTATTTCGATCGAAGTTTACCTACATAGATCTGTTAGGAAACAGAGGAGCTCGTGGCTAGGTAATAACAGCCGCACGGGTCGATCCATCAGACTCCTGCGTGCCTCGGAAAGCACGTAAAGCCGTTGGTCCCGGCTGTCATTTGTACACCATTGACAGTCGTTACGGGTAGTCAGAAGCTCGAAAGTCTGACAACCGGTCTTACCAAGGGGTATCGTGTTACCCAGTAACTGGGTTGTGGAGGTCAGATAGGCAGTCGCGCCATGTAAAATACTGGTATTCAGCTGCATCCGGTTAGACTGGAAGTCGACCCCAACATAGTTGGGAAAAGGCTAGGCAGATTGATCTGTTAGGAAAACAAATTGAGAAATAGGCTATTTATTTCTCCAGTCGCATCGGGCTTCCAATGAGTGAAATGCAAGGACTTGATATAAAGTCCTTGGTGAAATGTTTTTTTGATTTAACTGTCTTTTTTCGTTTTTGTTTTTCTACTGAAACCAGCATGATTTTAAATCAGAATTCTGGAAAAATAAAATTATGCCTAGTGATAAAAACCTTCATGTTTTACAAATAAGCGACTTGGAAATACCCAACACTCCCAAGTCCACACATAAATGAAAAAATCCAACTTTAAATTTAAAGAGCCTCTTTTAACGGAAACCAGACCGACATTTGATTTACGTAATATTTTCCGCGCCGCCATGATATGCTCGACCGGATCGGCCCGGATATAGAGCCTTTTGACCGGCTCACGGATCACCGGGCCGGTTCTCGTTAACCGGCCCTCGATGATAAATGGGGATAGATTACTTTATTAAAAATAGGAAAACGATTGGCGGTAAGTTTATTGTATCGAGTAACCTGCACGCGATTTGCGTAACACAATTATAAATCAATCGGTAGTAGGTATTAAGTGTTAAGGAAATTCCCAATCCATTGCGTCATACAGCAGATTCATTTTTTATTTTATTTAATACCTATATTTATTCATTTATAATTTGTTTTTATTTATATATGTTTGGTTGTAACTTTGTGGCTTTTTCGGGTGACCACTGAAAATCAGCGCTGTACTGTGCGCCCCCATAGCACAGCATCATGCTGAGTGGAAGCCTTCTTGTCACAGTCATGGTATGCCAGCAGCTGCCTGACTTTTGTTTTGTGCTCGTGATTTGTGTTTTATTTTTCTTTTTGTAAAACTCGATTTAATTATATTTTTGTATGCACGTGTTTCTGTGACAAATAAACATATTTTTCTTTCTTTCTTTCTGTCTTATACGTTTGAAAAATTCGTCTTCTCAACAACATAGATTATATTATAACGCAATTAATATTTTTGATTAGTCAAAATGAAAGGCATTGCCATTGTATTCCGCAATTATCTACCCTGCCAAAATACCAGTCATCATCATCATTCAGCTGAAAGAAGTACGCAGTTGGACATCACCACACTGTTGGACTGAGCCCCTCAAGTGTTGATACACTGCAGGACATAGCCCCTTATGCATCGCCAAATTTCAGGACAGCACCTCAAGCATCGAACATTGCTGGACTCTCTCAAGCATCGCCACACTGCAGGACATAGCTCCTCAAGCATCGCCATACTGCAGGACATAGCTCCTCAAGCATCGCCACACTACAGGACATAGCTCCTCAAGCTTCGCCACACTGCAGGACATAGCTCCTCAAGCATCGCCGCACTACAGGACATAGATCCACAAGCATCGCCACACTGCAGGACATAGCTCCTCTAGCATCGCCACACTACAGGACATAGCTCCTCAAGCATCGCCATACTGCAGGACATAGCTCCTCAAGCATCGCCACACTGCAGGACATAGCTCCTTAAGCATCGCCACACTACAGGACATAGCTCCTCAAGCATCGCCACACTGCAGGACATAGCTCCTCAAGCATCGCCACATCGACTGATCCTGTGCTTCTCGCATCCAGCACTCCTCCTTACAAGTAGGTAAAAAGTTCTTGCGTACCTACCGGTAAAGGTAGAAAAACGTAGCCAGGCATAAATATAATATCTTTACTTATACCTACATACATTAGTATCCCAGTCCTAATAGATTGATATTGCCAGTCTGCATGTTATTAATAACCCCATCAGGCACCGGCTGTGAAGGAAATACGTGCTAGCACATCTGTAATTGATAAATTACTACTATTAGTTCTATTACTAGAACGAGATGTCAATTAGCTAGGTATTAATTTGGGAATTGATTGAGTTTTTGAATCGGACCTACCTATCCACGAGATGTGTCTTGATTTAAAAACGACATATCAGCGCGCGTAGTATGACCAGCATAGAAACGGGTTTTGTTGACGAAAGAATAGACAAAATGACAGATTGTAGAAATATTTCTATGCATTCTACACGTCTAAGCATGGCAATGTGTCGTTTTGTCTGTTCTTCCATCGATAAAACGTCGTCATGCTACGCGCGCAGTATTGCTATTTTAAGGATGGTGGTTATTTGATGGTGGTGAGGAGCTCGTGGCTAAGTAATAACAGCCGCACGGGTCGATCCATCAGGTCGACATGGCAGGACCATCTTTTCATACCGAGACTCCTCCGTGCCTCGGAAAGCACGTTAAGCCGTTGGTCCTGGCTGTCATTCGTGGATCTTTGACAGTCGTTACAGGTCGACAGAAGCCCGAAAGTCTGACAACCAGTCTTACCAAGACATATCTTATTACCCAGTAACTGGGTTGTGGAGGTCATCCGGTTAGACTGGAAGCCGACCCCAACATAGTTGGGAAAAGGCTAGGCAGATTGATTGAAATGGTGGTTATTTAACTCTCCCTGATGATTTGTTTCACTAGCAGTTAGTAAATAATTCAATATGATGTGTAATATTAAAAGTGCATCTTGCATGCAAGCTAATCTTTCAATGCAAGCTCTATCTCTTGCATTTGCATTTGTTCTACGGTCAACCTGCACCCTATTTACGTAATACACTATCAATCGGAATCAGAATCATTTTGAAGCAAATTACTAATCCATTGCTTCATATATTCGTAAAGTTTGTCTGCTCGACAACGTAAATAACGCAATGAAAGTTGTTGAATTGTCAAAATGAAACCGATTCCAATTGAGTGTGTTACGCAATTGCCCCAAACTTGCATCCATATCTATTCTACATCTACCACTGTCATTCAATTTCACTACCTACATCATCAAAATACTTCAAATAACAGCAAAAATACTTGAAATCCTTCATAAACTCCACTTGATCTGTAATGCGGTTGGTATGATCCCAGCATTTGGACCGTGAAGGCATATCAACCGGCTTTAAATAACTATTCGGGAAAGATTTGTATGTTTATTGAGCGATATGATATGGAAAATATTTATATTGGATTGGCGTAATAGGCTGGGTGAAATTTTTGGTCCACGTTGCAAATGTCGAAGCGTTTTCTGGAGTTCGTAGATTCCGAAAAATCAACAATAAAATAATAAAAGTTGACGCCCATACTAATATTATAAATACAAAAGTAACTTTGTCTATCTGCCTGTCTGTTACCGACTGAACGGATTTCTATGAAATTTGGCACAGAGGTAAACCATGAATAAGTATGATTTAAACTAGAATCCATCCTATGCATAATCCATCCCCTGCATAATCCATCCCCTGCATAATTCATCCCCTGGATAATCCATCCCCTGCATAATCCATCCCCTGCATAGTCCATCCCCTGCATAATCCATCCCCTGCATAGTACATCTCCTGCATAACTCATCCCCTGCATAGTCCATCCCCTGCATAGTCCATCTCCTGCATAATTCATCCCCTGGATAATCCATCCCCTGCATAATCCATCCCCTGCATAGTCCATCTCCTGCATAACTCATCCCCTGCATAATCCATCCCCTGCATAGTCCATCTCCTGCATAATTCATCCCCTGGATAATCCATCCCCTGCACAATCCATCCTATGCATAATCCATCCCCTGCACAATCCATCCTATGCATAATCCATCCCCTGCATAGTCCAAAGCTCCCAAATGTATAACAAAATCCACAAGAAACTATCAATTTATAAACTTACCTTGCATAAGGTCAAGCTGAGTCTTAAGCCTTGGTTACTGTCCCTCAATTACGATGAAACAGAGCAAATCCTAAAATCTCTTTCGTAACAATAGTCCTACCCTATTAGAGGCACTCTAATTCACCCCTTACTCGCCATCACAATCAACCTTTCCTGATCATTTAATTCAATTTTCACACACACTCACACACTCGCACACACACACACTCACATAAACGCACAACACTACACGCATACTCTACACAATCACCATCACAGGCTTTTTCTAAACACTTTTTATTGTTTTGTATTATTTAGTATTTTTATTTCTAAATTGTTAACCTTATTGCATAAGTTTTCAATAGTATTTCCTCCTGGGAGAGGGCACTGGCTCTTGTAACACAGGTTAACCACCTAGCACAAGTGTCAGGGACCTCACACAATTTGTAATCACTCTTATGTAATAAAGAAAGATTATTATTATTAGTCCATCCCCTGCATAATCCATCCCCTGCATAATCCATCCCCTGCATAATCCATCCCCTGCATAATCCATCCCCTGCATAATCCATCCTCTGCATAATCCATCCTCTGCATAATCCATCCTCTGCATAATCCATCCTCTGCATAATCCATCCTCTGCATAATCACTTCACCATCAAAGATTTATATTATCAGCGTGCAAAGATAATTTTATTCATAAGGAGCGCTGGTAACCACTCGTCGGGGCCGCTGCGACTCCACATTATTATAGAAATTTCGGCGATACATGACCTTCCGGCATGAGGACTACTATGTGAATGAGGTCTCGACTTTAAAAAAAATAAATACAGTTTAGTAGGCCATCAGTTGTAGAAGAAAATAAGAATAAATTATTTTATTTGCAAGAAATACGAGTACAATAAGTTTTATAGTGTATGAAGTGTATCAGTTATTTGGTTTCCATAGTACAAGCTCTGCTTGGTTTGGGATCAGATGACCGTGTGGAATGTCCCGGGATATTCTACCAGGTATCGGTAGGTAAGTAAATTCTACAGGTGTTCAAATTGAAATTTATTTATTTGTGGTTAACCTATGTATAATGTTGTGGTAGGTACATGATGTTATTTTTTTTTTAATTTAAGATGGGTTTGCTCTTGACTATAGTCTAGGTCAGAGGTGACAGAGACAAAGTCTACGATGGAGTGAGCTTACCCAGAAGAAGCCACTGTTCACTCTAACTTTGAAGAGATTCGGGTTGTAAGCGTTCGGGAACACAGACGCAGGTAGTGAGTTCCACTCTTTTGCTGTACGCATTATAAAAGACATTTGGAAGCGCTTGGTGCGAATTGGTGGAATGGTAACTAGGTATGGATGGTAACTTGCAGTGCGTCTGGATGTTCGATGGTAGAAGGGGGCCGGTGGAATGAGGTCGTGGAGTTCTTGAGCACACTCACCGAAGTACAGTCTATAGAAGACCGACAAGCAGGCAACCTTGCGGTGATGAGCCAAGCTGGGAAGCTTGGTATAAAATATAAATAAATATTGTATCATAGTGATACAAAATATTTTTTTTTTTTAATTGCGCTGCCTCGCAAGGTATACAAATATTGTTTAAACAGTAATAGTTGGACAGGCAAAAGGTATTTATAGTCTATAAAATTATAAAAGATTCTGCTAAGGAGCCGTCCTAAACATTTAGCAATAAGGTCTAGTATCTATTAATAGCTAGCTAAACTTATAAAATTAACTAAAGTAGTTAGGTAACAAATACATGTGAGAATAATTGGTATTTATTTTTCTTCTAATTAAATGTTACACAAAAAATTACAAATACGACAGTAAAAAATATATACAGGGTGTCTGAGAAAGGTGTGCGAGAAAGGTGTGCCCAAACTGAACAACTTTTTGCCGGGGACCAACATCGTAATCGTGAAAAAAAATCAGTCGTCCCATACATTTGGTCAAGTAGGTATTGAAGAAAGAAAGAAAAACTGTTTTTTCACGTGAAAGTGACGCAAATACATAAAATTGTTGTTTATGAGAAATCTAAGAACAAAAATAAGTGGGTATCTATTCTAAAAATAATATCCTAGACGGAAATGTGCGTCACTACCGCGCGAAACGGCTGATGCTCAGCATAATGCTGGTTTTCAGCGTAAGTTGAAAACCAGCGTTATTGAAGTTTTGTATGGGACGACTGATTTTTTTTCACGATTACGATGTTGGTCCCCGGGAAAAAGTTGTTCAGTTTGATGCACCCTTAAGTTTGGGCACACCATTGACTGACTGACCATTGATTGAGAGACTGGTAATTAGTGGGCGATACTTAAATACATGATTGTACTCATGATAACAAACAACTTTTACTATGGAATCAAACTTGAAATCACAAAAAAAACAACTGTTCACTACAATTATCTTCGCAAAACTCGTCAAAATTTAGGGAACAGCTGATTTTTTTTTCACGATTCCAGGTTTGGTCCTATAGTAAAAGTTATTCATAATAATGAGTACAATGACCCCTTAAAAGGATGCCCACGAATTCAATTTCATCCTGTCAATCAAAAGACAAAAGCACTTTTTGAACGTCATAATTACATAAGACAGTCCCCCAAAACGCCCGCCCTTCACCACTTCCTAGTGCTTTAGCTGGGAAGAAGAAGTGGCGCAACAAACTCCCCAGCAGCACAGCTGTCTGTTCAGTTAAAAAAAAATGAATCTATACAACACTGCGCATAATAATTTAGGTACCTACATTACGCAACACAAAACATTAAATTAAATTATTTGCTATAAGTAAGCTAGCACACGCCAATATACCAAAAAAAAAATCGAAAACTATACTCAAGCAGAAACAAAATACAAACTAATAACGTAAGCAGAACTTTATACTTAAATAAAAGTCTCCAGTAATAAAGGGCGTGCCCACTTACATATAGCCGTACATGTAGTCGTAACTCGAAGTCACAGATGATAAACTAGGACCCTGTATATCGACATCGACTTCTTCGACTTCTAGTCGTGTTTCCATGGTAGTTCCTGCTTCCCACGCTATAAGTGTGATGGCCCCCGCGTGGCCGCTGCGTGAAACACTCGTAACCGCACGATTATAACTTTATGTCGCTCGCTATACGTTTATTATTCGCGCCGGGAACATGTACCTACTGAAAGCTTGTCTTCGGTTATGAACGTTCGTCTAGATGCCAAGCTAGACTTGAATAAAGTCAAAAATCTAGACGAATGTAGGTACAGTAAACGCTCAAAAGTCCATAAGCGTGCTAAGGATCACATTGCTATGAACTGTGCGAGCACGAACCAGTACGTGTGCGTGTATGAGCGATGTCTAACTCAACATTCCGCAGATAACACACACTAATGAATTGTCGCATGTCGTCGTACTACGCGAAATAACATTATATTTTTATTGAATTTAGAATACTCGTCATAGTGGCGACCTGTTCTTACCATTGCATTGCTAAAATTCGCATAAACATAACATGTGCTGGTAGCTGTTTGGGCTAAGTAATGGTTTCACGATCAATGAAGTCTGAGTTCGAATCTTAATCACAATGTGGGACTGTTTTTTGTTTCTTTGGAACCATAATAATATATTTGTACTATTTTAAGCAAAAATTTGTTAGATGTTTATGTTCATTTATTATTTATTTTTATAAGAAGTTAAATATTAGTTATTGTATTATTATTGAACTATTTTTGTGATTTTTAATTTATCTTTTCGGTGTTGTAAGGTTGAAATAAAAACGTCGTGCTGAATGGTAACAAAAATGTTTATTCGTTTTATTTACTTATTTATAAAATTACCAAACTTAAGAGAATTGTGACGTTACATTCCTACTAGATAAAAGAAGTTTTTTTGTAACCGTTCATAGGATTTTTTGTTGTATACCCACTTAGTCAATTCATAATAACATAACAAAGAAAGGATATTCTAATAACACATATATAATTGTCAATACCCAGATATATATCTGCGAACAAGATAAAGAATATTATATTTCTGTCCCATTACTTCCAATCAAGTAAAAACTTACAAAAAGTCAAGTACTGCGTGAGATTTGACCTCGCAGCTCACTGATTCACGCATCTATCTGCACGCGCTTAACCGCTAGGTCATCTTTACACATGTTATAAGATTGAAATTATGAACTACAATCAGTTGTTGACGACAATAATTATGCATGTTTGGAAATAGAAGGTCTTAAGTCAAACTAAACGCCAAGCTATTGCTTTGTGAGTTTGCTTATCGACTTTTGGTCGCGACTGTACATACGTTTAAGTTTGAAACTTGTCTTTTTTTTTAAAATTTGGTTTGTTCATCCAAAACTCCATTCAGGAATAATTGAGGCCATGAGAGCCAGAGTGGCCTAATTGTCATTTGTTCAATACTTATTTTTTTAAAACTGTTTTTTCTTACTAATGTAAACTATTGATTTTGTAGTTAGGCCTCTCTGACCCTTGAGGCCATGAGAGACAGAGTGGCCTAATTGACATTTTTTTAATAATGTTTTTTTTTTGTTAAAAAAAAAACAAAAAAACTGTTTTTTCTTTACTACTGTAAACTATTGTTTATTTAGTTAGGCTTCTCTGGCTCTCATGGCCTCAATTCATTTAGTATGATTATTGTGGGCTCGTGGCTAATAATAACAGCCGCATGGGTCGATCAATCAGGTTAAGCTACGCTTGCCGGGGTTGGTCCGTGGATGTGTGACCATCTTTACATACCGGGACTCCTCCGTGCCTCGGAAAGCACGTTAAGCTGTTGGTCCCGGCTGCTATTCGTGGATCTCTGACCGTCGTTACGGAAGCCAAGTCTGACAACCAGGCAAATGACATTAATTTATAACTTACTAGCTTTGGCCCGCGGCTTTGTCCGCGTGAAGGTTGGAATTTTTGCCATGTGAACGTACCTACCGGGATAAAACGTACCCTATGTCCTAATCCAGATGCAAGCGTTAGAAACAAACACATTCACATTTATAATATTAGTTAGGAATCGCTGTGCCCCGCGACTTCGTTGGCGTTGAAGAAACTACACGATATACTAAAAAAACAACCACATTTTAATAAAACTCCCTCGCCCCTGACCTGGCGCGTTCCATTACCCGCCCGCGCAATTTTTCACAATTTCATGGGTTTTCATTTTTTTGCGAGGAACCCTAATTATTGTTCTTAAATGAAAGTAGCCTACGTTACTCCTTATAACATCAGCTATCTGCCAGTGATAGTCCCGTCAAAATCGGCCAAGCCGTTTCGGAGATTACACAGACAAAAATTAAAAAAATAGTTTTTTTTTATAAGTACCGTATATACTTACAAATATGCATTTAGTAAAAAGCTGTTAATTTGACATTACAAATGGACACGTCAATTTTATTGATTTGTATAGAAGATTTATAAACAAAAACTAAAAATTCAGCAACCACTAACGTTTTAATGTAAAATTCTTTTAAAGATTAATAATAATAGATAATAATAAAAAAAATCTTACCCAGTAGATTCATAGATTCTGAAAACTAATTTATGGTCGTTTAATTTATATTTTAATGGAGGTTCCGCTTTACCGATATACCTTACTTACGGTATCTAACACCTTCTTATAAAATACCGCCAGGGGCCTCTTAAACTTTACACCTGAAAAAGGAAAACCTTTTTAAATCACTTCAAAAGAAAGTCGTAAGCTGAAATTCACGCTGAAATTCACTCAATTCTATACCAAATAAATAAATAAAAAAAAATTATTTACCCAAAAAAATCTAGAAAGCACTTCAGCAGTCCGAAACAGCTGACAACAATCTTTGATAACGAATCCTGAACAAATACTCTATGTGCCTTAACAGCTGAGGTACCTTGGCGACGCATAGGCTGCAGTAACGCGTTTAACCCCAAATATTACAGAATTCGTTCACGTATTGGCGAAAAATTCGCCTTTCTCGGATCAACAAGAGATCTGGCTGAAAATCATCAGAGCGGAAAAGCTCACAGGATTCTACGGTTAGATTTTGGGGCAAGTTATGAGAGGAGCGGCTAGAGAATGATGTATCTATGTTCAATTATATTAATCCAGGTTAAATTGGTTGAAGACTTTCACAATATATATATATATATATAACTTTGGAGACTAAAGCAAAGATTAATACAGATGGGACACTCCGCAGTTTAGGTATGAAGCTTTGTAGCTTCATACCTAAATTGCGCACTTGTGTACGCGGCGGGCCTGTCTCACTGGGCCAATTCAGTAGGACTGCCGCGGTCAGAAGGTATAAGAGTTACGCGTTGGTGTATATAACTGTACTTGTAGGTGAATATAACTGTAGGTAATAAGCGTTGTGCGACCTAAATTGCACTGTATTGTGTCGTAGCAAGAGTCGCTTTTTATTTCAATGATTTTGCGGGGTGTCCTATTGAATTGATCTGTGACTGAAATCAAAACTGTGAGTAAGTAAGTAATAATTTATTTTTACCAAAAATCTTAGCCTAGGTAATATCGATGTTTTTGCAAGAAGGGATGGGTATGGCTATTACAAATGAGTAAGATCCTTGCCCTTCAAACTAGGAGAATCCTGTATCTTGAAGGACAGTGTTCTTTAGATCCCACTAACACGTTTTACAAAATATTTATAATTGCGTAATATATTTGTGATAACATATTTATTGACTATATTGAGTGGATTCAATGGTTATTTATGAGGAGTGTTGGTGTGAGTGTGTTGGTGTGGGATTAAACTGGTTTGTGAGGTTTGAGTGTGAGTGTGGTATGCTTAGCAACAAACAATCTGTCAAGGAAGAGAATATTTTTTAACAAAAATCGTGTGCCTGCCCAGTTTAATGTTTTAACCAATGATCTCCTAGAAATTGGAATTGGAAATAGGTGGTTTATGACAGCTAATCTTCAGCCTTTCTAAATATCAAAGAATATTCTTTAATAAACATCGTATAGGTACACATGTTTCAATTTGCCAATTTAATGTTGTTATTCTTTTTATTATTATTTTTTTTTATTTGTGATGGGTTTGCTCTTGACTCTAGTCTAGATCAGAGGTGACAGAGACAAAGTCGACGATGGAGTGAGCTCACCCAGAAGAAGCCTGTTCACTCTCACTTTGAAGAGATTAGGGTTGTATATGTTCGGAAAAACAGACGCAGGTAGTGAGTTCCACTCTTTTGCTGTGCGCATTATAAAAGACATTAATTCTTACATCAAATTAAAAAAAGTACGAGTCGGACTCGCGCACGAAGGGTTCCGTACCATTAACTATAAAAACGACAAACAAAAAATCACGTTTGTTGTATGGGAGCCCCTTTAAATATTTATTTTATTCTGTTTGTTGTGTTGTGTTCTGTTTAGTATTTGTTGTTACAGCGGCAACAGAAATACATCACCTGTGAAAATGTCAACTGTCTAACTATAACGGTTCATGAGATACAGCCTGGTGACAGATGGACAGACAGACGGACAGCGGAGTCTTCGTAATAGGGTCCCGTTTTACACTTTGGGTACGGAACCCTAAAAGAGGCGGTAAGCTGTGCTTTTATCCTTCTTGAATAGTCTATAATATCTATATCGACGCTTGAAAGGCAATATTTGCCAACGGAATGTTGGCAACTTTACACTAGAGAGAGCATTTTAAAGTTTTTAGGGTTCCGTACCAAAATGATTAAAAGGAATCCTTATGGTGCGACTCAGTCTGTCTATCCGTCTGTCACAGCTGGATATCTCAAGAACTACTAATACCTACTATCAACTTGAATTTTGGAATAGTTTTAAGATGACGTTTGCCCAACTATTTTGCTAATAGGAAAGAAATAAAAATATGTACACTGACTCGCTCTTGGCCGTTTTTTTTTGCTTGATTCCAACGAATTTTAAATGCAGTTTAAAGGCTTAATAAACTGGAATTTTTATTAAAGATTATGAATTTTTTAACTGTCGCTTTCTTTTTGCCTTTCAAGCGTCGATATCTAAAGTAATAATAAAGCTGAAGAGTTTGTTTTGCTTTGTTTGTTTGTATGTTTGAACGCGCTAATCTCTGGAACTGCTAGTCGTATTCGAAAAATTTGTTTTGCATTTGATAGCCCATTGTTTGAGAAAGGCTTTTAACATAGGAGCGGAGCAAAAGAAAAACAACCAGAAACAGAAAGAACGCTATGCATAAATGATGTAAACGCGCGGGCAGGCGATGCGATGCGACAGAGTGGGGGGGGGGGGGGGACAAGAAATTTTACGCGGACGAAGTCGGGGGCAGAAGCTAGTAGATTGGATGAAATAATACCGTCTATATTAAAAAAAAAGTCATAAGCTCATCACTTGCATCTCCCAGCACATTTCTATGATTCTTATCACGTCGGCAAAGGTATCCCTGTCAAAAAGTTAACTCGTGCGTTGTCGACACAGCCCCTGCAAACATTCCTTTGAGAAATCATGAGTCCTTTTACTTATATGCCTTCTGTTCAAGAGTTAGGGTAAAAAAATACTTTTTTGATGTTTACCCCCCGAATTAGGGGCGAGGCGTGAATTTTAATAGACACGTAGGGACATGTTGAGGTTTCAATTGGTACGGGAGTAATTAAGGAGTGTGTTAAAAATTGTAGTGTGAAGCTTTTTCTTTGTGGATTTTGGTTTATGGAGATCCATAGAGATTCCTTTGCGTATAATGGTGCACCTACGAAGAAAAGTCTCTTTTAACGCCTCCAAAACACAGGCGTGTCTTTTCACCGCTAAAAGGAGTCGTTTCGATCAAACTCCTACTTTTCGGGGTACATCTGTTCCTGTAACTGATCGACTTGAGCTCCTAGGCATGAAGTTGACCTCCAGTCTCAGCTTCGGCGCTACCATCGAGTACACAAGCCCAAACTGCGGCCAAAAAACTGGGCATCCTAAACAAGGTGGAGCGATACTTTACGCTTGAACAGCTTTTGATCCTTTATAAAGTGCAAGTCCGATCCTGCATGGAGCATTGCAGCCACCTTTGGGATGGCTCAGCTAAATACCAACTTGCTGCGCTTGACTCAGTGGAACGCCGAGATAAGAGGCTCATTGGCGACGTAAAACTGGTGGATGCCAATCTTCCCAGCGTGGCTCATCGCCGCAAGGTTGCCTGCTTGTCGGTCTTCTAAAGACTGTACTTGTGAGTGTGCTCTGGAACTCCACAACCTCATTCCACCGGCCCCCTTCTACCATCGAACATCTAGACGCACTGCAAATTACCATCCATACCTAGTTGCCATTCCACCAATTCGCACTAAGCGCTTCCAAACATCTTTAATAATGCGCACGGCAAAAGAGTGGAACTCACTACCTGCGTCTGTGTTCCCGAACGCATACAACCCGAATCTCTTCAAAGTTAGAGTGAACAGGCTTCTTCTGGATAAGCTCACTCCATCGTAGACTTTGTCTCTGTCACCTCTGACCTAGACTAAAGTCAAGAGCAAACCCATCACAAATAAAAAAAAAATACTGCATACTTTGAACTTCAATAGAAAGCAAGTTAAAAAAACCATGAATAAAAGTTTTTACGAATTTGAAAATAACATTCCTGTTCAAGGCATCATCATCATCCGCAGGCCGACTTCACCCACTGCTGGCTCACACAGGCCTCTCTTTTCTTGTGGCAATCCGCACGCTCCTGTGCCAGCCTCATCCAAGTTTTGCCCGCGATGGCAACAATGTCGTCTGCCCATCTCGTCTTCTAGTTCTTGGACGCCACTCTGTCACAGCCTTACTTCACATGTCATGCCTTGACAGGTGTCCTGACCACCTCCATTTGAGTTCCATAATATGCTTTCCGAAGACCTTTGTACGTCTTCGGATCTCGACGTTTGGAACTCGGTCGATTATCCTGTTGCCAAGCATGGAACGCTTCATGGCTCTCTGTGTGACTCTCAGCGTGTACACAGCCTCCTGCGTGAGCGTCCATGTCTCAGCACCGTATGTCATGATGGGCAGAACACACTGATTATAGAGGGGGTCTTCAGACATTGTGGAATTTTAGCTGATCTAAGAATGTCGTCCAGTTTTCTAAACCCAAGCTGTATTCTTCTCGATGTCTCTTTTGTTGATGCTCTTTGCCAAAAGAACTAAATACTGCTCTATACATAAATATACATTTAGATATTCTGGCTTATTATACCTACCAGCATCCTAATTGCGTAACACACTAACGGTCAGAATCTGAATCATTTTGAAGCAAATTGCTAATCCATTGCTTCATAAGTTCGAAAAATTTGTCGTTTCAATACCGTAAATAACGCAATGAATGTTGTTGAAATGTCTAAATGAAACCGATTCAGGTGGATAGTGTGTGCAATTAGGGTGCTGGTTTCAGAATTAAGAATTTTAAGTTGAGAACTTGTCAAATTGTACTTAACAGGTTACCTGTCCACAGAGCACATACGGTGCGTAGAGAACTTCCATACCAGTCCACAGACCGTATGTGGTATGTTCGCCCGCACAATTTCTACGGCATCTGACACAGTGGGATTTACGTTTTTGATCAGAAAGTCTCATATTATTTAAGGACACCGACTTTTAATAGAAACATAACTGGATTTATGAACCATTCCCCCTCTGGAGCCTGGTCAGTTAACCTGTTAAGCATTGCGCCAGGGAAGCTGGTGAAATTCAAATTTTCTTACGTTTTTAGTGTTCCGTACCTCAAAAGGAAAAAACGGAAACCTTATAGGATCACTCATGTGTCTGTCTGTCTGTCACAGCCAATTTGCTCCGAATCGAATGGACCGATTAAGTTGAAATATATTATATTATATCATATAATTAATAATTATATTAATAATTATAATTAATAATTATATTATATCACGGACGGTCACAGAAATTAATGAACTTTTAATATGGGGGTCAACTTTGGGGGCAAATAAAAAAATTAAAAAAAATATATAGTTGCAAACTGTACTGTGCGATATATCAAATTATAGTGAGGGTCTCAAATATAACTTAGTTATAGTTTTAAAATAAACTGTTTTAAAGTTATTTAAGAAAATAGACGAAAATTGAGCATTCCCCCCTTATCTCCGTAACTACTGACCTTAAAATTTTGAAAAAGAGTACAGGAAATAATTCTATAGCTATAAATTACAGAAAAAACTATAAGAAGTCTTAAAATAACATGGTAAAGCTCTCAATATAGGGCGTACAAACTTACATTGGTCCATAGTTAAACAAAAATATCTTTTTCGTTTAACTATGGACATTTGTAGTTGGAATGTATAGGAGAACATGTTTTTCAACTGCAATGTTAAGTTTGTTCGTAGTTGGGATGAATTTATTCATCCCAACTACGGAATCTTTCATTGTGCGTGGTCCGACACGCACTTGACCGGTTTTTTTTTTCTTAATTAAAATCATCAATACAAGTGTCTAAGTTAAATTATGGTAACCCTATTGAATGATTATTTCATGAAATCATGACATTTGAGGCCAATTCTAACATAAGGAGTTATTTATTTATTTATAGTTAGTTAAAACGGTACAACACCAATAACATTAATTAACATAGAAACATAAAAAAATATTAATATTGACAATTTTGTAGTCACATAATTAAATTAAAACTAACATGGAACAGTAGACTCCCTTGCATATCGACGGTTAAGTATCAATAGTGTCTATCTCAGTTTTTTTACGTTTTTCACTTTTTAAGGCAGGTAGATTTAAAGTTAAATTTGGCGTGGCCTATTTAGGCACTATCTCAAAATTCACAAAATTGTTGTATTTATTCGCTATAGAAAGTCCATCCTCAATCAATCAATCTGCCTAGCCTTTTCCCAACTATGTTGGGGTCGGCTTCCAGTCCATCCATCCAAGCTAAATTAAACTTTAAATCTACCTGCATCATTAAGTGAAAAGTGTAAAAAAAAAAACTGAGATAGACACTATTGATTCGTAACCGTCGATGTAACTTTCTCTCACAGAACACCAGACATACCTATACGCATAATATGAGTTGTATTATTCATTATCTTTATTTGCATTCCGTAATGTTTAAATGTGTTACAAGGCTTAAAGCTATTACTGATTCTAATGATTATAATTCTGTAAATATAGGTACTATAATATATTTGTTACGGTCTCGGATCATACTTTAATTAATATACATCCAGACATTGAGCTGCAAATTGCGAAAATCGTAAGAAAATTTGAATTTCGCAGACTACCTTAGCGCTACCCTCTTATTCCTTCAATCTAGCTCGCGAAATTCTACTACTACTAGTTTTTTTGCCTTTACCAGTAATGCTAGAGTTTGAGAAGTTATTGTGGCGAAATCTACATCGCCACATGCGAGCTACGCATCACAATGACGTCACGCAAAATCCTGCATCGCGCAATCAAAAGTTTACCGCGCGACTTGCATATACAGGGTTATTTGTAAAACACCTGCAGCATCTTAAGGGGTCATTGTATTCATCATTATGAACAACTTTTACTATGGGACCAAACCTGAAATCGCGAAAAAAAATCAGCTGTTCAGTACATTTATGTTCGCATAACGTCAAAATGTCAATTTCAAACAGCAGATTTTTTTTTCGCGATTTCAGGTTTGGTCCCACAGTAAAAGTTGTTCATAATGAGTACAATGACCCCTTAAGAGGTTGCTGGTGTTTTACAAATAACCCTGTATACAACGTCCTGACATCAATCGTCAGGCCCACCAGAAACAACACCCGTCTGGACGGATGATGCTCCGTTTTCTATGGAGGATGAGTGAACTTTACACCCTGTTCCTCATACCTCTATATTATCAATTTCAAATTCTCAATTCAGAAACCTGCGGGGCAATTGCGTAACACACTATCAATCGGAATCGGTTTCATTTTGACAGTTCAAAAACATTCATTGCATTATTTACGTTTTTGATCAGACAAATTTTTCTAACATATGAAGCAATGGATTAGCAATATGCTTTAAAATGATTCAGATTCCGATCGATAGTGTGTTACGCAATTATGGTGTAGGTGTTAGTCTCATAAGTTTTACTTAAAGTTAGACCAGACCGTAGTTCCAGTTACAGTAAGTACCGTGTACAAGCATTATTTTTGAGTTACGCTGAGCCGTATTGTTTAAGCATTTAAAAACACATTAACAACAAGCAAATTTCTTTCACTCCAAAATCACAAAAAGAAAAAGAAAATCGTGTAGCGGGCCAACACGAAATGTACAGCAAATTCCTTTTTATGCGCATTCCAATGCGGGGTTTACTCCAAAGTATTTTGACATTGATTAATGACGTCACAGAGATGGTGCAATGGACTGTAAAACGATACACCAAACTTCTGGGTCGGTATTTCGTAACAGGTTTTAGAGGAGATATATACGTAAATATACTGAGGGACACTTGTTAAAGATGCCTTAAAGAGTTTTCTCTGTATCTTTAGGAAGATTTGGTAAGTGTAAAGTTAGGATTAAGATATTTTCATATGAATCGGGCCTGAAAGTCCATTGGTAACATTGGGTAGGTGGGCGTTTATGAATAAACGGGACCCCAGGGCTCCGAGAGATGTAAAAAAATAATAATAATAATAATATCTTGGGACATTATTCACACACGGTCATCTGATCTGATCCCTAACTAAGCAGAGCTTGTACTATGGAAACCAGATAACTGATATACTACATACACTACTTTTTTTTTGTTTGTAAATACATACTTATATAGATAATTACACCCAGACTCAGGACAAACAGACATGTTCATGCACATAAATGTTTGTCCTGGATGGGAATCGAACCCACGACCTGCGACGTGATAGGCGGTATCTTAACCAACCACGCCAGCTGGCCTGTCAATAATCAAATGAATAGGTTTCAAAGCCGAGGTTTTAACATTGAAAATGTATTTTTGATCGCTTCAGTATAGCCCCCATCTTCGCTCAGAGTGTGACATCGTCTTAGTGTCGTGAGTTTTAGAGTTACATGAAGGGTTGAGGTCTCTAAAGACGTGTATCTACAAGGGCTACAACATGAAGTGAAAATAAATTGAAAAAGTCAAACATTTTTCATGAAAATCACAAAAGTGTGAAAAATTAGATCAATTTTTTGGGGTCTTTTGTCATAAAACCAGCTATATCACAAAAACTAAAAGCGTTATCGAAAAAAATAAAAAAATGCCCTGGGGGTACCTATTCAGTTGGGGCTACATTAAAAAAACCGGACCTCAGTATCACTAGTAGTCTAGGCAGGAGGGTGCCCTTTGTGTGGCGTAATTTCGGGGAGCGCGCTCCTTAGATGCGCGTCGCGTCGCTCGCCGAGTTGTTATGGGAGTGTCTAAGAGATCGTGAAATGTGTTTTTATTTGTAAATACGTATTTTAATTAACTTTTTATAATAATGGTAATTTAAATATATTTTTTAAAATGAATTTGTTTTGCGATACTTTGAAAATACTTCAAATTACTAATTAGAACTTAATATTTGAGACTAAAATTATTATTTCTATGTTCATTACTAGTTTATTACTTCGTTGTTGTTGTGTCAAACAAAAAAATATTTTCTTTCAAAAAAGTCTTAACAATATTTCTTTAAAGTTCAAAATTGCATGGCGTAATTTTTACCTTACGGATTTTTTACTTCGTGCATTTGAGCTCTATTACCTCAAAAACGATACAAAATCTATTAGTTCTAATTCTATAAGATTAGGCATCGTAAGTCTAAGCCTGCCTAAGTGCATTTTCAATGTACCCGAAGGTCGTGTAGAGCACGAGATCTGTGATTTTTTAATCTATATGGTAATAAGGTTCGCCTTTTACATATCACCTATGTTATGCGGGCAAAACAGCATATGTTATGCGGACTACATGGTGCTGCTGAGTCCATCAATCGGTGGGTGGAGAAAACTATTAGGTATGTGTGAAGCTTATGCTGAGAAGCACGGTTTAAAATATAATAGTAAAAAAGTGGGTTTTTTTTTTATTTCTGTACCTACTAGTAAACTTTTTAAGGTTTTTTAACTAGCACTGTGGGCTTTGGCTGTCTGAAAACAAAATATTTTTAATTGAATTTTGTTTTTTTTATTGCCATAACCGTCTCAAATCAAATTAAACAGTTTATTTGTTGTTACAATATAGGTCTTCCGATATACAGTGAGTTCATGCTGTGATCAGCCTACATGTGATCGGCATATAAATTTATATAAAAAAAAAAAATATTATTATTAAACAATAAACAATTATTAATACAGTTCATAATGCGCTCAATCAGACATTAACACTTTATTCAGTAAAGAGGAAATAAATAATAAAAACATAGTAAAATCATTTTAAGTCTAACAAATCCTTTACTGAGTAAAATGAGTGTTCATTAAGAAATTTAAATAATTTATTTTTGAATTTAAGGATATTATTGCAGTCTCTAATGTCCTTGCGAATTTTATTATATATTTTAGACGTTACGTCATGACAAATGTACTTATCCCATAAAGAGTAGTTTTAAATTGCTTACTTAGTTTTCTAAATATTCAAATAAATATGGATGTTTTTTGATAAAAAGGGACCATTCCAAAGATATACTACTGTGAGTATTTTTGTGGTCTCATGTGGCAGTAAGGTGTTCCAAGCAGTAGGTTGTTTTAACCACGAGGGAGGATGGCATTGCAATCATTCCGCAGGATAGTTCTGCCCCCGGGTGGTACCACTGTGTGGATCGCCCGGAGGACACGGTGGAGCATACGGTGGAGGTCTGCCCGGCTTGGGCAGAGCACCGCCGCGTCCTCGCGGAGGCGATCGGCGGCGGCGATCTCTCGCGTCCGGCCCTGGTACAGGCCATGGTACTGAGCGAGAGTGCATGGGAAGCCGCCACCTCCTTCTGCGAAGCTGTAATGCTCGCGAAGGAGGAGGCTGAACGCGTGAGGGAGAGGCAATCTTTGTGCCCTTACGCCCCTAGTCGCCGCAGGAGACACCCTGGGCGTCGGGAATCGATAGCCGATTCCCGGCCACCGTAGGCGCGGGCTTGCGGATGGTGAGCAACGGGTAGCTCGCCATCCGGTAAGGACCAGGCCCGGGTCGACGGCGCGTTGTGTTCCACGCGCGCCTCAAAGAGATGTCAGCACTAGCTGAAGGGGTCCGCTAAGGCCGATGCCCGCCAGGGTTGCGGGTTGTTCGAAAGAGTTACCGTGGCCCTGGCACAGGCAACTGAAGGAACACGGGTGGGTTTTAGTCAGTAGAAGTCTGACACGCCCTCCCGCTCCACCCAGAGCGGGAGAAGTTATTTGATGATTTCCCATCCACAAAAAAAAAGGATTGTTCTGCCCATTGTATCACTAAAATTGTATTTTTGCCTTCTAATCACTAACGTGAACAAGTCTATTTTGGGAACCCTATCAGCACTGGAGCTCCAATGAGACGTTAGGTAAGTCTTCTGTTACGTATGTACAGACGCCAGCAGGTCAACCTACCCGAAACTGTCAGATTTTCCCAATCAACCTTGAACCTAAAGCATTAGCAATAAAGTCGAAAATCTATTAAATAAATCTGACAGATTGTAGTAGCTTGATGTGCTGGCGTCTGTACCTTGGCATAGTTAATGGCGCACTAAAATTCCGAAATGAGCATGAAACACAACATCCCGACAAGGTAACCTAACTCAGGTAAACGAACCCAAACAGTGGCCAAAAAGATAAAAGAAAATATCCTCTCAGACATCTAATTTAATACGAACAAGTCAACAAATGACGGTAGTCGAAATAACTAAGCTATGCGGTCAACTCCCACCACGAAACTCATCAGTCTCACATCGACCGTCCTCGGAGTAAGACCTGCGGACTGTCGAATTAAAAATTAACTACCGTAAGGCGCTAGACGTGAAAATTTATCGGTCAGTCTACTTTGTTTATGGACGGTCGGACCTTTTAGGTGATTAGTTTTAGCTTTAAAGTGATTTATTGTGGGTTTGTTAATTTAGATTTTGCACTTATTTTAAGTTTCTGGTCGGATTTAGGGTTATTGAATAAAATCTGTCGGGCACACGAAATGCTATTAATTTTTGAAAATTAATTGAATACTTTTGCCATTTCGCTGTGACTATGAACCTCGTTATATTATATTAGACCATAATAATATTCTTTATTGTATTTCTCTATTCATAAATCTTATACGGTTACATAGTAGTTTCTCAAAAATTGCTTCCTTTACAACTCACCTAAAATCTAACCAAAATTATTTCCAGAAAAATCCAAAATAATCAAGATTCATGTTCTCGTTAGTTCCTATATCGCAATAAAATTTAACAGGACCCTTAAGGAGAACTCAAATCAGGTTGAAACACAACCGAATTGAAACGTATTCAATGTCGTACGAAAGAAAATTGGAGCTAATCTGTAACGCGCCGGTTTCAGCTGAAATACGACCCTGAAGTATCGTAAGCTCGGCAATCGACGCCGCCACACTTTGCTATACTGTTTTTTTGCAAAAGATTAGGTTACCACAGAATGGAGAGGTTTCCTGAAAGGAACTTTCCTGAAAGGGTTTATCTTATAACTCATCCTTCATCATTTACCTTATTTGAATTTGAACTGCCTAATTTTCAAAGAGGTTTGCGTCCAACACTTCCTTTCCATTCAGCTTCGTTTCTGGACGTCGTGATTATGGAAGGGTTTATACTGAAAGTGTGTTTTTCTATTCATTTAATTTGTAATACTGTCTGGGGTAGGATGGTAGGTAACTGAGAAGGTTTTGAAGCACTCTTTTATAAGTAAGGAGAAGCTGCAAATATGTTTTGTTACTCTCAAACGATACCTATGTTATAGAAACTTATTGTAGAGATTTTTTCAGAACGTATCTTAAAAAAGCTCTTACATTCTGTTAAAATGCAGCTTCTGTAAAAGGGGAAGTATTAAACAACTTCAAAGTTCACATAAGCTTGTTCAGTTAAAGTATAGTTTGTTCGTGAATACCATTATTATATTTTCTTCAGGTTTTCTGCACATCTGCACTTAATTCCCTACTCTATGTCGGATGCCGCAAAATGGTTAATATTCATGACAGTCTGCGGGCGGAGAGTGAAATTGCTTCACATTTTTTATGTCTACTCCTGCTACAGTCAAACAAAAGTCTTTTGCTAAACTTTACGGTTTCCATAGTTGGGTATTGTCAATTTTGGACTAGTTTTTATAGGTAAGTCACTGTTACTAGAGTTTCTTTTTACCTGTGTCTTGTAGCATTTTCTAGGTCGCTATAGATATCTCTAGTTGTATTTAAAATGTTCTAGGAACCAAACCATATGCCAAAAGGCAGTTTCAAATTGCCAAGTAGTCGCTCAGTAAGTCAGAAAGTTGTAAGTAAAATTGCCCGTTCCAAAGCGTAGACTTCAATGGATAAGAAGGGACAAGAAACTGCAAGTGTCCGACAATCATCACTCTATCCTTGATACTTGACACAAGTGTCAAATACTTAAAGCGCAGTCCACACTGGGAACGAAGCTGAAATCGTTTAGCTTTGCTCATGTAGCTACCGCGTGTTTGATTTGTGATCACTGAAAAACAGCGCTGTGCTGTGGGCCCTCCATAGCACAGCATCATGCTGAGGGGAAGCCTTCTTGTCACAGTCATGTCGTGCCAGCAGCTGCCGACTTTTGTTTTGTACTCGTGATGTGCATGCAGATCTATTTTGTTTTATTTTTCTTTCTGTAAAATACGAGTTAATTATCTTTCTGTATGCACGTGTTTCTGTGACAAATAAATTTGTTTTTCTTTCTTTCGGTTCACATCGCGAAAATCGAAGTATGAAAAGAAGAGGCAGTTAAATGAGCGAAACTAAACGAATTTAGCTGCGTTCCCACCCAGTGTGGCCTGCTCTTTACTCTCTGTCAGACAATAGTCTCTCAAAAGGCTGATTAACAATTGCGTTATTTAAGTAGCGAGTTATTATAAACTTGATGTCTTTACCTAGGTCAGTCTTCACAATGACAAACTGACACACAACTGACTTTTGGACTGACATCTAAATAAACTCGCTACTTAAGAGGGCTGTCGCATTTTGTCATCTCTCTCGCTCACACAGGACCAAATTTTTAAGATTGTTAAATGAAAAGATGCTTTTTGAAAATGTAATCAATCGGCGAACTAATAAATACTATTAATTTAATAGGTAATTATTAAAAACACATTTATATTGTGTTATCTAATAAACTCAGCTCAAAAAGTATTATGATCTGTTTTTGAGATGACTTAAATAAATGCCACAATAAAAAAGTGTTTTTTAATAATTCCTTATTAAATTAATATTATTTACTAGTTCGCTAATTGATTACATTTTTCAAAAAATCATCTTTTCATTTAACACTCTTAAAAATTTTGTCACGTGTGAGCGAGAGAGGTGACAAAATGCGACAGCCCTCTTAATGCAAATGTAAATCACAAAGAACGCCAAGCAACATCAAAAAGGAAGAGACCGAAAAAAAATGTTTATTTGACAGAAACACGTGCATAATAAAAAGGCAGATTACCTTGAAAACCTACTTAGTACTTAAAATAAAACAAATATCGCACCTTTAGAATTACAATGACGCAAGTGCAAAATATCATTAAAATTAGTTAGGTATTACGAACGCTGTAAAAAGTGACAAACTATCTTATGGAATATTGACTTTTTTGTAATTACAATACATACCGCTAGATGGAAGTAGCGTCAACGTCAAATTGAGCGATACTTGAAAGCAACAACGCCTGATTATGTGATTTTTAAGTGTTAATAAGTTTATAAAAATATTACATACGTATTTTATGTCTTTAAAAAGTCTTCAGAAGACTGATGTTAGTTGTTTTGTATCAAAATAAATAAATATCTAGATAATTTTCTATTATAATCTATATTTATTTTATCTTCTGCAATAAGTAGCACCCTATTAACGTTTTTCTTTATAAAACGAAACAAAATGGTTTCGATTCGCCTTTTTCAAGTTAACACTAACTTCTAAATATTTATTTTTCTTTTTGGACATCTAATTATTGAGATAGTAATAAAAAATATTTTTTAATTTTACTTATGTTGTACCTTAACGTCATTGGTTGTCACTGTTTATTAGTATTTTATATAAATTTTAGTGGAACAATGACTTAACTGTGCGGTGCTCCGTATTTCGAAAATTCGTATTAATTAAACTACAAAATACAAAGACATTATGCTTAACTAACATTAAAGTATATATAACCAGGTATTTGTATAATATTAATTATCTATAAATATTATCGTAAAAAAAAGATATTGAGGAAAGAGTAAAAATAACGTTTCAAATGCATTTTTCTCAAGTGTATAGTATTTACACTTATGTCATTGTAATTCTAAAGGTGCGATATATATTTTAAAGCACGGAAAAAAAAGTAGTCGGCAACTTCACGTCGTGACTCTGACAGGAAGGCTTCCACTCAGCATGATGCTGTACTACGGGGGCCCTACAGCACAGTGCTGATTTTCAGTGGTCACCCGAAACTTAGTACTTACCCTCTCACTAAAAAGTGAAAGTACCTACCACACCATCCAAACATTACTAGACGATAACTACGTATGACAGATTTGATGAAATTTCCGGTGCGCGTTGGACGCCGGAGCGGATATTACGTCTGCCGTCCAATGTGGGTCACAGTCTCACAGACCATTCAAATGGGACCAATGAACGGCCCATCGATCTGTTGTGTTGGAAAAAAAAATGGGGAAAGTTTTCGGAACATTCGGCGAGCCGTTCGGTGTGTGTTTTTTTTTGTCGATGGGGACAGGCCTTGTGTTTTTTTTTGTCGATGGGGACAGGCCTTGTTTTTTTTTCCAAATTACTGTTAATGGTAGGAACCTGTGACTATACATACCTGCCTAATTAATTGAACATTTTCACTTTCATATTGTAAATCGACCGTGAACTTCTGATGCCTCCTAACTAGTATTTTTGCGCAAAACTTTTTTATAATGCCAACTCCTATTTACGGTTAAAATAAAAACAACACAATACTAACTGCAATTAATTATGATTTCAAAAAATACATAAAAACTAACCAACTACTTTTTGGTTTACCAAAATTCTCCACGAAAAATTAATAAATTAGTTTTATGTTCCTCCTGTAAAATTTGTTGTAGGTAGATAGAAGATCTCAGAAGTTCACGGACGAAATGAAAACTTGACTGATGACCTAGATGTAGAACGGGAACGCAGGCGGCTCACGATTCGCTGTAATATGCTGGCTCACAGGTTTGCCAGTCAAAAGAACTTTGTTTTGGGCCTACTGCCAATCATTTTATACCTGCAGCCTGTGGGTCAATTGCACGCAGCAAGTCGTGAGCGCTCTGAGAGTTCAATATAACAATGCCTTCAGAGTGTTGATGGGGCTGCCTCGCTATTGCAGTGCGTCAGCGATGTTTGCAGAAGCACAAGTGGAGACAGTCCCAACGGCTTCCTGAAGGTAGTTGCGGATCAAATTGAGAGTCCTGTATAGAGGCATTGGATTCGCCTACATACATAATGATTACCACTTTTTTTTTTGTTTTAGTATTATGTGTATTATACTAACATAGTTCTTAAGTTTCTATGTATTATTACTAACACTCTATGGACAACCTAGTCTGAAATAAATTATAAATAAATAGATAAAAAAAAGGCTATTTGGAACGATGCCGCCTCTTTTTGCGCAGCGACTAAGCGCGGGACTGGTTATACGCAGTTTCGATTCCCGCATACTCTTGCGGGTTTGTTCCTTTAAGACTTGTCTCATGTCCAATATAATTATACTTAATCTCGGAAATGGAGAACAAACATGTAAACAAAGGTGTTGCCAATTTAAAATAGTAACCTGAATTGTGTATTTTGTCGACAAGTAGTATAATATAGTTTTAAAATTGTAGGCATATATTAAACAGGTAAAATATAATATTGCACACAGTTTTCTGCTTTAAAGTGACGTAAACTACGATCCAAGAATAAATTATAATTGTTTGAAATAAAATCGTGCAAATTATTTTAAAAATACTGGCAATAAGGTAGAAGTTCTAAACATTTGGACTTTCATTTAGTATTTTTTAATAATGTTTTTCCTTCTAAACAAGAGATTTGTTAAAAACATCCTAGATAATATTGCGTTTTGCTAATAATCGAATCAAGTTGGACGTCGCCATTTTATTTTAGTCATTCAGCATAGAGGAATAGCCTGATAGGAGTATTTAACCTAGGTAAAATGTTCAAACCGGACGCTTATCGTGATTGAATGTGTCCCTCTGTATTTTTATTTGTTGTTATTTTACGTTTTCGAAATTTCAAAATCGAAATCAAATAATTAGAATGACTCGGGAAATGTTGACTACTCCTGAAACGTCACTTTGACAATTACATTTCTTTGTTTATATTTTTGATCCCGAATTTCGTTTCCGAGATACAAGGTATAAGGCAAAGGTTTAGAGCCAATGAAAATGCTACAGTAATCATCACGTTTTTCAAATAGATCGCTGATTACATTATGCCGATTGTAGCCTATGGTTTATTTGCAGAACGAAGAGGTTATTTAATTCAGAGAATTAATGACGATTTATAGCTTGCTCATAGCACATAACCAGAAGATTGTAGCCTATAGTTTCTTTGCAGAACAAAGAGGTTATCTAATTCAGAGAGTTAATGACATTTATTTTGTCAATGACGTTATAGCTTGTTCATAGCATATAACCAGAAGATTGTAGCCTATAGTTTCTTTGCAGAACAAAGAGGTTATCTAATTCAGAGAATTAATGACGATTTATAGCTTGCTCATAGCATATAACCGGGTACATCAAGTTATGGTTAACTGACGATATTTCCTCCACGTCAGGTGCCACATACAAAAACATAGCCCACGTCACGTCAATAGAAAATACGAAATGTCACAAAAATCCCCAACAACAGACAACACACATACTATGTACAGTATTCAAATGCAGGACATTTCAATCAATGAAATCGCACTAGCGTCCGCTCAAACGTCCGGCGACCACGCTACGCATGTTTGAGAGACTTCAACTAATTGGGGACTTTTTATTTAGAACGAATTTGAGGTGAAAATTTGTGTGATTGGTTGGTTTAGAATTCAGGTTTTGACAGGTACTATAAATGTGTTTACGATATTTAAACAGAATAAAATGATGAACGCTGCACAAAAAGAAAAATGGTTTTTAAAACATCCGTTTTCTCAATACACATTTGAGCAATGAGAAAACCTATTACTACAAACATTTGTGCACCTTATAGTCTGTGCTGAGTAAATGTATTTTCAGAATTTCTTACTTTCACATTAACATGAAGTTTTTGTAAAAATTATGCAGGAATTCTCACCGACGTAATTTTTATAAAAAACGTCTGCTGCAAAGTAATTTGAAATTTTTGCTAAACTTTGTATATTTTACTGCTTTTGTGCCTGGAACACGTTTCAAAACCAATGTTTTTTTATCAACCGAAACCAGAAAGTAATGCATAACTATTCAAAATTCTGAATGAAGGCTTACAAGCTTAGCCAGTTGTTATCACTGAATGAATAAGTCTACAACTTTTATATTGATTTAGATAGGAGTATTTTGACCAACAGTTGGCATAAACCGATGAAATAAACATAAATAAGTACTATTAGCTTGTGTCTAAGTAATAACAGCCTCCCGGGTCGATCAATCAGGTTAAGCTACGCTTGCCACGGTTGATCCATGGAGGGGTGACCATCTTTACATGCCAAGACCCCTCCGTGCCTCGGAAAGCATGTTAAGCCGTTGGTTTCAGCTGTCATTCGTGGATCTTTGACAGTCGTTACGGGTCGTCATAAGCCCGAAAGTCTGACAACCAGGCTTACCAAGGGGTATCTTATTACCCAGTAACTGGATTGTGGAGGTCAGATAGGCAGTCGCTCCATGTGAAATACTAGTAGTTACTATTCAGCTGCATCCGAATAGACTGGAAGCCGACCACTACATACTCATAGTAGGGAAAAGGCTAGGCAGATGTAGTACCATTGCAAAAGTTTTAAGAGCTTTTAACTCATATTAAAAGCGCACCGAGTCAAGGACCTAGACAGTAGACATATTTCGCTCGATTTGTACGTGCTCAGGTTGTTAAGAAGCTATTACCTATATTTATTTATATTTTACTTGTGTTAAGGGGGAAGCGTCAGGGTAGCTCGCGAATTTAAAATTTTCTTACGTTTTTTGCAATTTACAAGTCGGTATTATATTGTACGTTGATCAAATTATAATTTGCGGTCGTACCAAGTATCTATTTACATAATTAGAATCATTAAAGTGATCACTACAACTGTTTAAGACCAGGTAATTAAAAAAAAATTACAATTTCATGAAATCTTGACATTATAGGATTATACTAACTTAATTTATTTTTATTTTTATTTTTTTTTTTATTTATTGGTCTACCAACGATTGTTTACACCAATTATGGGCACAAAAAACAAGCAAAAACAAATAAACAATAGTGTAGAATCACTTATAGGTAAACTCAGCATGCAAAACGAAAGTTGTACGTACGATAGAGAAAAAATTAAAAGAAAACTACCCTAATTTATATCAAACCACTAGTACCCAAATTGTTATATGTAATTTAGATCCTGAAACAGAGAACAAAGAAGAAAAATAATAAAAAAAAAAACAAAAGGTAAATTATTCCTTATCTAGGTTTTTCAAAGTTTTCACTTTTAAGCTGTATAGTGAGTCAAAGTGCAAGTCGATTAGATCGCTACATTCATTAATTATCTTGCATAACCTCGCGACAGGGGAACTAGCACCCAAGACTGTTCGTTAAGGAGTTGTATTACTGATTCTATTGTATATAATTCTGTAAAAATATATTTGTTACGGCCGCAAATCATACTTTATTTAACATACAACTTAATACTGAATTGCAAATTGCAAAAAACGTAAGAAAATTTGAATTTCGCGGGCTACCCTGACGCTTCCTCCTTAAGTCAAGCTAACGACCTTTACCTTACCGTAGGTAGGAAGGTTTTGTGGGGATGCCGATCAAGCAGTGCTTCTGGAACTGAAAAGAGTCTGCCTCGAGTGGACTTTGAACAACATTGTATCTCTTATTTAGAAACTTGGTTGAATATCAGGCATTTTTGAATTGGTTTTCTAGCTATTTACAGAAAAGCTAATAAATGTAAAATTTCGTACTTATTTTGTAAATAAACGGATCGAATTTGCAGCACAACAATATGCTTGAAGACAGTCACCACCGACGTTGATGTTTGAGATCGCGAGGCTGAAATGAAATTGAGTGGACCACACCTACAGGATGCATCAAGACAGATGGGCCAGGGTCGTCATGCAGTGGGTGCCTGAAGACGGGCTTAGGAAACGCTGGCGCCACGACCTAAACTCGTTCTTGACTGACTTATCCGGAAAAGGCAGCAGAGGATGACGAAAGGAAAAGTACGGAGGAGACCTTTGCCCAGCAGTGAACAAAATATTAAAAAAAAAATAAAGTAGGCGCATTTCGAATCCGCGCCATTTGTTTTCGTGAAAACAGATTGAAATTTTACTACGGTTTCCGATACTGCCGTAGCCATTGTATTTGCTCGACATTAGACTTATTACGCTCATTGATTTTTTTTTATAAAGTAAGCCTTCACCGATTATGATATGTTTCAGTTCTGAGAAAATTTACGGCCGATATGAGACGACATCTTTATTTATTTTGCTATTGTCTACTTCACATTCATTTTTAACCCTATTTTAGCCAATATTTCTATTCTTTCTCTTTAGGTCCTGGTAGTGCTTTATCAACTCTTGGCAAAGACACCAGAATAACTGATCTAGTCAAAAACGTTTTAGCGCTACACGAATTGATATTTCGACACATAGTGAAAAGTAGAGGGTCGTGCGCAGGCGCGTGCTCTCGCAGTGTGACATTATATCCGGCCTTAAAGTTGTTATAAATATGACCTATGTTTTGAATCCTCAACCATTACTCTAGCAATAAAAGTCTCGTAGTTATTAGTGGTTGAAATCTTACATGTTTTTGTCGGTCAGAAATATTGAACTTACCACCAGTGCACCGAGCGAAAAGACGTTTTTACGTTAAAAAAAAACTTATTCCGTATGGTTAATTATAACCCATTCCCTCGAACAGCGAGGAGGCCTGTGTCACTCCCATCATCATCATTCTCCTGCCCTTGTCCCAATTTATTTGGGGTCGGCGCAACATGTCTTTTTCTTCCATACTTCTCTATCAGTCGTCATCTCGGAAGTCACTCCCTTTCTAGCCATATCATCTTTCATACAGTCCATCCATCGTTTCTTTGGTTGTGTGTCGCTCCCACTTATAAAAAACGTTTCTTTATAGGTGCTTCTTCAATAAAACGACTTGTACACTATTACAACTAGAACTGGTGTATTCCTTAAATAGAAATGTAGATATAATTCTTAATTTTGCGGTCTAGAGGGTCTCTGACAGTCAGGTGAGTCCTTGGCGCGGCGTTCGCTGCTCGGCCCATACATCGTATCTTTGTAGCGGCGGCAACAGGCTGATTTTGCTATACTTATTCCTACTACCACTACTATTACTACTTATTATTGCTTGTCCTCGTCGATGTGGAGGTAGTAGACGTGACTGCCAAGTCTCCAAATTCCTGGATTCAAATCCCGAGTCAGTCAGTGTTATTGTATTTTTCCATTAGAAAAATATCAGTCGCATTTGGAGTTAGGACAGGATATGCCCGGTTATGAGACCCGCTCCCTATGTATTATCTTTAGAAATGTGTCTGTATTATGGGTGAATGAGTGGGTGTATTGTGGGCGGCTCTAACAATGTTATAAACATAGTTGCGAGTCGCCTGGACTGTGTATACGTGGGTCATTGTTGTGCCGTGTCTCATGGGATGTCGCTGCGGTGACCAACCGTTGTTTCTTGTATCGTTTTCCTTGTTTTTGTTTAGTGTCTGTGCTCACTAACATAGTCGTAAGTTTTACCAACAATCTTGAAGAGTCTTGGTTACTCTAATAAAGAAAAATTCTATTCTATTCTATTATGAAGCTGTCACGTAACTATCATTACACCCGTGAATCTAAGGGCTGTCCTTCAAACCATACCCGTAGCGGTGTCAGTACATTATAGCGATTCAGGTATGCAAATTGTTCATCAGCTATTCAGTGTTTGGACATTCGTTATGCCCGTCCCGCGTCCAGCCTGTGTTACGCGCATACTGCGTGACTTTGTGGGCCGAGGAATAAGCGGTAGCTAGAGCGGGGTTGATGTTGAAATAACTGCATGTTTTCGTGTTGCAGTATCGTGTGAAATCCTGTGTTGGAACTTTTGTGGCTTTTTTTTTTTTGCTTGATTGGTTGAATAGCCATATGAGCAAATCATTAGGTGAAGGTGGAGAAAACTATTGCCCTGTTTTTTTTTTTTGCTAGGTAACTACGGTGTCAAGATATGTAGATAAGTACTGTTTGACAATGGAGAACTCCCTGTTCTTAAAGAAACAAATGTTTCTTTTTGCACATAGTTTTAGTGAGGTTAAGTATAGGTGACATTCTGTTTATTCTGTTATATAGAAAACCACCTAGGTGGCAAAAGAACCGCTTTGAAAAATGGGTAGTGGGCTGGTGTATGAGACGGCGGTCTACGCGCTCGTACCGTCTTTTGCGATGTGGGGCCGTGGGATGATAGGTAAGCAATGAGTGCTGTTTTAATATGATGTTTAGAATAAAAAGTTGACGCACTGTCAAAACTTTAGTCTCCTTGTATAGGAGCTCTGTGGGATAGCGGTAAGGCAGGAATAAGGACACTTTTAAGATCTCTGGGCTCTATCCAATTCAATCATTGTAGTTTTCAGAGCACCTCCCCAGACAGAGATACAGTAGGTTAACAGTGACTGAGCAAGGGCGAAGTATACTGATTTCTTTAACTTGTCACCAGCTTGTCTCAAGGTTTTGAAAATATATATTAGCTTGCGTAACCTGGTTTTAAGTGTGTCAATGTGTTCCTGGAATCTAACGGTACTATCGCTTATAACTCCCAGATACTTAACGTGTTTAGTGCTGCGAAGGTGAGAGCAGGTACATGTATTGTTATCGTGTGGTTCTGGACAATTGTGTGTTTTTATTGTGTAGGGCGCTGAGGAGTTTGGGACGTTACCATTTGCTCTAAGAGAAAAGGTCATATATGGTTTTCTCCGCGTTGAGTGTTAGAATATTACTGCGTAACCAATCTGACACAGTATTAAAACCCGATTGCGCGTATGATAAGACTTCTTCCCATGTATCAGTGCTAAAGAGGAGAACCGTGTCATCTGTAAATGTTATGATCCTACCCCTGGGGAGTGTGAGCATACCCAGGTCATTAATATACATAAGGAACAGAGTGGGACCTAACACGCTTCCTTGAGGGACGCCATATGAGACTGTTTGTGCGTCACTAATGTGTTCACCTATTTTAATGCACTGGGTACGCTGACTCAAGTAGTTCTCAAGAAGTTCAAGTTGAAACCCTCTTATTACCAACTTCTCCATTTTCGGGAGAGAATGGGCACAGAAACCGTGTCAAATGCCTTGGCAAGGTCTAAAAATATGCCCAGCACTTTTCTCCCCTTGTCTAGGTTGGTCACAACATAGTTTGTCAAATCGTGTACTGCATCGGACGTAGATTTGCCAAACCGAAAGCCGTATTGTGTTGGAGATAGAAGATTCTGTTCTTCAAGGTAGTCAACAAGTCTGTTGTTCATTATCCTCTCTAGAACTTTTGACAGGGCAGGTAAAACAGCTATAGGCCTATAATTAATGACACGCCTTCTGTCCCCACTTTTGTAGATCAATCATACACCCGTGTATGATTGATCTTTTAAAGACTTTAGGGAATTTCCCTGTTGAGAGAGCCAGATTACAAATGTATATTAGTGGGGGCACAATAGAGGCTTTATGTTTCTTAATAAGGCTACTCGATATTCTATCCCATCCCAGTGCACAATCACTACGAAGGGACATTAATAATTTTTCAACCTCATCTTCGTCCGTAGGTAGCAAAACCATTGAATTCAAGATATTGTTATCGATTAATTTGATAGGTTGTGGTGGGCTTATTATTAGGTTGGGGAAAAAGTCTTTTCGCATTATAGTATGTATGAACTTGTAATAAAATCTCTTTGGCTATATATTTGTATCTGGCTGGTTTTGGTATCATTGAAAGTTTAAATTTTAAAGAACATAATTCCAAATTCAAATTAGGAAAATGTGTGATTTTCATTTGTTTTTCGTACCGTCAAGATGAGTGAATCTAATGAAGAAATTCGATACATTTTAAAATTTTACTACAAAAAAGGTAAAAATGCAACGCAAGCTGCGAAAAAAATTTGCGAAGTTTGTGGACCTAGTGTAGTGTCTGTGAGAGTAACACAAATTTGGTTTAAGCGTTTTCAATCCGGAAATTTTGATGTCAAAGATGCACGTCGCTCTGGTCGCCCTGTTACGGATAAAATGGATGCCATTTTTGAAAAAGTGGAGCAAGATCGGCATTTTAGTAGTTACGACGTAGCTGAAGAACTGGAAATTGACCACAAAACAGTTTTGGCGCATTTCAAAAAAACTGGGTACACAAAAAAGCTCGACATTTGGGTACCTCACGAGCTCACTGAAAGAAACCTAATGAACCGTGTACTCATTTGTGATTCTTTATTACGACGTAATGAAACCGAACCATTTTTGAAGAAGCTGATAACTGGTGATGAAAAGTGGATCACGTATGACAAGAACGTGCGAAAAAGGTCGTGGTCAAAGGCCGGTCAGGCTTCACAGACTGTGGCGAAACCCGGGTTAACTCGCAACAAGGTGATGCTGTGTGTGTGTGTGGTGGGATTGGAAGGGCATTATTCATTATGAGCTGTTACCACCAGGCAGGACCATCGATTTTGAACTCTACTGCGAACAACTGATGAGATTAAAGTTTAAAGCAAGAAGTTGAGAGAAAGCGGCCGGAATTAATCAACAGAAGGGGTGTGGTTTTTCATCATGATAACGCTAGACCTCACACATCTTTAGCTACTCAGCAAAAATTAAGAGAGTTTGGCTGGGAGGTGTTAATGCATCCGCCGTATAGTCCTGACCTTGCACCTTCAGATTTCAACCTGTTTCGGTCTCTTCAGAATTATTTAGGCAGTGTCAGGTTAACATCACGAGAGGACTGCCAAAACCACTTGTCGCGGTATTTTGACCAGAAGTCCCAAAATTTCTATAGCAATGGGATCATATCCCTACATACTTTAGTTAAATGTAAATAAACTATAATAAAAAATGTTTTGAATTTTCTGAAAAAATGCGAAGAAACTTTTTCCCCAACCTATTATTTTGTCCGCGAGCTGTTTGCTAATTTGACCAAAGAAATCGTTAACAGAATTTACCGATGTTTTTGGAGTGGATGACAGTATTAAGAGATGAGATGGAGTTTCTTTCTTTTTAGTCCTGTTTGTTAAACTATTTATTGCCGTCCATAGTTGCTTGGGGTTTGTTCCAGCTTTGCTTATTTGATTTTATTCATATTCTGTTTTTATTTTCTTTAATAATTTGTTACAGAAGTTTTTTGTTGTTCTTGTTTCTTTCTTGGATGATAGATGTATTTGTTTTTAAAAATAAATAAATGATATAAATACTTACATATTTGTTACATTCGCAAGTCATATTTTGATCAGGATACAATCCGACACTGATCTGCAAATTGCAAAAAACGGAAGAAAATTTTAATTTTGCGGATTACATTTGCGCATTCACCTTAAAAGGATAATACCACAGTCTAAGTGCGTTTTCTTTCACTTTAGGTTATCGCTAGCTCTTTTGCATACACCACAACTATCTGAACCACTCAAAACGGAATGTTTTATGTCGTGTGCGTCCAAATCGCCTACGGAACCATTTGATTGACAGATTTTTATTTAGGTTGCAGGCCGGATGTCAAGTTGCATTCGCTTTTTGATAAAATAACGCGGTAAAAAAACCCTTGTTTGATTTTAATAGTAGTGTGTATTTTGTTTCGTTGTAATGAATAATGTATTTTTGTATTTGAACAATGTGCCCACCACAGTCTCAAAAAATTTTTTCTGCCGTAGACAAAAACAGATTAGTGATGTATAAAGCGGCTTTTTTTGTAGCTTTTGAAACTTTGTCTTTGAAATGGTTTACTCCACTTGGTATAGTCAGCGACAAAAGTCGTTTAATAATACAACACTTACAACAATAAAATACTTCAGATTTTATAGAGCTAAATGTTTAAAGAAAATCTGAACAAAAAAAAAAAAAAAGAAAATTAATTCTAATAATTAAAGCTAATAATTTCATGTAATTAGATGATATGTAAAAGAAGCAGAGTTACTCGACCTTTATCGCTGACCGTAACAGCCCATAGTCTTATAGTAGGTATACTACAGAATATAACTGGAATCTGGATTTTCACGAAATCAGTTTGAGTAAACAAATGGTAGAAAGTCTTTAACCAATCACAGTACCTACTTATTGAGAAACCGAACCAAACCTGAGGTACTTAGGTAACAAACGAATTGTTATCTCAAAACATTTTGTTCGGTTCGGTGAATCGGATTCATTTTGACAGTTCAACAACATTCATTGCATTATTTACGTTATTGAGAAGACAATTTTTTCGAACATATGAAGCAATGGATTAGCGTGTGTGTGTGTTACGCAATTAGGCTGAAACCAAACGAACGTAACTTTCTTAGCTGTGAGTCGCGTAAAATGAGTCGCGAAATTTACGCTGCATTCGGTTTCATACGAAAGTCCTACACAAACACACAAACAAACACAAACAGGACTTTAGTATGAAACCGAATGCAGCGTAAATTCCTCGACACATTTTATGCGTCTCACAGCTCAAAAAATTACGTTCGTTTAGTCTCATCCAAACGGTGGAGGAGTGGGTGGTGGGGTGGTGAGGAACAGTGGTGGTGGAGTGGTGCTGTTCGGGACGTCTAATACAATTAGGATGCTATCGTCTGTCCAATTAATTGCAAACGATGCCACAGGACGTTGAACGTTGCCAGATTGCTAACTCTCAGTTTACAGTTGTCAAATTTGGATAGGTTTTGATTAGATTAGTAGATTGAAGAAGTATTTTAGGGATAGCTTAACATAGATATACGCCTATTTCCTCCAAAGGGTTAGACAGAGGTGTACCTGTAGTACACCCACATTTCACAAGTTATGTTTTAGTCCGGGCGCAAATTCAGACTCCAGGCTGCTACTGAGAAATTCCTGACGGAAAAACCCAATTACATTTTGCCTAACTTAGCAATCGAACTGCAGGAGCTCACGCTCAGCAGTGGCGCTTGCGAGCACTAGATCAACGAGACAGTAACACCTAGTAGTAAGCAGTAGTATTCAGGAAGGGTGCTGCCCTATCTCCCCAAGTTCCAAGTTCCCCAAAGCTTTTATTATTAAACTAGCTGTTGCCCGCGACTTCGTCTGCGATCCAGGATGAATATGTATTAGGTTAAGTAAGATAAATAAAAAAAATTAAAAAAAACTCTTAACACAGTACTAAAGTTTTGAAATCGTGATTCGAAAGACTCGTGGCGCCATCTATTATCATAAGAACGTTATTGTTGTTTTCCTCAGGAACAGTACTTTTTTTCGGGATGAAAGATACCCTATGTCCGTGTCTGTACACCTGACTAAGTATATGCAAAATTTTATGATGATCGGTTCAGTGGTTTAGGTGTGAAAAGGTAACAAACAAACAAACAAATTTAGTTTCGTATTTATAATATTATATATAATATATAGTAAGGATAAAAATAGTACGACTCTGTCTTGACCGAAATCGTGAATGGTACAGTCGCCGAATCAATGCTTACGTACGTTTTGTTTAATGTTATTTGTTGTAGTTGTTGTTAGAGAACCAATGGGGTAAATAACGTAATCTTTTCACTGCAATTTACGCTTAATTCATTATATATTATTAACATTAAGAAATATTGATAAGTCATTGCTCTGTAATTAATTACCAAATAGGCACTCATCAATAGTCTATGGTGTGAGTGAGTGCGAATGAGAGGTAATATTTTATTTTATTCTAACACTTTTGGACACATAAGTACGAGGATTGGTCAAGTGTGAACTTTACGAATAATATTTTGAGGACGTTGGGAATGAATGTATGAAAAATCAGTTTGAGGAACGTGGAACTTGACGAGATAGGGCACCACCCTTCAGGAATAGGTTAGTTAAATTATAAGATTAGTAGCACACAACGCAACGTTCATTACATCTAACAAGGCAAACCTAATTCACAAACACGACCTACTAAGACTTGCATCCTTGCATTGCGTCTAGGAAAGCTGCAACTACCAATTCTTAGTACTAAACACTACCGTTCCATGTAGCTATGAGCATAGTCCCGGGTGAGTACTTGGTACACCCAGAGACTTCTAAACGATAATGATAAATTATTTTATTTCTGTAAGTAGGTTTATACAAACACTTTTACACGTAAATCATGTTTTTAAAAACTAGATGAGGTCGGCGATTCCTATCTGAAAGGCCGGAAGAAACTCTGAGGTCACAGTCTCTTTTAAAGTCCAGACATAATCTTGGTAAGTTCATGTGAAGACCATGTAGATTGGTGTCTGGCATGGTCTTTTGAGGAAAATACCACACAGATTCAGAGGACCTGTCCAGTCAGTGCACGCATTTGTCAGTAATCTATGTATACCATTGGACAGTAATAAGAATACCTGAAATCACGAAAAAATATAGCTGCTCCATACATTTATGTTCGCATAACTCGTCAAAATGTAGGGAACAACTGAATTTTTGTTTTCGCGATTTCAAGTTTAGTCCAATTGTAAAAGTTGTTTGTTATCATGAATACTATCATGTGTTTAAGTATCGGTCACTAATTTCCAGTCATCCTATACATATATTTCAGACATCATGATCCATACAAAGCGACAAGATTAAAAGATTACAAAAATGATCCCTACCTAGTTGCTATTCCACCAATTCGCACTAAGCGTTTGCAAATGTCTTTTATAATGCGCACAGCAAAAGAGTGGAACTCACTACCTGCGTCTGTGTTTCCGAGCGCATACAACCCTAATCTCTTCAAAGTGAGAGTGAACAGCCTTCTTCTGGGTAAGCTCACTCCATCGTCGACTCTGTCTTTGTCACCTCTGACCTACACTAGAGTCAAGAGCAAACAAAAATAAAAAAATAAATGATAATAGTTAAAATGTATATTCAAAATTAAAACTATGTAAAATTAATACTATATGACTGATTTAATAAAGGACCCCCAAAGCAGAGATGTGATCCTATCAGCCACAGTCTTCAAGATTTCGTTGCGGCTGCCACGCATCCCCGGTGGGTTCCCGCATTGTCAAGGCGGGGGGGCTCAGTAGCCGTGGCTTGGTCACCCACGGTGAAGCGAAGAGGAACCCGAGAAGGGGCCGCTCGGCAGGGCTTTCCTGCGAATGATGGCATGAAAGCCATCAATGTGTTCTTGTGCGCCAGTGATGGGGGGTGCTCCCCAGAGGAGGGTCCGGTGACGGACAGCCGCGGCGGGTTCGCAGTGAGTGCTAACGCGTGCCCGTGTTCCCGCCACAAGCGGCAGAGGAGGACACCGTGGAATTTTAGTGGGTTGGAGTCCCACATACCTGCACTATCTCCCCGCTGTAATGCACTATATATGAGCATTTCTCCACGGAAAAGAAAAACGGCATCCAGCGATCTTTTGGTGTGACGGACCCACAGATTTCCAGTGTAAAAGCTCTGACAATATGCCTGAAAAAGCGTAATCGTCACTTGTTCAGAACAACGAGAGAATCTGCGGGCCAGCATATTACCTTTGATCGTTAGAGCCCTACGCTCCATTTCCCTACATCGCATTAAACTTATATACTCACCACACTTCACTAAACGCGCTCAACGCTAAACGAGTTTAAAACGTCATTCTGTCTCTGTCATCTTCAAAGGATTAAAAGAAACGGAGCCATGTTTTAAACTCGTTTAGCGTTAAACGCGTTTAGTGAAGTGTGGTGAAAATAAGCCTTAGTAGGTAATATAAAACGTGTTCAAGTATATGAAAATCTGCAAGTTTTACATAACAAACCTCTTTCCAAAATATCATGTCATTTCAAAGAGCCAGACCAGCTAGTAAACAATAATCCTTTATCACGAACATTACGTACAATGGTTGCAGGTGATCCCAGGCCGCTGAGCTGTTATAAAGGTACAATTTGCGCGGCTGTAAATACATCAGCTGAGCGTATATTTATAGCGACGAGCATTAAACTTACCCCAGCGACTAATGTTGCTTCTAATATTGTGAAAGGTACTACGTGTACTCGATTATAACTCATTCTGAAGAAAATTGTAAGAAAAGATTTCTTCAAATTGCCTCTCATGTAACATTTTTTGTGATGGTTGACTCGATAGAATAAATTCGCAAACTTTTCGAGGTACTTTCCATTATTTTTCTATTTTTCTTTTTATACATATAAATAGGTTTTTTCATAACTGTGATTCATTTACTAAAATAAAGTTCATAGACAACTGGAGCATTATAAACGCTCCAGTCATTTCTGAACTTGCCTTTGGACCAGATCTGCACGATAGTTTTTTATTTAAGAGCAATATGATTAAAATAAAAACGAAAAACATTGAAAAAGTGAAAGTGTGGTTTATTATCTTTACTCTTTGCACGTAAAAAAAAAGACAAAGACAAAGGCAAACACTCGGTGCGCCCTTAACAAAAATGAATTTAAATGATGTACGCTTTTTAAAATTAATGATCTTCTGAAAACATTTTGCGCATCTATAATGCACACCTTTTATTAATAAGTGATCCTCTTTTTAACTTACTGGCCTTTTCTCATAGTTTGTCGAAGTAACTAAGCTAGGATACCCAGACCAAATGGGTTAGGTTAGGTTAGAATCCAAGTTACTCGCAGTTACTTGGCTATTTACCATTTTTTTTAACCCCAAACTAGGAATTATTTTAGGTTCACAAAAAGAGGCGCCTTCATTATAATAAAGTGTTCAATAATAATTTTAGGAAAACAAAATGGGAATCATTTGAAGTTCGATTAAAGTAATGCTGTAATGCCGTTTTACTTTTAAAAATCTTTTGTTGAGGTTTCTAAAAGTAAAACGGCAATTGCTTGTAAAATTGCCGTTTACTTTTATGAAATTTAAGTTTTTGGATTGAAGAGTCCAGAATCACTAAGTAGATGGCAGTCTTCACAAAACTGCCTCAAAATTCGCTTACTCACTTCAAAAACCTCGTGGTAACGAATAGTACTGCATCCCCGTGGTCAAATGCACAGCCAGCGCAACTATTCGGAGAAGAGTTGCCTGTTTCGCTTAAATGCTTCCATGTATTGTTGCCGTGCAGCGCTGCAGCGCTGTGTGGGTTGTGTGTACAAATGGGTGATTACTTGCGACTGCAAGTGCTAAGTTGTTTAAAGTTGTACGTGTTTAAAAGTGGTTTAAATTCAGCTTTACTTTTTTTGAAGACATATGGCTTTGACATCATCGTTATTACAGGCCGTCATGTCGAGAGAATGCGTTCTTAACACCTGGCAGTGTCATGTGTTTTGCGAATATTATCCTTATTACTACTAGAAATTGTCATTCTCTCGACGGCCGGACTGTAAAAAGTACTATTTTAAAATTGGGGTAGAACCTGCATGAGACTGGCACAAGAGTGAGATTTAGGACCAGCAATGAGGGCCTCTCTTTACTGGTGCTAAACTCCACTCTCCGAGCCAGCAGTGGGTGAAGTAGAGCTATGGATGACGATGACTACTATTCGTATTCCTGAACATTCTGTTACGTATACATACTTACCAGGGGGCCGGACTGAAAAGTTTTGAGCCTAAGTACCTTCAAGTGTCATTATTGTCTCGCGCTGCATATTATTAATTGGCGAATATCCAAATCTTCCTTGGTCTCAATACTCAATACTCAATATATTTATTGCTTCCACATGTGAAATTAGGTTTACAAATAATATGATCATTGTGGACCCTGTCGGGCACTGCAAAAGTAGGAGAGAGGAAGAGGGCTTTTATTTGACCTTTGATCTCTATCCTATGCTGATCACTTCAATAGACTTGGATTGCTAAAAAGTACGATGCAATAATGCATTTCTCAGTCTCAGACTAACATATTTCATGCTCCCGGCCTCCCGGCGACTTCACAAAATGCTTTCAAGGTATCGGTGTGACCTTTTGTAGAAATAACGAACACAATTCTTTCAATTTCTGTCCTAACAATGGGTCACTAAATTCATATCAAAATGTTTAATTTCCAAGTCTTATAAACAAGTCTATATTCACATTCGCTCCACCGGCAACATTGTCGCCGTCGCATCCTTGTCGTCACGTGCACGTCTCGTCCCACCGGTAACATTATCGCCGTCGCATCCTTGTCATCACGTGCACGTCTCGCCCCACCGGCATCGTTGTCGTCGTCGCATCCTTGTCGTCACGTGCACGTCTCGCCCCACCGGCATCGTTGTCGTCGTCGCATCCTTGTCGTCACGTGCACGTCTCGCCCCTCCCGCAACGTAGTCATCGTCGCATCGTTGTCGCCACGTGCACGTCTCGCCCCACCGGTAACGTTGTCATCGTCGCATCGTTGTCGCCACGTGCACGTCTCGCCCCATCGGTAACGTTGTCATCGTCGCATCCTTGTCGCCACGTGCACGTCTCGCCCCACCGGTAACGTTGTCCTCGTCGTATCCTTGTCGCCACGCGCGCGTTTCGCCCCACCGGTAACGTTGTCATCGTCGCATCGTTGTCGCCACGTGCATGTCTCGCCCCACCGGTAACGTTGTCATCGTCGCATCGTTGTCGCCACGTGCACGTCTCGCCCCACCGGTAACGTTGTCGTCGTCGCATCCTTGTCATCACGTGCACGTCTCGCCCCACTGGCTTCGGAACATCTCGGCCAGATGTTCGGGAAATTCAACAGTTTTATTTTAAACGAGGGCCAGGCCAATTTCTGGCCCTCGTTTGTAATGAAGTAATGAATGATGTAAATTATTAGGGAAATAAACAGTGACACATTATATTTTGTAGGAAGACAAAAATGTTACGACCAAATGTTTAAAAACATTTTCCATGGATTAAACAAAAATAGTAATCTAATTTATAAACCATGCTATTTAAACTAAAACCTACACACTAAAATAATTTGAATTAAGAAAACATTTTTTTTTGTGTTTTAATATTAGAGCAAAAGTAAAAACAAGTAAAGAAAAACGCAACAAGGTATGCAAATCGTTTCAAATGACGATGATTTTGTTAGAACCCATCTGGTAATTCTTATATCTACTTATTTACTAATTAAAGTAATTTCAGTCGAATGCAAAGGTTTTTCAATGATTTTAAAGTCGAAACTGGAATAGGCACATATAAGTTAAGTCACAAGGGACACTTCAGTTATCACAACTTAATGATCTATAGACGCATTGGTGACGAGAAAACGGACCTACTATGTCGCTAAAATTAAAACTAGTTATGTCGTTTGTAACTCATAAGAAACTCGTGGCTAAGTAATAACAGCCGCACGGGTCGATCCATCAGGTTAAGCTACACTTGCACGGGTTTGTCCGTGGATAGGTGACCATCTTAACATATCGAGACTCCTCCGTGCCTCCGAAAGCAGGTTCAGCCGTTCGTTGGTCCCAGCGGTCATACGTAGATCTTTGACAGTCGTTACGGGTCGTCAGAAGTCTGACCAAGGGGTATCGTATTATCGTATTACCTTGTGGAGGTCAGATAGACAGTCGCTCCATGTTAAATACTGGTATTCAGCTGCATCCGGTTAGACTGGAAGTCGACCTCAACTTAGGAAAAGGCTAGGCAGATTGATTATGTCGTTTGTAAGACTTACTGGAAGACAGGAAATGGTCTTTCCTTACCGAGAATCATACAACCTTTTTTTATCTAATCCTTTAACACTATTTTATACCTCAAGAAAAGAGCATGTCGGGCCATAAAACCATTGTTTTATACTCATCCACGTACCCGACGCATTCATTCTCTCGACAGTTCTACAGTTCCTTCGTAAAAGCGAATTTTCCGTAACATTAAGCTGACCCCACGCTTGTTTTATGGCCCACAACAAATGTATTGCAATACACAAGAATAAAGAATGCCAATTGTTTATTTATATAGAGAAATGGAATTTAGTTTTCCGTTGTGGAATTGGAGAAATATGGAATGTAGTTATAAGGTCATTGAGTGCTTACCTTAAGTATTTTTGTTATTAATAAATGAAGTTCAGCCGGTCTATTCTGTAAAAATCTCACGTGAAAACTTAGGTGAAGTGAGCTTGAAGAGAGCTGCCGGTTTATTCTGTAAACTCTCACCGTGAAAACTTAGGTGAAGTGAGCTGGAACTGAGCTGTTTGATGCTAGGGATTGGCACTATTGACAGCTCACTCCACGCTCACCTCACCTAAGTTTTCACGGTGAGATTTGTACAGAATAGCACTGCTGTAATATAAATCAGTCACCCGTCACCAAGTCACCATCTTCGTAAACTGACCAAAGCTTTCACTCATGGATTTAGTAATGTTTCCGTTATGGCGTTCCCATCTTCATATTTTGGACTAAGCCACTACACTGACCTGATCTTTATTAGTGACTGCATTTCATGACAATGGTATGCACCTCTCGTGTTTGACTAAGTAATAGCAAACAGCCGCACGGGTCGATCGATCAGGTTAAGCAACGCTTGCCGCGGTTGGGCCATGGGTGTCCCGTGCCTCGGAAAGCACGTTGAGCCGTTGGTCCCTTGTAAAAAAGTAGACCTTACTATAGTAAGGTCTACAACGATTTCAACACAAGATTGACATAAGCTTTTCGGTAGCTGTCAGTCCCATACATTTTTGACATTTCCAGGTATGTTTCTTTATATAGGCCCTCTGATCTTTGAAAAGGACTATTGTGCGCACAAGTGCTAGTCACCGCCTGAGGTATGTGAGTGGTGAGACGAGAGAGCGCGCTATTGACAAGATAAGATTGGACTGGAAATACGTACAAAAAAAAAGGTGTATACCTAAAATTCTACACCTCATTCATAATGTCTCATAAAATAGCTGCCATTACTAGGGTTGTGTCAATCAAGGAACATAGTTGTTACTATAACCACAGATTAATACAGGTGGGACACTCCCCAAAATCATTTAAATAAAAAGCGACTCTTGCTACGACACAATAAAGTGCAATTCAGGTCGCACAACGCTTTTCACCTACAGTTATATTCACCTACAAGTTGCCTCTCTTTCTAACGCGTATCTCTTATATCTTCTGACGGCAGCAGTTCTACTGAATTGGCCCAGTGAGGTAGGCCTGCCGCGTACTTGTAGCTTCATACCTAAACTGCGGAGTGTCCCATCTGTATTAATCTGTGTTATAACTAAAGTTAAATTGCTGATTTACATGCAGTTTTAAACCTTTAAACTCCCCGTAATTTCCATAATAATACAAAAAGTAAACAACCGTTTGACAGCAAAACTCGTCGCATAAGAGGGCCACTTACCTACAACTGTCACGACAAAATGTTGCCATCATAAGCAATAACCTAAATATTGTTGTCTCTTTTAACAAATACGATTATTTTATTAGAAAAAATGAGACAAAACGATATTTCACATTCTGTAACGTATTTTACTCATATTTGTATTTATAAGCAAATGTAAATAACGCGGCGTCTCCATGTTTTTTATATCTCAATGAATATGATTTTATTTCTGTAAGTAGGTTTGTACAAACACTTTTACAAGTCAATCATGTTTTTTTTTTTAAACTAGATGAGGTCGGCGTTTCCTATCTGACTACTCTGAGAAGAAAGGCCGAAACAAACTCAGAGGTCACAGTCTCTTATAAAGTCCAGACACAATCTTGGTCAGTTCATGTGAAGACCATGTAGATTGGTGTCTGAAATGGTCCTTTGAGGAAAGAACCACACAGATTGAGAGGACCTGTCCAGTCAGTGCACGCATTTGTCAGTAATCGCGCAGCTCAACTCAGAACTTAAGGAGCTCAACGATTCGACGAACAATACCAATGAAAGGACAATAGGCCGACTGAGTTAGCTTGTCTACCTCCCCCGTCTCACCACTCACATACCTCAGGCGGTGACTAGCGCTGTGCTTTCGTGCATTAGTAACCACAACTAAACTTAACTCACTCTAACTATTATATGGTCTTAACTTCTATACTAATTTCTTTCTAAACGATTTTATCTAACTAACTGCACTATAATACATTCAACCATTCGAAGTAATAAAATTTTCTCTAATATTCCTTACGTGCCCGTCTAGACGTTCCAAAGTAAAATTACAAATAATACGAAAATGTTATTCGTATGCAAATGTGTTTCATCACATCTCAAGTTTCAACTTTACACAAGGGGAATAGAATGTTCACAATCAGTATAAAATGGGAAATAACGCTGGTTGCATGCTGGGACACTTCTTGTGTCACAATAAAAAGGTAAATAGATATAATCATGTAGGTACCTATTTATACATCGACCATTATTAGAAAACTATGCACTCAAATTGCTAAAAAATTAAAATACAAAATAATTTCCTAGACCTAAAGTTGGCTGATTCATAGTTGACTCATAAGAAAAATCAATCTATCTAGTGCAATGCCTTCAAATCATCGCTTCAAAATATAGCGGAGTTACTGAGGAACAAAAACAAAAGGAGCAAGTCTTACAGCAGTCGCATATGATGTGTAACAAACATCTGACATCTGTTTGGGTTGGTACCATCTGATGGTCAAGTCTAGCACAGCGCGCGCACATTGGTCAAATCAAATAGCGCGTGATTCCCCAGCTACCTTTTACACACTTCCGTCTCTTTTCACGAAATCACTCCCACATATCGCAAGAAAGCGAGAGGAACACATCAACAATAGTTAGGTAAGTCTTTTAGATTGTAAATGATTGTTACGAATACTTATTAAAAAAAAGTCATTTATTCAAACTAGGCTGACTAGAATCAGCACTTTTCGAATGTCAAAATTGCATACGACAGTCCCCCAAAACGCCCGCCCTTCACCACTTCCTAGTGCTTTAGCTGGGGAGAAGAAGTGGCGCATCAAACTCTCCAGCCGGTTTTTCACTGTATTAAGGATACAGTCTCTACAACACATCTAATCACAAATGAACCAAAAATCTCTTCATCCCACAAGAAATTTCACATACAATTTTCAAGACACTAAAACCCTGCTCACGTAGACCATATAATGTTGCGCCACAGCCACTCCACGCCGCGCTGTTGCGCTCTGTGCAGCCGGCTTAATAACGTGATGCACGAAATATGACTCACAGAGCTCAGCACAACTTGGCTACTCAGGCGAACAGCGTGGTTATTTTACACAGTTTGGGTAGTAGAAAGGTATTGGGTAGTTTTAGTTATAGTTGGGTAGAAAGGATTTAGAGAGTTTGGGCAGAGAATGGTACTAGGTATAGTATTTATCTAACGAAGCGACGTGCACTTTATTTGTGTTTGCCAAGTGTAAAAGCACGTTGTGAATGTGTGCGTGAAACGAGTAGCGTCAGCAGCGCACAACACAAACACGCATACACTCAGCCACACTTCCAACTTCGCCATTGTCTCGAACGGTACCTATGTCTCACACACACATTCACAGCGTGTTTGTGAAGTGCGCGTCGCTTTGTGAGATAAAAATACTATACGTACCTCTATTTTCGATAAGTAACTCTATTTTCGAGCCATTTGGAGTCAAAATCATAATCAAAAGTCATTTATTCAAACTAGGCTGAGCATCAGCACTTTTCGAACGTAAAATTACATAAGACAGTCCCTCAAAATGCCCGCCCTTCACCACTTCCTAGTGCTTTAGGGTTGTAACACTAGCGCCATGGACTCCGACTGCCCACTTGGTTTTTCCAGACATCTCCAAGTGGTTGGTCGACTCTCCACGTGACAGAGGGCTGGCCTATTTTTTGGACAAAGAATCAGGGATTGCTTTACAACAACGTGGCAATGCTGCCAGCCAATTTTTTGATGCCCTATGACTCTTTCCCCTCTTTTTGTATTATCTTTATATAAAAAAGTAAATATTATCTTACTCGGTACTCGAATAAATAAAACTTTGTACTTAAATGATTTCTGATTAATTAGTTCAGCATTACTTAAGGTGAAAGCAAAACGTAATAAAAGAGTATGAAAAAACCAGAACGCGCTTCTAAAAATTGTTTACCCAAGAATTTTCCCATGCGCCGCTATAAATGAGCTAACACGCAGCTCCACTGGCCGGCCTTGTAAAACTCCGTGCAAACGTGTTCGAGACGGATATCGCAGCATCTTGCTACGTTATACCGGATTCTAGTACCTGATGTATAAAATACGTCGGCAAAGATACAGGTTAGTTTTCTTGCGATTTTATGTAGTAAGTATGTTTTCAGGTTTTTCTCTGGAGGATTTAGTGTTTGTTTTTGTTGTTACTTTAGATTCCAGATCAACAAATATATTCAAGAGAATTTTATTCAATTAAAGACACTACATCTTACTTTAATTAGCTGAATGCCTAAAGGTTTATGTTCTTCGAGTATTTGTACAGAGTAACGATGTTATTTACGTTTTTTTCAAATTATTTGCACCAATACTTTTCAATGCTCTCAATCTGTGTGGTTTTTTCCTCAAAATACCAACCTACCTGGACTTCACATGAACTGACCAAGATTATGTCTGGACTTTAAAAGAGACTATGACCTATGAGTTTGTTTCGGCCTTTCTTCTCAGAGTAGTCAGATAGAAAACGCCGACCTCATCTAGTTTTTAAAAACTTGATTGACATGTAAAAGTGTTTGTACAAAGCTACTTACAGAAATAAAATCATTTATCATGTATTTATCAATCGGAGACCTTACCAACCAACTTAGCACTTGCGATAGGCATCTGATCCTTTCAAAATGTTGAATTCTCCTACAAAGTTCGTAAAGCTTCAAGACCTCTGTAAAAATTCCTAGCACTCACAGTATGAGCACATTTTAAATGTTACATATCTAAAAGACGAGGTATCTGAGGGACTTTTAGTCGCTTCGTCTAGCTCTCGGCTAGATTCTAGTTCTTGAAAAGTATAAAGGACTTTGTAATATTTCTATTGTTTGTGATATAAACTGTTACTAGTAAGCGACTGTAATGGATTGTAGGATGCCATTTGCCCTACCAATTTATGCGTGATGATTTTAACAGCATGCATATAAGTGGACCAATTTTGGTAATTTATAAAAAAAAAAATCGTAGTTCGTTATAAGAGGATACGCTACTTTGAATAAATCCGATCGGTTGAGGGATTCGGACAGGGTGGAGTAGGTACGTACCTACATATAAAAAAGCAGTCAAGTGCGTGTCGGACCACGCACAATGAAGGGCTCCGTAGTTGGCATGAATTTATCCCAAGAACAAACTTAACATTGTAGTTGAAAAACATGTTGCCCCATACATTCCAACTACAAATGTCCATAGTTAAACGAAAAGGATCCAACCCACATTACACCTAATGTGGGTTGGATCTTTTTTGTTTAACTATGGACAAATGTAAGTTTGTACGCAGAATATTGCGAGATTTACCATGTTGTTTTAAGACCATCGACTTCTTATAGGTTTTCCTGTAATCTGAACTGGTATTGAACTATTTTCTGTATTTTTTTTTTAATTTTTGGCTCAGTGCTCTTGGAGATAAGGGCGGGGAATGGTAAGTTTTCGTCGATTTTCTTAAATAACTTTAAAATAGTTTATTTAAAAATTATAAATAAAATACATTTGAGACTCTCACAGTACCTAGGCCCTTTTATTTGATATGACACACGGTACAGCTTGCATAACTTTTTTTTTAAATTTTCTTATTTGCCCCCCAAAGTTGACCCCCATATTCAAATTTCATTCATTTACGTTACACTTCCGTGTAACGTAAATGAATGTATTACAGAAATACATATGTGTACCAAATTTCAATTTAATCGGTCCATTGGATTCGGAGCAAATTGGCTGTGACAGACGAACAGACAGACAGACACACGAGTGATCCTATAAGGGTTCCGTTTTTTTCCTTTTGAGGTACGGCACCCTAAAAACAAAGGTATCTTTACATACATAAAGACACCTATACTTGCCATCGCAATGAAAAACTCCTTTAGGTTTTGGAAATTAGTTAGTTAATATTATCTAGTTACATAATTAATAGTGTGTATTCAAATTCTACAAATATCTTACAAAGGATGAAAAATCGACCCAACCGAGCTCGATGATGATGCTCACATTTCTACGCAAAAAAATCTCCAAAAATAGTCTACTGTTTAACAAAGTGAAGTATCGTGGTTTTTTCTAAAACAACTCCCTGTGGGAGCTTCATTAGTTATTAATTAAGGGTGGCCGCGCCAGCAATCTGTTCATTAATTCATAGCAACGTCTGCGGCCAGTCTTAACAATGATTTTGGGAAACACTTACATTGGGCAGGTTGGACTATATTTTTTACCCCAAAAAATAATTAAAATCACAAAAAAAAAACAAAAGGCCGGAATTATTTAAAACGTGTGTTAGAGGTTAACAAGTAGGTACCATAGAAAATGTGGGTAATATAGTAGACACAGAGAAAAAAGGTCTGTAAAACGTCTTCAAGAATTTAGGGCCGGTATCATAGGAAGAAGAAGCCATTATTAACCACAGCAGGATACGTTACTTACATTGTTTATTTGGTAACCGTACTAAAACAGTGTGACACGATATAGTAAACAGATAAATCTTAATATAACAGTTCTTTATAAACACATATTTTAACTGATAAAACTAAAGACTTCAAGTTCAAACTGACACCAACTTCCCACAATTCCTAAACTTAAGCTCCAACAAACTGGTGTGAACTGGTGGAATCCACTAAAAACCGGTTAAATCCAGTGTCCGCTGCCCCTATAAGATAAAACGGAGCTCTCACTTAATCTTAAGATTTCATGACTTGTTCGTTCTGACTTCTTCCGAGACTTGTACAAAGGCAAGCATTAAAACGGAGTTTAAGCCCAGGATTACGTAAATACCTCAGGATTTTGAGTTGGTAAGCAAATGAGATGTGTTGTTTTTGGAAATGAAGACAGGTTAACAATGCCGATATTAAAGTTATAGTGTAAACAATTAGCAATTCTATTATTTTTGGCTTCCAACAGTATCCTAAAACTCATAGAACTTTCTACTATCTGCTAGGATTTTTAAAATAAGTTCACTATGAAAGACTAACTACACTTATTCAGGTCAATTCAGCATTTGTTTTGTATGGAGATGCGCAAGCATCCGTTCCGCTCGGAAAGCTGAAAGGGTTCAGCTTTCCGCGTCGTTCCAAACAAAACTGTTTTTTTCTTTTCTATGGACAAAAGTTGAATTGAGCTGAATTGAGCTGCAGTGTAGTTGAGGAGTGTTCGAACAAAAGGTGACATTTCCGTCATTGCTATTTAGGGTTCCGTATCTCAAAAGGAAAAAAACGGAACCCTTATAGGATCACTCGTGTGTCTGTCTGTCTGTCTGTCCGTCTCTCTCAGCCAATTTGCTCCGAATCTAATGGACCGATTATGTTGATATTTGGTACACATATGTATTTCTGTGACCCAAACACGGACGTGTAACGTAAATAAATACATTTTGAATATGCGGGTCAACTTTAGGAGTAAATAAGAATATTAAAAAAAAAGTTTTGGAAACTGTACCGTGTGACATATCAATTAAAAGCACTTACTGTGAAAGTCTCAAATGTAATATTTAATCATTTTAAAATCAACTATTTTAAAGTTATTAGACGTATAAAAGAAAGTAGACGAAAATTTACCATTCCCCTTATCTCCGAAAGTACTGAGCCTAAAATTTTGAAAAAAAATATAGAAAATAGTTCAATACCTATAGATTACAGGAACACCTATAAGAAGTCGATGGTCTTAAAACAACATGGTAAATCTCTCAATATTGTGCGTACAAACTTACATTTGTCCATAGTTAAACAAAAAGGATCCAACCCACATTAGGTGTAATGTGGGTTGGATCATTATCGTTTAACTATGGACATTTGTAGTTGGAATGTATGGGAGAACATGTTTTTCAACTACTATGTTAAGTTTCTTCTTCATTCCAACTACGGAACCCTTCATTATGCGTGGTCCGACACACTCTTGACCGTTTTTTTTCAGAAATCACTAAAATGTGATTGGAAATTTTCCTTTTTGTACTAAAACTGAAATATGCACTCGATTTTTCTAAGGGAATAGTTTCGCTACTATTTGATACGCCAAATTCAAACTAGAATGTTCGTAGATTTACGTATGATTCTGCACAAAAAAGCAACAAGTCAAAAAGTGGAAAAGTGAAAAGTGTTACCTTTCCAGTGGAAATGTTTTGTTTCGATACTGAATTTGTACTTTGTATTTTTCGTTCGATTGATGTGACTTTGTTTTGAATGTGAATACAAAAGTTTCCTTGAAGGTGTGTTTTACAGGATAGTTTTGCCGATAGATATATTTATTGAATGTCCTACAGAGGCTAGACAATTACATGCACGTATACACAGAACATGGACAAGTAGGTACTAGTGTGCGCTTCCAATTAAAGGTGACCACAACGTTCACCTATTATCTAGGTATGTATAGTAAGTTAGACAAGCTAAAATTAATAAAATAAATCAAATTATATATTAACACGAAATTCGTAGAAATGAAACTAAATTAGCACACAAAAACAAAAAAAAAGCAAAATTAACAGAATTAGCTTCATTAGCTTCAAAATTTTAATTTTGCGCTTAACTCAGATAACAACAATAATCTTAAAGTCAGCTTCCGTATTTACTTATTAGGGTTCCGGACCAAAATGGTAAAAAGGAACCCTTATGGTGCGACTCAGTCTGTCTGTCTATCAGTCACAACTAGATATCTCATGAACTACTAATGCTATCAACTTGAATTTTGGAATAGTTTTAGATGACGTTTGCCCAACTATTTTGCAAATAAGAAAGAAATAAAAATTTATATATATTTTTTGCAACAGCGACTGAAATGTGCTCTTAAAAATTCGAGGTGGAGCTACTAGGGTATGTAGGGTATCATAGGAAAGAACGCTGTTTGCACATTTCTAAACATGTTTACTTTCTTTTTTAAGGCGCATAGTTTTCGACTTTTGATGAAAAATGTAAAAAAAATACCGTTCCCCCTTATCTCCGAAGTTTGCATAGAGAACAATGTGAAATTATTCTGTGTGATAGACGTTTATAGAAAAATTACATAAAAAATAAAACGAAGTCTGTATAGCACACTTTTTTATATATTACTAGCAGCGCCCCGTGGTTTCACCCGCGAAAGTCTCGAACCCGTAAAAATATCGAGATAAAAAGTATTCTATGTGTTAATCTAAGTTATCAACTATCTGTGTAGGATAGGAAGTGGAAGTAGGATGGTATGGAACCCTCGGCGCACGTGTCCGACTTGCTCTTGACCGGTTTTTTTTATTAATCCGTGGACAATATTGTGGGTTATATGTTTAACAACTATTTATGTTAAGAATCTTATTGTATCGCCTTAACATATATTATAACTGTTTTTTTGTCCCTAATAAATAAAATAAAATTAAATACAAACAAGGGTATTATAAATCATCATCATCTGGGTAGCCTTTTTCCAACCATGTTGGGGTCGGCTTTCAGTCTAACCGGATGCAACTGAAATCTTACCTCCACAACCCAGTTACTGGGTAATACAATATCCCTTGGTAAGACTGTTTGCCAGACTTTCGGGCTTCTGACTGTCAAAGATCACAATGACATCCGGGACCAACGGTTCAACGTACTTTCCGAGGCACGATCGATCGACCCGTACGGCTGAAAACAAGGTAATAAATACAAATATCTAAATAATATATATTAATATCTATATAATGTTTTTCTTACATAAGTGAGTGAAATAAAAATCTTTTTTTTTTAATAAAAAACTTTTTAGCAAAAAATAAAACTGACTTCTAAAACAAAACACTGTAAAGTGAAAAATAACTTTAATTTCGGAAGTCGGTGTCTTTCGTTTTGTATTTTCGTTTTTTGCCACCGACTTCCGAAATTAAAGTTATTTTTCACTTTGTAGTGATTTGTTTTAGAAGTCGGTTTTATTTTTTGCTAAAAAGTTTTTATTTTTCACTTTTTAGTTGTGGAACCTACCCCACACAAATTCGAATACATAATTGAGCACAATAATTGTAGATATAGCCATGTAAATAACAGTGATAGGAAGTTATTAAAACATCATCACATCATCCATATAAAATAAGTGGGAAATATACGCATTATTGAAGCTAACTCAAAAACTCCCCGAACAAAGTTAATAAAATTTATATGGGACCACCTCGGAGGTATACCCTTTCAAACAAAAAAATAATTTTCCAAATCGGTCCATCCGTCTTTGAGTAATCGCGTAACAAACATACAAAAAAAAAACAAAAAAAAATACAGACGAATTGAGAACCTCCTCCTTTTGGAAGTTGGTTAAAAAAAGAATAACCATAAAACACAACAGACAAAATTAACAAAATATGACGACTTGGATTTAATCTATATCAAGCAGATTTATTCTGCCAATCAAAAATTAACAAAAGTAGGATATTATTGGGCATTCTACCCCACCTTCCGTTCCATCGGCTCACTCCGTTCGCCTCGTCACTCTCGGTGGAGTAGAATGCCCAATAATATAAATGAAATCCACTGGTTCGGCGCCTATTCCACCCGATGGAATGATCATCTCCGTCACTCTCGGTGCAGTAAAATGTCTAATACTGGTTCGGCGCCTATTCCACCCGATGAAACGGAAGGTGGAGTATGAATTCCTACATAGTGCAGTAAAATACTGGTTCGGCGCCTATTCCACACCAAAAGTGCACACCGTGACTTACAGCTTAGTACGGCCGTTATTCTAAGTGCGTACGATGTGGCTATGTAGCCCCCTAGTTATCCTAACGCCCTAGCCTACCATACAAACCACACCAAACGTAGGTTACGTTGGTTTTACGTGAGGGAAGTCTGTTACCAGGAGACCTACGGGAACAGACGGAACTTGGGTAGGAATAGGGGTTTGTGTACGTCGTGCAATGTACACAGGAAATGGTTTTCTCACCGCCGATCCCACAGACTCATAGGATCGATGACGGCTAAAGGTGTCTTGGCCACAGTGAGAGGAACACTTTATTTCTAAAACTCAATATTAACTTACCGCGTTACCGTTATTTTAATTAAGTCATTCAGTCGACACTAGTTTACTTATTAACAAATAAGGGTGCTCGCTACTTGAACTGGTAGCCTAAAATTCAGGACAGATTGTCACATGTCTCTCCACAAAATTAGAGGTAGCTCATAACCTTAATAGGCTACACACTTACTCCGCTTAAGTGACCAGATTGGCTCGAGGATCATCTGAACTTTAAGTTACCCTACATTAAACTAAAATCCAGGACAGATTGTCTCATGTATCTCCACAAAAGTAAGAAATAGTGCATACCCGGAGGCACCCACACATTCTATTTTCTGTGACCAGATTGGCTCGAGGACATCCAAATTTTAATTTAATTAATTCAAACAGAGAGCACTACCTTGCTCCACTTCCCTACTAACTGTTACTAACTAACAATATATCGCTTTGTAATCGACACCAGCAGTTAGCAAGGTACCTTTACACTCGACGATACCCGCGCCGTTCTCAGTTGCGAACCGCCTGACGGCAGCGTCGGAAACCGTGATCAGTTAGTCAGCCTAATAAAAACAAGTAATACTGTGTATGCTGCGTGTGCAACACGTTTTCACAGTCGTTCTCAAAACAGTACACACGTATTGTCCGGCGTCACCGCACCGTTCTTTATCCTGAACGCTTTCATCAGACAGTTGTAACCACGTAGTGTAAATGGTATTTTATATGTGCAAGGCTGCAATCTTGCAACATGCAGTCTAAGCAGTTTTGAACTTCATTGCATCTTGAGTAGGTATGTGTGTGTGTTAAAAGAATTATAATGTTGAATGTAACATGATCGTCGTAGTATTTAATTAAATTTAGGTTTATACAGAATTGTCTAGGTACTTCACATACCTACTATGTCTTACCTAGATTTGTTGTAATCTAGTTTATATAAACTATAATAAAATAATACTTATACCTTCTTATTCTTAATAAATCTTCACTGAATTCGTCTTTTATAGAACTTCCTAAATATTGTTTTCGTATTTATATTTGAAGTTTGTAATCGCTTCTAATTTATTGTGTTTCATTCTTCTAGGTAATAAGATTATATAATCTTATTTATATGAATATTTATATGATATATTTTTTATCAAGTACAACATGTATTATTGGTTGAACCATTACCCACTTCGATCGAGCGCGATTTTAACTTAGATAAAAGAGAACCCTGTGCACAACAAGATTATTTGGGAGCATTATAATAGTACCTATGCTAAAGTTAAACTAAAGTTATTATCGATAAATTAGACAACTATAAAACCATAACTCAAACATGTGTGTTCGATTCCCACACGATACAGTTTCTTGGATTCTTTAATTGTGGGTTTAAGTGATTATTTAATAATACGAATTAAAATTTTATTTGTGAGTATTTTTAAATGAACTTATTCCACAGTAGTATTTTATGTGATTATAATATTAGTCCCGAGTTTAACTGCAACTTAACATTAACAACCACACGGATTGGTTTGTGCGTATTACAAAATGGTTTATTATCAAAATAGTTACGATTATTTTCAACTACCTACTTACTTCTTGAGTCAACTATGCTCACAAAATTTACTTTCAACGACGCGATCTACCTACGAGTTTCACCTCTCGCATAAACGTAATTGTGATGATAAAAATTCTCAACAAACATACATCAATTATTCAATTAATTATACATATTAATTCAGTATTGAGTCATAAAGAATAACAGGGATCGGGTTCACTTTGTCGGCTTTATTTTGCGGTTCTCATGAACAAATTGCAATTTAGCGAAATTGGTATGCGATCAATATGGTTCAATATGACATAAACGACATATTTTTTTATACAACTGTAAGACATGTACTTAGAGTTTAAAATTGAAACGATCTATTTTATGCTTAAATTGTATTTTTTGTGAATATAAACGAATTAATTTCAATCAATAAATTACATTCGCTCCAGAATCTTCAAAGTGACAAGTAGTACTAGCAGTACTTTAAAATCAACTTTAAAACATGTAAGTGAGTACTTCTTAATTTTAAATTTGTAGTCATAATGCACAGCTACGGACCTGGTTTTTGCCTGCCGGCTGTTGTAATTAACATGTTATATCTATCCATCGTGATTGCTACTCAGCTACGGACCTGGTTTTTGCCTGCCGGCTGTTGTAATTATCATGTTCTATCTATCCATAGTGACTGTTACTTAGCTACGGACCTGGTTTCTGCCTGCCGGCTGATGTAACTGTTCTCATCCTGTCATAAATTGATTATTGTATCTCAAAAAAAGACCTTAAACGGTTATTTGTTTTGTTATATAAAATATTAAGTACTTTTTATCTTGTGTTTTAGGTCTGACTCCGACATTTCCCGTGTGTCCGACTACATAAAGAGCCCGCCGACTGCTACAAAGGTCGTGCCGAGCAAGAGCCAGCCTACGAAAAAAACAACAAAGCGCAAAGCTTCCTCGGTCGTGGAATTAGGATCAAGGTAGTTTATGACTATTTTTATTTTCTAAGTTATTACTTTCACATATTCTAATATAAAGTAGATTTCAATAGAGAACTTTGATTTGCAAAAATAATTTTAAGTACATACTTATTTTTCTCTCATCATAAGTTTGTATCTAGAAAAGTGTTTCTTCTAGATTATTAAAATAAAATTTAATTTGTTTACAGTAACAAGAAACCAGGGAGCACCGATCTTTTCGGTTTGGAAGACTTAGATGGCCTTCCTCCGCAGTCGGAGTTAGGTTCATCCTTGCTGTCCCGCGTCGCCAACGGGAAGGTACGACGGACAGCGGATCTAAGGGGTGCCTTCTTTGTGGAACTGAAGGTGTACCATAAAGAAGACATCATCTCCACTGCTCCTGAGGAGCGTTGGAAGAAGTCCCAAGTTGCATTAAAACTGCAATTGGATAAAGGTAGCTCGCAGTGGAACTCACTACAAAAATTCATGCATAAGGCTCACGAGTTGTTCAATGACTCAGAGCCGGTATATTATAGCGATAAGATACATTTTAAATAAGTTACACTATTAATTTAAAATTTTAATTTGAGGCATCCAAAATAAAGATTAAAACTGCAACTGGATAAAGGTAACTCGCAGTGGAACTCACTACAAAAATTCATGCATAAGGCTCACGAGTTGTTCGATGACTCAGAGCCCGTATTTATAGTGATAAGATACATTTTAAATAAGTTACATTATTCATTTAAAATTTAAATTTGGGGCATCCAAAATAAATCTTTATTTTTAAACTTAGCAAGTAATTAATTACGATAGAATGCCTTTCTGCACTGTTTGTAACATATCTGTTGAGCGCAGTCATTGGACAGGTCATCTACGCAGTACCGATCATAAAAATAAAAATATTTCATACGTTTGCGAAGGTGTTGAATTAATTCATTCTGCATTTCTAAATCGTATAGCTTCTTATAGAATTATTGATACTAATGAAAATTATTCTTTAGATTCGTTTTTTAATAACAGTCAAGAAAAAATCAAGACATTAATAAACAAATCTCTTAAGGATCATATCTGTCTAAAAATTAATTTTGAATATTTTGCTTTGTTTTTGATGGTTAAAAATGATAGTCAGGAGATGAAATCATTTGCTACAAAGAATTATGTAGTACATCAGAATTATGATTATGATTCATTAGCATCTCAGGTTAGAAACACGTTGAAAAAAAAGATAGAAGAATTTCAAGATCGTGACAGTGGGTGGACATTTTTAAACAGTTCGTATTTGGAAGTTAATGTTAACAAATACCAACCTTTGCGCGGCTCAAGCTTTATCGAGTTGCCGACATCAATTAAATCAAAAAAAGCATGTATTAATATTCATAATAAAGATAATTATTGCTTTTTATGGTCAGTTGTTGCTGCTTTATATCCAGCTAAAACTCATCCTGAAAGAGTATCATCTTACCCCCATTTTCAAAGCGTGTTAAATATAAAAGACATTCAATTTCCATTGAGTTTCTCAGATATTGCTCGATTCGAATTAAATAACCCTGAAATTTGTATATATATATATGGCTTTAAAAATAATTCCGTGATTGGACCGTTTTATAAACCAAAATCTTTGAAGAGAAAAGTGATTCATTTACTTTACTTAGAAAAAGATGATTTATCACATTACTGTCTCATTAAGGATTTACCTCGTCTTGTTAAAAATCAAATAACAAGACACCACAGTAAATTATACTTTTGTGAGGTTTGTTTAATGTTCTTTGATTCATGTGATGATCTGAATTCACACAGTTGTGGAGGAGTTGCTACTGAACTACCTCCAAAGGGTTCTTTCATTCAGTTTGAAAATTATGGTAGAAAGCAATTTGTGCCATTCGTTATATATGCAGATTTTGAAACAATGCTAGAGCGGTACGACTCCTGCGAACCTGACCCAACTCAGGCGAGCACCGTTACGAGACAGCGACATGTGCCCATCGCTTTCGCTTATCATATTACATGCACTCTAGATGAAACCTATAATCGTTACGTTTCGTATCGTGGTTTGGATTGCGTTTCGAAATTTGTGAAGTCTATCTATAAAGACGCTAAAAAGCTTTATAGAATTTTAAATAATACCATTCCTATGATTTACACGAATGAGAATGCTCTCGACTTTGAAAACTCTGATACATGTCATATTTGCGAGAATTTCTTGTTTGGTGATAGGGTTCGCGATCATTGTCATTTGACTGGTAAATATCGTGGCGCAGCTCACAGTTACTGTAACCTACAATATAAAATGCCTAAGTTTCTGCCTGTATTTTTTCATAATTTATCGGGTTATGATTGCCACCTTTTCATAAAAGAATTAGGTAAAGCTCCAGGATCTATTAAAGTCATACCTAAAACAAAAGAAAATTATATTTCTTTCACGAAGTATATTCCGATTTCCGATAATGAAAGCATACAGGTACGATTTGTAGATTCTTTCAAGTTTTTAGGAACAAGCTTAGAAAAGTTGGTTAGTACAATGAAAAAACAAGAATTTAAACAATTAAAATTTTATTTTCCCGAAAAAACACAATTCGATCTACTTACCCGTAAAGGAGTTTATCCGTACGACTATATGTCTCAATGGAAACTTTACGAAGATACGTGTTTACCCTCCAAAAAATTTTTTTTTAACTCTTTAACTAATGAGTCAATTACTGATGAAGACTATGAACACGCTCAGTCCGTTTGGTCAGTATTTAATATTCGTAACATGGGTATGTATACAGATTTATACCTTAAAACCGACGTTCTTTTGCTTACAGACGTGTTTGAAAGTTTTAGAAAAACATGTAAACGACATTACAATCTGGATCCCGCGTTCTATCTTACAGCACCAAGTCTATCATTCGATGCAATGCTTTTGAAAACTAGAATTAAATTAGAATTGATAAGTGATGTTCAAATTTATAGGATGATACAAACAGGTATTAGAGGAGGTATTTGTATGTGTTCCAGAAGACATGCCCAAGCCAATCATAAATACTTGGATTCTTACGACCCATCCCTTCCGAATTCATTTATTATTTATTTAGATTGTAACAATTTATATGGCTATAGCATGTGTCAATATTTGCCTCATTCGGATTTTAGATTCATGAGTAGACAGGAAATAGATGATTTGCAGTTGAACTTAATAGATATAAGCGATACTGCGGAAAACGGTTATATTCTTGAAGTTGATTTATTATATCCTACAACATTGCACATTGAACATAATGACTTTCCATTTTGCTCAGAAAAATTCGTCCCACCCGGTGGTAAGAATAAAAAATTAATACCGAATTTGTATGACAAATACCACTATATTATTCATTACATACATTTAAAAAAATGCTTGCAACACGGATTGGTATTACGAAGGATTCATCGTGCAATTGTTTTCAAGCAAAGCTGTTTTTTAAAACAATATATTGATATTAACACCCAGTTACGTCAAAAAGCAGAGTCAACGTTTGAACAAGATTTTTTCAAATGATTGAACAATAGTATTTTTGGAAAGACTCTGGAAAATAATGAGCATCGAATAGATGTTAAGTTAGCAAACAAGTGGTGTGACTTGAACAATAAAACAAAAAAGACTACTTGTGCTGAGAAATTGATCGGCAGTCCATATTTTCATAGCGCCTCAGTATTTTCTGATGATCTAGTGGCAATCCAAATGAAGCCTTCTCGCGTTATTCTTAATAAACCAATATATATAGGATTTACTGTATTGGAATTATCTAAGAATCACATGTATGACTTCCATTATTCAATCATAAAGCCTTTTTATGGTAACCGAATTGAATTGTGTTATACTGATACGGATAGTTTGGTTTATGATGTAAATACTGATGACATTTATCAAGATATCAATGAACATTTTCTAAAATATTTTGATACCAGCAACTACGACTTAAACAACGAATTTAACTTACCAATTATTAATAAGAAGGTTCCAGGGTTATTTAAAGATGAAATGGGTGGTAAAATTATCAAAGAATTCGTAGGACTGCGCTCAAAGCTTTATTGTATTAAAACTTTAGACAAAACAATAAAGAAAGCAAAAGGTATAAAAAAATGTGTTACGAAAGATTTAAATATGTTAGATTATAAAAACGTTTTGTACAATTGTAACGTCATTCGCAAAAAAAATGTTTTGTTTAAGTCGATAAAACATGAAATTTTCACTCAGGATGTAAATAAAGTAGCACTTTCAAGCAATGATGATAAGCGGTTGTTATCGATTGATAAGGTATCTACTTTAGCTTGGGGTAATGCAACTATATTTAAGTAATGAATTGCCATTATTTTTAATGTAAGTAATTACAGTAGATACATTTTTTACAATGTATTTAGATAACGTTCAAATGTAATGATAATTACCTAAAGTAAGGTCAAATAATGTGTAATGTAATTGTAAAAATTTAAATTTTCTTGGTGCCTCAAATAGATATTATTATTTTAACTGTTACTTATAACAAAATATGTATAAACTTTAGAACTTAGTAAGTACTTAATTAGTTTTAAGAGCATTTACGCGACACAGCATTTCGTAAAATTCCTAAAATATAATCTACTAACTTTTTGTGACGTATCCTGCTTAGACGTATCAAGTTTTATTAAATCATATTATTCATTTCCAAAACTTCGGACTTAAGTTTGTATGAAATGCCATGTCGCTATGTGATAAGTTTTCTTATATTGGTAGTAAATAAATAAATAGTATTTAATGGTTATAATTATATCTGTTTTATTTCCATTCCTGATTGATTACAAAGCACACAGGTTCCAACTTGATAAACATATAATGTTCATTTTTGATGACAAAGGACTCGTGCCTCGAAGTTCGCACGCGCATTGTAGAATTTGACACCGAACAGGTGCTCGGACATGTTGAAACATGAAATTGATTCACAGCGTATGGTTTTATGGAGTCTAATTACATATTAGTCACGTTCCACAGTAATATTATTGTGTAGAACGTCATTCTATCATTACACAGTCGGCCGGAGCGGTCATATCACGTTGAATAAAAACAAAACAAATTGTAAGTATTGCACAAGCTTATACGTATTTATAAAATTATTTCATAAGCTGTTAAACATAATTGTTATCAATAATTATAACTTTGTTTGTTTCAGATCATCAATAATGTGCGATTCTCCTGATTTTATCTTCTCACAATATGGTCAAGGTTGGCCAACTCCAAGTTTAAGCTGGCATGTTCCAGAGCAACAAAGACCTGAACCAACCAACAAAAAGCCTAGACCAAGACGGGAGGGTTTAAAACGGAAGGCACCTGAACATTCTATAAGTCAATCGTTCGTTATAAACAACGAAAAGAAAAAAGGTTTACGACTGATCCAGATACAAGTATTAGACATCAGTGAGCGACAAGAAGCAAGTGTTGCAAGTTCAAGTGGTAATGAGAACGTGGTATTGTTAAGTGCACAATATGTAGTTAGTGAACCGGTGGACAATGTTATGGAAGAGACACAATCATTGATAAATAAAATTTCAAAGAAACTTTGTGGTGATGATTATTATTAGTAAGTAAGTAATGTATCTACCTAGTTTGTATATTCAGTAGAAATAAATAATTAGTTTAATATTGATATTATAAATTCATTTGTTAATCTGTTAGTGTAATAAAATGATTCCACATAGATCATCACAATTTGTAAATAAAAAATAAAATATTAAGAAAACTTTAAGCCCTTAGTTAGGTTCTTAGTTAAGGTTTTTAGTTAATATGTAAGTTTAATGTATAAATAAATGAAATATCTAAGGTGTAAGTTTTATTGTAATTAGAGAGAATAAGTTAGAAGAAATAAAATAATTTATTTGTTAATGTAGTAGTGTATTAAAATTCTCAAAATACATCATAGTTCATAGTAGATAAGTTTCATGTACATACATAAAATATTAAATAACAAGGACAAGTGTATTTAGTTTGTAATTGTAAATAATGTGAAAACTAAATAAATAATATATTTATAATTTAAATTATCTTTTATTGACGTTATAAACATACTCCCACTTTAAATTAGCTCTAAAGAAATGTTCTCATTATAGGTTTTAATTATGTTTTCAATATTTTAAAATTAATAGAATACTTACTCAATTAAATTCATTTTATTAGAGCTAATTTTAAGTTTGTTATGTAGGTTACCCAGATTATATTATTAAATAAAACAACCTTATGTACATAATCATTTTTATTAACTGAACATTACAAAATAATTTAAAATAGATTAAATATAGACATATTATTATCAAGATACCATTTTCTAATACACACCGCATTATTTAATGCACAATTCACTTTATGGTTCACACAATTAAAATCAGTTTTATTTTTACAGAACTTTTTTTTTAATGTCGCAAAATTAGGACACCCTTTCTCACCTATATCAATCACTTCACAGTTTGCACATAACTCTTTAATCCACTTAATCTTTTCCAAACCCTTTGTAATAATTTTTTTATTTTCTAAATACGGTACGATGACATGTTGAAACTCTCTGTAGTCTATAAAGCCCTCACTCCAGAAAATTCCACGATTTCTTTCCAACCACCGCACCTGCTTCTTTTCTTCTTGAGTTAAGTAATAAAACGTATGCGGTGGTTTAACCAAGAACGTCTGTGTGTGCTCATTACTTACGATAGCCACTTCTTTGACAATAAAATTATTGTCTAAATATTTAAATCCTTGGAGTTCGACAATGATAATATCCGCGTTCATGATAACTTCTTCACTGTGTTGCTTAATGGCTTGTATTCAACAATGCAATCGTTAAGAATGAGACAGTATGCTGAAGTTTGATCTGGTATTTCTGAATCACTCTCAATTTCTACCCTTACATCCACAACTGGTCCAGTCTTCAGATTATCGATCTGTCTAGAGCAATCGATAACAAACAACGGTGCTAATTCTTTAAATTGTTTCTCGCTTAATAAAGACTCCGAACAACGGTCGTAATACGACTGCTGAAATCTGATGTATTGCTCGTATAATAAAGCAATTCTGTTATTAGCGAAGTTCACATTGAGGCTTTCATACGGGAAATATGTTGAATTAAGGTACACTCGAACATCACGAACATAGCAGTGATCAAACTGCGACATGTCAGAACTTGCATTATTTTTTCTACTTGTTTGTAGTCCGATTATTACATATCGCGGTTTTTCTATTTGAGATGATGTTTTGATAGACCAGGTGTGCTTTGTAGTTCTAGGTAAAGTGGGATATTCGTATAGATCCCAGTTTCTAAATATCATCTGGAGCGGTCGATCTTTTTCCAACAGTTTTAATAAACTTATTTTTTCTTTGTCCGATACTTTCACATGGGGTACGCGCCATATGATTTTATTGATTTGAATGTCTTCCACTATTTCTCCGGTATTCAATTTTACAGCGTTCAAATTAGTGTTGCTTCGTAACAATATTAGTTCATGTCTACTATTTATTACAACTTTTTTTAAATCTTCTGCGAAACCGATGATATTCCGAAGTGGTATAGACGCAGAAAAACTTCCCCCATTAATATTTTTTATACCATCGATACTCCAACCCCAAGCTCTAGCTACTTTTGATTCATTCTCATTCATTGATATTAACGATTTCATGGTTGTAGTTATACCAGCATTTTTTATTTTATCAATCTCCACTCCGTTTAGTTCGTACCTAATATCTTGGAACAAGAAGAGTAGTCCATTGTTCGTAAAATTAACACTAGTAGCTTTCTCTTTTGAATCTTTTTTGCTAACGATAACGGTTCCTTCCAAATACAGAGTGCTGGCTGATGGTAATATGTAAAGATCCTGTTGGTTGATAGGTATGCGTATTTCATCGTTCCTGTTGAAACTTGTTACATAAAGTTTGTACGAATGAAATTCGATTCCTTCTATACTGTTGTTGTAAGTCGGAGTGGATAAAACGTCTAAGATATTCATTTTAACAATCCGATCGCTTTGAGAAATATCTTATTGTCTTTAGTTAATTTTATTTTGCTCTTAGAACGACGTCTTATTTGGTAGGTAGCTTGAGTAGAACTGGTATTTTTAATTTGTTGAGACATATATTTATTGTAGTCAATCATTTTTTCTTCTAAGATGTAAATACAGCTGTACTTCTTCACCACGCAAGTTAATTAAGCGATTGTTTATATCTAGTAGTCGGATATGTAGTCAGCTTATGTTGTTTTGATTGATTGGAAAATATATTGCGTTCTTCGGGATTTCTATGATTCTGTAACCAGGTGGTACGTTGAGTGCGAATTCATGAATTATGTGACTTGGTTCACCGTTTATGTAAGAGCCGCTCACAATGTCACATTCGATCCTTACCACAGTCGTCGGTAAAATGTTGACTGGATGCTGTGACACATGCCATTTATTTGCTTTTAAGACCTGCTTATCAAACCCTAACAGTCTACTGAAAGAGTATTCTTTCTTTAAATTAACGTCTTTTGAACAATATATGGCAGTTTTTAAAGTATTGTTATTGCATTGTAATTTAATTGAGGCATCTTTTATTTCGGATTTTAAATAATCATAAATATCTTGCAATTCATAGGTGCCTTCCGGTATTTCAATAACTTCGTTTGAACCATAATAGAACTTGTTATTACTTTTATCAATATTTGGTATAGAATTAAATGTTGAAAAATGCAATAAAGCACACTCATATTCTCCATTTAGTTGCAACGTATTAGGATAGTACGTAGATAAAATTGATGAGTTTCCAGTTATCGACAAAGTGAGTGACATCTTGCAAATGATTGAAATAAAATAAAATCATTTATTTTATACATTTTTATTCCAAAAAGTCCTCAAATATTTTAAACATAAATGACCACAGTTCACAGTGTTAAATTTTTGATATCTTGTGTAGTTATATGAAACTTTACAATTCTTAAAATATCGTAACAGTTCTAATGGAGGTTTTAAATTTCCATAGCTATCAAAATAATCACAATAGTCATATACTTTTACATAAGCTACCCAATGCGTTCCTTCGTTTTTAGAATCGTCTAAGTTAACAATACCACATTCCATACGTTTCGGTTTTTTTGGCAATTGATCTTTCATATATACTCCTCGGAAATATGGGATGTCTCTTGCGTAGTATTGGATGTCTACATTAGTTAGTGCGCGATTTGGTAGCTTTTTGTTCAGTTTTTTGTTGATTTTATAAACAATCCTTTACCGTTTTTATAAGGTTTTATGTATAAACCCTTACCCACTGCTAAACCCTCCATAGTTCTATTATGTCGTTCCGTCTCTCGCAAGTTTTGTTGAGCAGATTTATAATCATTCACCGTTTTTGCAATTCCAGCTGCACCACCAGCTAAAGCTCCTAAAGCTGATAAGCCAGCAAAAATTGGAATTAAAGGTAGAACTCCACCAGTCTTCGGTATGGGGATCACTCTCGGTACTCTGATTTGGTGTAATTTGGGGCATAACTTTTTTGCAGCTAAGTAAGCCAAGTTTATTAAAGACTTACTATCCTTGGGTTTTAGCTTTTTTATTTTAGATTTTATTTTTGATACTAAACTTTTAAATGTTTTGGCACCAGAACCAGATTTCAATTTGGCTTTCATGACTTTGCTTACTAACCATGAGCTTAATTTTTCACCTTTTCCTGCATCTTTTGATTTTAGTCTCTGTTTAGCCATGTTCAAAAGCTGTAAGTCGGCTTTGTGACGATTAGGTAAATCTGTATGATTTTCATATGCTATATCGTGGTGCATACAAGCTTCGTCTAGTTTATTCACACCTCGATCGCCTCGCAACAAACGTTTATGAAGTTTAGTTCCTGGTCCGCAATAATTGTATCCAGGCAAATGAGCTTCGAACGGTAGATTATTAATTATACTGTTAACTAGTCCACCACCTTGCATTACTTAAATAATAATGATACAAATTTCACAAAGTATTTCTTTTATATCTTAATTTATTAATGAGGATTTATCAATCCAACTGTTTTCATCATTATTGAGACCTAACCATTTAACGAATAGTTTCTTTCCTTTCTTTTTAAGTATTTTTTCTACTAAATAAACACCAGGATAGTTAGATTTTTGAAGTTCTTGCTCGTAAAAAGTTCCTAATATATCTTGCTTTCGTTGATCTTCTATGTGGTATGTTACTGGTATAGTTTTATTAATCTTTTTTATCGTAAAGAGTTCAGTTGACCAATTAGGAGTATAACCTTTCTCGAAATTGTGTTTGTATTTACTGATACGAACACAGTCACCTTTTTTGAACTTAGGCTTCCGCTGGATGGATACATGATTACATATGTTTTTAATATTCTCTTTTACGATGGGTTCATTCGATTTATTAACATCATTCGGTTTAATTTTAATAGTACGATGTTTTGTGTTATTATATGTATTAAATAAATCTTCTAAAGGTGTTCCTAACCACTTATAATTTCCAACGAGATTAAAATATTTGTACAAATTATTTTTAACAGTTTTAATTAGTCGCTCTACAATTGAAGCTTTTTTAGTAGAGAAAGATGAGTAATGGTTTATGCGGTACTTCTTCATTAGCGTTTGGAATGTGTTGTTATAAAACTCTGTGCCCATATCAGTTTGTAAATTAACAGGATTTTTATTGCTGCTTAGTAGTATTCGTTCAAAAGCTCGAGTTACTTCAGATTTATTTTTAGATTTTAACGGTTCTGCCCAGGCATACTTTGAGAAGCAGTCAATCACCACTAAAATGAAATTGTAACCTTTGTTATACTTTCTTAGGTTTTGCATGTCCATTAGATCTGCTTGCCACAAATCATCGATCCCTTTGAGAATAACAGAACGTCGAAGGAAGTTTCTTCGTGCCGCTTTGTGTATTTCATTTACTATTTGTTGTTTTGCCATTACTGAGATTTTCAAGTAATTTGTCTATATCTGCTTTGTAGTAAAACTTCTCTTCCAAATGAATCAAAACCTCAGGTTCCTTTACTTTTAAAGTAGTCTGAATAGACTTTTGTCCATCTAATATGATTTGAGCCCGCAATGATGCAATCAGCTTATTAAATTGTTTTATCGTATCAGCACACATTCGATCTACATAATCCTTGTTCACAGCATCGTCTGATTCTAATGGATGTCTAATTCCTCTCAATCTAGAAGACTTTAAATCAAAATCTCCACTTTCTGATTTTAACAACGCGTTATCATTGAAATTAATCAGTTCTGACAAACGCATTCTTTTATGAATAAAATGTCCAAATTTATCTATATTCATGTTTAAGGTGTACTTTATGTAAAGGCTGATGATGAACTAAACAATAGTTAATTTTACACCTATTTATTTATAAGTTTACTTTCACGTAATTCTTCAATAATGGATATTATTTCATTATCTAATCCTGTGTTGCCGGCATCTCGAGATGCTATTAATAACTTTAACCTTTCCACCAATTCATTAGGATCATCCCAATACACAAAATCTACGTTATTTTTCCAGATTTTTGTTAATGGTAGTCCTTTACCTTTCGAATGATGACCCTGAAGCGTACTTTGCAGATTAAAAAGAGGTTTAATAACTTGTAAATATTTTTGTCCCTTATTACTTTTTATTGGTTTACTTGGGTCATTATCACGACGATGTGCATTTGTATCAAGTAACATTTTCTTATAATATTGCAAGTCATTTTCAGTAACCAAACTTAAATCAATATCTTTCTTAAGCAGTAGTTGTTTTAAACCAGGCGTATGTTTGTATTTATGACCAGCCACAATGATATAACTATCGTCGATTGTTATATGAGCAGAACCTAACATCAATTTTCCGCGTTCTACTCTGACACCAAATGGAATGTCTGTTAACGCTTCTGAAGACACTGACCAGGATGATGTATCACGACCTTCACTTTTTTCAACTGATTTATACGAAGATTCACTGTTGGTGTCAGACTCCTCTACATCACTACCAATTGCGACTTTTTGCAACGTTTCGTCTCTTATCAGATCTTTAGATTCTTCATCTTCATTACTATACAGCAAAGGAGTTTGCATACTGGCTGTAGCAATTTGGTTGAGAGGCTCTGTTACAGGTTTAAAAACTGTTTCCAAGGCTTGCTTACTCTCATTCTCAACATCTCGCATTTTTCGCACCTTCTTCTTTACAGCTGCTGCAGCATCAACAATTTGTCTCTTTAAAGATTTTTCCATAATTGTTAAATGTATTGTAACCGGTTAAGCTCTGTTTGTAGAGTAATGTAAATTCAACGGTGACGTCTTAAAGTCTTAATATATACTCGTGCTCTTAATCAAAAATTACAAACGTGTCAAATTTATTTCTATAACATCCTTTATTTTTTGCACAATCTTTATTAATTACAACATAACTGAAGGGCTCACTCCATATTTTTGAACACATTTCACGAAATTCAAGCCATGTCATGTCAGTGTTGACGTGTTCTTCATAAACATGTCTCATATTTCTTTCATCTTGTTTAAAAAGTATGATTAGGTTTGCGTTGTCTCTTACTAACTGCTTAGGGATTTTACTATACGTCTGATTTAGATAAAAACAATCGATGAACTTGTGTCTCCCCATAGCAAAATAATCACGCATACCACTTTGATTTTCACAAGCAACATCGTCAAATATAATTACAGAATTCGGTTTTGCGGTCTGAACACTCAGTACTTGCTCATTTTCATGATATTTCTGAAATGAAATGCCTGGTACCCGTTGCAAGACTTTTTCTAAAAAAACGTACTTGGGCTGTTGCAAGGTTTTCGAATAAACATAAACATTTTGAAATCTTAAACCATTCTCGTGTATAAGAAGACCGATTAATAAATTAGTTTTTCCACAATTTGACGGTCCGCAAATGATGCATCGTACCGATTTAGGTAATAATTCTCCATGGCGAAAACCAGTCTCCTGAGACTGAATACAAAGTTTGTTTACATGTAACGATTGCGGTTGTTTTACAAATTTCATGACGACTCCTTGAAACGGTTATATTAATAATGAGTCAATTAATGTATTACATCGACATTTATAACTCATTGTCGCTAACTCAATCAAATGTTTCAACCTAGTGGAATAGGCGCCGAACCAGTACTTTACTGCACTATGTAGGAATTCATACTCCACCTTCCGTTTCATCGGGTGGAATAGGCGCCGAACCAGTATTAGACATTTTACTGCACCGAGAGTGACGGAGATGATCATTCCATCGGGTGGAATAGGCGCCGAACCAGTGGATTTCATTTATATTATTGGGCATTCTACTCCACCGAGAGTGACGAGGCGAACGGAGTGAGCCGATGGAACGGAAGGTGGGGTAGAATGCCCAATAATATCCTACTAACAAAGATTTTGTTAAGTTCCAAAAACAACCTCACAAAGTCACTACCTTCAAACGTCTAACAGACAGATTTTACGATTTCAATTGAAAATATTTAAAGTCCTATAACAAAAACATCGCTTGCCTAAACTGGGAGTCGAACCAACTACAGACGAAGCTCACTTATGATATTGACGTCACTTCTCTTTACTTTATCTTAATAGCATATCTGATTTATTTCCACAATCTGAGGTGAATACCTATTAAATTGTCAAAGGAAAGCGGCTTTAAAGGGAGTGTGAATAATCCTTATTAGAAATGGCTGAGATGCTGTTTTTATGGGTAATTGTCGCTTTTTATTGCAGATTATGGTATTTTCTATGGTGATGATATGAAGGGGAATGTATATGGAGTAGGTACATAAAATACTTTGAATTTACAATTTTGGTAATATAAGTGAGTTTGTGCGTTTTTTTTTTGCAGAAATGAAGACTCGACTGCTTCGTTGGACTAGTAGTCGTAAGAGATACTACTGAGCATGAGGTCAAAGTATCGATTCCAGAAAAGTGTTATTGGATTTTTCATTAGGGATTTCTTAGTAATAGCCCGTAGTCTAGATGTGTACCCGGTTGATGACAATAGTCTCACCCCATATTACATTAAAAGTTGCTGAAACAAAACTGGCGAAGTATAGGTGTAGTATAGGTACCTACTTCTCTGCCTAATCCTACGGGGAAAATAGGCGTGATGATATGAAACAAAGTTTAGTAGCCATAGAATATAATATATGTATCGTTAATAGGTAAAAGGACTTTTCAATCATATGCCCTAGTAGCATAGAGAAATATCCCGAAAAAGTTATCTACTAAGGCTAGAACTATTAATATCAGTCCTTTTATATTCCTTAGAGGAATCGGTGACCGTTCTTCTCAATGAATAATTCGCACAAACTCTGTCCGAATAGGGAATACCTCGAGACTGACGGTTCGTGAATTTTAGTTCGACTAAATAAGAGGTCTGATCCGATACTTCGATAACTTTCTGATGGTTAAAATTCTTCATCATATACATATTTTTACACTTAAACTTACATAATGCAATGAAAGGCACTTGGAAAGGAGATGTGCGAATCTGGGTCTAACGTTAAACAAATGAAATATTTATCAATACTTTTTTTAGTTTTTTTGTAGTTAATCATGAAATATTAAGCAGTTTTTATCATGGCACAAGAAATTAATTATTTAATCAAAAAAATACTGACTTCCCGTATTTTAACTTGTAAACAATGTTGCCAGATGAAATATGTACCTAAGTTAATCGATATTAATACAAATAGAAAAAAAAAAAACTAAAAAGTGATTCAATGTTTTATTTTTTAGATAAGGTTTAAAAATCTTATTTATTTTAAATAATGGTTTCCCAGTGACACTTCAACATTTCTAAAAAGTGGTAAAAATAAATAAATTCAATTGATTAATAAATCGATTTCACAATCGAGTATCATGTTTTAATATACAGACAACAAAGTGGAACTCATGTCAATGTCAAGTCAAAAACTCAAACGTCAATCATTTGCTTCGTTCCGTTTGGCTCCGAGCTACGTATTCTGTGGCTCCGAGCTTGCGGCGGTAGTGGATATGTTCTGTTGAGTATTCGTGTATAATTCTTATTCAGCATCTGAATCCTCAGTGTGTGAATGTCCTACAATAAATTCAGGTAAATTCTAGTGTACAATAAAGTCTGATAATTATTTTCTTAAAGTATAACGTGAGAGCTCGGTGTAATAATAACTTAGAAGCAACAACGTTGTTTTTGTACTAACCAATAATATCCTATATTTTTTCTACCATGGAGCAGTCGTAAACATTTTAATTTTATTTAAATGGTATTAGTATATAAATAAAATAATGCAGTAATCGTTATTGTAACATCAGGCCCAACTTTCTATGAACTTTCGCCCGTCTCCTTTCGGCAAATTGTTATCTGACCAAGATTATGTGTGAACTTTAAAAGAGAGAAATCTCTGCGGTTTGTTTCGCCATTTCTTCTCAGAGGTAGTCAGATAGGATAATGTCAACTCCATCTTGCTTATTTTTTTTGTGTCTATGACTTGTAATAGTAGTTTATGAAACTGTTGTATAATGAGGAGTATTAAAACATAAGTATGTGTTTAAAAACCAAGCCCGAGTGTGAGAGTAGATATAAGTGTTTTCGAGATCTTATTTACAGGATAAATAATTTCAGAGAATTAAAGTCGTAGGCAATGAAAAGTATAGCCGACTTTAAAACAGCTTCAGCAGATGTGGGTAAGTAGATCCAAGGTGAAAGTATTTAGTTAGTGGTATCTCCTAGAATATCAGCAAATATGATGATGTTAGTTAGCAAGTACATTTCTGAGATTCTACTTCAGTTTTCAGACAATTCAAACTTTCGAATTAAGTCGCAACAGCGAAACTCACCCTAAAATAATGCTACTTTTGTATTCTTGTGTCGTTTGTAGCCGCAGTGGCTAATGGCACTCGTCGTCATAAGTATGTGGCCTTATCTTCACGCTTTGTCCCGAGAGGGGGGATCCGGTGTGAGACATTCCAAATAGTTTCTTCGTTTTAGAGTAAAGAGATAAAATTATTCAAAAGACGTTGTTTATACTTACAATGGAATTTGCTTTTAATGTTCTGCGAGTCGTGTTTTATCTTTACAAAGAAAAATTTGTCAGTAAAACTACTGTGTCAACATAATATGTATAATAAAATTAATTTATAAACATTATGTGACTCTTATAACACTAGGCAACACTCAAAATTTCCCGGTGAAAATTCGTAGCGTTTTTTGTAGATAATCATGCACCTAATACCAGAATAACTTTCATAATAAGAATAAAAACTTAACAGCTTCTGAAGTCGCTGTAAAGCTAAGGTGCATTGAAGAATGCATGCGTCCACTGAGTCCGGATTTTTTATTAAGTCTGAGTTTATTTTGTTCTTATTAGTAGACGTCGTCTGTCATGGAGATTGACGAAGATATTATTACTATCAGTTGCTTGTTGGCAGAAGAGGAAGAAGGTAAAACTAAACGTAGAATGCGGGTTTATGAAATAAACTAGAAACGACCAATGTTTTGGAGAATATCATTCATTATTTGTTACTGATTTACTTCATGATGAACAAAGATTTTTTGATTACAATTACCTATCAAGATCTATTCATGAACCTGCTTGATATACCTTAAACTTACTTGACGAAACAAAACACTACATTTAGAAAGGGGATGACACTGACAACTCATTCCACGCTCATAGTTTTCACGGTGACACGGTGAATTCAAGAATGCGTTGCGTACCGGTGACGTCAAAAGAATACAATGCGAATTCACCGGTACATAAATGATAAATGATTTTTATTTCTGTAAGTAGGTTTGTACAAACACTTTTACAAGTCAATATATATATATTTAAACTAGATGAGGTCGGCGTTTCCTAACTGACTACTCTGAGAAGAAAGGCCGAAACAAACTCAGAGGTCACAGCCTCTTATAAAGTCCAGACATAATCTTGGTCACTTCATGTGAAGACCATGTAGATTGGTGTCTGAAATGGTCTTTTGAGGAAAGAACCACACAGATTGAGAGGACCTGTCCAGTCAGTGCACGCATTTGTCAGTAATTGTGCAGCTCAACTCAGAACTTAAGGAGCTCAAAGATTCGACGAACAATACCAAAGAAAGGAAATTGGGGTAGGCCGCATAGGTTACTCAAACTGCCAGACCATGATTAAAAATAACTGAGAGAAAAAATAAAACAAACAAAAAAAAGTTATGACCTACATAGTCTTCACATTCACAATAAATTAAAATAATATAATACTTACAAAGTAAATATTCATGTCAACATTCAGTATGCAAAAATAAAAATAATATAAAATTTGGAGCAGTTCATTCCCAAGCCTTTTTGTCCTCAATATAATCTTTAACGGTATAAAAAGCTTTCTGACACAACTTGCGTTTAATGAATGATTTGAATTTATTAAGGCTCAGATCTTAGACGTGGCTTGGAAGTTTATTATAACGGTACGCAACGTCTTTATGAATTCATAGAGAGCCAAGCAAAATCCGATGCGTACCATGCGTGTCTTGCGGCCGGCGCGGACAAGTGGACCTTTATACCACACAAAGTCACTTATATTTATAGTAGGTATAGTTGCCGGCTCAAGTCGTGAGCACAAATTCCAAATACAATGTTGTTGCCGTCGTCAACGGGCTCTCGTATTCTGTTTTCTACCTGTACATAAATAAGCTTGATCTTATATTAACCTCATTGCCCCTGCCCGTGTACGAATCGCCGTAATAGAAAATAAGATTTGTAAGGTTTAAAAGTTTAATTTGTGCTCACGACTCAACTATACCGCCTACTATAAAAAAAAAAAAATAAAAACCTCTTTCAGCGTTACCATTAGTATGTAGAAATGCTTGCTACACTAAAAACACAGCAATACCACTCTCCAACACCCACAAACAAATTTCGACTACTCTCATATTAAAAATTAGAGTAGGAAATGATTTAGCTCTAAATACAGCCCGGTAGAATATGATTTTTGCTAAAAGCCGCCTGCTAAAAGCTAGCACACCATATTAGCTTGCGGTAACGCGCTGCCGAGGTACCAGGGAGATAGGAAACAGAAGCTCTATAGGAAACCCCTTAACAGACATCCTTGCATCTTCAGCTAAGAAGAACATCTCGTGAAACCTACTTTCGTTAATATAAGGAACCATTGTGCACATGCTTCAAGACCCAGCATTTTAGGCTGATCAATTTTTCATTGTAAGTCTGTGAATGAATGAATTAAGATATTTAGGGTTCCATACCTTAAAAGGAAAAAACGGAACTCTTATAGGATCACTCATGTGTCTGTATGTCTGTCACAGCCAATTTACTCCGAATCTAATAAACCTATTAAGTTGAAATTCGGTACACGTATTAATTTTTGTGACTCAAACACGGGCGTGTAACGTAAATAAATGAATTTTGAATATGGGGGTCAATTTTGGGGGCAAATAAGAAAAAAAAAAAAAAAAAAACAGTTTTGCAAACTGTACCGTGTGACATATCAAATGAAAGGGCTTACTGTGAGGGCCTCAAATATGTATATATTTTTTTATACATTTAAAATAAATTGTTTTAAAGTTATTTAAGAAAATAGACGAAAATTGACCGTTCCCCTTATCTCCAAAACTACTGAGGCAAAAATTTTGAAAAACAAAAAAATACAGAAAATACCTATAGATTACATAAAAATGAATTACATAAAAGAACTCTATGGTCTTAAAAAAATGGTAAATCTCTCAATATTGTGCGTACAAAATACAATTGCTGTTGGAATGTATGGGAAAACATGTTTTTCTACTATAGTCTTAAGTTTGTTCTTGGGATAAATTTATGCCGACTACGGATTGGTCTGACACGTACTTGGCCGGTTTTTCATTAAGTAGATAAGGGAATGGAAGGTTGCTAGAAAAGTTACAGGCACGCAACACACTTAGTAAACACTTTTAATTTTACACGTTTTAAGAACTAGTGCTAAGGTTTCATAAAAGAGCGGTGGCCACACAACGGCCGCAGTGACAGCTGTCATGAAAATAAAGGCAGCGGGGTTTGACATTACGTTGTCAAAAAATGATGGCAGCGGGGTTTAACTTTACGGTGTCAAAAATGATGGCAGCGGGGTTTAACTTTACGGTGTCAAAAATGATGGCAGCGGGGTTTAACTTTACGGTGTCAAAAATGATGGCAGCGGGGTTTGACTTTACGGTGTCAAAAATGATGGCAGCGGGGTTTAACTTTACGTTGTCAAAAATGATGGCAGCGGGGTTTAACTTTACGTTGTCAAAAATGATGGCAGCGGGGTTTAACTTTACGTTGTCAAAAATGATGGCAGCGGGGTTTAACTTTACGTTGTCAAAAATGATGGCAGCGGGGTTTAACTTTACGTTGTCAAAAATGATGGCAGCGGGGTTTAACTTTACGTTGTCAAAAATGATGGCAGCGGGGTTTAACTTTACGGTGTCAAAAATGATGGCAGCGGGGTTTAACTTTACGTTGTCAAAAATGATGGCAGCGGGGTTTAACTTTACGTTGTCAAAAATGATGGCAGCGGGGTTTAACTTTACGTTGTCAAAAATGATGGCAGCGGGGTTTAACTTTACGTTGTCAAAAATGATGGCAGCGGGGTTTAACTTTACGTTGTCAAAAATGATGGCAGCGGGGTTTAACTTTACGTTGTCAAAAATGATGGCAGCGGGGTTTAACTTTACGTTGTCAAAAATGATGGCAGCGGGGTTTAACTTTACGTTGTCAAAAATGATGGCAGCGGGGTTTAACTTTACGTTGTCAAAAATGATGGCAGCGGGGTTTAACTTTACGTTGTCAAAAATGATGGCAGCGGGGTTTAACTTTACGTTGTCAAAAATGATGGCAGCGGGGTTTAACTTTACGGTGTCAAAAATGATGGCAGCGGGGTTTAACTTTACGTTGTCAAAAATGATGGCAGCGGGGTTTAACTTTACGTTGTCAAAAATGATGGCAGCGGGGTTTAACTTTACGGTGTCAAAAATGATGGCAGCGGGGTTTGACTTTACGTTGTCAAAAAACGTTCTCTAGGAAAACACACCAATTTACTTTGATAAATAACGTTTTAGTGACGTCAATCGCCGGTAAATTACTGACGCTATGTGGTGGCCACCGCTCTTCTGGGAAACCGTAGCTTTACAGGTGCATTTTAATAATGCTAGAAGTTGCTGCTATTAGTTGACGTAATGTTGACCTTTATTTTGATACGTTTACGCAGCCAATTAATTTGTGGAGAATTTTCAAAAACGTTCTATTATTATTATTGTTTTTTTTATGAATGGCTAGAAATAGACCTTCTGAATTATCTTCATTTGCGGTGATATTGCACTTGGTTCAGCTTAAAATGAGCCATACTTTTTTTTTTTAATTTGGGATTTTTTTAATTTGGATCGCGAAATTGAAGTTTATTCATATAATATTATATCTGCAATATTTGTTATATTGAAGAAAGTCTTCCCGCAATCCTTTCACTTTGTTATTCGCTAACGGTGAACAAGAGATCCCTGACTGATGAGTATTTGTATAATGATTTTATGGCTCCTAGTGAATGATTCTTTATGGAATGACACGTAGAGCTATCTATCATCTATCTATCATCTTCTGTGGATTTGGCCAACGAGCCCTTAACAAAAATATGCACAGGAAAAGCATGGTTATAAATACTACTTTTAGCCTGCATCACCCCACTCCTGGGAACAGGCCTTACCCCCATGACTTCCAGCTGTTTCTATCAGGCTAGTGTGTAATAATACAAAAGTATTTCTAACAGCATATTATTATGAACCAGCCCCTCACCGTCCCGGATGACGCTATTACTCTCCTCCAGGAGTGTAATCCCACCACTAGCACAATTCGGAAATACAAACAGACCGTCGTCCTTCAGTTCTCGCCGCCGAGGCTCGCCGTGACGTCCGCATCCAGCTTTTAATTCATCCCATAATACTAATAATACGATTCAGCTTCTCCCCTGCTGTCCTCCCTCCAGTGACGTCCTAAGCCGAGTCCCGTACCCCACAAGGGGGTGCCCTTAGCGAGTAGTCGCTTAGTTTATAAATTCTACAACCTCCTCGGTTGATCTGCGAGATGCCATTTATGAAAAAAAAAACATGAGATTTTAAAGTCCCCACCAGTCTCATGCAGAAACAACAACAATCCTTCATTAAAACGTATCAAGGTAAACCCGTGGCCTAGAAACTGACAGACCTATACAAAAAAGCGCTTCAGTTGCTTTCAAAGCGTAATGCAATGTGCATAATTGTAGTGTTGTGGCGACACACGTCCGCTGTCACCGTAACCCATTTGCACCGTTCCATAAATCATAGCACAGCACTACGGATGTTTGGGACTTAGGGAAATATGGGGGGAATGGGGAAACGTCTTGGTTTGAGATTGATATGATTTTGATGTGAGGTTATGACTGAGTTGTATTGTTGGTCACTTCTTTTGTCTGGTAAAGGCATCATTTTGAAATTTTTGCATAGAGTACATTCTTCTTCTCAGTCTTTATACTCGTTTGAGCATGATTTTGTATTAGATCTTCAACTGCAAACGAAAAAAATCTCTTCATTTTTCATGTCATCATTCTGTATCTACTAAGTATCTATTACATCCTTTGTCATAAGATTTTTACACTCGTTACACAGCTCATAATTGAAACTTGAAAGTCCTGTAACAATAAAAAGAAGTACGAGTACATATGTATCGATTTAGTCTCGTAAGAATTTTTGACTTATCAGGGAAATAATAAGATCCTTTATCTAGCAGTAATTCTTTCAATCAATTTACTAGTAACAACTCAAAAGAGAGGTAGAGGGTGGCGTTCTGTGTTTCTGCCTACCACCCATGGGAAGAAGGCGTCGGTTGGCGTCAGGTGTATGTATGTATGTATGTAACTCAAAACATTAATTTATTTAAACGTTAGTGCAAATGACAATATTCCGCTCATTATACCACTACAAGAAATAAGACTAAATAATTTAAACTAAACACTCAATTTTCAAAAGGTCCAAACTCTTCGCACACACCCCGACTGGCGACAGATTTTAAAATGGATGACAACCATCGTTTCGCTTTGTCCCCCAGTGAGTGACTATGCAATTTGGCAGCACTCTTCTTCGCTGTCATTCATTTGTGGATCTGTATCCTAACTTATGTGTCAGTGCATATGTAAGCGATAGTCGAGTTGTTTTGGGAAAATGTTGGCTCTTTGATGAGTCAGAATAGTGATGTTATTTGCTCCTCTGTGTTTTTACGCGACTGATCCAGAAGAAGAGTAATGTTTTTTTATCCTGTAGCCTAAACGGCTGAACCGATTTTGATGAATGATACATTTTTAGGTCCGTCTTTATTACGTGAGTGTAAAAAAATCAAAATGGCGTATTTTTGGCGCCAAAATGTGTGTTAAAAAAAATCTCCCAAACCTGTTACGGGTAGTGTAGAGACAAAATAGGTCTCATCTTGTTTCCGAACCATCTTTTTAAAGCACACTTTAAACGCAGCCGCGATTTTGATTTTTTAAATTTACTTTTTTTTAACCGACTTCATTCGTTCTTCTTTTTTTTTTTAAAGGAGGAGGTTCTCAATTCGGATGTTTATATGTTTATATATATATTTTATGTATGTTCGGGCATAACACCGTCATAAATAGACGGATTTGCAAAATATTTTTTTCGTTTTAAAGGGTATACACTCGACGTGGTCCCATTGCCACCAAGTCATAATCTGATGAGGGGATCCTATGGGATATAAATCGAGGGAAACCCTCATAGGCATACCTATAGCGATTTGGGTATTTTTTTTTTTATAGTAGCTCGTGCATTTGCTCTAGAAAACCATCATTTGGTGAAGTGGAACAGATGATGAAGACCACAGAAGGCCATCGGAACTACTCAATTATACCTAACTATTTCACGGGTTGCGGGTCGATTACATAAATATGGCTGCTAAGCAATTTATGTTCGTCACAATGCATGTGGTGATGGTGACTTTACCATCAGCTCCAGTTCTCCTGGTTCTTACTAGGAGAACACCTCAACAATTAACGTCTCTGCATCGGGAAAAGCAATATTTTGTAATAGGTGATGAGCAGTCGACATCAGGTTATTGTAACTTAGATAAATTCAAACTGACCAGCTATAGAGTAAAAAAAAGGTTTTTAACCAAAAACAAAATTACCGACTTCCAAAAAACACTACAAAGTGAAAAATAACTTTAATTTCGGAGTCAGTGGCAAAAAACTAAAATACAGTAGTATAGTACAATAAATTCACTTTATAGTGTTTGGTTTTGGAAGTCGGTTATTATTATTTTTTTTTTTTTTGTAAAAAGTTTTTATTAGATGTTGTGACTATTACTTATCTGTGTCTTATCTGTGTGGCGTAGCGGATTCAGTGGGTACAGCAAATGAGACTAGTAGTCACTTATATAGGGTTTATTTATAGAGGGAGTAGGTTCACAAGTCGTAAGGTTCTTTCGTGAGGATGGTTAGGTTAAGTACTGCCCTGGGTGGACCGTCCGGCAGGCGCTGCGGTGGCTCGGCGTGGTCAGCCTTAGTTCGGCCGTCAGCCGTAGTTGCCGGTGTAGCACGGAGCGTCTGAGGTGTAGGCTGCTGGTGCAGTCAGGCCTGTAGTGTAGCCGTCAGCCGTAGTTCCCGATGTATGTGTATGTGTAGTACTCAGCGGCCGCCGGTGTAGTCAAGTAAACGCAGATTGAGTGGTCAGGCCGGTAGCTGGCCGGTGTAGTGCGATAGGTCTGTAGCTGAACGCAAGCTATGATCCCCAATTTCGGGGAACTATTTACACTTCTGCGACTTATCATAGAAAAGGCCGGACTTCTCTTGTACGTTCTATTTATAAACAATTACATCTAGAAGCTTCTATAGAGAGGTGAAAGTGGTAATGTCGTAGACTATTTGACACTCCCACAGATAATTACTTTTTAGAAAATCGACTAATTACAATATGCTACAACTGGTAAATATATAATAAAGTTTTTATTACTGTATCTAGTTGGTGCTTTCTCATCTACTGTAGCGCATATTCCCGTTGGATATTATTATTTCAAAATTATTTTTTCATTTCGATTATATTGTGGTTTTCTGTAAAGATTTCCCTCACAATATAATAAAGTTGACTTTTTAAAAGTGATAAGTGCATCATAGTTTCTTCATAAAATGCTTTCATCTCGATTCTTACCTTTTACGTACGATCGACAAAAGCTACGCCTTTCCAATGTTGAAACAATGTTGCTTGCAAGCTACAACTGTACCTATGCCAAAGTAAAACAAAAGACAGGGGCAGGGTTTTCAATGAACCAGTGTACACAAAAATCAACGTTAAGGTGTAAAGGTGATTTGGTCGATAGTACATTAAAACGTCCACTTTGATAATTTTGTTTTTGCTTCCTAATTTATTTACTTATTTATTTGATATAGGCACACCAACAACTTATTTACAAATCAGACATGTACAGACATTTAATTAAGAAATATAAATTACTTCTCCGGTATTTCAAACCCATTCAAGAGATTACACAAGAGCAGCACCCACACTACAAACAGATAGCTATCCTAGACGAAGGGGTGTTAAGCGATATCCCATGCATGGCCTGTCAGGCGGCATGGCACTCTATATCTATTTATACACGAGGGTGTGAATTGACTTGTGCATCATATAACAGCTCTGGGCACCGCAGTCTGACTGCGGTAGGGGTCGACAACATTTTCTGCATTGTTTTAATAAATTGATTTTTTTTTGGTGTGTGATACTAAAATTGCGAAAGAACGGCCTCCCTGTGGTCTCGGTAACCGCCAAATCCTGAGGCATTAGTCGATCATGCATGTCCAAAATAATAATCATTTTAAATTTTACTAATATAGCTGTAAGTATCTCCACTACAGTACTTGTATCAATTACTGTGTGCTTATTCTGAAATAAATATTTTTAATTACAATTTCAAAATGTTATATAAACATAAATTGAATATGATGTGATTTGAGTCACAAGATTTTTAACTATGTAGAACGAGATGGCGGGAATGACTGTATTCGGAGTGACTTTGTATTGCTTTGACGTAAAATTCAGAAACTGATGGATTCAGATGGCTACAACTAAAGTAAGTATATGCAATTTTCAAAAAGACTTAAAGCTTTGTGTTTTTGTTTTGTTTTTGTTTCCCAAACAAATGAAACACGATTTCCGTTAGCCGTTAGCTTTCATATTCTTGATACTCCTTCGAGCAGATTATCACAGCACAATTTTCCATCTTCCTTCCATACAGTTAAAGAAGAAAACTCTATACAAATAAATATAAACGGTTTTATATTGAGATGTCTCAACTCACATGATATTACCGCCTGAAGCGACGGGATTGTCGACTGTGCTGCACCAGCCACGAATATTGAGTAGAATTATTAAACTACGCCTGGGTTTTGAGAAAAACAAGTTATAATATTAGATTTTATAACATTTTATTTACTTTTAAGATAGTACTTTTACTGCAGTGCTTGTGTTGGTGCACTTGCTATGTGAGTTATTATGGTCATGGAATTGATTAGTTTTTTAGGGCTAATATGTCAAACTGTCATAGGAGGAGCTCGTGGCTAAGTAATAACAGCCGCACGGGACGATCCATCAGGTTAAGCTACGCTTGCCGGGATTGGTCTGTAAATACACCATCTTTTCATACCGAGACTCCTCCTTGCCTCGGAAATCACGTCAAGCCGTTGGTCCCGACTGTCATTCGTGGATCTTTGACAGTCGTTACGGGTCGTCAGTAGCCCGAAAGTCTGACAACCAGTCTTACCAAGGTGTATCGTATTACCCAGTAACTGGGTTGTGGAGGTCAGATAGGCAGTCGCTCCATGTGGAATACTGGTATTCAGCTGCATCCGGTTAGACTGGAAGCCGAACCCAACATAGTTGGGAAAAGGCTAGGCAGGCAGATTGATGTCAATCTGTCATAAGTACTTTTACTTACAGTTTTCGGATAAAAGTCTGTAAGACTATTGAAAAATCAGCCCTAAATAAAAAAAAAACGTTTTAAAAGGATAGTGTGCTATTTAATTGTAAAATTATTTTTGTAACCTAATAGTAGGGACAATTATCGCGCCCCCGGTCCTTGATTTGCAATGGTCTCTGTTGCACCATGAAGCATGAGGCTACAGGGGCTAGTATGAATCTTTGGGTTCATTCGAGTAATCGAGTCTGATCAAAGTCTGGTAAACTAACTCAGATATTATGTAATCACATTATCTAATCTAATCACATATTATGTACATATTTAATCAAACATGTTAAATTAGTTACTTCAATTGTTTCTTCCAAATTTAATATTTTACTTTTATTTTTTGTATCTGCATTATAATTAAATCAAATAAAGACGGACTGATAAACTATAATTGTAATTTAGGCCAACTGCGATCCCTACTGTCACTTATAGCACAGGGAATCCTATTTTAAGTGACAGAGTCAATGATGTTGTATCCTTATTATTTTTTGAGCTAATAGACGTATTTGTAGTTATTTGTATCTATATGAGTTAGTTTATCAAATTTTGTACTTACTGGGGTTTTGGCGGGTGACGGGTCCATCGATCAGGTTAAGCTACGCCTGCTGCGGTTCCTACATGGATGGGTGGCCATCTTTACGTAACAAGACCCCTCCATGCCTCGGAAAGCACGTTAAGCCGTTGGTACCGGCTGTCATTCGTAGATCTTCGACAGCCGTTAGGGGTCGTCACAAGCTCAAAAGTCTGACAACCAGTCTTACCAAGGGGTATCGTATTACCCAGTAACTGTGGAGGTCAGACAGGCAGTCGCGCCATATAAAATACTGGTATTCAGCTGCATCTGGTTAGATTGGAAGCCGACTCCAACTTAGTTGGGAAAAGGCTAGGCAGATGATGCTGACTTACTCTTCAACAGAAATTTTTGCTCAGAACACCATTTTCTATTATCCAAAAACAAAACTCAATAATCCAAATGTTATGCACCCCTGTCCCATGTCGGGGCTCACTTGACCATTCAAATTTATGGGTTGTCGCCGCCATCGGCTTACAGGCTGTGTTTAAACTATACCATTATTGATTAACATATTATTTGTCGATGAATATGTATGTTTGTGGTGGTGTTAGCTTTCTACTGTACAAGGAAATGGGGTTGGGGTGTGCAGAATATTTAACGAGGAAATGTTCAGCCAATTTTTAAATGTCGAAATTATCTTCTGCGTTTTATTTTTAAGGAAGATATTACGTTTTATATCGCTCCATTTAAAATACACTGGTGTTCAGCTGTATTCGGTTGGACACCGACAGCAACATACATAGTTGGGGAAAAAGCACATGATGTTGATGCGTCTTACGGTTGTTGCGGCAAATAGGTAGAACACCAGCATTCATCAGATCGGAACAAGTTTTAACAACTTTTCAATAATAAAATTTCTGAAACAAAAAGACTATACAATTTTATGTTACATGCTTTTGTATAGAATGATGGTTATAGGTGATTAAAAAACATATGTTCCGCATAATCTTATAGTTTTCGAGATATAGGTACTAGATTTAAAAAAAAAACGAAATAACTGCCATGCGTCATTCTTTTGTAAAAAAAATCTTTTTATTAATAACGTTTTCCATCAAAATATTTTTAAATAGTTACTCTATCCATAATTACCTTTGAATTCAACATAAATTCACAATTATTTGATTTTTTCTTCAAATATTTTTTTGTTAATAAATTTTAGACAGATGACGAAAAAATATCTACTTGTGCTTGTGAATTTACTAACACCCAATTGGTTTTAACGGTTTGGTCGGCTTGTCGAGAGAATTATTTAAGTTGGTAATTCGAACGATAAATAAATAAATAAAAATATTTTTTTTCAAATATCATGACCCATACAGAATATCAAGATTACAAAAATGGAAATTAAGATTAAATTACTGACTTGAGAAAGGACCTCCCAAGCGGGGATGTGATCATATCAGCCACTGACAGTCTTCTAGATTTCGTTGCGGCTGCCACGCATTCTGCAGATCAGGGATACCGTCTTCTTGTGAATGATGGCGTAGAGGAGCTTGCGGCTAAGTAATAACAGCCGCACGGGTCGATCCATCAGGTTAAGCTACGCTGGCCGGGGTTGGTCTGTGGATAGGTGACCATCTTTTCACACCGAGACTCCTCCAAGCCTCGGAAAGCACGTTAAGCCGTTGGTCCCGGCTGTCATTCGAGGATCTTTGACAGTCGTTACGGGTCGTCAGAACCCCGAAAGTCTGACAACCAGTCTTACCAAGGGGTATCGTATTACCCAGTAACTGGGTTGTGGAGGTCAGATAGGCAGTCGCTCCATGTAAAATACTGGTATTTAGCTGCATCCGGTTAGACTGGAAGCCGAACCCAACACAGTTGGGAAAAGGCTAGGCAGATTGATTTTTTGTGAATGATGGCGTAAAAGCCATAAGTGCGAACATCCCCATATACACTTTCCCCATTACTATGAAAAATAACTGTCACATTATAACGTAATATGTAAATAAAGTGTAAAATATAAGGTAACTAGTTAGGGTTGCCCCGGTCCCGAGGCATCGAACTTTTAATTAGCTCTACTTTCAACGCTGGTTGAATTCAGGGTTGGCGCTAACAAAAAAATGGGCAAAGTTAAAATATTTTGATATCGATGTAATTAAAGTGCTGCTAAGTTTCACGGGGAGTTTTGAATTCATTTTTTTTATGTGTTCTTTAGTTTCGCTTTAGTTACGTATAGTACCGCTAATTTATTGTTCACACACAGACACAAAATACATAATTATAAACTAAATAAATACATAATAAAATAATGTTGATATTGAGGTTAACGTCCCTCCACGACAAGACAAGTCTACGTATTTCATTAATTCTGTGTCTACGCTGCTACGACATCGCTACTAATTCTGTGTCTACGCTGCTACAACAACGCTACAAATTCTGTGTCTACGCTGCTACGACACCGCTATGAATTCTGTGTCTACGCTGCTACGACAACGCTACAAATTCTGTGTCTACGCTGCTACGACATCGCTACGAATTCTGTGTCTACGCTGCTACGACAACGCTACAAATTCTGTGTCTACGCTGCTACGACACCGCTATGAATTCTGTGTCTACGCTGCTACGACAACGCTACAAATTCTGTGTCTACGCTGCTACGACATCGCTACGAATTCTGTGTCTACGCTGCTACGACACCGCTACGAATTCTGCCTACGCTACGAGAAAGTGAACGGGCGCATCCTTCTACGAAATAATAAATTGATAGCATTTTGTAAAAATACTGTTGATTTAAATGAATTTAGGAGTGGATACTATTATTATGTTAATGAAAATGTCGCTAGGAAAGATTTGAGTATGAATGTGGATGGCTTTACGAGTAGGGAAAGACCGAAGAAACGATGGATGGACTTTGTGAAAGATGATATGGCCAGAAAGGGAGTGACTACCGAAAAGTTTGGAAGAAAAAGACATGTTGCGCCGACCCCAAATAAATTGGGACAAGAGCAGGAAAGTGATCATTGTCTGTCAAAACAACAATGGTAAAAGTTCAAAGATACAAAAAGCATAAAGTAGTATACCAGGTGAAAACATAGGCGTGAAAGTAAAAAGTAGCAGGAGTGGTTAAATCCGGGAGAGCTAATGCATCCATTAGAAGGATGCGGATGTGGTAAGCCCCAAAAAATGTTTTGAAATTCTCTTTATATCCGGAAAAGGTTTATCCTGAAATATTTTTGATAAAGTGAATGATGATATTAGTATTAAAGTGGAAATTTATATTTTGGAAAATATTGAATTTGATAACCTTGTTACTTCTGCACATGTGGCATGAGCACTTCTCTACCAAGAATAGACATATCTATTTCTATAAAAATAAAACTATTCTAAGGAATGTACCCTCCCGGAATTGTGGTCTATTTATGTGATTTTTATGCTGACTTAATGGGTAAATAAGCAAGCAAAAAAATAATATATATTTATATTAACCTATTATCATTACTTTTGGATCAGCCCTTGTATATCTATTTCTAAATAAAGTGACATTTCTTTTCTTCAACTTCTTTTCTTCTTTGCAACGAAGTTCTTTAACGCAGCTTGCGGTAGGAGTAAACTTGTAGAAATCGTCACGTAACGAAAAAGCGTTATGACACTTCACCGAATCGTGCTTTCCAAGAGCAAATACACGACTTACTATAAAAATATCCAAATCACTATAGGGTGTGCCTATAAAATTTGAGGGTTCTCCTCGAATTCCATGGGATCCTCTCATCACTCGGTGACAATAGAACCACCTCGAGAGCCATACAAACAACCCTACCCATACCCTTTCAAACAAAAAAGAATTTTGTTTGCTAACCTCGTTTCGGAAGTTAAAAAAAAAGAAAGAAAGTTTTTTTCTAGAAAGTGTGAAAAATTTAAAATGAAAATCCAAGATGGCGGCTGCGAAAATTTTCTAATATGGCCGGTCCAGTGCTACTTCAGATTGAGTATACTGTAAGTTATGTCGACTACACAGATTCTGTGAAGGATCATCTTATTCCGGAACCCTCAAAGATTCGTCATAATTATAAGGTTTTAAACATACAATTTAATTACTCCTCTAAAAGGAATGCTATTACTTCTTCTTCGTTAAAAGGAATGTTTCTTAAAACTTTCATTTTAACTTATATTTAATTACTAACCTAATATTCGCATAGCCATGTGCGTTTAAAACAACCTACCTTTTTATAACAACCTTTTTACATAATAAAATCTACATGTGGGTATTCTAAACTTACACGATATTAAAGCCTCTTTGCCGGCTTTGTGTTACCGAAACATTTTACGGGAAAGTTGCACTTAAGTATATTAAAAATGTAATGTTAAAAGCAACGTATGATAAACAGTTGTTTTATTTTACAGTGTTTTAAGTTAAAAGGGATTTTTGGTTTTTTTTTTCGTTTTGGGCTTTAAAAGTAATATACTGTATGCTTTTGATGTTTGTACCGTAATTATAAGTTAGATTTGTGCTACGTCAAGCACAAGCTTACATGTTTAAGGCTTTATAATAATAATAATATAATATTCCACAACTATCACACAACGCCGTCTAGCCTCAAGCTAAGCAGAGCTTGTGTTATGAGTACTAGACAACTGATAAACATACTTATATATTTCTAAATACATACATATATAGATAAATTACACCCAGACACAGAACAAATGATCATGCTCATCACACAAACATTTGTCCTGGGTGGGAATCGAACCCACGACCTCCGGCATAGCAGTCAGGGCCACTAACCACTAGACCAACAGGCCAGTCGATTTGAAAGTGTGTTGCTTTTTAGCCAACTTCGAGTTTTATAATTTTAGAAATTAATTTTTGCTTGAAATGATATAAACATTAATCGTAATTTTAAGCTACTTTAGGTGATAAACATTGCAGATAAATTATCAGGGTCACGGGTTCGAATAGAGACCCACTGGAAGCAACTACCGGTATGCCGTAGATTTTTTGTTCAGGTTTGGGTATTTTGTGTAATACATAAATGCATATTGATATTTGAGTCTATATTTAATGCTTCACGAGAAATCCTCAGGATAAGGCACTTTATATACTGGATGATTTTTTTTGCCGTCTTGAAAAAAATAGGGTACAATGGCATACCTAGTTTTTTTTTGGTTTTTCAATAGCTTATACAGAAATTGATCTATCAATAAACACTACACATTTGAAGAAACTAGAATAATAAAAACAGAATTAAAAAAAGAAACTTTATAGATCGTTATAAAATATCGAAATTCAAATCATACGCACTATGCAGGGTGCGTAGTGCGTATGATTTCGATATTACATTTTAGGTGAGCCATAGGCTTCTAATCCGTTCACCTAAAATTATCTATTTTTTTCAAGACGATAAAATGCTCACCCAGTATATTCTGACCTTTTTTGTGAAGAAATCAATACCGACCGTTCATGCAATAAGTTCACTAATACAGTTCACTATACGATAATTTCTTTACTATATAGACCGCAAAATTTCTCCGCGCAGGTAATGCTAACAGCGTCGCACCTCGCTCAGGTGCCAATCAAGCGTTGATGACATTAGCAATTAGGTCTCGGAGTTCGCGAGGTGGTGGAGAATTAGTCACAAATGTACCGCGGTATGTGTGTGAGAAGAAATTTAGAATTTCTGAGTGGAGATGACTGAAAGTTAGTGTTATCCTTTATTTTTTTGTGGATGGGAAATCATCAAATAACTTCTCCCGCTCTGGGTGGAGCGGGAGGGCGTGTCAGACTTCTACTGACTAAAACCCACCCGTGTTCCTTCAGTTACCTGAGCAAGGGCCACGGTAACGCTTTCGAACAACCCGCAACCCTAGTGGACCCCTTCAGCTAGTGCTGACATCTCTTTGAGGCGCGCGTGGAACAGAACGCGCAGTCGACCCGGGCCTGGTCCTTGCCGGACGGCGAGCTACCCATTGCTCGCCATCCGCAAGCCCGCGCCTACGGTGGCCGGGAATCGGCTATCGATTCCCGACGCCCAGGGCGTCTCCTGCGGCGACTAGGGGCGTGAGGGCGCAAAGATAGTTAGTGTTATCCTAGCATGTAGATAGGACAATGTTGAGAACAGTGACCTTTTCGTGACAAATGACATGATGCTCACATTGCTCTCTGGAACTCACACACTGTCTTATTACTTGTTAAAATTTTAGGACAATCGTATACTTTTACAATATTTGTAAATATGTTAGCTCGATGTATCTGTCACATAATTAATGTATCTGTCTGTCTGTCATTTTATACTTAACTGATGGGGTCCGCTAGGGCCGATGCCCCACAGGGTTGCGGGTTGTTTGAAAGAGTTACCGTGGCCCTGGCAGAGGCAAGTGAAGGAACACAGGTGGGTTTTAGTCAGTAAAAGTCTGAAACGGCCTCTTGCTATGCCCAGAGCGGGAGAAGTTATTTGATGATTTCTCACCCAAAAAGTAATAATAAAGGTCTTCACAGATAATTAATGATTACAAAATATTGTAATACATTTTCAGGGCCTTAGCACATCCCCGCCGCGAAACCGCGAAACGGCGAAATCGCGTGATGTTCCGCAACTCGAGTAGCGAAACTTCAGCGGTTGTAAGTTTAGTTGTTATATCATTTACAGTGTATTTTTTTTATATTTAGAAGCGTGAATTTCACGTACTTTGTAGTAGGCTAATTGTTTAGTGTAACATCTGTCTTTAAATGTTCAGTTCATGACGTAAGCTTACTTCATAGTAAGTGACATTGTGGTTATACCCTAAAGTCTTCGGGAGACTGTAGTTTTGGGGTGAAAACGCTGCGTGTGTTTCTGCGTTAATAAGGTCTGTGGGTTAGCAGGGTGTGATGATGGAAAGTCGCTGTGGTGTTTGGCAGGCACGGTCAAATCTTATTGAATTGTAGTCGTAATGATTACATTAACATAAGCAAGTTTGTAACGCGACGATCATACTATCCATGTTGTCCCACGATCTCGCTGGCACACACACTATCTGGCCTGCTCAACAGTGCGTCATTGAGTTAACACCGTATGGAAGTGGGGGGCTCGCTATATAAGGCGCGGCCGTAGAAACATCAAGACCCCCTGGCTGGAGGCTTTGAGTCATCGGTTAAGTAGTCACGTCCTCTCTAGGTCAACTACGAGATGCCATACATAAACAAAAAAAAAAAAAAAAAACATCAAAACACTTAGCTTAGCGACTCCTCCACGTCCCTTACTCGGTAATGCAGTGCCAGCTGGTGGCGTAGCTGAGCCAGTAGCTTTAATTTTCTCATTCAATAATAATCACTCTAATTGATTCAGCCTGTCCCATCTTGCTGTCCTCCCCCCAGTGACGCCCTAAGCCGAGGTTCGTTCCCCACCGGGGGTGCCCTTAGCGTGTAGTCGCTTAGTCTGTAAGTTTTATGCCCTGGCTTTGAGTTCGCTTATGGCAGCCACATGATTGACCGGTTAAGTAGTCACGACCTCTCTAGGCTAACTACGAGATGCCATATATAAAAAGAAAAAAAAAAACATTAAGACACTTAGCTTAGCGACCTGATTAAACAGATAGCCACCTGCAGTCATCTAATCATGTTGAGGGTTCACAGAGTCCGGCAGCCACTTGCAGCCAATTCTGATGACCAGTTGAGGTAACGAGTGAGATAGCCACCTGCAGTCCACTCTTCCACCTCTAGCATAGTTCCTTATAACGACCAGTTGTTCAAACACTGTACTTCTATTACCGTCGTATGAATATAAGTCATCATACTCCATATACCATAGCCCCTACAAGTTTATATAGATTATCGCAGTATTATACTATTCTGCAATTTAGAAGATCGAATCTGCTGCTGATTTATCTCCCCGTCCTAATTTCAACAATACTATAATAATATGCCTGTATTAACTTTACCAAACAAAGGCTCCCGACCACCTCTATTTGTGCTAATTTCAAAAACGACTGTTTAGTTTTAGAGTTCTTGTTTCACCACAAAAGTTGGGTGCATTAGTTTTACGCGTACACCCCGCAAACTGACCGCTAGTCTAGTGCGTTTTAAATGTAAATGTGTTGTCCCCTTTATAGCCATATACACAGCTTAGAAGTACTTACTTAGTTTCATTTTCTTTTTACCATTTTATGAAAATATTTTTAAGGTAGTATTTACGTTGTTATACATATTTTCATAGAGGAAGAGTGGCTTTAACCTATACCATAGGAGCGTTTCGTAACAAAGAACGTTTTGCTATATTATTAGGGTGCGATTTGAAACTATTAAAGGGTGATTTTTCAATAGTCAGTTTTTTATTTTTTATTTGATATGAGTTTGCTCTTGACTCTAGTCTAGGTCGGAAGTGACAGAGACAAAGTCGACGATGGAGTGAGCTTACCCAGAAGAAGCCGGTTCGCTCTCACTTTGAAGAGATTAGGGTTGTATGCGCTCGGAAACACAGATGCAGTTAGTGAGTTCCACTCTTTTGCTGTGCGCATTATTAAAGACATTTGGAAACGCTTAGTGCTAATTGGTGGAATAGCAACTAGGTAGGGATAATAACTCGCAGTGCGTCTAGATGTCCTATGGTAGAAGGGGGCCGGTGGAATCAGGTCGTGGAGTTCTTCACTCACCGAAGTACAATCTGCAGAAGACCGACAAGCATGTAACCTTGCGGCGATGAGCTAAGCTGTGAAGTTTGGCATCCACCAGTTCTACGTCACAAATGAGCCTCTTATCTCTGCGTTCCACCGAGTCAAGCGCGGCTAGTTGGTACTTAGCTGATACATCCCAAAGGTGGCGGCAATACTCCAAGCAGGATCTGACTTGTGCTTTGTAAAGGGTTAAAAGTTGTCCAGGCATAAAGTATCGCTTCACCCTATTTAAGATGCCCAGTTTCTTGGCCGCTGTTTGGGCTTTGTACTTGATGGTGGCGCCGAAGTGGAGACAAGATGTTAACTCCATGTCTAGGAGCTCAAGCCCATCAATTACAGGAATAGATGTACCCCGAAAAGTAGGAGTTTGGGCGAAAAGACTCTATTTAGCGGTAAAAAAATACGCCTGTGTTTTGGTGGCATTAAAAGAGACCAGAAATATGTCAAAATGTCATATTTATTCCATAAATAAAAATTAACTGAAGAATAAATATGACAGTTTGCCATATTTTATATACAGAAGCTGTCAAACCGCCATATTTATTCTATAAATAAAAGTTATCTAACGATTTAAAAATTAGTCAATTATGTAGTTCGCGTCAAATAACTTTGCCGCTCTGAAGTTCGCGCAAATGACTGCGCAGTAGACATTGGCGCCGCTTCTCTTGTTCAATAACTAAATAAAAAATAGAGAATCGCTTACTTTTACTAACAGGCAGCGCGAGAAAAGGATGGATAGAGCTACTCGTATGAACGAAGTTAGAGATGTCAAACTAGTTTGCGCCTTGCGCTTCACCGTGTTTTTAGTCGACATGTTTTTACGTGTCGTCTGAAATTTTATGGGAATATTAGTGCCAACTTAATTTGACAGCTCTAATTTACGTCCGTCTATTTCTTGTTTTACTAGAGAGAAGAATTTAGCAATAACCTGAATTAAGTTAAGTTTGTATACAACAGAATCGGCAATATTGTCTATACTAAGAGACAGCTGCGCGCCATGCCTTGCGCATTGGAAAGCCTGGTTACAGAGTGGCAAAGTTATTTGATGCTAACTATAACATATAACATAACATCACGACTGCATTACCCGAAGGGTTAGGCTGTGGCGTACCTTGAAATAACAAGCAGTTAATCAGCCATCAACCGGCCACAAATCAGGCTGCTACTAAGAAATTGCAGATGGAAGTTAATTATTAGGCAGGGGCTCGTGGCTAAGTAATAACAGCCGCACGGGTCAAACCATCAGGTTAAGCCACGCTTGCTGCGGTCGTTCCGTGGATGGGTAACCATCTTTACATACAGACACCCCTCCGTGCCTTGGAAAGCACGTTAAGCCGTTGCGCGTTAGTCCCGGCTGTCATTCTTGATCTTTGACAGTCGTTACGGTTGGTCAGAAACCTGATAACCCGTCTTACCATGGGGTATCGTGTTACCCAGTATCTGGGTTGTGGAGGTCAGATAGGCAGTCGCTCCATGTAAAATACTGGTATTCAGCTGCATCCGTTAGACTGGAAGCCGACCCCAAAGTAGTTGGTAAAAGGCTAGGCAGATGATGAATCTGTTAGTCCTAGAAGACACGTGGTTCCAATAAGATGGAGCCATAAACCATGTAGCATGAAACAATAAATCCCAAGAAATGTTGACAATAAAGGTCCCCCAAATTTACCAGATTCGTCTAGTCCTGTTGACTTTCTACTTATCTAGAGGGACGTGCCATATCTGTACACTAAAATCGTAATATTTGTGACTGATAGTGGAATACCTAATCTAGTATGAAAAAATTATAAACCAGCAAAAAAGTAGAAATTTGGCGGACGTTATTTCTTATTAAGCAACTTCAAAAAAAGGAGGTGGTTCTCAGTTCGTCGGAATCTTGTTTTTTATGTACCTATTTTCCCCGATTACTCGAAGACGGCTGGACCGACTTGGAAAATTCTTTTTTTTATTTCAAAGTGTCTATCTAGTTAGCCTATTATCATCAGCATAGCTATTCACAAATATACGATGCGCTTCCGTGCCAAATCGAACATCAGTCAATGAAGAAGTCCTCTAAACTCTAAACGAAAGTTTAAACTAAATAGACGAGCGTTATTTTGCTGTCGTGGACTAGGCAAATCAGGTAACCGAAAATGTATCATTTTCGTCTCGAAATCCTATCGGATGGTTGTAAATAGCTACACAGGTTAATTGATGATGGGATCCTGGAGAAATCAATCGAACTCTTCAAATATTATAGGCACACCTATAGCGATTTGGGTATTTTTTATAGTAACTCGTGTATTTACTCTCGGAAAGCACCATTTGGTGAAGCGGAACTGATGATGAAGATCACAGATAGCCGGAACTACTCAATGATAAGTATTGCAACCCGTGTGCAATTCGATTAGGTTGTAATGGTTGCTAAGCAATTTATCTCGTCACAGTGCATATGGTGAATCTCCAGTTCTCCTGGTACTTACCAGGAGAAATCCTCAACAAACGTCCCTGCATCGGGTAAAGCAATATTTTGTAAAAAGTGAAGAGCAGTTGACATTAGGCTATTGTAACTTAGATAAATTACAAAATAACCCACTACAAAGAGAAAATTAACTTTAATTTCGGAAGTCACCGAGACGTCCGTAATTTAATAAAGTTATTGTTATTTATTAAATGAGCAGGCTTCTTCTGGGTCTCCATCGTCGACTCTATCTCTGTCGCGTCCGACCTAGACTAGAGTCAAGACCAAACCCATCATAAAAAAAATCACTTTGTACCTATTGTTTTTTTTTTTGGAAGTCGGTTGTTTTGATTTTTGGAAAAAAGTTTTTTTACACAAAATTGCCAAGCCTGTATTATACATATAATTATGGGAAATTATAACTACTAAATGTGCACCTCTGCCTAAACCTTCGCGAATTGCAGCCATGATGTTATTATTATGTTATGTAGATTGTGATAAATGGAACTGATTAATTTTGACTGACATACGTAGAAATAAAGGGTATGACTGACAGTGAATGATTCACTTATAAAGTAACACCATTTGATTTTGCTTCATCCAAATTGTGCAACTTAAGTGAATCGTGGAATTCCGGCTTTATATCAGTAACTCCGATAAATTGAGTACAATAAATGGTGGCGCTATGTATGGCTTAAGCGCAGACCACACTGGGAGCGAAGCGAAACGAAGCTATTTGGGCCATGGATGTTCCGTGCCTCGGAAAGCACGTTAAGCCTTTGGTTCCGGCTGTCAATCGTGGATCTTTAACAGTCGTTACGGGTCGCCAGAAGCCCGAAAGTCTGACAACCAGTCTTTCCAAGAGGTATCGTATTACCCACTTACTGGGTTGTGGAGGTCAGATAGGCAGTCGCTCCATGTAAAATACTGGTATTCAGCTGCATCCAGTTAGACTGGAAGCCGACCCCAACATAGTTGGGAAAAGTCTAGGCATATTGATTCCAATAGTAACAATATTGGGAAACACAATTATTCCAGACATATTGACGTAAGTGAAAGTTAAAGGGATCGATCGAATAGGTCGATCGACTCAAGTAGCGGAACATCATGCGAGTCAGCTGAATTGAACTACTGCGGTCTCGCTGCTATGGTGTGGTACCCGCCTACTTCGATTCACGCCGCTTACTAAGCGAAACGAACTTAGCTTCGTATTGCCTCGCTCCCAGTGTGGCCTGCGCTATACAAATAGTTGAATCTGGGTATGGGTGTTATACATACATACATCAAGCGAGATTTGCGTTTACTCGCACGTACACAAACAGACGCTGGTAAATGTCGAGCAGATAATAGCTTCTCTATTTCCTGACATCATGCACAAGATCACTCTTCAAAACCTTGACAGTTGACAGTAAGTAGTACCTATAGGCCTTAAAGGGCAGACAGAAGATCTTCATTTGTCTTCCCTCAATCAATCTGCCTAGGCTTTTTCCAACTAAATTGGGGTCGGCTTCCAGTCTAACCGGATTCAGCTAAATACCAATAGTTTACATGGAGCGACTGCCTATGTGACCTCAACAACCCAGTTACTGGGTAATACGATACCCAGACGACTTACGATTGGTAAGACTGGATGTCAGACTTTGGGGCTTCTAACGACTGTCAAAGATCCACGAGCGACAGCCGCAGCCGAGACGAGGAGCCGAGTCACGGAAGAGTCTCGGTATATAAAGATGGTCACCCATCCAGAGACCAACCCTGGCAAGCGTAACTTAACCTGATGGATCGACCCGTGTGGTTGTTATTACTTAGTTACGAGCTCCTCATTTGTCTTCCATAAATTCCCCAAAATAATCTACTTGCAATATTCACAATAACAATATTATATATACGAAATAGTAACAATATTGCTGATCAGACAACGCCGTTTACCTTTGTACCAAGAGTTGCGGGATTATTATGTAAAGGCGCCAATTTGTCTTTATAACTGACACACGGACAATAAAGATTACTGCATGTTACAATTTATTGTTTCAATTTTGTTTTTTTAGTAATTGAATAAAGAAACACTATGAATTTATTAAAGACATCGATTTAAGTGTATAAACAAAAAAAAAACAATGTTTAAGTGGCTTATTTGAATATTCGTAGCTCTGCTAGAGATGGGCGGGTGGGTAAAAATGGGAAAGAAAGGCATGAAATTGAAAGTAAATGCAAACCGTGTTCTGGGTAATTTTATTTCCATGTTGTAATTTAGAAGTTGCCGTGTTCAATATGATTTTCTGATTTAGTAAAATAAAATTACGAATAATATGTACATGTTATAATTTTGTTTTTAGTTATACAATATATTTTTGATAAAACTGTATTTTATTGTGAGACAGTCCAGAATATTTGTGTTGGTAACCCTGCAGACAGACGTGAAAATTATAATGTAATTTGGTTATTTTTATTTTTTATTTTTGCCCGGTAAGTATAAATTAAAATTGGGAAGGTAACAATAGGTAGGTATTTACCCAAAGTTCGGGTATTTACCGGGAGACCCAACTCTAAGCACTACTTCAATAAGCGGTCATTATAACGGCCAAATAAATTCTTTTTAAGGTTTCGTACCTCAAAAGGAAAAATACGGAACCCTTACAGGATCACTCATGTGTCTGCCTGTCTGTCTGTTTGTCCTTCTGTCTGTCCGTCTGTCACAGCCAATTTGCTCCGAATCTATTGTATGTATGTCTTCCTGTGACACAAACATGGACGTGTAATGTAAATTAATGAATTTTGAATATGAGGGTCGATTTGGGGGGGGGGGGGGCAATAAGAAAAAATAATCTGCAAACCGTGTGACATATCAAATAAAAGGGCTTACTGTGAGGGTCCCAAATATATACTTTTTTATAATTTTAAAATAAACTGTTTTAGAGTTATTTAAGAAAATGAACCATTCCCCCCTTTGTCTCCGAAACTACTGAGCTTAAAATGTTGAAAAAAATATAGAAAATACTTTTATACCTATAGATTACAGGAAATCCTATAAGAAGTCTATAGTCTTAAAATAACATGGTAAATCTCTCAATATTATGCGTACAAACTTACATTTGTAGTTGGAATGTCTATGAATGTACGGAACCCTTCATTGTGCGTGGTCCGACACGCACTTGACCGGTTTTTTTGTTTTAACATCACTAAACTTGTATGGCAGAAAGTTACGTGTAGGTAAATCAAGCAAGCTTTGCCACCGTAATATCCACCCAAAGAGGCCGAGATGCTGAACACACAATGCAGTTCTTTATCATTAATTACGAATGATACGTAATAACAAAGAAATGTGTTGTTACCGTATTCGTTATTTTCTGACTGAGTGATCACGGTCATTATATCCATCGTGTTCCACATTTGTGTAATAGTGAATACCTTCTTTTAAATCACGAAAAATATCCTCATAAATACCCTCCCTTTGGACGATGATGCAAGTCCGATCCTGGATGGAGTATTGCAGCCACCTTTGGGAAGGCTCAGCTAAATACCAACTTGCTGCGCTTGACTCGGTGGAACGCAGAGCTAAGAGGCTCATTGGCGACGTAAAACTGGTGGATACCAAGCTTTACAGCTTGGCTCATCGCCGCAAGGCTGCCTACTCGTCGGTCTTCTATAGACTGTATTTTGGTAAGTGTGCTCAGGAACTCCACAACCTCATTCCGCCGGCCCCCTTCTACCATCGAACATCAAGACGCACTGCAAGTTACCATCCATACCTAGTTGCCATTCCACCAATTCGCACTAAGCGCTTCCAAACGTCAAAGAGTGGAACTCATTACCTGCATCTGTGTTCCCGAACGCATACAACATGAATCTCTTCAAAGTTAGAGTGAACAGGCTTCTTCTGGGTAAGCTCACTCCATCGTAGACTTTGTCTCTGTCACCTCTGACCTTAACTTAAGTCAAGAGCAAACCCATCTCAAATAAAAAAAAGATGAAAAGGATTATGTCAGTATTACCACATGGCGCACCCTTGCCACCTCTCCATCCTGCTATAAACAGCTCCGTTTTCTTCGACGTTCAATTCTTCATCATCATTGGCACCCACTGCTATAATAGGTCTTATTCCTTTTGTTCCGTTTGCTGTTCAGCACCTTACCTAAGGTTAATTTTTACTTGCAATTTATTATCTTTCCGTCTACATACTCCGCTCTCAAAACAACGTGAGGAAACTGGCATGTCCTAGAACCAAAAGTTCGAAGACATGTGACATCTATCAACCCATAATGTGGGCACATTGTGGGTTGATAGATGTCACATGTGCGCGGTGGATTACGGCCCACTCGACGTGAGAAAGGAATGTGTGTTTAAAAAACAGCTTAACATTTTCGCTCTTTGACCGTACATGTTCGCCAACTCGCTAGACAAACTCTTCACCAGCGTGTATCACCTACCTGTCTTTAACCACCGGGATCCCTGAGTCCTGGGAGCCCGTGCTTACGACGCCGTTCATTTGTTATCATTACAAGTGACGTCACGGATTTAAGGGTTTGTTGTTAGGCCCGCTATTTCTCTTATGTATTTGTAAGCTTTGACGGTGGTGAGCAATGTTGGGGGTGGTTTGTGACCCCTGATGTTGGGTTGAGGTCTTGCGTTGTTTAGTTGTTTTGTATTGGTCCATAGTTATACAAAGAGAAGACATAACATATGTGGCAGCTCTTTCAACAATAAAAAAAAAACTGCCTATAATGTTCCTACTGCTGGTACACAGGCCTCCTCTGTTCGAGAGGGAATGTGCTGTAAACGCGGACGCAGTGTAGGTTGGTGGATGTCACATGTCTTTGAATTTTTGGTGGAAAAAAAAAAAAAAAATGTTTCCTCATGACGTTTTCCTTCACCGTTTTGAGAACAGTGGTGATTAAATTATTTACACAAAGTAAAGCGCCTGAAGGCCCACGAGTCCCACGACCGACTGACTCGTGAGTCATAGCCACCGCTGCTCTCCAAATTTACTGAAGATTGCGTATTGCAGTGATTAATCATTTTGATTTCATGGAATTTCTTGCCCTATCTTCTTTATTAGAAATCTACGCAGTGAGTAGATTCCTATGGAGAAGAGAGCAGTGTTATGAGTATGTCACATCACTAATTGATAAGTGAATGATCGCGCAAGATGGCGCCCGAGCCACGGTAAATCCGCATTCTATTGTAATCATAAATGGCGATATTAAATCCATGTTTAATTGAAGTCCAGTATTATTATTTATATGATATATACACTGACCAACACAAGCAGGAAGCTTCAACTTTCTTAATGGGTAAGAGCGATTCCTTGACCATTCAAAATTCCTTGTCTTGATATGAAATAAATGGTCTGCGCGTGATTATGATATCCTTCCTGGGTTCGATTCCTAGTCCGGGCAAAGCGATGTTGGGTTTTTCCGTCAGGAATTTTTGAGTACCAGCTCGAAGACTGGATTTGTGCCCCGTTGATGGCAATAGGCTCGCTCCCTAGTAATAGGGAGCGAGCCTATGTAAATGAGACTTAAGCATAGCTGGCGAAATGTGGGTGTACTATAGGTGCACCGCTGTTTAACCCTTCGGAGAAATACAGGCGTGATGTTATGTTATGTAATAGATACCTAATCTGAATTCGAGTGATGATAACAAACCTCTTCAATGACTTCATCATCCGCATCTAGCCCTTTCTCAACTATACACATCAGAAGTGGCTAGAGACCCAAGTACGTTTTAGAGTATCGCCGCAATTGACGATTATTATTTTAACTTTTTTCGATCGTTATTGATTCTTTTTTGGGAATTTCACTATTTGAATAAAGAATTTTCTTTAAATTTTGATTAAAAATAGAAAATCAACTGTCAATCAGGATTCTTGTAAAAGTGTGTAAGTAATAGCGTTTTTTACAAAGCCACATATTCTGCATTGGAAGTAAAAAAAAATTGCATCGATATGGAGCGACGACATCATTTGACATAAGAAGAGATGATGAGAGCCGTTGAATGTTGCAAGCTGGTTCAACTGTGGCTGACGCTCTTCGCACTACACCATAAGCCGCCTCTGGACATGCTCGGGCAGCGTGGCCGAGTGACATGGAGGACGACCTCGCATCACCACTCGCAGACAGACAGGACCGATACATTCAAAATACTGCTCGACGGAATCGTACCATAACCGCCATCATGTTGGCTACGAGGTTGCACAGCTCTTTAAGCTTGCTGATAAGCGACCAAACCATCCGAAATCGTTTACGTGAAGTGGATCTGCGTTCCTGAAGGCCGCTGAGAGTTCTACCTATAGCACTCCGCAATAGTAGGGTCCGTTTACAATGCGCTTGCGAACACAGAAATTGGGAGGATGTAGACTGGCGTTGTGTTTGCTTTTCCGATGAATCTCTTTTCGGTATGAGGCCGGATACAAGACTAACTCGAGTTTGGAGGACCTCTGGACTTCAAGAAAGTTTGAAATTTTGTTAGGAAGGTCATTCATATGGAGGGGAACAACCAACCAAACAAACCAAACAACCGATCCAAATAGCGGCCCAAACGAATGGTTTGGGCCGCTATTTTTATTTGGATTTGTATTTGGATCGGTGGAAGAACCGCTCTCATTTAGATCAGGGGCAACCTCAATGTTTAGATCTTTGCGAAGCCGGTTGGGTGATTCGTTTCGACTAATGCACGACAAACCACGTCCACATATGGCTAAAGTCGAAACACGTACTCTTGCCGATGTTCGCGTCAACGTCCTGCCGTGGCCTGCCAGACCACAACCCAATTAAGCACGCATGGGATATGCTCCAACGAAGAGCTCTGCCGAATATGGATGCTGTGCATACCCCACAACAAATTTTGACTTGTTAGAATGAACGTGGGTGGCCATTCCTCAAAGTGATTTTGATGAATTGATTTTAAGCATGCCAAATCGCTGTGATTATGTTATTCGTGTCAGTGATGGAAACACAGATTTTTTTTTTATCTATGCAATAAAAGTCTTTATTGCCATTTAATTGACGACATTAAACAATTTAACAATTTCCCATAATTTGCAAAAAATGCAAATTTTCTTAATTTTTACAAAATATAGGGATAAGTTGTTAATTTAAACATAAGACAGTATTAAAGTAAGAAGCAGCCAATCTGGAAGACTAGATTTTATATTAATTGGATAATTTTTTGTAGTTAATGTACTTGATCCTTAGACACTTTTGATGTGTGTATGTTGGGATCGGCTTCCAATCTTACCGGATGCAGCTGAATATCAGTATTTTACATGGAGCGACTGCCTATCTGAACTCAGCAACCCAGTTACTGGGTAATACAATACCCCTGGTAAGACTGGTTGTCAGACTTTCGAGCTTCTGACAACCCGTAACGACTGTCAAAGATCGACGAATGACAGCCGGAATCAACGGTTTTACGAGCTTTCCGAGGCACGAAGGGGTCATCGACGGACCAACCGCGGCAAGCGTAGCTTAATCTGAACGTTCGACCCGTTCGTCTGTTAGTACTTAGCCGCGAGCCCCTCTAAACCTCTAAAATTATTATTTTCTATAATAGCATGATGAGCTCAAGAAACGGACACTCTTGATCTAATTAAAATAGTTGTATTTAATAAGGGAATACGGAAATTATTAAATGTGCTGATCCTAGTTGGTGCTTATAAAAATATTGTAAAAGCTGTTAAAAGAGTAATCGTGGACTTTCTTGCTAGCGCTTATCCATAGGAAATCACCAATTGGAACGGTGCACCTAGCTCCTGACGTTTCATAAGTGACCATGTCCGCATGAAATTTCTTGTTCTCCTGACCCTCCGCGTCGTACCACATCGCCCGCCTGTGCTTTTACTTCGTTTACCGCTTTTTAGGGTTCCGTACCTCATAAGGAAAAAACGGAATCCTTATAGGATCACTCGTGTGTCCGTCTGTCCGTCTGTCACAGCCAATTTCAATCTAATGGAACCATTAAATTGAAATTTAGTACACAAATGTATTTCTGTGACCCAAACACGGACGGGTCAACTTCGGGGGGCAAATAATAAAATTTAAAAAAAAGTTTTGTAAACTGTACCGTGTGATATATCAAATAAAAGGGATTACTGTAAGAATCTCAAATGTATTTTTTTTATAATTTTAAAATAAACCATTTTAAAGTTATTTAAGAAAATAGACGAAAATTGACCATTCCCCCCTTTATATCCAAAAGTACTGAGCCTAATATTTTGAAAAAAATATAGAAAATAGTTCAATACCTACACATTACAGGAAAACCTATAGGAAGTCAATGGTCTTAAAACAACATGGTAAATCTCTCAATATTGTGTGTGTAAACTTACATTTCAATCTGCCTAGCCTTTTCCCAACTATGTTGGGGTCGGCTTCCAATCTTACCGGATGCAGCTGAATATCAGTATTTTACATGTAGGCGACTGCCTATCTGACCTCCACAACCCAGTTATTGGGTAATACAATACTCCTTGGTAAGACTGGTTGTCAGACTTTCGACCCGTAACGACTGTCAAAGATCCACGAATGACAGACGGGACCAAAGGTTTAACGTGCTTTCCAAAGCACGGAGGAGTCTCGGTATGTAAAGATGGTCACCCATCCACGGGCCAATCCCGGCAAGTGTAGCTTAACCTGATCGATCGACCCGTGCGGCTGTTATTACTTAGCCACGAACTCCTCACAAACTTACATTTTCCAACCAACCCACACTAGGTGTAGTGTGGGTTGGATTCTTTTCGTTTAACTATGGAAATTTGTAGTTGGAAAGCATGGGAGAACATGTTTTCCAAGTACAATGTCAAAATACAATAAATTCATCCTAACTATGGAACCCTTCATTGTGCGTAGTCCGACATGCACTTGGCCGGTTTTTTTTTTAATTTGAAGAAAACAAAATATATACCTATAACAATCTATGTGTTTGCTTCCTCTCTTTCAGGAAAAAAAAGCTCTCTTACACCTTGTGGGGTACTTTGTTTCAGTTACTTATATTTTCAGAGATTAGCGCGTTCAAACGAACAAATAAACAAACTCTTCAGCTTTATTATTAGTTTATAGATAACAGACAACAGAAAAAAATAATCAAAAGATATCAATTCTTAATAAAAACATCTCATCACAGACATCGCTCAAGACTGAAGAGTAATCGATTCTTTCCCGAACGAAGCACTCCGAAGCACATCGAGTGCTCGAATACCATCGAGTGTAGTACTACAAACATACAAGCAAATACCTCTTTAAAATATTAGTATAGATAAAATACTTTGATTTTTATTTTGGTGATTTCTGTTTTCCAATTGACACATGACGGACGTGTAGGAACATCTGTATGTAAGTACTACCTATTCCAATTTATCTATCACCGATCCACTCGATAAGAGTGCAGCTAACGAATTTGCACGCAGCCGCCTATTTACGCATTCTGTCAGTGAATGGTTTGTTTGTTAGTATTATACTCATTGGTTATCCTGTATGATGACGGCTCACATTATTTTGTGGTTGAACAATGTTGGAAGTACGCTAACAAAATTAGTTCTATAATGTATTCTATTTCTCTGAACAACTAGAAAATAATAGAGTTCAAAGCCATTCATAAATTACACTTTGTTGAAATAAAACTGTATCACCTACTTACTTTTTAGGGTTCCGTACCTCAAAGGCACACTCACTCGTCTGTCTGTCTGTCTGTCCGTCTGTCACAGCCAATTTGCTCCGAATCTAATGGACCGATTAAGTTGAAATACGGTACGGGTATGAATTTCTGTAACCTAAACACGGACAAATAACAAATTAAAAAAAAAAGCTTTGCAAACTGTGCCGTGAGACATATCAAATAAAAGGGCTTACTGTGAGGATCTCAAATACATAATGTTATGGTAAGTGTGATTAATTGAAAATTATTAATAATTATCCATGATTATTAACAATTACCTTGCTAGTAAAAGTGAATATAAAATTGAAATTCATCACTTTTAGCAGTTGTTATTAATAATTCACTATTCTCGTCGGCAAAAGTAATAAAATAAAATAAAACTCGAAGTTCTTTGTCCAGTAGGTATTTATTTATTTATAATACCACAGTACTTACAAATACATAACAAAAATAAACTTACATGCAAGATTGTTTATTCTTTGATTTGCTTAAATCAAACAATAACAGATAAAATTAAAATTTTACAATCATAGACTCCGTAAAATCAACATTTAAATTTGAAATCTTTCTTCTATTTCTTTGTTCAATAGGTATTTATTGATAATATCTATCCCAATACTTATAGGTACCTACTGAACTAAAATACTAAATAAAATAAAAGAAAATTAAAATGAAACAACCACTGACTCGATCATAAAATCAACATTAAAATACTAATATCAATAATTATTGTTGCTCGATCGACCAGAAAGTCACTTAGCCATTAAGTCAATACGCTTAGCGTACGCTATTTTTGAAAATTTATTACATTTATCGGTAGTATGGTTACATTATTAATAATCACCGGTAAATGTTATTAATTTCTTACTTTTACCTTGACTTTCAATAATTATTAATAATGGTAGACAATTATTAATAATTTTCAATTAATTACACTTACCGTAATATATGTTTTTAAAATTTTAAAACAAATTGTTTCAAAGTTGTTTAGGAAAATAGACGAAATTGACCGTTTCCCCCATACCTCCGAAACTACTGAGTCTAAACTGATCTATGTCATCATAAGACAAATTTTGTAACCAAGTTGTAATAAAATTTTTGCAAAGTACCGTTTTTAGTGCAGACATAGACAAAATAAACTACTTATTGATTAATGCAAGAAATAAAAGGTTAGGGGCGGCGCACTTCGGAGGCTTTACGCGGGGGTCGTGCGGTCCATGGCCCTTTACGGGGCACCGGTGTGGGCGCGTTCCCTGAGGCTGCGGCCAGTCCGCCGGTTGAACGCGTCCCAGAGGGTCATGGTCATTCGGCTAGTCCGGGGTTACCGCACGGTCTCCGGTGAGGCGGCGAGCCTCCTTGCCGGATTGCCGCCGTGGGATCTGGAGGCGAAAGTCCTCGCGCACGTGTGGGAGTGGCGCGAGGAGGCGAAACGCCGGGGCGTAACTCCGCTGCCGCGAGAAATCACGGTACAGCGGACAGAGCTCCGGCGGGATCTCATGGCGACATGGAGAGTGCGACTGTCGCAGCCCAGCGCTGGGCACGCCACAATTGCGGCGATAAGTCCCCTCTTTGAGGAGTGGTTAGAGAGGCGCCACGGCGTCCTCACCTTCCGCCTGACGCAGGTCCTCACCGGACACGGTTGTTTCGGGAGGTTCCTGTTTCGCATAAGGCGGGAGGAAACGCCCGGGTGTCACCATTGTGTGGATCGCCCAGAGGACACGGTGGAGCATACAGTGGAGGTCTGCCCGGCTTGGGCAGAGCACCGCCGTGTTCTCACGGAGGCGATCGGCGGCGGCGATCTCTCGCGTCCGAGCTTGGTGCGGAGTGAGAGTGCATGGGAGGCCGTCACCTCCTTCTGCGAAGCGGTAATGCTCGCGAAGGAGGAGGCGGAACGCGTGAGGGAGAGGCAACCTCACGCCCTCAGTCGCCGCAGGAGCCGCCCTGGGCGGCGGGAATCGATAGCCGATTCCTGGCCACCGTAGGCGCGGGCTTGCGGACGGTGAGTAGTGGGTAGCTCGCCGTCCGGTGAGGACCAGGCCCGGGTCGACGGCGCGTTGTGTTCCACGCGCGCCTCAAAGAGATGTCAGCAAGAGATGGGGTCCAATAGGGCCGATGCCGCTGGGGTCGCGGGTTGTTTGAAAAAGATACCGTGGCCCTGGCATAGGCAACTGAAGGAACACGGGTGGGTTTTAGTCAGTAAAAGTCTGACACGCCCTTCCGCTCCACCCAGAGCGGGAGAAGTTATTTGATGATTTCCCATCCACAAAAAAAAAAGGTGCGGCGCTCTTAGGCGCCTTCATTATAATCTATAGAGTTAATGTACCTTTCAGCAATTTTCCTTGCCGGGCATTCTAGGTTGCCTGTTTTGTGGTTGCTGGGTTTTTTAAATCGTAATCATGTTGCACACTGTGATGGTTCAGCACTCTTAGTACATTCGTTAGACTGGTGACCTTGTTGTCCACAATGTCCACACGTGTGGGTAGCCTCCCGACAGATCTTTGCAGCATGCCCGTACTGTTGGCATTTAAAGCACCTCGTCACAACTGTGAAGTCCCTTACTAGGAAGGATGTCCAATGGTACAAACTTCATTCAGGCCTTTTTCAATTGACATCATCCAGTTGCTAATTTCATTGGTGTCCAAAGACTCAATTTCGTCTTTAGCCGCGTGGTGTTGGTCCTGTGTTGGTTGTTGGGGCGATGTAGGAGCCGGTGTCGGTACTGCGGTCGGTGTTGGTGGAGGACTGCGTCGTATCATCGTGCTCCGATTAAAAGGGCTGCCTTCCATTTATCACTTTGAAAATTATATTACGCAGTCAGTCCATTATTTTAACTTAGTTAGCACTATAATTTTTATTTGTTTAACACGCTAATACACTAAAACTAGGTCACTGTTTATTAAAGCGTTAATTTATTTTATTGATATTATGCATTTGTGAGCATGTCTGTAAGCGTTGAATCAAATCAATCAGTCCAATGACTGGAAGGTGCCCATTTTTTTTTTTGCAAAGGAGGTTATATAAAAATAATACACGGAGCCAATTTTTCATTCAAAGTTGTAAGTTCCTGTAACACACTTTGATTAAGCTGTCTAATGCACATTTAACTCTATTCTCCCGCCTCATCTAAAAACATCCGTAATTCACCATATTCATACCAACTGCAATCACACAAACACAGACACACGACTCGCCTGCGCCTCCAATAGCTTGTTTGCACGGAGTTCGTTAATCTATCCAGTTTGCACAGGCAGCCGTCTGATCATCTTCTAATTGTATGCGAATTCCTAATGCGAAATTGTGCGAACTACAAACTCAGCGTTTATATTAGACGGTGCCTACGTTAAATTGTACTGCAGTGTACTGCATTGTCTGTGTTCTATACAACCGTATTGGGCTTAGATATCACTTCGGCAGACTTTTTCTAATTGTGTTGGAGTTGGCTTCCACTGTAGAGCCTAAGATGTGTTATACAGGGTCAAATTAAATTATAATTATTGCCTATTTGGCCTCTCCAAACAATTTAGGTTGATACTCGGCCTACTCTCATCCAGCTTGAGGGCATCCTGCCATAAGTTCTGTCTCCACTCAAGAACACGAGTAACCCAACGATCATTGGTTCTACGGCTAATAACGACCGGCCTTCTGTTGTGGATGCATCAGAAAATGAGGAGTTCCCGCTCCTCAGTCCTACTCAAATTCTTTTTTCATCCCACTTTCATAAACACTGATTATATCTCGATTTCAACTTTCTCAAATCTTTATCCATGCTCAGCTGATGCATTAGTAAGAGTTCTGGGTTACTTTATCATGTTTTCGCATTGTTTTGTTATAGATGCATCAGAAAACGAGGAGTTCCCGCTGCTGAGTTCTACTCTTTTATTGCCACTTTAGCTTGCGTTGGGAATGTGTTAAACAACCTGTAACATCGTATTATTGTTATGAAAAATGAAGAAATCTCGATAAAAGTAGGAGATACTTTCGCTCAGGGAAAAATCGATGATATTGTTAGAAAGGTAAACACATTAATATTTGCATGTAAATAAATAGTTTTGCCTTCATCACAGTCAAATATTGAACTGTTACCTAAATGGTTTTGTATATTTTTAAAACGGAACAAATATGTGAATTTTCGTATGTTTGGATAACCGGGCTGTGTTCCTACATAATTCAATATCCGGTCAATATGAATGTTGTATTTTGTTAGTTTAGTTGTCGATAGTGTGGCTACCGAATGTGTAATAAATAAAAAATAAAAAATCTTTATTTCAGACCTAAATCAGTCCATAAGTTGTTAGTGTTTAGTAACATATTGTGCTTATATGCTATGTTAGTGATAGGAGAGAGAGAGAGAGAGAGAGAGAGAGGGAGCGATAGGGGCTCGTGACTAAGCCGTTGGTCCCAGCTGTCATTAAAGTCTGACAACCAGTCTTACCAAGGGGTATCGTATTACCCAGTTGTGGAGATCAGATAGACAGTCGCTCCATGTGAAATACTGGTATTCAGCTGCATCCGGTTAGACTGGAAGCTGACCCCAACATAGTTGGGAAAAGGCTAGGCATATTGCAGATTGATGCTATAGATGCTATGTTAGTGATATCAGTACTTAACTCAGTTTAAAATAAACCTATACTTATTTTTACCCAGTGTCTTTGGATGGGGCAGTCCACTCGGCCAACAATCATATTCAGGATGCTGTTCCGAGTGCTACGCAAGCGTTGCAGTAAGGAAATCGCTTTTTACGCATGATGGCGTGAAAGCCATCCGTACGAGCTGCAGCAAACATTCTCGTGCACTGCAACGTCGCGGAAACCGCAACAGCATCCTGAAAGCGTTATTGTATTGTACGTGCAGGACGTTGTACGCTCGGCTCGTATGACAGAACTCGCTCGGAGCTCGGACTGACAGAACGCCTTAAATAAACTCACTTTGACGTCTGCCGTGCAGCGAGCAAACCGACGGGTGAGCATATTGCTCCTCACCGCCAACGCCCTGCGCTCGCCATCATCACATAGGTCACTGGTGACAACATGACCCAGTATTTAAAACTATTCATCACATTGAGTACTACGCCGTTGAGATATAGTATATATATATATATAGATATAGGTTTCCATAGTACAAGCTCTGCTTAGTTTGGGATCAGATGACCGTGTGTGAAATGTCCCGGGATATTATTATTATTATAATATACTGGAGGTACACGACGGGACTGTTGTTTCGGTGCCTTAAACACTAACACCTCACTCTTTTTTGAGTTATATTGAAGACCGTGCACCTCCGCATACGTCTCGCAGATCGTGAGTAGCTTCCTCAGTCCGTTCATCGATGGACTGATCAACACCATGTCGTCCGCGTAACTTATGTTATTGACACATATACCATCTATATGATAGCCGACATGTGTGCTGCTCAGCTGCTCGATGAGTTGGTTTACATATAAATTAAATAACAGGGGTGAGGTTAACCGCCCCTGCCTTACACCACATTCCATGTGATACTCATCCGACAGAGTATCGATCCACCTCACCCGATTTGTCTGGTGAGCATACCAGTATCGGAGAAGGACTGTGTACTCCGCCGGCATACCCGTGCCCCTCAACTTGTCCCATAGCACACCATAGGAGACAAGATCGAAAGCGTTCGACAAGTCAAGGAAATACGCCAACACCCTTTCATCAGGCCGTCAAGCACTTTGGCCATGGTGGTGGCTAGCGATATGAGTCGATAGTTGTTCATGTCGGATGTGTCACCAGTTTTGTTTTTAACTATGGGGACTACTATCGTCCGCATAAGTGCCGGAACGGTAAATAAGAATGACCAAGGCATAGAGTGAAAAATAGCGACAAAACTCTAGACAGATGGTCTCTCGCATGTTTAAAATGTTCGATGCTGAGACCATCGTGACCCGGCGACTTCCCACGTTACATTCTCGAAATAATTGTAGCCACATTCTTGTCTGGTACTTTCACGTTCCGCTCAGTCTCCGCACCATTTACTCCATGAGACGCCGAGCCTAAGAGTGACTGCACCAGAAAATTGTTCCTAAAAGCATCAGCAATATTCTTGTGGTCAGTAATACCACCAACACTCACCGGGAGACTCGGCCTAACATTAATTTTATTTGTGTTTTTCCAAAAATACCCAAAGTCTTTGTTAGCGTGGTGGAAAGCAAGGAGATTCATTTTAAGCTGATCCTGCCTGTTCTGACACCACTTAAAATGTCTCATCGCATATCATGAAATACACGACCACTAGCTGGGCGACCAGCCATTGTCCACACCTGGAATTTAAGCCGCACCTCGCGGTGAGCGTCTACGACATCTTGTTCCACCCCGTGACATAGCCACCACTCCTCCGACACTTTATCTTATAAGTCTGTACAGCATCCTGTCTCAGTATACTCACAATATTAGAATACATTTTATCAAGAGCTGAATAATGTTCTCTGTGATTACAGAACTTATCACAACAATCACTCAGCTCCTGAGGAATATCGATAAGTCTCAGCTTAGAGTTACAGAGATCGTGGTACTCGCTAATCGGCTCAGACGTCCTCTCGCCCCACACAACTCGATTAATAAGATTATCCTTAGGTATGCTGTCTACAATTTTACAATTTATTTTAAGCAAGTCACATTCAATCACAATCGGGAAATGGTCGGACCAATACAAGTCATACATCACTGTAACACTAACGACTGATTGCTGCGCAGACTCAGTGACGATGCAGTGGTCCAAACATCTATTACAGCCATGTGATTCACTTGTAAAAGTGTATGTATCACTGTCACACATCTCCAAAATAGTACCGGGTTCGGTTCAAGAGTCGAGCAAGGAAAGAAAATGCTCCTTTCGTTTGACTATTACATAAATATTTATTTTTTCTATTAGTTCTTACTTTCTTATTATAATTATTAAAGGTTTTATGAGCCTAAAAGGCGTACTACTGATTGATGTTTCAAGCAAATCTCAACTATTCGCAGACTTAAGAAGAATGTTTAAAATAAAGAAGAAATCGATTTCGAATAAAGAAGAAAGAAATTCGCTAGAAACATTACAGATAAGTATTCTTTTTATTCCCTTGTCCAACTAATAAAACAAAATGCGTGCGATCTAGATGCAATCAAAACACTATTAAAATCACAATAAAAACTATATCTACTCGAACTAGTCGTAAATGAGGGCCCTAAAAATTTCAAAAGCTCCCTAGATGCTGTAGCCATAAAATTTCGATTTCTTGTCAAAACCACGTTATTTTATACATACAAAAATTTACTTATTATCAGGTATTAAGGATGATTTTTCTTTGATTAAACGCAAGAGCAGAATCTTACTTTACACTGTGTCTAGCAATTGAAAGTGGCAAGTTTACGAGCGAGCACTGTAATCGATCGATGACGTGACGAGTGTACTAATGTTTTGGCACTAAGTGTAAATGTGATGGGTGTTTTAAAATTCCATGAAGTGTATTAAAATTTATTGTTGTATTGATTGTAGACAGAGTGTTACTTATGAAACCCAAGTCGAAGATAAAGGTAGATGGCAAAAAAACTTTAGGTATTTTCCTTTGCAAAAACATTAAAAGATGTTAGTTATTCTGGGATGGCCCTAACTGGAGATTATGGGGGTATGCCCAAAGCTCTGGAATTCACTACATGTCTACAAAATTTCGGTTTGAACATGGCGTTGCAGAGAATTTCTTTTGGAATAGGTAAATTAATATAATCAGTGATGACGATTTGATGAATTAGACTAGCTAAACGCTGAATTTACACTCGGACTGTTCACCAAAATGTAACTGGTGTGCCTTGTTGTGCAGAGCTTGCATGGAGGCTGAGGAAACCGTTGCGCATGTGCTCTTCAAAGGCACAGGCGTTACCTAGATTAGAATGGAAACCCTCGGGGCACCCAGATCTTTCACAGATGTTCTGAATAGACCAGGAGACGTGATTAACTTCTGGAGGGAGGTGGGCTGGTAGGAATAACCACCGACGGTCGCCATGGCTCGCGTATAATGGTCCACTTGAAGGACTAAGTGCGGAAATCAAACCCAACAAGATAGAACTGTTGTACCTACCTACATTTCAGCATTCCGAACACAAATGGTTCCGCTTATTGACACAATAAACGCTCTAGTTTAACCTACGTCAACTTCTAATTAAAATCACTGTCACATCTGATTTCTAAAACAAACATATCAACTACATATATCCGATTACATGAGAATTAAACGGCAAATTCTGACAAACGAGGCATCGTCCAAACAATGTTTGAGCAATTGTTTGTCCGACACGTCAAAGCCAACCCATGACAAACCGAACGTATAGCAAATACACCAACCTGTATATAACATGCCTAAACTATCCACCATTCAATATTAAACCCTATAGTCGAAATTATAAGGATTAAATTCCAATGGTTGGTTAGTAGATTTATGTTGGCCCAAGTTAGCATATCTGTAGTGGAAGTTTGCAATGCAGATTGTCCAGTTGTATGAAAATGCAAATAATGCGCGCCCATTGTTTATGGTTCGGGTCGACGCTGAAGTGATATCAGTTCAATTTCTGTATGTCAATTTTGGGATATGCAAGATTTTGCTGATGATTTTTTGGGATAGGTCAATAAAAGATAACTTTTTAGGGTTCCGTACCTCAAAAGGAAAAACGGAACCTTTATAGGATCACTCATGTGTCTGTCTGTCACAGCCAATTTGCTCCGAATCTAATGGACAGATTAAGTTGAAATTTGGTATGTATTTATGTGACCCAAACACGGACGAATTTAATGAATTTTAAATATGGGTGTCAATTTTGGGGGACAAATAAGAAAATTTAAAAACAGTTTTGTAAACCGTACCGTTCGATATATCAAATGGAAGGCCTTACTGTGAGGGTCACAAATATATATTTTTTAATAATTTTAAAATAAACTGTTTTAAAGTTATTTAAGAAACTTGACCATTCCCCTTTGTCTCCGAAACTACTGAGCTTAATTTTTTTTTAGTACAGAAAATACTTCTGGAAAACCTATAAGAAGTCTATGGTCTTAAAATAAGTGGTAAATCTCTCAATATTGTGCATACAAACTTACATTTGTAGTTGGAATGTGAACATGGTTTTCAACTACAATGTTAAGTTTGTTCTAGGGATAAATTCATCTCAACTACGGAACCCTTCATTGTGCGTGGTCCGACACGCACTTGACCGGTTTTTTTTTAATTTGAGGCAAACAAATTGGTATAACACGTATATGTGTTTGCTTCCTCTCTTTCAGAAAAAAAAAGAAAACGCTCTTTTACACCTTGTGGTACTTTGAAATGATTTAAAATGATATCGAGTCTGTTCTCCATTCATGTCATATCTATGTCACTACTAAATTAATAAAATGACTGATGAAAATATTATTTTATTAAAATAACCATAAAATCAAAAAGCCAACGTCACGCGGTGTTCCCAGGCGGTCACCCATCCAAGTACTGACTGCGCCCGATGTTGCTTAACTTCGGTGGTCGGACGAGAACCGGTGTATTCAATGTAGTAGGTATGGACGTTGGCGAGAGTGGTGTCAAACTGAAGGATCTCGAAAGACTTCGTTGAATATTTTTTTATTTGTGAACGATTTATTTCTGTATTAAATTATATAATAATTAAAAATTATTTTATCTAGATTCTTCTCATAAATTTAGGAGTAAAGTAGTACCTTAATGACAGACTTTATACATTTACAACTCAAACAAAATTAAAAAGTATTATTATGATAAGTATAGATTACTTAATAACAACATAATGCTATAAAATAACTTTTTTTTTCTATTAAAGTACACTTCGGATCGACCAAAGAGTTTTCAATTCTATTTTTATCATTCAAAGTCAAAGATTTATTTGCAGATAAATATGGTTACAAAAGTTCTTACAAAGGTAGTATAATAGTCGCTTAACATATTTAATCATAACATAATGGCAAACTTTTGGTATACAATAAGATCATTTTTTAAACTGAAGGAATTCTTTTATTATTCCGAAGGAATTCTCAATTACCCTCACATATGGGGACCGCGCTAGGGCCCATGCGCGGTTTAAAGATGATAGGTCCGTAACCATAGTAACGTTATCAACGTTACTATGGTTTCAGAGCCATTATACGTAGTATCTCCATGTAGTCTGTGAAGGCATTATTGCTTTTGTTTACTTTTTGATAACTTTGGTTTTATATTAAATAGGTACCTAATGATAAAGTGCTGTATGAAACTGCACATAACTAGGTATTGAAACACTCGTGTGATAATATTAAAATAATCCTTATTATGCAACAGTTTCACAAACTACTATTTAGAATTTACCTACTTAATAATAATCTACCTATTTGAATTTTGCCCATTTTAGTAAAACTCAGTTCCCAATTAAAGGTTTCTCAGCCTGAAGCCTCAGCCTTTGTATTATTTTTGTAAGTCCCAAAATAATACAAATATAAAATAAAATCACGCCTCTAATCCCCGATGGGTCAAGCAGAGGTGTCCCTATAAGTACACTCACATTTCGCTAGTTATATTAAAGCCCCATGTAATAGGAGGCGAGCCTATTGCAATCAACCGGGCTCAAATACAGACTCCTGGTTGCTACCGAGAAATTCTAGATGGAAACACTTTGCCCGACCTGGGAATCGAACTCAGGACTTAACTAAACTTAAAAGAAATTCAACTTAAAGCTGTAAGTCTTTTGAAAGAAATTTTTTTTTTCTGAAAACGCACATTACATAATTACATACATGCAAAGCATTAAAAAAAACCTTAGAATAATAAATAAGACAAAAAGACTCGTGTTCAAAAAGTATAATATATTAGGTTGGGGAAGAAGTCTTTTCGCATTATAGTATGTATGAACTTGTAATAAAATCTCTTTGGCTATACTATTTGTATCTGGCTGGTTTTGGTATCATTGAAAGTTTAAATTTTAAAGAACATAATTCCAAATTCAAATTAGGAAAATGTGTGATTTTCATTTGTTTTTCGTACCGTCAAGATGAGTGAATCTAATGAAGAAATTCGATACATTTTAAAATTTTATGACAAAAAAGGTAAAAATGCAACGCAAGCCGCGAAAAAAATTTGCGATGTTTATAGACCTAGTGTAGTGTCTGTGAGAGTAGCACAAATTTGGTTTAAGCGTTTTCAATCCGGAAATTTTGATGTCAAAGATGCACGTCGCTCTGGTCGCCCTATTACGGATAAAATGGATGCCATTTTTTAAAAAGTGTAGCAAGATATCAGTAGTTACGACGTAGCTGAAGAACTGGAAATTGACCACAAAACAGTTTTGGCGCATTTGAAAAAAAAAACTGGGTACACAAAAAAGCTCGACATTTGGGTACCTCACGAGCTCACTGAAAGAAACCTAATGAACCGTGTACTCATTTGTGATTCTTTATTACGATGTAATGAAACCGAACCATTTTTGAAGAAGCTGATAACTGGTGATGAAAAGTGGATCACGTATGACAAGAACGTGCGAAAAAGGTCGTGGTCAAAGGCCGGTCAGGCTTCACAGACTGTGGCGAAGCCCGGGTTAACTCGCAACAAGGTGATGCTGTGTGTGTGGTGGGATTGGAAGAGCATTATTCATTATGAGCTGTTACCACCAGGCAGGACCGTCGATTCTGAACTCTACTGCGAACAACCGATGAGATTAAAGCAAGAAGTTGAGAGAAAGCGGCCGGAATTAATCAACAGAAGGTGTGTGGTTTTTCATCATGATAACGCTAGACCTCACACATCTTTAGCCACTCAGCAAAAATTAAGAGAGTTTGGCTGGGAGGTGTTAATGCATCCGCCGTATAGTCCTGACCTTGCATCTTCAGATTTCTACCTGTTTCGGTCTCTTCAGAATTCTTTAGGCAGTGTCAGGTTAACATCACGAGAGGACTGCCAAAACCACTTGTCGCGGTATTTTGACCAGAAGTCCCAAAATTTCTATAGCAATGAGATCATGTCCCTACCTACAAGATGGCAAAAAGTTATCGAACAAAATGGTACCTACATACTTTAGTTAAATGTAAATAAACTATATTAAAAAATGTTTTGAATTTTCTTAAAAAATGCGAAGAAACTTTTTCCCCAACCAATAAATAATTGTCTATTGTTTTATGTCCAGCCAGCCAGTGACCAAAGACAAACCACAGACATATAAACAAACTACCTTTCCTGTGTGGTGCGCTCTATGTAGTCTCTGGCTGCACCACTGACAAAGAGTAGAATAACTACCACTGGCAAATGACAACAATCAAAACAAGAAAGAGCAGAACTGAAGAGTTGAAAAATTACTACTTTTATGACATATAAAAAAAAAAATAATCTGTGCGTCGCATCTGTGCAAGAACCGGTCGCTACTCAGCAAAATGCCGTGACATCGGACGAACCTATCGTCATCGGCGCTGATTTTCAGCAACTACCTACTACTAAATACGTACAACAGTAAGTATTCAACCAACATCAAATCTCCATTCCACACACCTTCCATTCCTGATCATAACTTTATACCGCAAACACATTTTAACCAATTCACATAGTTATAACTTTAAAATAATGAAGTCTGCACCCTAGGGAGTCTGGCAGAGGGAGAGGTGTTCAAACAAAACTTGCTGCGATCGAATTATTTGCAATATTAATCATATTTGGATTGCTGGAAGGGCTCTGTAGCTAGGGTACCTGATGTGGTAAAATTATACATGAGAAGACTTGATTGATTACTGGGAAATAGTATTTCGTAACTAAATATTATGTACAGTCGATCAAGCTAGTTGGTGTACAGGCAAAAATATTCATCTGTACATTGTACTGCCAATATTCATTTGTATTGTGTGCGTAATAACTTTTTAAGATTATGGCATACTACCGAGCGCGCAGTGGCGCTCTCATCGTTTGTTTGGTTATTTCTTTTATTTAAGAATGAAAATGCAGAAAATAAGCACGTTAAGTTATGCTCCACAAGACTATACGTTATAATTATTGCAAACAGTAGTTTTATATTGTTAAGTTTTATTGTCATCCTTAAAACGGAGAAAATGGTTACTACTTAAAAGTTACAGTCCGGCCTCGAGAGAATGCGTTCTTGACAGGCCAGATGGCGTGGTTGGTTAAGATACCACCAGCCGCATGAGTCGATCCGTCAGGTTAAGCTATGCTTGCTATGTTTGTCCGTGGATGGGATCTTTACATACCCAGACTCCCCCGGCCTCGGAAAACACGTTAAACCGTCGATCCCGACTGTCATTCGTAAATCTATGACAGTCGTTACGGGTCGTCAGAAGCCCGAAAGTCTGACAACCAGTCTTACCAATGGGTATCATATTACCCGGTAACTGGTTTGTGGAGGTCAGTCGCTCCATGTAAAATACTGGTATTCAGCTGCATCCGGTTAGACTGGAAGTCCACCCCAACATAGTTGGGAAAAGGCTAGGCAGATTGATTGATTGATTGTAGCATTCTGGAGACTCCGCATATGCTGAGAAAACCGACCACCTAATCGTTTGCTTTCCCTTGGTTCATTCATATCTTTTAATATTTCTCCATGCAGAAAAAAGTTATGGGTAGGCGCAATGTTTACGGATATTTCAGGATTGTTCTCACCAACGTCCATACTACGGTGAAAACACCGGTTCTCGTCCGATCACCGAAGTCAAGCAACATCGGGCGCGGTCAGTACTTGGCTGGGTGATCACCTGAGAACACCGCGTGTTTTTGTTAAAAATAATGTTTCATATTTACTTACATCATTTTATTTAACTGACAGTATTGCAAATATAGATACAGACTGTGTTTTTACACGACTGCCCCCAAAAAAGGAGTATATTGTTTTTTGCTATACATTACTTTTCGTTATTCGAGGTTTACCAGAAATCAAGTCGAACTTAAAACATTAAGACGGTCAATAAAAATATCGAGTACCCCCTAGATATCTATCTATAACTACCCACCGATTTAATGTAACCATATTGTAAACCATTACATAAGCCAGTTTGCATTGCAGATTCCCTTTAGTGCAATGCAAATACTAATAGATGCTCTCCATTGTACACTGCGGGACAAAAACATGTCGTCCATGGAAAATTGAATTTCCATAGATACGCCTTTGTGACCGAGCTGGGATGGGTTTACAATGGACCCTTAATTGTCTTTGTGTTTACCAAATAGTATTGTGCCGAAACGTCACTTAAATTATTAGTGGGTCGATTTTGTCGTGTGAAGTGTAATATGGATTTTGTATACGTAGTATACGTACAGTATTTTCTGTTGACGGTAGTACCAACATTATATTTTTAGGGTTCCGTACCTCAATAGGAAAAAAGGAACCCTTATAGGATCACTCGTGTGTCTGTCTGTCCGTCTGTCACAGCCAATTTGCTCAAAATCTAATGGACCGATGAAGTTGAAATTTGGTACACTTATGAATTTCTATGATCCAAACACGGACGTATAACGTAAATAAATGAATTTTGAATATGAAGGTCAATTTTGGAGGGCAAATAAGAAAATAATTGAAAAAAAAAAGTTTTGCAAACTGTACCATGTGACATATGAAATGAAATGACTTACTGCGAAACTCTCAAATACAGATATATATTTTTAATATTTTATTATAAAATAAAGTATTTTAAAATCATTTAAGAAAATAGACGAAAATTGGCCATTCCCCCTTAACTCCGAAACTACTGTGCCTAAAATTAAAAAAAAAATACAGACAATAGTTCTATACCTATAGATTACAGGAAAACTTATAAGAAGTAATCTGTAATAAAAGTTATGAATGGTCGGTGACAAGTATAATAATTAAGGGATTCATAAACAAAGCAAAAAGCCAACATCACGCGGTGTTCCCAAGCGGTCACCCATCCAAGTACTGACCGCGCCCGACGTTGCTTAACTTCAGTGATCGGACGAGAACTGGTGTATTTAACGTAGTTTGGACGTTGACGAATGATTGTCAAATCTATAGGTATACAGAAAGCCAATTCCCGTACCAAATAAAAAACGTTTAAAATCTAGTCGCAATCTGATCTCAGCGTCATTCAATGTCAATAATGTAGAAAAATTAGAGGTTCTGAAACCAGTTCGCTCTGAAACCAGGCTTGCCAATGCGTATGGCATAGCGCGCTGGTGTTTTAGTAAAGATATTGACTACTGCGCAGTCATTTGTACTAGTAGCCTACTTCAGAGCGGCAAAATTACATGCTGCGAACTATATTTTTTGGCAGATTGGGACTGAGATGCGAACGTTCTCTCTGTTGCTTCAGTAAAATAATCAAGAAGACGAAAGGTTGCACAATAAGTTTTCTTGAAGTAGTAACACAAGTCGTACATAAGCAGTGATAAGCTGATAGATATCAGACGCTTCACTCGAGTGAATGTTAATTTTTACTTCATTCCACGTTCACAGGTCACTGTCAAAATTACGTACATAGGAATGAACGTTCATCGGCTCCTTTCCTTTTATTTTCCGGCCAGTCGACAGGCAAGTCAAAGATGCCGATTGCGGAAATTCAACATTGTTGGTTCGGTTATTTTTAATTGATTTAGTGTTCAGACGTTTCACTTCGTGTGGAAAATACAGAATGTAAGACAAAAAGAGAAGCGTCCCATGTCAGCTTTACTTATAAATTAATATTTTATATATCCTGCCAGCCAGTATGTTAGGCAGGATGACATAACAAAATTTTCCGTTAATATTTTAATTTGTATTTTTTTTTTCAATTGAAATTATTTTTAATTTATTTAAAAAAATCATTCAAAGTCATTCAAAATCATTTAAAGTCTCAAAAATTGCAAAGAATGTGCGCAATATGGATGGAGTTATAGAATTATGGAGAAATGTTTAGACGCTGCGTGAGCGTGCCTGATCCATCGCCGCACGTTCGAAGTCCACCGCGCACAGGATGGATGGAAAGCAGCACATGAAGTAATTGTTTGCTCCGTTGGTGTAATATAATATATAATAAAAATAATAATATCCTGGGAAATATAAATAAATAATAAATAAATTTTACTTGCTTTACTTAAGAGGCTACCGAGCGCGCAGTGGCCCCTCATCGTTTGTTTGGTTATTTCTTTTAATTTAAAAAGAAAATGGAGAAAATAAGCACGTTAAGTTGTGCTCCACAAGACTATACGTTATTATTATTATAAACAGTCGTTTCATATTGTAAAGTTTTATTGTAATCATTAAAACGGAAAAAAGTGGCCACCATTTCCCGTTTTAAGGATTACAATAAAACTTAACAATATAAAACTACTGTTTATAATAATAATAACGTATAGTCTTGTGGAGCACAACTTAACGTGATCGTTTTCTGCATTTTCATTCTAAAATAAAAGAAATAACCAAACAAACGATGAGGGCGCCACTGCGCGCTCGGTAGCCTCTTAATTCTTCAATTATGATATTTCGTAGGTAACACAACTTTCGTCATATATCTGCCGTATCGTATTTAGCAGTAAATTCAGACGCAGCAGGGACAAACAAACATACAGTGACGTCACATTTACATTTTAATAACACAACGAGTCTGATGGTACTCAGTAGTTAGAAACGCACGTCCCCTTTTAGTGGCACGGTGTAACTGAATAAGGTAGGAAGTGTTTGTTTTGATGACATTTTTTACATAATTTTATTCAATTAACTTTGTGTGATTTTTTTTTTTCGTGATTATTTCCTTAAGTTCTGAGTTGAGATGTGCGATTACTGACAAAAGCGTGCACTGACTGGACAGGCTGGTCTTTCAATCTGTGTGGTTCTTTCCTCGAAGGACTATTGCAGACACCAATCTACATGGTCTTCACATGAACTGACCAAGATTATGTCTGGACTTTAAGAGAGACTGTGACCTCTGAGTTTGTTTCGGCCTTTCTTCTCAGATAGGAAACGCCGATCTCATCTCGTTTTTAAAAATATGATTGACGTGTAAAAAAGTGTTTGTAATAAAATAAAATAAAACCGTTTATCATTTCCTACAGATTTGGGCCCTCATCCATTTAGGTTATAACCCCCGTTGTAGGTAATACAACACGGAACACATAGCATGCAAGGTACAAATTATAAGACGACGTTATTCAACTGGATGAAAATGCAGTAGGCTTAAGATTCTATTAAACGTCATCGGCCACATACAGCGTCATGTGGTACGCCGCTGCAAGATGGTGGCCATGGAAATGTACTGATGTGACGTGAACGCTGACGCCATTGCGTCACTGTAGTATATTATAATTAGTCGAATTGCTAAAAAGTAATTATCTGTGGGAGATGTCAAATAGTCTACGACATTACCACTTTCACCTCTCTATGGAACATTCTAGAAGCAATAGTCTATAAATAGGAAGGGACTAGAGAAATCCAGCCCTTTTCTACAATAGTCGCAGAAGCATATATAGTTCCCCGAAATTGGGTGAGTACTCATAGTGTCCTTAGGAGAATCTGTATTACTATAACTGAGTTTTATCTTGTGTTCATTCTACATGATTATTCTTATCCTGTAAACCACTGTGATGCTAGTTTACTCTGCTTTGACCCTTCAAGGGAAAAGTCAAAGGAGAGGAAACTGCAGACAAGGCTCTTGGGGCTACGGACCTCGTCTGGTTTGGAAACTACGCACATACTACGCACAGAGGCTTACCGAATCTTCCTTGTAGCTCAAGGACACGCCTTTGTTGTTTCCAGGGATCATATCTTGGGGATCATAGCTTGAATTCGGCTATGGACCTATCGCACTACACCGGCCATCTACCGGCCTGAACTCCAAATCTGCACTCGCTTGACTGCACCGGCGGCCGCTGAGCACTACTTTGGCGGCTACGGCTGATGGCTACCCTACAGGCCTGATGACTCCGGCAGCCTACACCTCAGACGCTCCGGCCTACCCCGGCAACTACGGCTGACAGCCGAACTAAGGCTGACCACGCCGACCCACCGCAGCGCCAGCCAGACGGTCCATCTAGGGCAGTAACATACAGTCTCTCTGACAGTATAGAGGACTATACTGTCAGAGAGACTGTATGTTACTGCCCTAGATGGACCTAGATGGATGGATGGACTGGTTCTTTCTGGAGGACTGTTAATAGGAATTAACAGTCCTCCAGAAAGAACCTTACGACTTGCGAACTTACTCCCTTATTAAATAAACCCTATATAAGTGACTACTAGTCTCATTTGCTGTACCCACGAATCCACTACGCCACAACCGACAGTAGCGTTATGAATAGGAGACCCGGGTCTTAAAATGTGTTACTTTGGCAAGTCGAGTGAATTCTGGATTATAAGACAGAAGAATACTGCTAATCATTCTTTAGACATTATCTTTTAAAATCACAACCTTTCTACCATTTTGAACTTACATGCCAGACGACCCAACACGCAAGTACGGCAACATCCCTGATTGTATGCAAGTTAACGACGCACATTGGTTCAAGGGCGGAAAAAAGTCCTTTGTTTCAACCTTGTTTAAAATGTCTACAATTTGGTACACACATACTAGAATGAGTAGAAACAAGTCCTAAAATTAATACGGATAAATAATTATACAGTATTTAATTATATGATGCCAAAGTAGGGTGATCGAGAATTTACAAATTTCGTGCAAAAAATATTGTTATTTCAAGTATGAATAGAACCAAAATACTATAATTATCAACTTTCATTTTTAGTTTAGTCATAAGTTTATTGTGTGTATTAATAAAATAGTAAACATAATGTTATAATATAATGAATAATTACTTGCTATTACATTTTTAGTGAAGAAGGTCATTTGGAACCTTTTGTTTTCAATCATGAGATCATAACTAATCTCCGTTATCGACCGATACGTAATAATATACTTTCGGAGATTAATTAGACCCTATAGATTAAGAATACATTAGTTTTGGCTGCGATAACCTGCGATCTTGGAAATACCAGGTACTTAACTAATGACGCTCTGTAATTAAGAAAAAGTGCATTATATTAATAAGTGTTTCTAATGAGGGTAATTAACATTTTATCATATCGTGTAAGTATAAATAGCATTGAATGGTAGTTTTAACTTCACTTACAATTATTTTCTCTTACGATAACAGTGTTATTATAGTGATGGATAGCTTTACTATTGTCTATGCCGATTTAGTGGAAATCATAATATCAAGTAATCGTGAGATACATAAATGCCTCGAAAATTTAAAACTTATGTATCCACAGCTTACAGAAAGTGTTTGGAATCAAGTTTATGAAAAGTTAAGCCGTAATTTTCTACCCGTATTTACAAAAAAGTGGCAAACTGCAGCGAGAAATAAAAATGCTTTTATGGCAAAAAATGAACAGTGGCTGAAAAATATTTTTACCGTTGAGACATCTTCGGTGCAGACTGATGTGGTGAATTGTGACAGTAATGTTCCAGGGCCATCAAAACGCTCTCATAGAGGACGACCAGAAAAATCATTTGATGAATGTTGCGATCGAACAAAGCGATATAAAGTTAAAAGATTGTGTGAAAGCGTTCCTGAAGAAATGATTAAGAAAGCTGCCTCTAAGGTACTCGTACAAGAAGAATCATCGGATACTATCAAGTTTACTCCAGAAAAAGCGTTGGCATTATTACTTGATGCATCACTTTCGAAACATCAATATCAAGTACTGAGAAATGCAGCAAAAAGTATTGGTTGTGATATTTTTCCCGATTATCATAAAGTACTTGAAGTAAAAAGGCAATGCTACCCCACGGATATTGATGTAACGGAAAGCTACGCTTGTGTAAGTTTGCAGTCATTACTGGATCACACAACCAGAAGATTATTTGAAGTAATGTCTGAAGACGACCTTACACAGATTAGTGTAAATTCAACGTTTTTACACAAGTGGGGATGTGACGGATCATCAGGTCATGCTGAGTACAAACAGTCATTTATCGACGAAAATGTGTCAGATTCATATATGTTTTTGACATCATTAGTTCCACTGCGTCTGTATGAAAAGGAAAATAAATCTGTTGTGTATTGGACAAATGCAACTCCTTCTTCTACAAGGTGTTGTCGCCCGGTACAATTCCAATTTCAAAAAGAAACTACAGAATCTACGAAAAATGAAATTGCTAGAATGGAGTCTGAAATAGCAAACTTAAATGAAACTGTTATTAGTTTAAAGGAAAAGACTTACAAAGTCTACCATAAACTTGTGTTCACAATGATAGATGGCAAAATAGCGCAGACAGTTACGGACACATCATCATGTGCAGTGTGTTTTATATGCAAGTCAAAGCCATCAGAAATGAATAACCTTGACCAAGTGCGAAATAAAACTGTGAATACGGAGGCTCTCAAGGTCGGTTTATCCCCGCTTCACGCACGGATTAAATTTATGGAATGCATATTACATATTGCGTACAATATGTCATTTACCAGTTGGAGAACGAACGCAACTACCAAACAACAAAAAGATGAAGAGAAGAAAAGAATCCAAAGTGAGCTGTTTCAACGTTTAGGTCTAAAAGTGGATTTTGTAAAGCAAGGAATGGGAACATCTAACGATGGAAATACGTCTAGAAGATTTTTCAATAATGCAGACATTGTAGCTGAAGTCACAAGAGTCGATAAAGAACTTATTCATCGGTTTGGTATAATATTGCAAACAATTAATTCTAGTGCATTAGTTGATTCGGATAAGTTTGGTAGTTATTGTTACGAAACTGCTGAACTATACGTAAGCATGTACAGCTGGTATAATATGCCAAATACTGTGCATAAAATCTTGCTGCATGGCAAAGAAATAATAAGTGTTGCTGCCTTACCTATTGGGATGTTATCTGAGGAAGCTCAAGAAGCGCGAAATAAAGATTACCGCAATTATAGGTTAGGTCATTCAAGAAAATGTTCTCGTCTATCATGTAATGAAGATGTTATGAATATGCTCTTAGCTACCTCAGATCCCCTTATCAACAGTTTACGTGCAGTACCGAATAAAAAATACTATCCTCTTCACGATGATGCCAAAGCTTTATTAGTGGATAGCACCCATCTCTAAATCAATGTCTTCTCTATTTAATATTTAGTTTATTAATATTTATTTATTTAAAAATGCTGATTTAATTATATGAAATTCATGTGAAAAAATTTGATGAATATTTTCATGTTAATAAAAAAAAAATACGTGTTATATCTTTCTCTTTGTAAACTGGTACATCCATTATATCATTTTAATAAAGTATTATGAAGAAACGCAACGTCTTTTCATTTAAAAATAATATTTTCCGCATGCCCGTACTACCTGCACCACTGTGCGACGCGACGCCATTAAAGCTGAATATTTGGGCTAAGGCATGAGTTAATCAAGCGCCAAGACGGTAGAAGGAGACGATTGTGTCACCTTTATTTTCTATCACTTTTCACTTACCTCTATATCCCAGATCCCCAACACACAAGTACTGTATCCTCGCACATCGCATGCAAGTTAACGACGTCATTAAAGCGGATGATTGCGTTACCTGTCCTGTTCAGTACTGTACAGAGTGTAATGTACGCAGACTGGTAATTAGCATTATGTTTACAGGACTAATTGTTAAGTGTTGGTGGAGGTAGTTTCAGGTGTCGCGGAATACGTTTTTCTTGGAAAATGGTGATAAAAGAATACTAGAGCTTGGGTGAAAAAGTAATATTTTTTATAAATAATTATTGTCACATAGGTACTGTGGAACTCAATCAGTCTGCCTAGCCTTTTCCCAACTATGTTGGGGTCGGCTTCCTGTCTAACCGGATGCAGCTGAATGCCAGTATTTTACATGGAGGGACTGCCTATCTGACCTCCACAACCCAGTTACTGGGTAATACGATATCCTTTGATAAGACTGGTTGTCAGACTTTCGGGCTTCTGATGACCCGTAACGATTGTCAAAGATCCTCGAATAACAGCCGGGACCAACGGCTTAACGTGCTTTCCGAGACACGGAGGAGTCTCGGTATGAAAAGATAGTCACCCATCCACAGACCAACAGCAAGTGTAGCTTGACCTGATGGATCGATCCGTGCGGCTGTTATTACTTAGCCACAAGCTATCACTGTATAGGTACTCTAGAGCTCGTGGCTAAGTAACAACAGCCGCACAGGTCGCTCCATCAGGTTAAGTTACGCCGGGGTAAGTCCGTGGATGGGTGACCATCTTTATATACCAAGACCCCTCCGTGCCTCGGAAAGCATAAGCTGTTGGTCCCGGCTGTCATTCGTAGATCTTTGACAGTCATTACGGGTCGTCAGAAGCCCGAAAGTCTGACAACCAGTCTTACCAACGGGTATCGTATTACCCAGTAACTTTGTTGTGGAGGTCAGATGGGTAGTCCCTCCATGTAAAATACTGGTATTCAGCCGCATCAGGTAAGACTGAAAGCCAGCCCCAAAATAGTTGGAAAAAAATATTTCGAAAGTAACTCTGTCTGTTTGTTACCTTTTCACGCCATAACGGCGGAATGGATCTCGATGAAATTTGGCACATGGGTACGTAGACAATGGTCTACCTGGGTTAGAACATTTTTATCCCTGTAATACGTTCCCGTGGTAATAAATTACTCCGACCTTCACGAGGGTGAAGTTAGAAATTCACAGTTTTGAGAAGAAACTAGCTTTAAAAACTTTTTTAATTATTTCGTGCTCATTTGTAAAATCAATAGAATTCACATTCTCATTCGTATACCTTGGAATATCTAACATAACGACACCCATAACGTTTAACATCCCCTCAGCGTCTGCTTACGACGCCATACAATATGGGATTCTATGGTGTCGTAAGCAGTCACAAAGGGATTAGCCACAAGGATATCAGCTATAACCACCTGTGTTTACAAATAACCGTCACATTGTACTAATCCCCGCGTCACGTTTATATGATTATGGGAGTTCCTCCCTTCTATGGTCGTTTATTATGGTATGGTTATGGCCGTCTATGGTGCGAAGTTATGTTTAATATAGAAGGTGGTCTGGTAATGCTAATTGTTGGGTTGTCTATTGGTAGACAGGTAGTGTCATGAGTGCAATATACTTATAATAATAATTATTTCAAATTCACTGACAGACACCACACAGCCTATAAACCGCTACGTCTAGAAGCTGAAAATTTTGCAAAAGAGTTCCTTAAGAGGATTGTGAAGCTGTAAATTTTCATACAAAAAGAGATAACGTTTTTCTTCCCGTAAACATAGTCTAATTTTCATATTTTTTGGAAATGTTGTAGGTATAATGAAAAACTAGGTCCGTACGTTTTTATTATAAAGAAATATTGCATACGATATAAATTATTACCATCTAAATATCTATATTTTTGACATAAAAACATCTTCGAGCATTTTTTTTTTTTAAGTTATATTATATTTAATTACTAAAAACGAAAAACGTACAGACCTAGATTAAAGTATACTGAATGTAATGAGACCAAAATTGTCTCATTTCGTAAAGGTTTAGGGAAGTGAAAACGTTATCGCCCGAAACAATATTTATGTAAATAATTGTATGAAATGTAGGTAATTGCCTCCAAGAATCGCGCCACGTATCGGCACTTCAAAATCCTCTTAATATACAGGTTGTCCGGTAAAGAATGGATAACCTTGAAATAGCATATAATAGACCTTATGGTCGTTCTAAAAAATATAATAATACAAAGAATATATATATCCCAAGTGTTACCTAAGATACGATTTTTTTGGAAAAAATATTGTGCAATTTCTAGTCACACTATTTACTGCGTCAGCATATATAGTCAACACCTAACAACAATTAACCGATGGAATTGATTCATTTGTGGTCGTGGTGAAGAAGAATGTAAAAAAGTTATATTGTTTTTCCTAAAAAATCATACGCTCATATTTATATTTTTTTGTATTTTTTTTAGAACGACCATGGTCCGCTAAAGAATGGATAACCTTGAAATCTTATATATAAAAATGAATCGCCGAAAAGTATGTACGCGCATAGCTTCAGTACGGTTACACCTATTTGGCTAATTCTTTTTTTGTTGTATTTCTTATTGCCAGGACAAGGTTTATATGAAAGAAAATGTTTTAAAACTTACCGGGAAAATTGGAAAATTTGGGAGAGATGAAAGTGCATTTTCTTTGGGAATAATGTTGACAGGTCAACGTTTGTCGGGTCAGCTATAATTATAATAATATGCTATTTCAAGGTTATCCATTCTTTACCAGACACCGTGTATAATGAAAGGGAGCAGCAAGGAAGACTAATTAAAATTAAACTACTTGGGCCAGTTAGTTTCTTTCGAAGACAAAACAGGCAAGAAAAGGAAATGGATCGCCGCATCGAAAATGCCTGGAAAAGCTACTGGTCCATGAAGCCGCTAATGAAGGGCGATCTACCGATATCCCTGAAGTGAAAACTCATCGTTATGTGCATTCTGCCCGTCCTAACCTACAATACTCAGACCTGGTCGCTCACCGAGCCGAAAAGTTCCACCTTCGGGTTTACCAAAGAGCAATGGGGCGCAGCATTCTGAGCGTAAAACGAACTGACGAATACAAAACACCGCATTGCGCTCAAAAACAGGGATGCTAGACGTAGGCAAAATGGCTGCCAAGCTAAAATGGGATTGGGCGGGTCGTGTCAGCCGTATGCATAGCGCCCGCTGGGCAACAGTCTCTACATCGTGGGTGCCTGAGTATGGACGGCGCCGCCGAGGCCAGCCCAGGTAGAGGTGGCGAGACGACCTAGACGCGTACCGCAAGGGTTGGATCAAGGTGGCCCTGGAAAAGGATGCTTGGAAGGATTTGGGGAAGGCCTTTGCTTAGCACTGGGACAGTGTATAGGCTAACATAATATTAATACTAAAAAACTTATAAACCTTGTACTTGTGAACAGGCCTACACTGTCCTGCCATACCTATCAACACTGTAATTTGAAAACATTGTAAAACCCAATTATTTATTGGGTTGGCTAATAAGTAATGAGCGACATACAACTATTTTATTTGTATTTATTTATTAAATGAATAATTGTTTAATCAGTAATAATATATTCACAGTCCTTTTCTACTACCATTCGCCATCGATCTGGCAAAGAGTGAATGGCGTCCGCATAGAACTTCGTTGGTTTTGAATTGAAGAAGTCATCTATGTATTGTTTCCAGTGTGGTTCATCGTCAAAGCTTTTTTCCCGTAAATTATTACTAAGTGATCGGGACAAGCTGAAATCAGTTGGTGCTAAGTCCGGCGAATATGGAGGGTGGGGTATTGTTTCCCAATTAAGCTCCAATAGTTTTAGCCTGGTACTCTTAGCAATATGCGGCCGGGCATTGTCGTGCAAGAAAAATATTTTGTCGTGTTGTGGAAGTTTGCGATGGATGCCAAACTTCAGTTTTTCGAGTTGATCACAATATACTGTTGCTGTAATCGTAGTATTAGTAGGAAGGAATTCCCAGCTTTATTACTCCATGTATATCCCACCAGACAGAAAGCATTACCTTGCGAGGATGAAGATCACCTTTTGACGTTGGTTTTTCCTGTTCTTTACATCCCAGCCACTGGCGCTTGCGTGTGTGATTAACATAGAGAACCCACTTTTCATCTCCAGTGACAAGATGATCTAACCAATTAAATGTGCGGCGGAAAGATAAAAGTTGTACACAAATCTCAGCTGATCTTTACTTAATTGATGGGGTACCTAAACACTATATTTGTAAGTCTTTTCCAAACCATGTAAATGATTTTCTATGGTGCCATGAGAGCACTCGAGCTGAACAGCCAAATCGCGTGTAGTTCTTCGAGGATCTTCTTCGATTAATAGTTTTAATTTTCCGATATCTATTTCCACGGGGCGACAAGACCTTGGTTGATCGGTTAAGGAAAAATCGTTATTGCGGAACTGTTGGAACCAGCGTTTTGCTGTTGCTTCGGAGACAGCATCGTTAGCTATCCTTTGACATATATTACGTTTAGCTTCTGCAGCAGAATGCCTAGATTGAAACTCATATAATAAACAATGTCGTAGGTGGGTTTTAATATCACTCATTTCTTTGTGAACTTTAACGCACTAACAGCCAAACTATCAATAACGCGCATGAGCGCGACTCGCTCTTTATATACCCTCTGCTACAGAACGTTCTCGAACCTTTCCGAAAATTCTAGAAATTATAAACTAAAACGCTCATTACTTGTTAGCCAACCCGATATAAAAGAGTAACCGTGGAGTTTCTTGCCGGCTCTTCTCCATAGGAACCGTGCGCCTAGCTTCTGACGTTTCATAAGTGCCTAGTAGCTTTATGTAACATAAAATATTTTGATTTGGATTGGTTTGAGCCCCTAACTAAAGGTAAATATTAATATAAGGTAAATTGATTACCTGCAACATAGGTTTTCATAAGAACCTAGATCAGGCAGGTCTACATTACAGTTAGAATTAAGTTTTATTCGATTGTAATTAATGTCAATCATCATTTTTACTTTATACTTGAATAAATTTACTTTTTTTATTTTATTGGTGTACATCAAAGCATAATCTCTCTATTAATCATGAATATACAAAGTGTAAGGGTTTTTAGGGTTCAGTACCAAAATGGTAAAAAGGAACCCTTATGGTGCGACTATATCTGTCACAGCTGGATATCTCAAGAACTAACTTGAATTTTGGAATAGTTTTAGATGACGTTTGCCCAACTATTTTGTAAATGAGAAGTAAGTTTTTACTGCGCATAGTTTTCGACTTTTGATGAAAAATTTAAAAGAAAATACACCTCCCCCCACCCCTTATCTCCGAAGTTTGCATAGAGAAAAATCTGAAATTATTCTATGTGATAGAAGTTTATGTAAAGATTACAGGAAACATAAAACGATGTCTCTAAATAGCACACTTTTTTGTTATATATCATCATAATAACACACACCGAGGTGTGCGAGTCTGAGTAGCTCTTGACCGGGTTTTATTTTTAAATAATTACAGACTGAATTCATAGCGACAGTTCGCGCGTCGATGAAAATTGTTTTCTTAAATTTTCTTGTTCTTAAATTTAAAAAAAATAATAATTAGGAATTTTCTTAAAAAATGCGAAGAAACTTTTTCCCCAACCTATTATGTTCGAAAAAATTATCTTCTGAACACCGTACATAACGCAAAGAATGTTTTTGAACTGTCAAAATGAAACCGATTCCGAATGATAGTGTGTTACGCAATTACGGTTAAAGATATTTATTTAGAATTACAAATTCACTTATAGAGAAAACATCAGTTTTAAAACGAAGTTATCTGCCAATAAGCGTAGATAAAAAAAAAAAACAAGTATCTTAAAAACTCTTAAAACTAACATTACAATAATACTTCGTATTCGTACTTAGGGTTCATTCGTAATTGGGGTGACGATCTCTTTAATGATGACTAATTTGGTAAAAATTCAGCAGAGACAGATTTAGGTACATTTTCTCCGCAAAACACCAAGGATGCACCACAAACCACTAACATCAAAGTATCACCGTCATGACAAGATATTTGCCATCACCAAACTAAGGTCAAAATGACAACATAAACCATACCAACTCACTTATTACCACAGCCTCTCAAGTTATGACCACTGTAATGACGTGTAATATTCGGCACGCGTCGGTAATACCCGGTAATATCGGGTAATACCGGGTAATATTTTAACGGGACACTTGCGGTGGGTCGGCAATAAACCGATACCTAACAGATGCCTGCTTGAGGGGTGGCATAGATTATGATATTGCGTAGATGGGACAGTTGACCGACAGGCAAGGGCTGTAAAAAAAAATTCATGCAAAAGAATAGAAGGCAGGATTAGCCATTCTTTTTAAAAAGCTATCAATGTAAATGATGGAAGGAGTTAGTACCCAGAGTTTACTAGAATGTCATCACACTTTTCATTCTTGTGGGATCTTTCAGTGTGCCTCTCCAGGAAATTTCTTTATACAAGAAATCAATCTGCCTAGCCTTTTCCCAACTACTGCCTATCTGACCTCCACAACCAAGTTACTAGGTAATACGATACCCCTTGGTAAGACTGGTTGTCAGACTTTCGGACTCCTGACGATCCGTATCGACTGTCAAAAATCCACAAATGACAGCCGGGTCCAAAGGTTTAACGTGGTTTCCGAGGCACGGAGGAGTCTCGGTATGTAAAGATGGTCACCCATCCACTGGCCAACCCCGGCAAGTGTAGCTTAACCTGATCGATCGACCCGTGCGGCTGTTATTACTTAGCCACAAGCTCCTCCTTTACACAAGAAAATTAGCAAGATTAAAACAGCAATAAAGTAGTCTCGACTAGATTTCTCTATGTATAAACTCTTTCCCAATGAAAAGACGTAATAATACTGAAAATTCTAACTGATACTCCAGAAGTCTCCAAACACTTTAAACTAGGCATAAACCATAGATTATAATAACATTTGCACTTCCATAATCTATGGCGTAACCGATGTAGTCAAGAGCGTATGACGGATGGCACCGAGTGCGGTTGAGCTGCGTGACAAATGCGGCCGCACTGCGACCGCGCTGCGTGTCCGTGGCGTGAGCCGGACGTGTGGAGGTATTGTGACGGCTATTTGAGGGTTAAATCGATGGAATATAGGTCAGGTTTTTTTATTGCATGTGGTTGGTTTTCTCTAATTTTCATGGTGAAATCTTCAAAGAAGAAAGCTTGGGAGCTTACCTACGTGACTTTCTAGTTTGATTGAAAAACACTGTCACACATCCCAACAAATTGAGTAATAGGTACTTCCACCGATAGTGTTCTCGAATACACTTAATAATTTTAAACACTATTATTAAGTTCAGATAGATATTTTCTTAGTTAGGAAGGGCCATTTTATCCATAGTAAATCCAGGTTTGAAAAAAAAAAAAACGATATTTTTTTCAACACATAATCGTCTTCTTCAATGTCCCACTCACCGCACAGACTTCCTTCACTCTTCTTCTTCGTTCAGTATATCTCTCGGTGGAATGTTCTCCCCCAGGAACCAACTGATTATCCTTTAAGGTTAAAGTTCGCGAGCACATTTGCAAGAAGCTGGCAGTAGCATCACAACAGAATTTCCCATTGTTTGTCTTATTTGTTTTAGTATATTCGTGTATTTATTTGTGCTTATACTGGGTGACGTTTTTACCGTCTTGAAAAAAATAGGGTATAATAGTTGAACGGAGTAGACGCCTATGGCAAACCTAGTTTAAAAAAAAAATCTAAATTCAAATCATACGCACTACGCACCCTGAGTAGTGCGTATGATTTGAATTTCGAATTTTTTTAACGATCTATAAAGTTTTTTTTTTTAATTTCTTTTTTTATTCTTCTAGTTTACTTAAAATGTGTAGTGTTTATTGATGGAGCAATTTCTGTCTCTGTCTGTCGGTCTTGAAAAAACAAAATAGAAAAAAAAACTAGGTATGCCATAGGCTTCTACTACCCTATTTTTTCAAGACGATAAACAAATTTATCCAGTATAGTTAGGTAATACATATATAATTACGTATATTTATATCATCTTTATAGTTTTTAATAGGTATCCTTATATTTAAATAAATATTTGTTCCACTTTCGTCGTTGCACCTACCACTGTTTGTCTCTGCATCATCGAAACTTTGACTGGTAGAAAATGCTTAGAACATAATTAAGTCCGCCTCTGTACGTTTGTGTGCTTAAGTAATCAACGGAGCAATTGCGTAACACACTATCAATCGGAATCGGTTTCATTTTGACAGTTCAACAACATACATTGCGTTATTTACGTTGTCGAACAGACAAATAAAGCAATTAGGGTGGAGATTTAACTAAATAGATTACCCCAAACATAAAATTGTAATCAGTCCTTTCATTCCCACATATTCCTTTCACGTGCCTCGACAATTTATTACAAAACTACAAGTGCGTACCACACATAACATTCCATAATTACTTCTTCTCCCTTCACGAACCGCCACGCGTCTCCTGCGCCTCAAATAATTGAATGTGAGCGAAAATTTATGGTTTTTGCACAATTTTTATAGGCTCCTGTGTTTAACGTGTCTGCTTCCAACGATTATGAACGGAGCTACGATGTTTGTCGCCCCTGGCTTGTGGTAGCGTGAGGGTTGCGATTTGTGTAAAGAGTTTGGTGGGTGTGATCGAGTATCATTTTGGTGTGTCTGTGTATCGTCTGTCTTGTCTTTTTTAGTTGGTGAACTCTTATAGTTTGACTAAGTTAAAGGTTTATTTTGAGCCTACGTATGTAAATCTATACTTTTGTTGACAATTTACCAATAATTTAAGTTTTTAAACCACAAATTTCTGTAATGAGTTAGTCAATTTTTTCTTAAGCCATGTTTTGCAGTAATCCCCTAAATGGTAACGGATGTAAATTATCATATACAAAGTATCGTTTTCTCACGACGATTATCAAATACAAAGAAGTTTTGTGTTATTTAAACAAGATTAGCCAAAAAAGTTACTATTTATTTAAGTATGTTTGAACAGTTCATGATTTATCCTATTTTTAACCTCCGACGGAAAAAGCCGGGTGTTATAAGTTTAACGTGTGTATCTGTGTGTCTGTATATCTGTCTGCGATATCGTAGCTCCCAAACGACTAAACCGATTTTTTTTTTAATTTTTCTTTTATATCTATAAAAATAGCTACGCGGTCAAGAACATGCAAATCTGTTACACACCTAACACTTTTATCATACTGCATAGTAATATCAGCTCTATATCAATCCAAAAATAGCCGTCCACCCTCGATGCATCACATAGCGTATATTATAAATATGGCGGGAGAAACTCAACGTTATTTATATTAAATTATGAGGGGAACACCCCTACGGAGTGTGGTAAGTATGTCGGTATGCGCACGATTGTCACTTATTTCTTAGACGATCAAATTGAAGAAAGTTGTTGGCAACTTCTTCCTTATAGCCTGTAGCTCGTATAATATTTTTTTTTATTTGAGATGGGTTTGCTCTTGACTCCAGTCTAGGTCAGAGGTGACAGAGACAAAGTCGACGATGGAGTGAGCTTACCCAGAAGAAACCTGTTTACTCTCACTTTGAAGAGATTAGGGTTGTATGCGCTCGGAATCACAGACGCAGGTAGTGAGTTCAACTCTTTTGCTGTGCGCATTATTTTTTATATGTAGGTAGTTTTATCGAATTAAAAAGTCTGCAGCGACGAAGGTATTGAACTAATTTGATGGTATGGCGACATCTAAATCTCCACAAGCGAACTACGCATCACACTGACGTCACGCAAAAACCTGCATCGCGTAAGCAGAGTTTATCGCCCGACTACCATAATAATTATATGTATACAACGTCTCGACATCAATCGCGGGGCAGTAGCCTATCAGACATAGCACCCATCTGGTCAGAGGATCCTCCCTCTTGTATAGAGGATGAGTGAACTTTACACTCTGTTCCTCATACCTATAGAGTTTTACTGGTGACCCCGGCGTGATTTATTGAATTGAGGCATGCCGTGGTTGAAAAGGATTTTTCTAGAGCGAAGTGAAGCTGAAGCGAATTTCAGCATTAGCAATATGTTTATAAATAGCCTACTCGTATTTCTATACGTTATTAAACAGATTTTATGAGACTTAAGCTCGATTTGAAACATCTTTGTTAGAGTTTAATTGACGTAGCTCCGGCATCCTAACAGATTTTGCTGGTCTTATTATTTTTGACTTTCAAGAACCGAGAGAAGCACTCCAACTGATAAAAACCAAGCAGTGATAATACATCAGCGGCGCCTTAGAAGGTACCATTTTAATATGCTTCATTTTTCTGTAAAGACCAGTGAAGTTTCGAACCTGCCCCTAATCGCGTAACACACTGTGAATTACAACCTGAACGATTTTGAAGCATATTGCTAATCCATTGCTTCATTTGATCGAAAAATTTGACTGCTCAACAACGTAATTATAACGCAATGAATGTTGTTGAACTGTCAAAATGAAACTCTTTCTCTACTGTGTGTTACGCAATTGCCCCGCTGTCCTCTATCAATCGTAAGAAACACGAAAACGATTTTCACTAACACAGATATTTTTACAAAAAAATTTCAGCCAGCACAAATTCACTTCCATGTTTACATTTCAGGCCCTCCCCTAACATAGTGCGCACCATCTTTATTACTTAACCCATGACCAGAAGGGCTATAAAGGGCCCCGGACGACATTGTAAAATTTCCATAGAATTTCCTATTTCACCACAGTAACCTATTTCTGAGACTAACAACTTTCTGAGATGAGGAGGGGATGGGGAATCCTCTCTATATCCTCCCCATCTATTTTAATTTTTAATTTGTCTCAAGTCTTTACCTCTATAATAGATGTACAGCCTCGTTGTTGTAAAGGTTGTTGTGTTCCCCTCATAATTTAATATAAATAACGTTGAGTTTCTCCCACCATATTTATAAACGCAGAGCTAAGAGGCTCATTGGCGACGTAAAACTGGTGGATGCCAAACTTCACAGCTTGGCTCATCGCCGCAAGGTTGCCTGCTTGTCGGTCTTCTACAGATTGTACTTCGGTGAGTGTGCCCAAGAACTCCACGACCTGATTCCACCGGCCCCCTTCTACCATCGGACATCTAGACGCACTGCCAGTTACCATCCCTACCTGGTTGATATTCCACCAATTCGCATTAAGCGCTTCCAAACGTCTTTTATAATGCGCACTGCAAAAGAGTGGAACTCACTACCTGCGTCTGTTTCCGAGCGCATACAACCCTAATCTCTTTAAAGTGAGAGTGAACAGGCTTCTTCTGGGTAAGCTCTCTCCATCGTCGACTTTGTCTCTGTCACCTCTGACCTAGACTAGAGTCAAGAGCAAACCCATCTCAAATAAAAAAAAAGGTTGCTAGAGTGACTGCTGGGCATAGGTGGGCTCGATCCCCAGGTCGGCAAAAGTGTTATTGAATTTTATCACTAGAAATTTATAAACAGAATCTCGTAGTCTAGATTTATGCCTAATTGATAGCAGTTAGCTTGCCCCATATAGCGTGGGTCCTTGACATATCTAACGAAAAGGCGTTGGTGCTAGACAAGTGTACATCTCTGCTTTACCTTTTAGGGAATATATACGTGATGTTAGGGCGTATGTCTTATTATCTGCGCATAATGTTGCGTATTTTGTCAATAATAAATTAATGATTATTATTAAAATTCCGGCTTGAGCGGAGACTCGCAAGAGCAAACCTGCTCGGACGAAGGAAGTATTCCAGTAAGATGATGGTAGGGATCTTGACCGTTCTATGTTCTACATGGTTAGTTTCTGCACTTAGTCCTTCAAGTAGACCATTGTACGTGGATCTTGACCGTACTTCCGGGTTTGCCCTAATAGCCGTGGAATACCTCTCCCCTCCTCATAAGCACCTCAGGACATGTTGCCCCTTTGTCACTACGTCACTATGTGCTAGCGACCGTTTTCGGCGGCTCATTATTGAGTGTTCAAGTCACCCCCTGCCATTTTATCTGTATCTTGTATATAAAACATTGGTAAAGGGTATTTCCATAGTTCTAGGTAACCAGTCCATAGCCACTCAAACCCATAGCCCAATATGTTTTGTTTTTACGTTCTGCAATAATCCGTGCACTTTCACAGTTCATACAGGGATATTCGTCGGTCGGTTGGTGTGGCTCATCATTCAAAATTGTCTAAGAGGCCTCTGCGAGTTGGCTTCGGCCCCTCGTACGCCTTCCAATGGTCCGGGACCCTAGGATCCCGAGATATGTCAAAGACATTTTAAAATAAACAAATAAATACACTGTTTGAAACAGATTTATATAATGGTCTTCTAGTCAGTAAGTAATTTCCAACATAGCTCGTAAAGTCGTAACTAACTACCTACGATATATTCTATAGTATCTAGCTCGTAAAGCCGTAAATTGTCAATTTCCACTCAATCTCCGAGGCTATTAATTGAGTAATTTATAACCCAATTATAATCGAAGAGAATCGTCTTCCTAACGAATCTAGAAACGGGTTTGATTCGAAAATCTACCGCTCGATAGAAACACCGAGAACGGATAGCGTTGAGGTCTGGTTTTCTAATAACAAAATTTTACCTTAAAAGGGGCTCGTGGCTAGGTAATAGCAGCCGCACGGGTCGATCGATCAGGTTAAGCTACGCTTACCGCGGTGGGTCCGTGGATGGGTGACTATCTTTAGATACCAAGACCCCTCCGTGCCTCGGAAGGCACGTTAAGCCGTTGGTCCCGGCTGTCATTCGTGGATCTTTAACAGTCGTTACGAGTCGTCACAAGCCCGAAAGTCTGACAACCAGTCTTACCAAAGGGTATCGTATTACCCAGTAACTGAGTTGTGGAGGTCAGATAGGCAGTCGCTCCATGTAAAATACTGGTATTCAGCTGGATCCTGTTTGACTGGAAGCTGACCCCAACATAGTTGAGAAAAAGCTAGATAGTTATGGTATGATGAGTTAAACCTGCCCATCTAGTATGTAAAGATTTCACAGTAAAAACGTCGACGAAGTGGAGCGTCAGTACTGGCAGTCCCTCAGGAATGACAGTTCACTTCAAGCTTACATCGCCTAAGCTTTCATGGTGAGATTTTAAAAGCTTAGACCAGCTGTAATTGGTTCTTGATGATAAAAACTTCTAGTACTTGTGTTTCACTGCCCCATTGCCCGTTGGTTTTTATGACTGTCCCATTGATCTCGTGGGCGCAAGCGCGACTGATGAGCGTGGGGTCCTGGGTTCGATTCCCAGGTCGGGCAAAGCGTTATTGGGTTTTCCATTAGGAATTTCTTAGTAACGGCCTGGAGTTTGGAAGAGCCTCTGAAAGCATGTTAACAGCTTAAGCCTGTTGATCTCTTTCCAGTCGTGTCAGATTGCCGTCCCGTCGGACTATGAGAGCGAGGGAAGAGAGAGTGCATATGGCTCTGTGCACACCCTTGTGCACTATGATAAATGATAAATGATTTTTATTTCTGTAAGTAGGTTTGTACAAACACTTTTACAAGTCAATCATGTTTTTTTTTTTTAAACTAGATGAGGTCGGCGTTTCCTATCTGACTACTCTGAGAAGAAAGGCCAAAACAAACTCAGAGGTCACAGTCTCTTATAAAGTCCAGACATAATCTTGGTCACTTCATGTGAAGACCATGTAGATTGGTGTCTGAAATGGACTTTTGAGGAAAGAACCACACAGATTGAGAGGACCTGTCCCGTCAGTGCACGCATTTGTCAGTAATTGCGCAGCTCAACTCAGAACTTAAGGAGCTCAACGATTCGATCTATATCTAATATCTCCCGCGGCGAAGGCTGGTCTCCGCTGAGATTAGTCACCATGGCCGAAATTCGATCTGGAGGACTATTACGTCAGTTTTAACCAGTAGAAGGTGATAAGTTATGAACATCACAAATTTTAAGAGACCAACTTAAAGTTACTTTTCAAATAAAAAATAAAACATCAAAATGGGATCTCATAAATGACGGAGATATCCAGTAGCACCTTTTTTGCCCCTTTTTAGGAACCCTTATAGGATCACTCATGTGTCTGCCTGTCTGTCTGTGACAGCCAATTTTCTCCGAATCTAATGGACCGACTAAGTTGAAACTTGGTACACTTATGTATTTCTGTGACCCAAACACGGACGTATAATGTAAATTAATGAATTTGGAATATAGGTGTCAATTTTGGGGGGCAAATAAGAAACTAAAAATAATGTTTTACAAACTGTACCGTGCGATATATCAAATGAAAAGGCTTACTGTGAGGGTCTCAAATATATATATATATATATATTATAATTTTAAATAAATTGTTTTAAAGTTATTAAAGAAAATAGACGAAAATTGACAATTCCCCCCTTTATCTCCGAAACTACTGAGCTTAAAATTTGGAAAAAAAAATACAGCAAGTACTTCTATACCTATAGATTACAGGAAAACCTATAAGAAGTCTTAAAATAATATGGTAAATCTCTCAATATTGTGCGTACAAACTTACATTTGCAGTTGTAATGTATGGGAGAACATGTTTTTCAACTACTATGTTAAGTTTGTTCTTGGGATAAATTCATCCCAACTACGGAACCATTCGTTGTGCGTGGCCTGACACGCACTTGATCGGTTTTTGGAGGGAGTACCACTCCAATAAAAAATCCTCGACGACAAAAAAAAAATCTATAAAGTCGGAATTCCTATAAGTATACCAAGTTTCGTCTAGATCGGTTGTAAAATACGACCTGTAGAGAAGTAGCAACAAAAAGGACGTATCTACAGATATATTGAAATGGAGAAAAAAAAATATTTTGTCCTGTTTAAACTATAAGATACAAAAGCAGATACGTCTTTTAATAATATGAATTATTAGGTTTTCGTTAAGTTTACGCCAATATAAAAATACTGGTAGATGCGTCTTTTTGTGATTTCGAATGTTTAAATAACAATATTTCGAAAAAAAGTCAGATACGTCTTTTTTCCTTATAACGGAATCTTTTCTGAGCACATTAAATACCTAATAAAGACAAATATTAGGTTGGGGAAAAAGTCTTTTCGCATTATAGTATGTATGAACTTGTAATAAAATCTCTTTGGCTATACTATTTGTATCTGGCTGGTTTTGGTATCATTGAAAGTTTAAATTTTAAAGAACATAATTCCAAATTCAAATTAGGAAAATGTGTGATTTTCATTTGTTTTTCGTACCGTCAAGATGAGTGAATCTAATGAAGAAATTCGATACATTTTAAAATTTTACTACAAAAAAGATAAAAATGCAACACAAGCCGCGAAAAAAATTTGCGATGTTTATGGACCTAGTGTAGTGTCTGTGAGAGTAGCACAAATTTGGTTTAAGCGTTTTCAATCCGGAAATTTTGATGTCAAAGATGCACGTCGCTCTGGTCGCCCTATTCCGGATAAAATGGATGCCATTTTTGAAAAAGTGGAGCAAGATCGGCATATCATTAGTTACGACGTAGCTGAAGAACTGGAAATTGACCACAAAACAGTTTTGGCGCATTTTAAAAAAACTGGGTACACAAAAAAGCTCGACATTTGGGTACCTCACGAGCTCACTGAAAGAAACCTAATGAACCGTGTACTCATTTGTGATTCTTTATTACGACGTAGTGAAACCGAACCATTTTTGAAGAAGCTGATAACTGGTGATGAAAGTGGATCACGTATGACAAGAACGTGCGAAAGAGGTCGTGGTCAAAGGCCGGTCAGGCTTCACAGACTGTGGCGAAACCCGGGTTAACTCGCAACAAGGTGATGCTGTGTGTGTGGTGGGATCGGAAGGGCATTATTCATTATGAGCTGTTACCACCAGGCAGGACCATCGATTCTGAACTCTACTGCTAACAACTGATGAGATTAAAGCAAGAAGTTGAGAGAAAGCGGCCGGAATTAATCAACAGAAGGGGTGTGGTTTCTCATCATGATAACGCTAGACCTCACACATCTTTAGCCACTCAGCAAAAATTAAGAGAGTTTTGCTGGGAGGTGTTAATGCATCCGCCGTATAGTCCTGACCTTGCACCTTCAGATTTCCACCTGTTTTGCTCTCTTCAGAATTCTTTAGGCAGTGTCAGGTTAACATCACGAGAGGACTGCCAAAACCACTTGTCGCGGTATTTTGACCAGAAGTCCCAAAATTTCTATAGCAATGGGATCATGTCCCTACCTACAAGATGGCAAAACGTTATCGAACAAAATGGTACCTACATACTTTAGTTAAATGTAAATAAACTATATTAAAAAATGTTTTGAATTTTCTTAAAAAATGCGAAGAAACTTTTTCCCCAACCTATTATTTAGATTCTATCAACTCGATACTCTTACTAGAAATAAAACAGGGAAAATGGTCCTCGATAAAAAAAAATCTAAACTCTAAAATACTTCTTATCTGTTCAGAAAACAACAATTTAAGCAGAACTGGAAACGTCGAACAAAACATTCAACAATTTGAATAATAACATTACAAAACAGCAAACAGGAACTCTGGTAGGAACGTTATTACTACAGAAGTATGATTTTATCTCGATCGATGTCTCGAACGAATCGTCTCCCTAAGTGACCAAGTTTCAGTAAGTTTTCGCATAAATTATACTAGATAAGCGAAAATATTGTCTTCGGCGGCATATTTTCGGTATCTCGGATAAGTTTTCGCAAACAATTCGTAAGTTGTCAGTCTCAATATGTCACGGGTCTAGTTGTTTTGTTGAGTTGAATGTGGTAGAACTGTTTCCGTCAGGGCTTTGGTAGATGGCCGAATTTTTATCGCAAGGTCAGTACTTAGATCATGTATATCATGACTTTTTTTACCGTCTTGAAAAAATATGGTATAATAGGTGAACGGAGTAGAAGCGAATAGCCTATGGCATATCTAGGTAATGATTGAAATTCATGCGTGGTGCGTATATGATTTGGATTTCGATATTTTTTAACGATCTATATATAAAGTTTTTTTCAAAATTTCTGTTTTTATTGTTCTAGTTTACTTGAAGAGCAATTTCTGTCTGAGGTATTGAAAAAACAAAAAAAAAAATAGGTATGCCACCATCACCTGTTGTACCCTATTTTTTTCAAAACAAAAAAAAAATCCAGTATTGAAGTTATATTTCGTATCTGTCTGTGACCGCGTTGTTTTTTTAAACTCCGCAACAGATTTTAATTTGGTTTTTAACATCATTTAGAGATTTTTTTCCCGAACGCTTATGTGTATAACAAATTAATATTTAATTTAGATATAATAAATAAATCTTAATTTTTCATAAATACGTATAAACCGTGAGAAGCAAGGTCGGGTCGCTAGCTTGTAAAATTGAGGGTTCAATATGAGATTGATTACAAAGACAGGTCTAATTATATCAGGACCTTTACTTATGTAGGTACTTTAGTTGCCGAGCGAGCGAAGCGTCTCTTCTTCAATTCTGGCAAGATTTGTTTTGGTCTGTCAGTTTGTTGCTACTCCTCTACAGGTGGTATTTTACAACCAATTCGGACGAAACTTGGTATACAACTGGTTTTACGAACTTATAGAATTTTTTTATCGTCAGGGATTTTTGATTGGAGTGATACTTCCTCCAAAAAGGGGCAAAAAAGGTGCTACTGGATATCTCTGTCATATGAGATTCCATTTTGATGGTTTTTAATTTTTAATTTAAAAGGTTTTTATTTAAGTTGGTCTCTTAAAAAAATGGTGAGGATCTGATGAAAATATCCCGTTTAAATAACTTTAGTGGTTTGTTAATTGTTGCAAAAAGTTTTTGCTCGCGAGGTCTACTGTTCGCAGAACTTCTAGTGGTAGAAATGAGCACTTTGTTAAGAACATTTTCTGAGGAATTACTACCAGCCATACCTACCTATTTCTGCGAAAAAACAACGTTACTGTATTCTTATTCGAAGGGTATGGATATAGAATAAAAAGTGGCCACGTGCGAGTCAGATTCGCCCACGAAGTATATTTAACACTGTATTTAAAAAAAAAAAAAAAAACATACGTTTCTTGTATGGGGGACTCTTTTAAATTTTATTTTACCCTGAAAAGATCGGTGCCGATATTATTCCAGCCACATATCTCTGGGGAATGGCAACGCATCCACGATACAGATCACACCGACACCTACCGGAAGGCGGCGGTAACCACCTTCCATCGCATCGTTCGCTTGTTTGATATCCAATAACTTGAGCGATCCTAATTATTTACCTTATTCCTTGCTTCGGTCAACTTGCTTCCCAATTGCTTATTCGGAATCTGTAATTATTTTGAAACAGATTGATAATCCATTGCTTCGTAAATAACACAATGAATGTTGTTGAACTGTCAAAATGAAACCGATTCCGATTGATATTGTGTTGTTGTGTGTCCGGAGTCAGTTACCAGTGCAGATTCATAGATGACTCCGACTTGGAGTGTAAATGTGGTGCTTTTACAAATGAGGGGACACTTAATACCATGTCCTGCGTGTCCTGTCAGCTGCACGTTGAAAGAACTGATGGACGCTAGTGATGGCGCCAAACACGTAGCTAGTTTCTAAGCCGAGGCTATTTAGATTGCCACCGACACGCTAAGAAAGATTTACCTAATATATTACTGCTTCAGATAAGTAACGTAAAATTGTCATATAAAAATATATCCCCAACATAAATATTAAATATCACAGGGTCATGCATCTAACAGAGGCGACGCGACAGCATGTCATCGCGGGGCCGCGCATAAATCCAGACGCGCTCAGACCGTTTGCGCGTGAAATAGAAACTCCCGGCGTGCAGTGTTGCCCGTCACTTGCATAATAAATAATATTATTTACTGCTGCGGTTTTATTTTTGAGGGAAGGTTTTATTGAAAAAATACGCATATTTTTCCGTTTTTCGGTAGGTAGGTTAGATTTTTTCTTTCGGGGGTATTGTAAGCCATAAGACTATATGGCTAAAAGGCTATGATAGAAGTAGATATTGCGTTTTATACTGTTTAAAATAAATGTGATGTAGAAAGTAAGAACGATCTCTTTATAATATACCTACATGTCATAGTGGCAGATGGCTTTTCATTGTTAGGGATCAGATTGCCAAGGAAGAGACTTGTGTAAGCGAAAGTAACGTGCACCAATAAGATGGAAAATTGTAATTTATAGGCTTAAAATATTATATTAAATCACATACTAACTTTTAGTTACGTCTAAATGTAACACTGGCGTTCACGAGTTCACGGAGCTGCGAAAATCGGGAAAACACCCATGTGAGCATTAGCTCAAACAGATATTTTTCCCGATTTTTCGAGGCGAACTATGAAGTTCGTCTCGCGACATATAATAGTATTCTCCTTAATTCTCACAACTTCAAACCAAAACATTGCTTTAAACTGACTTCATTTCATGTATCCTTTCCACTATCCCAACTAGAAACCCTCATCACTCAACAAAACACAATATTACTTCATTGTCACAGACCACAAAATCTACATTGAAAATAAAGCAGTAGGAATACGAGACAAGTGAAAAACTACAACATTTCCCTTGTTAAAACACACTATAACTCTAGGGGTCGGGTCTGCATTTCCGCACTAAGATGAGACCGCCGCGTCTAAGAGATTTATATGCCGCTTAAGGAAATTGACTGGGGAACTAATACTGGAAACGTCGTCATGTGTTTTATTATTAGTTTCTAGTTTAAATGTTTTGTGTAACAATGCTTATTTGTTAGTATACTGTTATTGGGTGGCAGTTAAGTTTTGACGCAAAAGTTTACGAACACTTTTGTGCCCAAATCTAACGTTAAATGATAAATGATTTTTATTTCTGTAAGTAGGTTTGTACAAACACTTTTACAAGTCAATCATGTTTTTTTTTTAAACTAGATGAGGTCGGCGTTTCCTATCTGACTACTCTGAGAAGAAAGGCCGAAACAAACTCAGAGGTCACAGTCTCTTATAAAGTCCAGACATAATCTTGGTCACTTCATGTGAAGACCATGTAGATTGGTGTCTGAAATGGTCTTTTGAGGAAAGAACCACACAGATTGAGAGGACCTGTCCAGTCAGTGCACGCATTTGTCAGTAATCGCGCAGTTCAACTCAGAACTTAAGGAGCTCAACGATTCGACGAACAATACCAAAGAAAGGACATTGGGGTAGGCCGCATAAATTACTCAAACTGCCAGACGATGATTAAAAATAACTGAGAGAAAAAAAAATAAAACAAACAAAAAAAGGAATGACCTACATAGTCTTCACATTCACAATAAATTAAAATAATATAATACTGTACAAAGTAAATAGTTATGTCAACATTCAGTATGCAAAAATAAAAGAATAAAATAAAATTTGGAGCAGTTCAATCCCAAGCCTTTTTGTCCTCAATAAAATCTTTAACGGTATAATAAGCTTTCTGACACAACTTGCGTTTAATGAATAATTTGAATTTATCACACACAACTTGTGTGTGATATTGTGACACAACATAACATCAATCCAGTTTCCCCGAAGGGATAGGCAGAAGTGTACTTTTAGTCACACCTGCATCAGTTAGGTAATGCTTAAGTCAAATGTAATAGGGAGCGAGCCTGGAAAATCCCAATAACACTGCCCGAGCAGGGAATTTAACCTAGGACCTTATGCTCAAAATAGGAGAGGAACTCGTGGCTAAGTAATAACAGCCGCAAGGATCGATCCATCAGGTTAAGCTACGCTTGCCGGGGTTGGTCTGTGGATGGGTGACCATCTTTTCATACCGAGACTCCTCCATGCCTCGGAAAGCACGTTAAGCCGTTGGTCCCGGCTGTCATTCGAGGATCTCTGACAGTCATTACGGGTCGTCAGAAGCCCGAAAGTCTGACAACCAGTCTTACCAAGGGGTATCGTCTTACCCAGTAACTGGGTTGTGGAGGTCAGATAGGCAGTCACTCCATGTAAAATACTGGTATTCAGCTGCATCCGGTTAGACTGGAAGCCGACCCCAACATAGGAAAAGGCTAGGCAGATTGATTGACCTTATGCTCTTGCGACCACTATACCAACGACTAACGAGATAGTCTGACGATATCATTAAGTAATTTTAAAGGATAAGGGGGACAGACTGAAATACTGAGTAAAACTCCGAACATTAAAGCAGATTATCGAAAGTAATCTCCTCATGTTCTTACTTTAATAAAAAAGTAATACTGGCTAGAACTTTTCCCCAAAGGATATTTTCGGTATGAGTAACTAAAAAAAAGTATCTAAGTCTTCTGGTAAAAGGAAACAGCAATCACGTTTCTTTGTTTTTTTTTTTTTACTTTTCTCTTTGTACAGTAGGCCGCATGTCTCTTTGACCTTGAGCTACCTTAAGTTCAAAACACCGAAAGAGCAGCGGCCGTTTCAGATTGAGAGCATTTTAAACTTTATCTTCATTAATGAAATGCATAGTATTGCTTGAATGGCTAGAAAGCGCTGATCACTGCAAGCCGCTGCTATTTCGTGTATTTTGAGCCTTAGCATACACTAAGGCTCTCGGAGTTTCAATAGAATAAGTGCCGCACCCAATAACATATCTTATCACCAATTTTGGCATACTGGAGGTTATCGTTACTTGTTTGATAGGACAGTTACTAAAGATAACACATTGGTCTATCCGTCAAATTGTAGGGATAGACGTATGTAAGTATTGTTTACTTTTAAAAAATACACTTTTTTATAAATAAACATGTCCAATTCAAGTAAAAGTACGTTAAGTGAAAGTGATTTTGAGGTCGATTACACCTCAAAATCAAACTTAGTTCAAGAGAACGTATAAATGCCGCATGGACCGAGAGTTTTAATTTAATATAAATATAATATACTTAATCATCCAATAATTTAAGAATTTAAGTTTATGGAAGTTTTTATAAAATATCTGATAATACACGTGGTTTTATAAAGTGATGTCGGTTGTAACGGAACGCACGGGAGGGCCAAGTAGAGAACCTTATCTAAGGTTTTCGTTCTAGATAGATCATTCAAGGATAGATTGAAATATTCTGTCTATCATCAAAAGCGATCTATCTTTCACTGAAGGTAGGTTATTGGTTTCGGTTGTGAGACCAGCTTAAACTGGTTTTATTTCGACTGACGTGCGGACTACTATGAATACAAACAGATGCTGATCTCGATAAAGGTTTTAGATCAAGGGGAGGAAGGGGGGGGGGAGGGTTTATATTCTGTAAACTCAACAATGTGCCCCTTTTCGAGAATGACTACGACGACCATGTACAAAGTAAAGATACAGGTTATAAAACTATGTTTATGTCTAATTTTGAGTTCTAGACTCGGTTTGGTTGAACTGCAACCATTGCCCTCCCCCCCCCCCCCGCCCTCCCTCCGTATCCGCGCCTGAATACGACTCTAGAACAAACATTCCTTATCTCTGTCCCCAAAGGAGTCGTATGGGAACGCTGTAGGGGACTAAAGATTGCATCCCAGTGACATAGTAAGTGAGTAGGTAAGCCACGTTCCAGTACTATATTACTTAATATTAGCACTACATTGCAATAGATACAATATGTAGGTACCTTCTATATTTTTCGTAAATGACTGTAAGCGCGACCACCAAGTGACACCCTTATTGATGCATGAATAACTGTAACCGTTTTTCATTTAAGATGATATGTAAATAGCAAACTGGGCGGGAATAAGAAAGAGACAGAGTCAATTAACAGTGTCAGAATAATAATAATAATATTTATTTGCGTAAAACATGGTGTATAAAGATGTTAAGGTCATTATAGGTCATACATGTTTTGCTTATTATCATAGCATGCAAATGTTGTGTTACGTTAACAAAATTGTTTCCCGTCAGTAAATTCTTTAATGCTGTAAAAATTGTTATTGTTCAACCATACATGTAGTTTGTTTTTAAACGATCTAATATCTAAAGTTTTATGGTCATTCGGAATTTTATTATATATACGAACACACATGGCTAAACAACTTTTACTGTATTTAGCCAGTCTTGGTACGTCATTTAATATAAGCCTGTGAGGATCTCGCCGGTTTCGAGGATAAGTCTTTATGCTTCTTTACAAACATGCACACCTCATATATATAGAGCGAGGGTAGCGGTAATAAACCAAGCTCTTTAAATATTGTTCTACAAGAGTCATCAGGTTGAAGCCCATATATAGCACGAATACACTTTTTTTGTGCAACAAATAATAATAATAATAATAATAATAATATCCTAGGACATTGTTCACACACGGTCATCTGGTCCCAAACTAAGCAGAGCTTGTACTATGGAAACCAGATAACTGATATACTACATACACTACTTTTTTTTTTGTAAATACATACTTATATAGATAATTACACCCAGACTCAAGACAAACATACATGTTCATGCACACAAATGTTTGTCCTGGATGGGAATCGAACCCACGACCAGCGGCATGGCAGGTGGTATCTTAACCAACCACGCCATCTGGCCTGTCAAATACCCTAATTTTGTCTGTACTATTACCCCACATTAGGAACCCATAGCGTATTATTGATTCAACATAAGCCCGATAGGTAGTGATAGCAGTTTTAATGTTAGTCACATTTTTAACCTTTCTGAGTGCGTAAACTAGAAAAGGGCCTGTTAGAAGCCAATATAGGAACCTATTACAAAATGGTGGTTATAATACAGCTTTACTTAAGAAAAGTGTTGTTTTTGGCATGAGTCCCACCATATATAACAAAATACCAGACATCTTAAAAAATTTTCCAATCCAAATGTTCAAAAAGAAACTGACTGCCCTATTAGTGGATGAGTGTTATTAATCAATTAAAGATTTTTTAAATGACACTTCACTATAGATTTAATGTCCTTATTATTATTATGCTAGCTTTAAATTGTATGATTTTTTATTATATTTTTTTTTTTTTTTGACAGAGTGTTTTTTCTTTTTGTTTAGTACGAGTAAATAATATTTTTTATCAATGTTTGCATGCCTATTAGGGTAGATTGTACAGGGATCGCAAAACTTTGTATACATCTTATTTTATGTACCCACTTTCTTGGCAAATAAACGATTATGATTATGATTACTTGCACCAAAGGCGCGAAACCAAATAAAAATTGTTTAAAAATAAATTAAACTGTCTATCAAAACTATTTTCAGCCAGAGTTTTCAATTACCTAATACACACATTTTGAATGCAATTTTGCAACGAAATTACTAAGGATGGTAGAATTACAGAAAACATTTAAAAAAGTAGAGGTCTTTTTGGAAATAAATTCTATCGAGGAAATTTAACCCAATTGCGTTTTCCTCCACTCTGAGTATTAATCAAATAGTCAATAAACATAATTATATCCAAAATTTAAATCCATTCATGCTGTAATACTGAAATAAATGGTTATGAAAAAGTCTCCAATTTATTTTGGTATCGCCTTGAGTATCAAATAAAATCGGTCAAGAGCGAGTCGGACTCGCGAACCGAGGGTTCCGTACCATCATATATAAAAAAAACTGTGCTATTTAGAGACATCGTTTTATTTTCTTGTAATCTTTACATAAACTTCTATCACACAGAATAATTTCAGATTTTTCTCTATGCAAACTTCGGAGATAAGGAGGGATCGGTAATTTTTTTTTTACATTTTTCATCAAAAGTCGAAAACCACATGACCTACTTCGAATTTTTAAGACTCCCTTTCAGTCCCTGTTATAAAAAAAAATATATATATTTTTATTTCTTTCTTATTTACAAAATAGTTGGGCAAACGTCATCTAAAACTATTCCGAATTTCAAGTTGATAGTATTAGTAGTTCTTGAGATATCCAGCTGTGACAGACAGACAGAGAGACTGAGTCGCACCATAAGGGTTCCTTTTTACCATTTTGGTACGGAACCCTAAAAATAAGCAAAATTGCGACGTAATTCTCATTAAGTAGTGACATTCAGAAATTCAGTCATTCAGACATTCAGTCCGTGCCTCCTAAAGTCCGGGCTGTCATTAGAAGATCAATGACAGTCGTTACGGGTAGTTACAAGCCCGAAAGTCTGACATCCAGTCTTATCACTAGTGTTACCCATTAATGCTTATATGGACACTAAACGGCCATAGACGACAAAATAATAAAACTTCTATTGTGTCTCGTTCAGTGTCCTTGAAAGCGTTAACTGGACTGTGGGGTTCAGATAGGCAGTTTCTCCATGTGGCATACTGGTATTCATCTGACTCTGGTTAGACTGGAAGCTGACACCAACATAATAGGGTAAAGACTAGGGGTTTAGAAAACTGATTGGTGATCGTAGTAAGCTGTTATAAAGAACACGAGAGGACGCTGCTGATTTACGACACCCAAGGGAGAAACTATTTTGACAAGCAGCAACGACAGACGAGGCCAATCCTAATGATTAATGACACAACTACTATCTCTTACTCCCAGACACAACAGCCTAAATCTATCAGCTCAGAAACCTAACAATAAGCTCTTAGTCTCCAAAATACATTTCGCCCACAGTAACAACGTTGAGTTTATATAAAATGTCGACCATTCCCACTGAATTGCCGTGGGACGTTGACAAACCGTTTGGGGCGAAAAAGATGTATTTTTCCACGATAAAATTTGGGGTGACAGCAGACGATAAATTTTGCTTCGAACGCCACATTGATTTTCGCCCTTTAATATAAGAAAACGATTTAATATGTAATTTGGTATATTTGTCAGGTTAAGAAGATTTCCTTTGAGATAATATAGGATGGTGACCGATATTCGGATGACTGGATGCTCGTCGAGCGGGGTAATTGCGTATCACACTAAGTAATAACTCGAGAGGAGAGGAGCTCATGGCTAAGTAATAACAGCCGCACGGGTCGATCCACCAGGTTAAGCTACGATTGCTGGGGTCGGTCCGTGGATGGGACTCCTCCTCCGTGCCTCGGAAAGCACGTTAAGCCGTTGGTTCCAGCTGTCATTCGAGGATCTTGGACAGTCGTTACCGGTAGTCAGAAGCCGAAAGTCTGACAACCAGTCTTACCAATCGTATTTCCCAGTAACTAGGTTGTGGAGGTCAGATTGGCAGTAACTCCATGTAAAATTCTGGTATTCAGCTGCATCCAGTTAGACTGGAAACCGACCCCAACATAGTTGGGAAAAGGCAGTTGTCGAGCAGACAATTTGTTCAAACATATGAAGCAATGGATTATGAATTTCCTGCAAAATCCTTCGGATTATGAAAGAAAGTGTGTTATACGTAATTGGGATGTGGGTATAGACAAACCTCCATATATTATCAAAGTCCCTTATTGGATGTTATATCATTTTCAGCGTGATATAGCGTGTGTCTAGTAAAAACCACCGCAGGGGTCGGACGATCAGGTTAAGCTACGCTTGTTGCGGTCTGCCACCTTTACATACCGAGACTCCTCCGTGCCTCGGAATGGAAGTCAAGCCGTTGGTCCCGGCTGTCATTCTTGATCTTTGACAGTCGGTACGGGTCTTTGACAGTCAGCAGCCGAAAATCTGACAACCAGTCTTAACAATCGTATTACCCAGTAACTGGGTTGTGGAGGTCAGATAGGCAGTCACTCCAAAATTGGCTTACCTTAGTTATATGAGTTCATATAGTTATTTATTTTCTTTGACTGTAAAAGCCAATTTATTTTTAATTTTATTTATCATTGACAGAATCTACTCATTACAAAGATTTATGAGTGGTATTGCAATATGTGGTTGGCTAGTGACCTCGATAATAGATCATATTATTGTAGCCTGAGCAACCGGCAGCAAGTGCATCATGCTCTCTTAGATGTCACTGCTTGCGGTAGCATCGGGGGCCGGGCACGGGAAATGGTGGCCACTTTTTTCCGTTTAAAAACTTAACAATATAAAACTACTGTTTATAATAATAATAACGTATAGTCTTGTGGAGTACAACTTAACGTGCTTATTTTCTGCATTTTCTTTTTAAATTAAAAGAAATAACAAAACAAACGATGAGGGCGTCACTGTGTGCTCGGTAGCCTCTTAAGTTAAAATACAGTTCCTATATAAATCTAATAATTACGTAAAACAGAGCTTCCTCTCTTCTACCGTATTGCTGTGCCCGACAGGGTCCATAATAATCATAATTTTAAACACATACCACCTACGCAAATATTTATTGAAAAGCAATAAAGATAGTGAGTATTGAAATATTATACTCCAACTGCCAAATCTATACAGTAAGGGTGTAAACACAGCTAACAGCCGGTTCCCCTGAAGAAACTTAACGCTGAATTAAATCACCGTTTGGCGTCCAGGGTGAATAAATTTGTGCCAATATGTTACTTCTAAGCTCTAAATGATATAAGTTTAAATTGTTTTTAAACACTAGGTTGGTTTAACCACATGTTAGTAAGAGGGAGTTTGTATGGGGTAGCTTTAGACACGACACGTGTTTGGGTACCTCTAGATTTTTCAGGTTCGAATAGGGATGATGACAAAAAAATGTTTTTTTGTCCGTCATGTAGATTATTAAAATATATTGGACACGTATTTTTTCTTTTTCTACGTAATCAAAAGATTACGGCGATACATTGAGTTAAAATGTGGCATGACGTCACGTCTTTGTAGATTTTATACGTAGAAGTGACGTAGCAAGCCCCCACTCCCGAACTTTAATGCGAGTTATCTAAGTCATTTTTTATTAATATGATAAAGCAAAAAATACGTATCTAATATTTTTTTATTATCTGACTGACGGACTAAATAGAATTTCTTTTTTTTTACCCAGGCATCATCCCTATTGTAATATTGGTGGAGCAGCGAAAACTTTATTTTTGGGTTTTATTAAAATGTTTACTTTTATTTTATGATATCGAGGGTTCACGGGCTATTTGTATTAAGCGACATCCTGGCCGATATTGAGTTATTATGATATCTACCTGCATTAAAAAGTGAAAAACGGAGATATACACTATTGACTATTAACCGTCGATAGACCACTTTTTCGTAAAAAAATATTGATACTTTTTTACAATGTTCTTTTTTTCCGAATAATGAAAGTTTGAAATGCTCTCTTGTAAAGTTCCAAACATGTCGCTTAATACTTAATATATAAAACAATATTATGAAGTTTTACTGTGTGTAAAAAGGGCTAAAAATCTGAAGTCTGATATTTCAATGAATATTCCAATTTTGTGGTCGGCTTAAAGTTTTGATAAAGATCTATCCTCTATTTCAGCGGTTGTATATTTTATATTTATGTGTTTTTTTTAGTTTCTGAATTATATATATATATTTTTTGTTAAGTTAAAATCTAGACCATGCTAGAGATTTCAATTGGAATAAATAGATTAGAATATTAAATGATTCCTACTTATTTCAAATTTTTGGTATCCTTTTCTTAAGCTGTTTATTAAATAGGAATTTGTAGTCACATCCCAAAAAATCTTTGCCTCGAACAAATCTAAATCGAAAGAATGAACGAATCGTATGTGCGTGTGTGTGTGTATTTTTAAATATTTATTTTCTAGGTTTGTATAAATGTATTTTCTTTCTTCTTTCATTCGTTTTTAGGGTTCCGTACCTCAAAAGGAAAAAACGGAACCCTAATAGGATCACTCATGTGTCTGTCTGTCCTTCTGTCACAGCCAATTTGCTCCGAATCTGATCTACCGATTAAGTTGAAATTTGGTACATGTATGTATTTCTGTGACCCAAACACGGACGTGTAATGTAAATTAATAAATTTTGAATATGGAAGTCAATTTTAGGGGGAAAATAAGAAAGTAAAATACAATATATTTGCAAACTGTACCGTGCGATATATAAAATAAAAGGGCTTACTGTGAGGGTCTCAAATATATTTATTTTATAATTTTAAAATAAACTGTTTTAAATTTATTTAAGAAAAAAGACGATAATTGACCATACCCCCTATATCTTCGAAACTACTGAGCTTACAAATTATGAAAAAAAAAAAAAAATACACAAAATAACTATATACCTATAGATTACAGGAAAACCTATAAGAAGTCTATGGTCTTAAAATAACATGGTAAATCTCTCAATATTATGCGTACAAACTAACATTTGTCCATAGATAAACGAAAAGGATCCAACCCTCATTAGGTTTAATGTGGGTTGAATTCTTTTCGTTTAACTATGGACATTTGTATTTGGAATGTATTGGAGAACATGTTTTTCAACTACAATGTTAATTTTGTTCTTTGGATAAATTCATCCCAACTACGGAACCCTTTATTGTGCGTGGTCCGACACGCACTTTACCGGTTTTTTTTTTAATTTACTTAAAACACAAGTGTACAATGCTTACAACCAAATCGAATCTTTTTCTGGAAGATTACAACTTTTACCTGAATCGTTCGCCTCCAGTTTTCCTTCAGGTGCAGCCGGCGCCGCGCTGGCTACGGAGAGCGTGTAACCATGCGTTCATAATAAACCGGGACGTGTGTAATGTCTTGAGGAAGGCGACAGTTTGCGTCACCTGCGAACGCCTGACTTCCCTACTTTCTCGACTTTTTCATAGTCTGGTGAGTAGGAATTTAATTTCGAAGTATTTATCCTCATCATTTTTTATAACTTTAACTTGCGTAGGTAATTTTTCTTTAGAAATAACAATCGTACCGGTTAGATTGTTTCTTTGTTAGAATAACAAGTAATTCTTAGAAGTATTAGAATTATTCCCAATACATTATTATATAACAAACCGTGTGGGAATAATAATAATAATAATAACAACAAGAGTCCTGCACCAACCGGGGGTTGTCCTTGGGTGCACTTACGTAGTGCATACAGGGATAATCGTCGGTTGGTGCCTCCTTATCATTTAAAATTATTTAAGGGGCCTCTGCGAGTTGGCTTCGGCTCCTCGTACGCCTTCCAAAGGTCCGGGACCCCAGGGTCCCGAGAAATGTAAAAAAATAAAAATAATTGTATAATATAGTCCTGTACCAACCGGGGGTTATCCTTGGGTGCACTTACATAGTGCATACAGGGACAATCGTCGGTTGGTGCCTCCTCATCATTTAAAATTATTTAAGAGGCCTTTGCGAGTTGGCTTCGGCTCCTCGTACGCCTTCCAAAGGTCCGGGACCCCAGGGTCCCGAGAAATGTAAATAATAATAATAATAATAATTTTATAATATAGTCCTGCACCAACCGGGGGTTATCCTTGGGTGCACTTACATAGTGCATACAGGGATAATCGTCGGTTGGTGCCTCCTTATCATTTAAAACTATTTAAGAGGCCTCTGCGAGTTAGCTTCGGCTCCTTGTACGCCTTCCAAAGTTCCGGGACCCCAGGGTCCTGAGAAATGTAAAAAAAAAAAATATTCAGCCTGTATTGTCTAACTGCTAGGCAAAGGTCTCCCTTTCCTTTTTCAACTTAACTCGATCCTGAGCCAATATGGATACGCCTGTGTCTTCCGCGATGCCGTTGGAGGTTTTCAGTGACCCCTAATATGGTGGTCTTAGCTCATGTATTGGACATGCGACAAACGTGTCCGGCCCAGTCCCTTTTGAGCTTGGCTGCTTTTTGGGTGACGTCAGCGATTTGTATCTTAGAGCGCAGTATCGTGTTCCGAATCCGGTCGGTAAGGCGAACTCCGAGGATAGTGCGCTCCATCGCTCGCTGGCAAATCTCGAGCTTGGTCCTCTGCTGAACTGTCAAAGACCAGGTTTGAGCGCCATGGGAAGAAAACAAATGACAAAGAGGAAGCAAGTTAATTATCTTGTAAAAATAATGTAGATTAGTATAAAATAAAATTACTAAACCATTTTCCCTCCATAAGACAATCAAGTAATCAATGAACAAACAACAGTTTTTTTTTTGTGTATGTGATGACGTGTAACACTAACATGAGATATTATTTATATTTTTTTTTTAAATTATGACTTACGTACAATTAATTTCTATTTTATTAATGATTTCAAAGCATGCTACTTTTCATATTGTATAAATTGTTATGCCCAACAGAGTCCATGTGAACTTTGTAAATATTATTAGTAAATAGATCTTGTACACGCATGAGATATGCACTCTTGGGCAAAGGCTTCCCTCCACTCCTTCCATCTTTCGCGGCTCAGAACAAGCAAAAGCGAGGAAGCAAAATAAATAATACCACGGAAGCAAAACCTACACTGCTGGCCCAAAAATTCGGACACTACATCAGCAACATTGTCCGTACACTGTCGAGAGAACGGGCCGCAATTTCAATTTACGAGTGGCGATGCTATAAAATTGGCACGTGATCGCGTCGAGACAAATAAGTGGATATCGCTTATATGTGTATTAGTAATATTGCTCGGAAGTGTAGGGCTGGGTGTGGGGCGAAACGGGAATGTTGGACGTGGAGATGATTTGTTTGAATTCTTCGGTGTTACCCTACAAATAAAATTTTCAAATTTTGATAAAGACTTAATTTCTATTGGCAATTTTATTCCTGACTAGCTTCTGTTTCGTTTTCCCCCGATCTACTCCGTCGCATCGCATCGCTTGCCCGCGCTATTACTAACTTCATTTTTGCTTAGCATTCTTTCTGAAAGGGTCCTAGCGTGATGTTAGCCTATTAATTTCCTAGCGTGATGTTAGCCTATTAATTTTCTCAAGAATTGGGCTATCAAAAGAAAAAACAATTTTTCAAATCCAACTGGTAGTTCCAGAGATTAGCGCGTTCAAACATACAAACAAACAAACTCTTCAGCTTTATAGTATAGATAAACTGGGTGACTTACCGTCTTGAAAAAATAGGGTACAATAGGTGGACGGAGTAAAAGCCATGGCATACTTAGTTTTTTTTTTTTTTTGTAATAAATAATAATATCGAAATTCAAATTTTTTAACGATCTATAATTTTTTTCAAAATTTCAGTTTTTATTGTTCTAGTTTACTTCAAATGTATAGTGTTGAAAAAAAAACTAGGTATGTCATAGGCTTTTACTCCGTTCACCTAAATTGTACGCTATTTTTTTCAAGACGGTAAAATAAATCATCTAGTATAATAATTATGCTGTTATTTCGAATAGAATAAAAACTTTTCAAAGAGAAAATACTATTATATTCAATTGACTATGTACTTCTTTATAAACAAAGGAGTTAATAAAGAAGTTTTTTACGACAGTTTTCAAGATTAAGTTTTTCGTAAAACTTGTGGTAGATAACCCTAACAAACAATGCAGTACGAAATTGGGTAACATATAAAAATATGTAACAAATTGTATTGCTACATTTTCCCAAATTGTGTGCAATAATTCGTTACATAAATAAAAGACAATTGATAAAATAACAATGGTCCTACAAATGTGAGCGTAGTAAACTATGAGATATAGAAATCTTTTTCTTATAGCGCTTTTATGATACTTCAAGCAATTAAATTGAACTTGAATATACGGGTCGTTAGTTCTAACATAACATCACGCCTGTAATCCGCGAAGGGTTAGGCATAGGTGTACCTGTAGTTCACCAACTTTTCGCCAGTTATGTTTAAGTCGGGGTGAGCCTATTGCCTCCAGGCTGCTTCTGAGAAATATCAGATAGGAAAACCCAATAACACTGCCCGACCTGGGAATCGAACCCAGGACCTTACGCTCAGAAATAGCGCTTGTGGCCACTAAACCAATGAGGCAGTCTGTTAGTTCTCTTCAACAATAAATAATCCTCACTCAACGAGGCACAAAATAAGTTTTATTGTTAAGGCGTCATGTCCGTTTAGTGTTCTTGAAAGCCTTAAGTGAATGGTTTTTCAATACCTATTGTTTTAGATCTTCATACAGTATGATTAATAGTTTTCATTTAAGTTTTTTTTTTTATTTGCTTTGAGAAAAGGGTCGTGGAGGAAAGTTCAGGCAAATTGGTTTTTAGTCTAAACAGATGCTGATAGAAAGTAGATACTTACTTAGGTATATTATTTTTTAAGTAAGTATTAAAACATAACCTTTTTTCTTTCATTGTTTTTCCTATTATATATAAATTATAAATGCGAAAGTTTGTATGGATGGATGTTTGTTACTCAATCACGCCAGGACGGCTGTACGGATCTGGATGAAATTTGGCACAGTGATAGATTATAGTCTAGAATAGCACATAGGATACTTTTTACCGTGGGATAATTTCCAACATCCACGCGGGCGAAGCCACTGGCAAAAGCTAGCTAGTATTTAAATATCTATACGTATACTCGTATCTAGGTATTAATGATAATATTTACTTACATATTTATTCACTACAGGAGCTCGTGGCTAAGTAATACCAGCCGCACGGTTTGATCCATCAGGTTAAACTACGCTTGCCGGGGTTGGTCCGTAGATGGGTGACCATCTTTACATACCGAGACTCCTCCGTGTCTCGGAAAGCACGTTAAGCCGTTGGTCCCGGCTATCATTCGTGGATCTTTGACCCGATAACCGAAACCCGATAGTCTGATAACCAGTCTTACCAAGGGGTATCGTATTACCCAGTAAATGGTTTGTAGAAGTCAGATAGGCAGTCGCTCCATGTGAAATACTGGTATTCAGCTGCATCCGGTTAGACTGGAAGCCGGCCGCAACATAGTTGGGAAAAGGCTAGGCAGACTGATTGATTTTTTTTTATTGATACATATTTTTTTGAATAACTTACTACTGCTATTTCTCCTTTCACAAGTCTGCTGACAACACCACACAACACCAAACTTGGCTCTCCAATCTACACAATATTATAATAACAATAACCACAATAACTCAAAATCAACATATTGCACCAACACAGCTCCCAAATATCTACAGATCCATAATACATTACACTCATAACAGCCGTAAAATTGCATCTCAAACACACACACTCATTGTGTGACCTCAGCTATGTAAGGGTCCTCTAAAATCCATAACTTTATCGTGGGGTTCAAGCCCCTCACTTTAACAATACACAAATTGCAGTTCTAATGTTCGGTACAATTTACTGCTCCTCGTCTAGGTGCACGGAGTAGTTATGTAACAGAGGCAGCGGAGTGGATTGTGTTGTTAATGGCACCCTAGAGAGTAGGGAAATTGTTTAGGAATTGGATTATTTCGTGATTAATTTGATTGTGTTTTTTTTTTGTTTTTTATGGACTTCCTTAAAGAGAAACTTAGGCATGTTAAGTAAATGCAACACAAGAAAAAATACTTAGAATACAAAAATATAATAATTACTAGTCCGTACCCAGATGTTTCTGATTACTGAGCACTATTGATATTATTAGTATTGCCTAGTTATTTTTTGCGCCATATATGTATGACCGATGGTAAACGATGCAAAACGAGCTTGTAAAGGTCATTGTTTCTGCCTGCCCTCATGAGAAAAGGGCGTGAGTTTATGTATGTATGTTTTCTAGATAACAGACTTTTGGACTGTCAATAAAGTATCAGGAGTAAGCTCCATTAACATGGCGCAAGTTTATTGCTGGCGGCATACTATAAAATTGAAGGGCAAATTTCTGGCACCGTCTAAACAACACGTATAATATTGTTAACTTTCGGCGCCACCATCGAGTACAAAGCCCAAAAACCAAAAAACTGGGCATTCTAAATAGGGTGAAACAATACTTTACGCCTGGACAGCTTTTGACTATTTACAAAGCGCAAGTCCAATCCTACATGGAGTATTGCAGCCACCTTTGGGATGGATCAGCTGGACTCGGTGGAACGCATAGCTAAGAGGCTCATTGGCGACGTAAAACTGGTGGATACCAAGCTTCACAGCTTGGCTCATCACCGCAAGGCTGCCTGCTTGTCGGTCTACAGATTGTACTTCGGTCAGTGTGCTCAAGATCTCCACGATCTCATTCCACTTGAACCCTTCTACCATCGGATATCTAGACGCACTGACAGTTACCATACCTACCTAGTTGCTATTCCACCAATTCGCACTAAGTGTTTCCAAATGTCTTTTATAATGCGCACAGCAAAACAGTGGAACTCACTACCTGCATCCGAGCGCATACAACCCTAATCTCTTCAAAGTGAGAGTGAACAGGCTTTTTCTGGGTAAGCTCACTCCATCGTCAACTTTGTCTCTGTCACCTCTGACCTAGACTATAGTCAAGAGCAAACGAGCAAACCCATATCAAAAAAAAAAGTTTAAGTTAGTTGCCGTTCAAATCTGGTATACTTAGGTGTAAACAGCACATACAATAAAATTGCAAGTACAATAAAATCGCATTCAATTCTGGCATGATTTCCATCATTCAAACACGAGCGAACGAAACAAGAGGTTCAATAAAATTAAAATATTTGGCAGCGCAAATACGGGTAATACTTGAATCAATAAAATTGAACAAGGACGTACAACTCTGTGTTTAGACGGGGCAAAACTTGCATGCAATAATCACCTTGCAATTTTATAGCCTCCGTGTAAGTCGCATGCGATTTTATTGAATGGCAAAACTTGCATTCAATTATTGTATGCCGTTTTATAGAATCGCACGCGTGTGTTTACACTCGCATACAATTCTTGAATGGCATTGAAATTGAACGTGCTTTATGTCATACGATTATTTCTCTTGAACATTCCAGAAACTGGCACCATGTAAACGGAGCTTTGCTTTCAATATAATCAATATCAAAATAGAAAAAATAATATATTTAGTAAAATAAATTCCTGAAGCATATTGAAAAGCCCGTGATAACTCATTTTCCTATCATCAACTACTCTATGTCCCGACCTTGGGATAGTCCAAGAGCCAGGGTGCGAAAAGTAGCAGATGCTGTTAACGCAATTTAGATAATCGTTTGCGTAAATAAATAGCTGTCGAAACTCAATTAGGGCCCTGTAGTGAATGGGCAAGCCACTCGTTTTGTGGGAAGGCAAGTTTCCTAAACATCTGTTGTAATTTATACGTAATTTTACACCAAGAAGAAGGTGTCTCGTGGTTTTGTTTTATTGCTTTAGAAACAAGTTATGCTCGTTGTTTCTTTGATGGATAAAATCACAAATATAATTATCCGGAAAAGAACCGGAGCTACCGACATAGCTTGCAGAGTAAGCAAACTGAAGTTGCAGTGGTCTGGCCATGTTTGTCAATAGACTGATAACCGGTGGAGCAGACGAGTCCTGGAGTGGAGAACGCGTATCGGTAAGCGTGGGACGCCCCTAAGCTAGATGGATCGACGACCTTAAGAGAGTGGCTAGGACAGACTGGATGCGGAAGACGGAGAACTGGGTGTTGTGGCGCAGCCTGGGAGACGTCTATGTCCAGCAGTTGACTGTGATAGACTGAGTCGTTGATTCTCAGAATTTATAAAATATGATTTTTTAGATTTCTAGTTTAAATAATACGATGTCATGTACGTATGTAGCAAGCCCACACTTCAGTTTTTTTCGAATCCACTTATTAAAGGAGATCAGTACCTAATAAGTGAAAATGTTTCGTAATATTTGTAGGAGAGAGACTATGAGCAGATAGATCAATATCGCAAGCTATAATTTTCTTCCAAAATGTTCATCTTGATTTACAACCAAGACCACTTAAAACCCAAGAACACACAACTCACAAGTCACAACATCATAGACAAAGCAGTGTTGCCAGTTGAAATATACCCAACACACGCTTAGACATGTTTTGAATTAGTTACAGACTTTGATATACTGTTACAGATCGCCTCATTGGTCATGACCTTGACCAATGGACTTGGCACACGGAAAACGAGAAAAGTATCTTAGCTATGGCCCGAAGATTGTTCATTAACTTTTCATGGAGTTATTTTGATTATCTTTTATGGCAATCGTAGGAAAACAGGACGTGTATGACTGATATTATTCAAACTCGGAACTTGGGAGTCTTCATCATGGAGTGAGGTTTGTGGTGGAATGGCTAGCTGCCAGAAGGTATTAATTAGAAGGATAATTGTTGTTGAAGCATAAAGAAATGAAGTCGTAAACTGTCCCACTAATAATAGATTATAGTTTTATTGATACCAGTCTTATAACTGTAAGTGAAACATAAAAAAAAAATGTACTTTGTGTCTTTATCAGTTTTAGTATTTAACCGACGAAAAAAAGGATGAGGGTCTCAATTCGACACGTATATATTTTTTTTTTATGTATGACTCATAACTTTTTAGAGGTATACGAATCCTAAAAGTTGGTCCTATGTATTTAATAACTTTGCTTGGGTAGTTTCTGAGTTAGCTTTTTGCGGTTTTTGTGGCATCTAGCTTTTTGTGAAAGGAAACACAAGTCATTACCCTCATACAATTCCCGTCTGCAACATTTCAAAGTGCAACCCTTATCAGCACGCAGAGATGTCGCAGATGCTTTATTTTTATTTAAACTCTTACGTAACCAAATTGACTGTCCCGATTTACTTAACCTAATTAGATTTCGGGCGCCTTCTAGATATCCTAGGAAAAGCATAACGCCTCTGTGCCCACCATATCGAAGGTCTGTACTTGGTGCAAACTCTCCAATTCCTAGGTTATGCAAGATCCTCAATAGCTGTAGTGACTTGTTAGATATACACCACGCCAGTTTAAGTGCAGTTCATAAAGTAATTTTATTAAACGGTCTTACGACACACTTGTTTACATTTTGTTTTTTATTGCTGTTTACATTTTGTTTTTTTTTTTCTATTCTTATTTTACACAGTAATTTTCTTTAATCGATACTCAAATCCCATTGCTTTCGTTAGTTATTTATAATTGTAACATTAGATAGACTAATTTTGTTTATTGAATTTGGTTGTATATTTTTGTTTCTATTATTATTATTATTTTTAATTTTAATTAACTATTATGTCTTAATGATTATGTGTTGTGTTTGTTATGGAATTGGATATTTAATTTTTTTTTTACCTTACCACAGTCAGTATTTTGATTGTCGTTGTTTTAATTTTCTTTTTTAATGGTCATTGTAATTAATTTTATTTTATTTTAGTATTATTTATAATGTAATTTTCATATCAATTATTATCAAATTTTTATCTTGTTTACTCGTTTGTGACCTAATTTATTAATTTAATTTTCACATTTATTCACTTTTATTTTTATGAATTTGTCGTAATTTAATAATTAATGGTTTTACCACTGTTGTTTGTGCTAGCGGTGTTAACCTATAATTAATTGTTGCACCCGCAATTGTATCTTATTATAAATAATAAGCTGCCAATGTACTGGTGTAAACAATTGTTGGTTAACCTGAATAAAAATAAATAAATAAATAAATACGTATTTTTCCCACTTTTTATGAGGATAATGTTCTAATTTATCTTACCAGCAAAATAAATACCTACCACGACTAAAAAGTGAAAAATACAAAGTTTTTACAAAAAAAAACCGACTTCCAAAAAACCACGATTAAGTGAAAAAATAACTTTAATTTCGGAAGTCGGTGGCAAAAAAGAAAAATACGAAACCAAAGACACCGGCTTCCGAAATTAAAGTTATTTTTCAGTTTGTAGTGTTTTTTTGGAAGTCGGTTGTTTTTTTTTGTAAAAAGTTTTTTATCTGTATTTATAGGTATGAAAGGTACATTACAAAATACAAAGCTACAATCAACAGTGGTTTATTTTAAAGCAATTCAGTTTCAAAGAAAAACCCACTCTATTAAAACGAACATCCAAAACCAGTAAGTTTCCCCCACTCGTTTAAAACACCCCAAAAACACTGTTTTCTCGTTAACACAGCGTCAACACACACGCTCAATAACTCACGTCAGAAACTCGAAATAAGTACTTATATGGAGTTAAATTCATTTATTTTTCCTGAACAGCAATCTATTAAGGGTACGATAAGCAGGGGCCGCGTTAAAATAAATTGATTTTATTCAAATTTCTATTAAGGCACCGGCTCGCTATGTTTCTGGAGATTGCTACGGGCCCAGTCTTGTTACTTGGGAGTTGCGAAACTTTGTGTCGCCTGGATGCGGTTTAGAAAAAAAATTGAGTACTCTACTCATATGTTTTTTTATATATTTTTTTTTCGATCGAATTGGATCGGCAAACTTTTGAATGAATTACATTTGTTTTTGAACAAACACGTGCCGAAAGTACTAGAACTAATATTATTTAAAGAATTATTAGTATGAGTTAGATGTAGATGTGACAGTGACGTAATCACACCGCCATCTGAAAACTTACTCATTATAAATAAACAGCTTTTTTCGTTAAATAAAGTTTTTTTTTAAATCTGTGATGGGTCTGACTCTAGTCTAGGTGGTCTCTTGACTCTAGTCTAGGTCACAGGTGACAGAGACAAAGTCGACGATGGAGTGAGCTTACTCAGAAGAAGCCTGTTCACTCTCACTTTGAAGAGATTAGGGTTTGTATGCTTTCGGAAACACAGACGCAGGTAGTGAGTTCCACTCCTTTGCTGTGCGCATTATAAAAGACATTTGGAAGCGCTTAGTGCGAATTGGTGGAACAGCAACCAGGTAGGGATGGTAACTGGCAGTGCGTCTAGATGTCCGATGGTAGAAGGGGGCCGGTGGAATGAGGTCGTGGAGTTCTCGGGCACACTCTCCGAAGTACAATCTGTAGAAGACCGACAAGCAGGCAACCTTGCGGCGATGAGCCAAGCTATGAAGCTTGGCATCCACCAGTTTTACGTCGCCAGTGAGCCTCTTAGCTCTGCGTTCCACCGAGTCAAGCGCGGCTAGTTGGTACTTGGCTGATCCATCCCAAAGGTGACTGCAATACTCCATGCAGGATCGGACTTGCGCTTTGTAAAGGGTCAAAAGCTGTCCAGGCGTAAAGTATCGTTTCACCCTATTTAGGATTCCCAGTTTCTTGGCCGCAGTTTAGGACTTGTATTCGATGGTGGCGCCGAATTTGAGACCAGATGTCAACTCCATGCCTAGAAGCTCAAGTCGATCAGTTACAGAAACAGATGCACCTCGAAAAGTAGGAGTTTTGACAAAACGACTCTTTTTAGCGGTAAAAAGACACGCCTGTGTTTTGGTGGCGTTAAAAGAGACCAGGTCGCGCCACGGCAGGCCACGTTTTAGGGTCCCGTACTTCAAAAGGAAAAATGGGACCTTTATAGGATCACTTCGTTGTCAGTCTATAAAAACGCTTTTTCTCAGGAACGCACTTGCGTTCCTAAAGGTATCAAATTGAAACTAATATCAACGGACGTATATGGTCCCTTAGAACTCTAAAAAAACAAGTTTCTAAGTCCACGCATTAAAAAAATACGGCCATTTATGCTACATATCGCTCATCCAATAGGACAATGACGTAATTACGAATTTAGCTAAAAAGTGATTCATTACGTCATTGTTCTATTGGATAAGCGATATTTTGATACTCACTAGTAAATCAAAACCTTTAAGGTACTTCGCGTTCACCTAGAATCATGAAATTTGGCAAGGAGCAAGGTCTCACAGCACAAGTAAAGGAAAAAGTCCGAAAATTGTTAATTTGTAGTTTTAGCTCATAAAAACAGTTTTTAGTTTTTTTTTTCTGGCGAAATGTGGGTGTACTATTAAACAGGCTTGCCCGTATTAAAAATAGGGGGCAAGCTTATTCTGTTTAAGTCTATTTTTTTTATTAAATCTATTCATGCATGAAATCTCTTAAGGGATCATTGTATGTACTTATCCTTATGAACAACTTTTATTATGGGCCCAAACCTGAGATCGCAAAAAAAAAATCTGCTGTTTCCTACAGTAAAATTATGTTCGCAGAACTCGTCAAAATGTAAGGAACAGCAATTTCTTTTTTATTATTTCAGTGTTGGTCCCATAGTAAAAGTTGTTCATAATGAGAGTTAAGATAAGAATCCTGAGTGCAGCGAGGGATTTAATAAGCTCGCCCAAGACGAAGGCACCTTTATCTCCGAGAAGAATACGCTACTTTTCAAACTATCTAACGAGACGATAAAAAGCAATAGTACCTACTAGAATCAAAGCACATATATATATTAAAAAGACAATAACAGTTAGTAGACCTGTGATAATGTTTGATACATTAGACCAGTTGTGGAACAACCAAGTCACGTTTTTATTCGCCATTGAAGTTGAGGTACAGTTTATTTGAGTATTGCTGTTGAGTAAGGTTTCAGAAATTTGGGTCTGTTGAGGATCATTTTGGATAGTGAATGTTGGTGAAATAGTTTTTTAATGTGAATGGTAGCAGTGATAAAGGTGGCCAATGCAAACGTGGTTCACGTCAACCCATTAACTGTCGTTAGATCCCACGTTAAAAGTGCCGCGTCCACTTTTCGCACCTCCACCGCAGATTCCCACTCAAAGCTTGTAATTGAAAAGTTTGCAAGGAGAGATGTAACGTGATTTATAAGACAGACGAAATGTTCGTCCGACGACCTTTTTATTCAACGAAATCTTGTTACGTACTGTCGGTACTTATGTACCTACTTGGAGTGAATTGTGCAATTTTTATATGTTCAGAGGTTTATTATTTATATTGATTTTAAATTTTATTTATTATTTTAAAATTCAAATACAAAAAAGCATCCACACTTTATTGCACATACATCAGAAAATACTTAACAGAAAAAATAAATACTTAAAATTAAATAATATGTTTACTTGAATGTAAAAGTATAATATCGTTATGTTATTTTTAGTGGTATTTCACGTGACTTAATACAGTAAGGCTTATTATTTTAAGTCTATGTTATTATAAGTTCAATAAAAGCTGTTAAAGTTTCAGTTGATTTTCCGAATATTTGAACAAAAGGGTCAATTAGAATCACATACGAGTACTATATTATTATTTTAACATTTCTAGAGCAATCAAACGAACAATATTCTGAAGTCACTCATATTTAATATCAAAAACCACAGACCGAAAGTTAGCTTAAAAATCGAATATTTATCTCAAACTTTTAAAACGCTTTCACCAACTTTTTATATTAAGAATGTTATGTTTTTTATTTCGAGATCGGCATCAACTATACCTTAATAGGTACCCTTTGAATATTTAAAACTACATTAATTTAAAACATAACATTAAAAATTCACTTTTCAGTTTTAAAATTAACATGTTTATTTTAAAACTTGTGACCATAAATCACTGAGATCGACTTTATTAAAATAATTTACATTATAAATTGCGTTAAATGGCAATTTCGGGCTTTATGGGACAACGATGGGTATAAACAGGATGACCGTTATTAAAATGAGGATTCACTGTGAAAACACGCTGAAATTGTTGTTGTACGAAAGGTTTTAAATGGAATACTTTCTTGATGCTCTCTGAGAAACATTTCAACTAAGTCTCCCACAGTCTACAGCTGGAGACAGGCCTCCCCTGCCACAACACCCTGTCCTCCACCTTCTGCATCCAGTGTCCAGCCACCTTTTTAAGCTTACCTATAGTTCGGAAGCGCCCTCAATCGGACCCAAACACACGACTCCGTCGGCCATACAGAATGTAACTTCAAAATTTGTCTCATCAAAAAACTATTTTCTGTATGTTTTTTTTTTTAATTTTCTTCTCTGTGGTTTTGGAGATAAGATTGGGGAGGGTATGTTTTTTTATTATAAAATAATTTGAGACTCTCACAACAAGCCCTTTCATTTGATATGTGACAAGGTACCTACAGTTTGCAAAACTTTTTTTTATTTACTAATTTGGGGGGCAAAGTGACCCCATATTCAAAATTCCTTTATTTACTTTAATTTTTCACTTCCATGTTTGGATTACAAAATTCATACCTATTGTGTACCAAATATCAACTTAACCGGTCCAGCAAATTGGTTGTTACAGACAGACGACTTTATGGGTTCCGTTTTTTCATTCGGACGTCCGGAACCCTAAAAAGTTACACCATATCCACTCCGTACGTGTATGTACTTATTAATACCAAAAATAAAATCATTAATAAAAAATATACCACAGAGTTTTTATTCAGCTTCTACTAATATTTTTCAAACTCGATTTTATTGTGAGTATCGACTAGGTTGAATGCAACTTTTGAATCGAAATATAAAAATTGTGTAGACGGTCAGCACTAAGAAGTGTCACGTCGAAAAACATTTTTTTTGTGTTTTTTTATGTAGTTTATGTATGAAAAATGCTAAAAGTAAGAATGCAGAGAGAATGATAATGTTTTTATTTTGCCCTTTTGCATATTCTCAGCAAGAAAAAAGGTTGATTACGTATACATATTTTTAGCGAACCTAATTTGCCTACCTTTTGGAAAGGTGTAGTAATACAGGATTTTATACAACTTTCACAGTAGGCTGACGCGGTTTGACCGACCTCAACAATAATCAAAGATATTTCCCACAAACTTATTGTATAAAATAGCTGCGGTAACATTTTTTTCTTAATAAATTCGAATTCTGAAAGTTGATGTAAATTCCTGAATTTTATGACGTAATTCGTAACATCCCGTCGCGTCAGCTGGTTTGTCATATCTCAAAATCTTGTCGAGCAGAGAGGTTAAGGTCGTCGGTCCATCTAGCTGGGGTGCGTCCCACACTACGCTTGCCGATACGCGATCTCCACTCCAGACGGCCTAGACAAATAGAATTCGCTTCGGAGCGATTCTATTTTAGTACAATCGCTTCAAAGTGACATTGACATGATCACGTGACATTTCGATAGCTTATGTCAACCCCATACATTTTTTGGCTTTTCTACTAGCGTCATCGTTAAATCGAATGTTACTTTGTCTAGGCCCTCAGGACTCGTCTGCTCCACCGGACATCGGTCCTTAAAAAAAACCAGCCAAGTGCGTGTTGGACTACGCACAATGAAGGGTTCCGTAGTTGGAATAATTTATCCCAAGAACAAGAACAAACTTAACATTGTAGTTGAAAAACATGTTCTCCCATACATTCCAACTGCAAATGTAAGTTCGGACGCACAATATTGAGAGATTTACCATGTTTTTTTTTTTAAGACCATAGACTTCTTATATGTTTTCCTGTAATCTATAGTTTTAGAACTATTTTATGTATCTCGCCAGTTCGCTAGCTCGGTAGTTTCGGAAATAAGGGGGGGGGGGGGGGAATGGTCACTTTTCGTACATTTTCTTAAATAACTTTAAAACAGTTTATTTTAAAATTATAAAAAAAAATATGTTTTTAAGACCTTCACAGTAAGCCCTTTCATTTGATATGTCACACGGTATAGTTTACAAAACTTTTCATTTTAATATTCTTATTTGCCCCCCCCCCCCCCCCTCCCAAATCGACCCCCATATTCAAAATTCATTTATTTGCGTTACACGTCCGTGTTTGGGTCACAGAAATTCATACGTGTACCAAAGGAGCTGGCCCAAGCCCCATACAAAAAATACCCAGGCCCGGCGCAAAAGTTTTGTGTTCCAGTTTTTAGAGGATATTTAAAAATAGTATTCCATAATATCACTATCCCTGTATCGGGTGGCTAACATTATTTTTTTTGCTCGAGAAGTTTTGTTGGCGTTCCTATTAAAATCTCATTTGTGTGGACCAAAATATGTATAATTATTTGCAATTATTGTGTAATCGCAATCGCGTTCAAGATTATCTCAAAACCACAAGGGCATACATAAAAAAAGTAATATAAGTATTAAATTGATCAAAATAGATCAAAATCAATTAGATGAAATTGTAATACACAGCAAAGTATACATCAAACGCTAGCGGATGACTGCGACACAGAACATATATTATATACCCTGACGATATGCGACTGTAATAATAATTGGTGGCTGAAAAGAAAACAAACTTGAAAAAAAAGTAAAAAATGACGAAAAAAATGACGTTACGAAAATTAAATACCGCGCGGATTCTGTACGTGTCAAGTTACCGACGCTTCATCGGTTAAGACTTTACGTTATGTACTATACTATGACTAAAGAGTTAGATTATAATAATAACCTGTACCTATGCTTATTATAGGTTTTGTATCAGTATGCTTGTTTGTAAACAATTAACGAACTATAGCATAATAAATATTTTGGTCGGTAAATGAGTTTTTAATAAGAACGCCTACAAAACATTTCGAGCAAAAGAGAAAAGAATGTTAGCCACCCTTTAGAGAGATAGTGATAGTTTTAAATATTATTTTTAAATATTCTCTAAAATCTGAGATACAAAACTTTTGCGCCGGGCCTGGGTTTTTTTTGGGCCATCGCTTTTCAACTTAATCGGTCCATTAGATTCAGCTTTCCATGCACTCTCGCTCCGTACCATGGCCTTGACCAGGGACCGCTAGTGCCCTACGCTCCCGCTCAATATCTACCTGGTTCCTAAGGTCGTCAGCCACGTAATGCCCCAGGTACTTGAATTGGTAGACCGTTTGAGTTCATTACCATTCAGTTTTATACGGGCACAGATTCTGGGCATTTACCACCGTCCGCCTTAAAGACCAAGAACTTGCTTTTTGTCACATATACATCAGGCCATGCGCCTGAGCATAAGACTCACAACACGTAAGCAGCGCTCTGAGCGCCCTGACCGTTGGGCTCAGCAGCACCACGTCGTCAGCGCAACTGATGTTATGCACACTGACATCATCAATGCGACAGCCGATTTTCTTACTGCTGAGCTCAACGGTCAGATCTTAGGTAGGTATTGTAGGCTGCTTGGCGTTTTCATGCAACCTCCACGAGTTTAGGCGAAGATACATACACAAGTAGCTGGCATGTCGTGTGCCATAACAACTTCTGATGTTCAACGCCGCAATGGCATGCCATCCACTTGCGTTTTCGCCATATTTTGTAAGATTATGAGATAAACACTATTTCGTAATTAGAAGATAGAAAATAATAGAGACTCAGCTTAAAGGGCAGACATTGCTCGTCATCAATCGAAATAAGTACATTGATACATACATACATACATAAACTCATGCCTTCGTCCCATGGAGGTAGGCAGAAACTACAGAGCGCCACTTTGATTTGTAGGTATGTAACTTTAAGTACTTACATTAATTTGATGAAATAATTACGCGTTAAAAATAAATATACCTATCTCTTTTTTATCCAAACCAGTACTGTTAGCGCGCCCAGCATCAACAGTACAAAGTACTAAAAAATACAGTAAATGAATGATGGACTTTTGTTATCCTCTTCTCTAAGAATTTTACGAAGCCAATTATGAGACCAATTAAACCAATTACGGATAAACTCAAACCAAGTTCAACAATTGCCAGAGTCTAACACAAATAACATAATCCAAAGATTCACCCCAATCCCCACATTAGAAATTAAACAATTTTATTACCAAAAATATCCGCCAGCGAACCTGTTGCTATCGTTAATTAATTCTTAGTTAAACTTGCTCAAGAGAAAAGCGGGGAAAAATGGCGTGATGAAGGAATTACTTTTTTACGGGCCGTCGGGTGTGTAGGCCTTCGGTCCGGATCTGTAATGATTTATTGTGGACCCGCGCCTTCGGGCTCGAAATGTAGCGATCCATCATCGTTGGTACTGTGACCAAGTTTCAGATTAGTATGTTTGGGATTAAGGTGACTTCTCGGAGTGAGGGTTTGAATAGATTTGTTCGACAGTGTGTGGTTGTAGGAATAAATAAATAAATAAAAACTTTTTTAATTTCAGAAAAAAAAAAACACGGTATAATATTAAAAATAAAACTAGTTTACATAGGTCGAGCCTTAGGTGCTAGACTTTTACAAATTCCCTGGACCCCACTAGGATTCCCAGTGTTATGGGGTCCAGTCTCTTCCCAAGTGAAGCAAACATTTTCATAATAGGTTGGGGAAAAAGTTTCTTCGCATTTTTTAAGAAAATTCAAAACATTTTTTAATATAGTTTATTTACATTTAACTAAAGTATGTAGGTACCATTTTATTCGATAACTTTTTGCCATCTTGTAGGTAGGGACATAATCCCATTGCTATAGAAATTTTGGGACTTGTGGTCAAAATACCGCGACAAGTGGTTTTGGCAGTCCTCTCGTGATGTTAACCTGACACTGCCTAAAGAATTCTGAAGAGACCGAAACAGGTGGAAATCTGAAGGTGCAAGGTAAGGACTATACGGCGGATGCATTAACACCTCCCAGCCAAACTCTCTTAATTTTTGCTGAGTGGCTAAAGATGTGTGAGGTCTAGCGTTATCATGATGAAAAACCACACCCCTTCTGTTGATTAATTCCGGCCGCTTTCTGTCAACTTCTTGCTTTAATCTCATCAGTTGTTCGCAGTAGAGTTCAGAATCGATGGTCCTGCCTGGTGGTAACAGCTCATAATGAATAATGCCCTTCCAATCCCACCACACACACAGCATCACCTTGTTGCGAGTTAACCCGGGTTTCGCCACAGTCTGTGAAGCCTTACCGGCCTTTGACCACGACCTTTTTCGCACGTTCTTGTCATACGTGATCCACTTTTCATCACCAGTTATCAGCTTCTTCAAAAATGGTTCGGTTTCATTACGTCGTAATAAAGAATCACAAATGAGTACACGGTTCATTAGGTTTCTTTCAGTGAGCTCGTGAGGTACCCAAATGTCGAGCTTTTTTGTGTACCCAGTTTTTTTCAAATGCGCCAAAACTGTTTTGTGGTCAATTTCCAGTTCTTCAGCTACGTCGTAACTACTGATATGCCGATCTTGCTCCACTTTTTCAAAAATGGCATCCATTTTATCCGTAATAGGGCGACCAGAGCGACGTGCATCTTTGACATCAAAATTTCCGGATTGAAAACGCTTAAACCAAATTTGTGCTACTCTCACAGACACTACACTAGGTCCATAAACAACGCAAATTTTTTTCGCGGCTTGCGTTGCATTTTTACCTTTTTTGTAGTAAAATTTTAAAATGTATCGATTTTCTTCATTAGATTCACTCATCTTGACGGTACGAAAAACAAATGAAAATCACACATTTTCCTAATTTGAATTTGGAATTATGTTCTTAATTTAAACTTTCATCCGTGTCGGAGACATCCGTGTCGGTCCCGGAGAAAGAATAGGACCACCCCATCTCATCCCGTGGGTGTCGTAAGAGGCGACTATTTGACTAAGGGAGCTCCAGACCCAGTGCATACCATATAGCACTTTGGGTCACCCGAGTGATGGCGGGTAAACCATCAACAATCGCATTCCCAAGGAGGGTTGGTGTCAGGCAGGCGGCCGACTGTAAAACTTTGCCAAAACTATTAGCAATATGAGGAATAGATATATGATGCACGATAGGGCTAGGGCTTACTCCACAGGCGACGCGCAGGGGCAGCACCCGGCTCCTGTGGGAAGAGGACTAGGGTTGTTGCACCACCCCGGGCGGGGGCAACGTAAGAAGCGAGCTCGGGAAGTGAGATTGAGGTATGCAAGTTGGAATGTTGGGACGATGACTGGGAGAGCCAGAGAGTTAGCGGATGTATTAAAAATAAGGCGAATAAATGTGGCGTGTTTGCAAGAAACAAAATGGAAAGGAACGAAAGCGAGAGAAATCGGCGAAGGATATAAGTTTTTCTACTGTGGGAGTGACGGGAAAAGAAATAGCGTGGGAATAGTGTTAGACAGTAATTTGAAAGAAGGCGTGATGGAGGTAAAAAGGATTAATGATAGATTAATCGTTGTAAAAGTTATGATAGAACATGTAGTTCTGAATGTAATTAGTGTGTATGCACCGCAGGTAGGATGCGATGAAAGGGTGAAAGAGAAGTTTTGGGAGGACTTTGACACAGTTTTGATGAACATTCCGGTGCATGAAGAATTGATAGTTGGAGGTGATTTTAATGGACATGTGGGAAGAATGCGAGGAGTTTATGAAAGAGTGCATGGAGGATGGGGATTTGGTAACGTCAATAACGAGGGAGAGACATTGTTGCAATCCGCTACCGCATTTGACCTGGCAGTAGCCAACACTTGGTTCCAAAAGAACGATGGACACCTAATTACGTACAAAAGTGGCAATCACAAGACGCAAATTGATTACTTTCTAGTACGACGCAAATACTTAAAGCATATCAAAGATTGCAAAGTAATACCGGGAGAAGATCTAGTCTCACAGCACAGACCCCTAATTATGGAAATGCTTGTAGAAAGAAAGCCCAAGAAAAACAAAGAGCGACCCCCTCCCAAAATAAAATGGCATATGCTGGAGAAGAATGGCTATGCGAAGAAATTGAATGAGCGAGTAGTGGATAAAATGATAGGTATGGGGGACATGAATGGTCGAAGTGTAAATGAATGTTGGAATGAAATGGCAGGGTATATTAGGAGTGCAGCGAAAGATATTTTGGGAGAGACGAAAGGAAAGGGTACGATAGATAGGGATACATGGTGGTGGTCGACAGAAATACAGAATGTGTTGCAGGATAAGAAGAGAAAGTTCAAGGAATGGCAGAGTGTTGCAGATGAGAATGTTAGTTTGAAAGCAGAAAAAAAGAGTGAGTATGATGCTCTAAAGAAAAACGCCAAGAAATCTGTGGCCATAGCAAGAGCAAAAGCCCAGGACAAGCTTTATAACACACTGGATAATCCAGCAGGCCAAAAACATCTTTACCGGCTTGCTAGAGCTAGAGAGAGAAAGACGAGAGATATTTGTAAGATAAAGTGTATAAAGGATGAAACTGGAATAGTTCTTTCGGATGATGAGAAAATTAAGGATAGGTGGAAGAGCTATTTTGAAAGACTAATGAATGAGGAGAATGGCTGGAGCGGTGTGCTTGGGAATAAACCAGTAAATGAGGGTTTAGTGAGAATGATTAGTATGGATGAAGTGAGAATAGTAAGAAATGGGATGAAGAATGGTAAAGCAATAGGCCCGGATGAAATACCAGTTGAAGTATGGAAGTTATTACGAGTAGATGGATGGACGTGGTTAGCTTTATTCTTCAATAAGTTGTTGCTGGAAGAAGCCATACCTGACGAATGGTGTAACAGTTCGCTGGTGCCCATCTTTAAAAACAAAGGTGATGTGCTGGAGTGCAACAACTATAGAGGAATAAAGCTTATGTCACATAGTATGAAGGCTTGGGAGAAAGTTATTGAAAGGCGACTGAGAGAAGAGAGTGAAATTTCGCAAAACCAATTCGGTTTTATGCCTGGTCGAGGAACAACAGATGCCATATTTGCTATCCGCCAGCTGTGCGAGAAATACAGAGGTGCGCATAAAAACTTGCACATGGTATTTGTTGACCTCGAAAAGGCATACGACCGAGTGCCTCGTGAAGTTTTGTGGTGGGCGCTGAAGGAGAAAGGTGTGCCAGGAAAGTATGTGCAGTTGATTAGAGCGATGTACAGCCGATGCAGTACTCAAGTCCGGTCTACAGTGGGCACTACTGGCAGCTTCAATGTGGCTGTCGGCTTGCACCAGGGATCAGCACTCAGCCCTTACCTCTTCGTGCTGATAATGGATGCTCTTACATCTGATATCCAGGAAGCGGCTCCCTGGTGTATACTGTTCGCTGATGACATTGTACTGATTGCCGAGACCGGCTTAGAGGTCCAGAGCAGATTGGAGGTGTGGTGGGAAAGACTCGAGACCGTTGGCCTGAGAGTAAGTCGGACCAAAACTGAGTATCTGTTTTGTGATTTTGGCGGCCTCTCCAGTCCTGTGCCCATATCTCTCGCCGGAACGCCCTTATCGATCTGTTCCGACTTTCGGTACCTCGGGTCGCTTGTCCAAGGAGATGGCGAAGTAGACCGAGACGTAACGCACCGGATCAACTCAGGATGGATGAAATGGCGACAGGTCACAGGAACAACTTGCGACCCACGGATGCCCCTCAAGTTAAAGGGGAAAATTTATAAGTCCGTGGTAAGGCCTGTCGTACTTTATGGGTCTGAATGCTGGGCCGTGAAGAAGACGGATGAAAAAAGATTGCATGCAGCGGAGATGAGAATGTTGAGATGGATGTGTGGAGTAACGAGAATGGATAAAGTAAGAAATGAGTATATAAGAGGAAGTTTGAAAGTGGCGCCAGTGACAGAAAAGTTGAAAGGAAATCGTTTGGCTTGGTATGGGCATGTGATGAGAAGGGACGAAACGCATGTGACTCAAAGAGTGATGAATATACATGTTGATGGATGGAGAGGGAGAGGAAGGCCGAAGAAAAGATGGATGGAATGTGTAAAGAATGATATGAAAGAGAAGGGAGTGAATGATAGTGTGACGGTTGACAGGGGAGAATGGAAGAAGAAAACATGTTGCGCCGACCCCAAGTAACATGGGATAAGGGCAGGAAGATGATGAAAATTTAAACTTTCAATGTTACCAAAACCAGCCAGATACAAATAGTATAGCCAAAGAGATTTTATTACAAGTTCATACATACTATAATGCGAAAAGACTTTTTCCCCAACCTAATATATTAAGGTGAAGTACTTAATTATTTATTATAATTAGGATAAAAAATAAAACAATATAATGAATATTAACACACAAGGAATACAAGGAATATAGATGCTGTCTTGCTGTCCTTGGTTTTGTTTTGTTATTAGTAATTAACTTTGTTTATTTTACTTCAATGGTCCTAGTTTATCATTTGTGACTTAGAGTTTCGGCTTCATATACAATCTTCTTATATGTAAGTGGGCACGCCCTTTATTACTGGAGGCCTTTATTTAGGTATAAAGTTCTGCTTACGTTTTTAGTTTCGTATTTTTATTTCTGCTTGAGTATAGTTTTCGTTTTTCTTTTGGTATATTGGCGTGTGCTAGCTTACTTATAGCAAATAATTGAACTTAATGTTTTGTGTTGCGTAAATTATTATGCGCAGTGTTGTATAGATTCATTTTTTTTAACTGAACAGACAGCTGTGTTGCTGGGGAGTTTGTTGCGCCACTTCTTCTCGCCAGCTAAAGTACTAGGAAGTGGTGAAGGGCGGGCGTTTTAGGGGACTCTCTTATGTAATTTTGACGTTCAAAAAGTGCTAATTCTCAGCCTAGTTTGAATAAATAACTTTTGATTATGATTTTGATTTTTGAGATGGTTGCTAAGACCATTCTAAGGTAGATAGTGTTTTTTTAATGTCAGATTGTAATTAAGTAATAACATTTAAATTAGACACTCACCACACATTTTATTTATCTACTAGCTTATGTCCGCAGCTTCGCCCGCGTGGTTTTCGAAGAAGAAGAAAATACGTTTATTTGCTGTAAACATGACGCAAAGAAATATCACAACAAAATAAAATAATAAAAGAACAAGATTTTGAAAATTACCCCACGGGAACGTACCACCGTAACATAGTATACGCGGCAACAGTGGAACTCACTACCTGCGTCTGTGTTTCCGAACGCATACAACCCTAATCTCTTCAAAGTGAGAGTGAACAGGCTTGTTCTGGGTAAGCTCACTCCATCGTAGACTTTGTCTCTGTCACCTCTGACCTAGACTAGAGTCAAGAGCAAACCCATCTCAAATAAATTTAAAAAAAAAGTACCAACTCCGTCATTTTGTGCCACCATCGTTTTTTATCTGAGATGGGTTTGCTCTTGACTCTAGTCTAGGTCACAGGTGACAGAGATCTAAATTTAGGATCACAAGAACTGCCCATCCTCTTGCGAGTCATGCCCACGCCACTCCCGCAATAATTACGTATTATTGTTGGGCGAATTCTTGCCAAAAGGATCAGTAACATAATATTAGTAAATACCTACCTACATCGACATTAATTATTCCGGGATAATCTTAATAATTCTCATTAACTTGGTCGCACTACTCGCGCTGTTTCCTTAATTAATATAAATTACATCATTGTTGCAATGATTAATCGTATTAACGATTAATTTATTATTATTGCAAACAATTGTTTCGTTAGGCGATAATTAAGGTAGGAATGATATAAGTTAACCTACAAGAAAATATACTTCATTTATCAATCAAATTCTTAAAACTCCATCAGTCATTTTACAGAAATAATAGGGAGACCTTTAGATAGTAATTTACTAGGTACACCCAAAGAGAGTTATGGAGATCAAGACTAGAGACAGAGAGTACACTTAATGTATACTTAAATTACGCAGACAATATACAAGCACCACCCACAGCTTTGATCTTCCTCTCGGCTGTCTTGGAGAAGAATTTAGCCTTAACTATGACGGGCTGTTTGGGGAGCTTGCCTTTGCCTAGCAACTTGTAGTAACCAGCTTTGACAATGTTGATGATAGCACCTTGCCGTCGGTGGCTGTGGCATATTTGAGCCTCGACTGCTCAGGCACGAGGGTCCACAGCTTGTCCAGGTTTAACAGCTTGTTCTTCCTCTCGTGGTAATTCGTCATACCGAGTTTGCCGAAGTATCCAGGGTCGTACTTGTCCATGTTGATTCTGTGGTGGTGCTCACCACCAGCGTTACCGCGACCTCCAGGATGCTTGCGGTGCTTACCGATACGACCGTAGCCATGGCTCATGTGTCCTCGTAACTTCCTGGTCTACTTCTTGGAGGTGGCCATATTTTCGCATTCCGTCAAGTTTTGAAGAGGAGAGATTTTGAAAAGAAAAAACAACAAAATTAAATAATAAATATACCTAAGCTAACAGACTTAAAATAATAATATATATGTACATACATGTGATAACTAACACGCGCGCGTGTGTGTGTATGTGTGTGTGTGAGTGAGGGTGTGTGTACATGCATATTTCACGGCTAAAACTCGAAGTGCGGCTAGGCTATAAATATAGCAGTTGGTTAAACTTAGGTGTAGGCTGAAAGGGAGGTTAGGTTAGGTTAGAACTGTGACCACACAATGCACGAGCTGAGCGAGCGAAGCGAGCGGTGCCACAGCAGCGGCAGGCGAGTGCTAGGGTCTGAATTCAATCGGTTACCTACATCTAGTTATAGCCGGCTAAAGCTAGGTGTAGCCGCACTTCGGATTTTAGCCGTAACATATATATATTTTTAAGTAATTTTGTGAAAAAGTTTTTCCTTTAAAATAATCTTTAACATGCCATTGTATTATCTTGCATCAAGTTCACAAATATTAAAATAATCGAAAAAAACATCACATTAATTACGAATACCATTGCGTGTCCGAAATAATTGCTTTTGATGTGCGACAGCACCCCTAATTAATAAGTAAGCACGCAATGCACATAGATTCGTAGAAGTGGACATTAGATGTGTCTTTTGAGTAGGTATAAAAGGAAACATAGTCAATGAATTTTTTCAGAAGTTGTCTTTATTTAAGATACATGATGAACACGAAAATCTTACTAACGTACCACTGACTCAATCTGCCTAGCGTTTTCCCGACTATATTGGGGTCAGCTTCCGATGAAGCTGAATACCAGTAATTTACATGGAGCGACTGCTTATCTCACCACAACCCACAGAACATATATACCCTAGACGGGTTACTGGGTACCACTATATCCCTTGGTAAGTCTGGTTGTCAGACTTTTAGGCTTCTGACTACCGGTAATGTCTGTCAAAGATCTACAAAAGACAGCCGGGACCAACGGTTTAACTTGCTTCCCGAGGCACGGAGGGATTTCACCCATCCACGAGTCGACCGCGGCAAGCGCAGCTTAACCTTCGATCGACCCGTGCAGCTGTTATTATTTAGCCACGAGTCTCCCTCGAACCGATAACTAATTCATTGAAATTGCGCACACACAAATCAGGTCGCTGCCTTTCTCTTCATACATCCCTGCATCTTTGTACTACAATAACAGTTTCGAGAATTTACGTAGGTAAGTAAAACCAAGACATGGCGTTTCATATGGCAGCCATAACATAAAATCCACACACGAAAATAAAATACACAAAATATACATCCAGATATTAAGCAAATACCGTAAACCCGTGTTATTTGTTCAGAATCGCGACTCCATCCCATATCAAACAACAAAATACTTATAACCACCATACATATACTGTCCTCCTTTAATTTCGTTAACCTTAACACAAGGCGGTAAGGTTGATTTTTGATTAAGTTTTATGGCGATGTAGTATATGTAAAATGGTGGTTTAGATAAAAGACGTTTACAATTTGTCGTATCACGGAGGCTTGTTAGTGTGACGCGGGTTGTGACGTCATCATCGTATGTACTAACAAACATATTGGTCGGTATTCAAATCCGGGGAGGTATGTGTAAACGTTAGTGAGGGGCGGTTGTACGATTGTTATGCGACGGTTGCTGTATAGCAAATAATATTAGGATTCCAAAGAAATAATGGAAAAGACTGGAAACTATCAAGTATGTAGTGTAGACTATGCTATCATAACAAACATAAATACATAACATCACGCATATGATCCCCGAAGGGTTAGGCAGAAGTGTACCTATAGCACAGATTAATACAGATGGGACACTCCGTAGTTTCGGTATGAAGCTACAAGTACGCGGCGGGCCTATCTCACTGGGCCAATTCAGTAGGACTGTCGCGGTCAGAGTTACGCGTTAGAAATATATCCAACTTGTAGGTGAATATAACTGTAGGTAACAAGCGTTGTGTGACCTGAATTGCACTTTATTGTGTCGTAGCAAAAGTCGCTTTTTATTCAAATGATTTTGCGGAGTGTCCCATCTATGCCTAAAGTAACACCAACATTCCGCCAGTTATGTTCAAGTCCCATACAATAGGGGGCGAGCCTAATGCCATCTACCGGGCATAAATCCAGACCATCTAATCCAGTCCTATACTATCATTAGTCCCCATTAATACCGTACAAGGCGTGAATAAGTTGATAAGTCGACTTGCACAAAATTTTGAATTGTATAAAAATGGTATCTGGAATCTAATTCATATTAACATTCACAAGTGCAGTTTGCCGAGAATTATGAACCTCGAATCGACTTACTCATTTTTATTCACCATATAAATTAGGCATTCCAGATGCCATTTTTATACAATTAAAAATTACTTGCAAGTCGACTTATCAACTTATTCACGCCTTGTACGGAATATATATCTAGATCTGTTATCAAGATATGGTTTACCAACCAATTACAGCAGTAGTTATAAGTGGACAACATCTACTGTTTCCTGATACAGAATTTTCCCTAAGATAAATAATATACTTATATAGAAAGATGAAGAGTTGATGTTATAAAAACTTAATCCTTTCAAGAATGGAAGTTTTTTCTTTTATAACTGAAAGGATTTATTTTTTCATTTTTTTGTTTTTTACATTTGACAACTATCTCACCAGAACTATAACGATGATGTGGTCGACGAAAAAGCGCACTTAAAGTTGAAAGATCAATTTAGTAGGTATTGATCACTTTCTTAACTTTTTTTTATTATTATTGCTGACTGGGCCTGCAGTTCTATTCTGTACAAATCTCACCGTGAAAACACAGGTGAGGTGAGCGTGGAGTACGAGTAATCTGCCAATAGTGTCAATCCCTAGCGTCAGGTGGAATGACAGCTCACTCCACGCTCACTCCACCTGTTTTCACGGTGAGATTTGTACAGAATAGACGGGCTGCTCTTGACCTCGATCACGCCTGATGGGCCCAGAATATGCCTGTGCACTGTTGTGATGAAAGCAGACGGATTATATTTGGATGGGGACACAGACGCTGGCAAAGTGTTCCACACTTTGGCTGTGCGCATAATAAATAACTATTATAACTGTTTTGATCTCTTTGTTTTGAACCTGTAATTTTCGTCGGAATTGTATCAGAGCAACCAGTAGCAATCGCTATTTACACAATACCACCAAGCGTAGGTAAGCTGAGTTACGATTTGTGAGGTTTTCGGCTAATGATATATCATGGTGTTTATAATAGGGTAGACTAACAAGGGGACGAGTATCATAAGGAAAACGTGCCAGATTTACTTATTAGGGAAATTTATTATTATTGTAGTAGGAGTCTCTAGTGATAACCGTCGTGACTCCGACGTGGTGGGGAATCGAAACGGCATATCCATGTTTTGTAGATGATATTTGCTATTGTTTCTGACGTCATGTCTTGCATAGGGATAGCTTCGGGCCAGCGTGTCGTGCGGTCGATGATTGCTAGCAGGATCCGGTGTCCGTATGCTGTCGTAGGTAGTGAACCAACGTTATCTACATGTATATGTTTCTTCTACATATATGGCTATATGTAAGTGGGCACGCCCTTTATTACTGGAGGCTTTTAATTAGTTATAAAGTTCTGTTTACGTTTTTAGTTTTGTATTTTTATTTCTGTTTTCGATTTTCTTTTTCTTTTTGGTATATTGGCGTGTGCTAGCTGACTTGTGGCAATGAATTTAATTTAACTTCGTGTTTTGTTGTGTAATACCTGAAGTATTTTGCGCAGTGCTGTATACAATCATTGTTTTTAACTGAACATACAGCTGTGCTGCTGGGGAGTTTGTTGCGCCACTTCTTCTCCTCAGCTAAAGCACTAGGAAGTGGTAAAAGGCGGTTTTCGGGGACAAATAAGTCAAAAATGTTTGTATTTCTCGCTCACATATGAATAAAAGCTTGCGCTGCCTCTGAGTCGACAGTATTCCACTAGCTGCACAGAGGTCTGAAAATCAAAATGTAATGGCTCTGTTATACCTCCCTTTACGTAATATTTACGTATGGATGGTATGTCGCTCCACGCGTGAGAAAAAATTGTTTTGTGTTTTTTTTTTGTATGAGAGAAAACACTTAAAGTATTTTTTTTTTTTAAACCGAATGGTTCTGAAAGGCTGCTGCTCACACGAGCAATTGTATCATACACGGCAATCAAGATGACATACAATTCATACACCTTTGGGCGCCGCTTTAAAAGTAGAAATTTTTTTAAATAATGAATTTTCGATATGTGGTTTTTCAAATTTTTGACCTTGTTAAATGAAGTTGCCGATTGATTTACTTATACTATCTTTAGTTTTAGATTACTAATGACCTTTATAAAAACGATATTAAATATTTATGTTTTTTGGTAAAAAATTTAATTCCCAGTACATTTGTTAATCATTGTGATTACGGTTGAGTTATAATTAGATACTAATTAACATTAATGAGCATTAATGGAATGCACCTTTGGGTGCCGCTTCGCACGTAGCAATTTTTTGAAGTTATGAATTTTTAGTACCTATATGGTTTTCCGATCGCTCAATAAACATCCGATCACTCAATAAACATTAATTTTAAAGGTTTCTTCTGGGCAAGCTCACTACATTATTGACAAACCTACTAACTTAGGAGTCCGTGGAGGCAGTGGCATTGCACTGGTACATTCCGAAGTGCCTACAGCTCGCGACAACACAGTGTTGACAGTCAGTCAAGGGTCTATACGCGCTCAACGAGACACGAACGCGTCGTTTTTATTTTATTTTTGATTTTGTGCATCCTTCGTTATGGCAATAAAAAGCGTAATAGTAACAATTTGTTGTGTGTACGGATGTTATAATAAACAGAAGAACTCAAAGTTATTTTTTTTTAAGTTATCAAACGGTTGTGAAACGTAAGTTAATTCCATTCCATAATTAGTTACCGACTGTGTACTATGCTATATATTGTACTGTAATGTACATACAGTACATTATATAGCATAAAACACAATCGTACATGAGTAATGCGAGCAGACTTATAAAAAAAAAAATTCGCGAGCTACCTGGAGCTTCCCCCTTAACTTACTTGGCAGAGAATTATCCTACAAATTCTTTTCCATTTTTGAATTTATTCGATAAGTAGTGGCTATTCGGTCATCGTGAAATAGGCCCTTAGTATTTGTTTACATTTAATTACCAAGTCTTTGATTTTATTTGGACTTTAAGTTTAAGTTTTTAATGCTTTTGTATTTTCGATATACACTAAAGCCTCCCATTTCATGCAAAAAGAAACATGTCATCCAAGGTCAAACTTTCACAGTATTAACCCCTCAAGTGTTTTTTTATATACAACAAAAAAAAAACCCCATATGTCATGTCAATGTATGCTCGAATGTCAACCGAACCCCATAGGTTCATAACTACTGTAAGTCCGCGGTCGCCATAGGATGATGAGAGGATGATATGATATACGTTTACACAAGGTGTAACATAAATAACGTACAACCTCTTAAGGGGTCATTGTACTCGTCATTATGAACAACTCTTACTATGGGACCAAACTTGAAATCGCGAAAAAAAAAATATCAGCTGCTACATTTTGACGAATTATGCGAACATTAATGTACTGAACAGCTGATTTTTTTTCGCGATTTCACGTTTGGTCCCATAGTAAAAGTTGTTCATAATGACGAGTACAATGACCCCTTAAGAGGTTGTACGTTATTTATGTTACACCTTGTATACATATAACATAAAGATTTTTTTTACGTGCAGGGTATGTACTCGTACACCAAACAAGCGAGGTAGGTAGGTAGGTAGGTATCTATCTAGGATAAAGCTCTTATACAACAGTCTCAGGTGATAAGTACCGAGCAACAATACACTTAGAACGCATTACCTCGCTTTTTTAGAATCACTTGAGTAACGTATGATATATGGAACTTTGTGAGAGACATACTAGTTGGTACACACGGTTCTGTTTGCGAAAAACATGAATCATTGTCACTAGAACATTATTTTGGCGATTTGTCCTCTTAATGAAAATCAAACTTTACCTGGTTTGATTTTACTTTTTTACACTAGTCTTAGTTACCAATAGTCGTCGTTTTACCATTATTTTCGTAATGCAATGGCTTTTCATGAGACACAAATCTAGCAGTCACTCGTCTCGCATATTCACTTAATCAAATAGGCAAAACTGATTGTCTAGAGCTCCAGATTAGTCACAAAGCTCACGCTTTGATCCTACCTTTCATGAATCTGTCAGTTCCTCATACAGGAAAGCATCAAAATAATTCAATCAAAGAAACCTTAAATAATTACACGAGCAAAATTTAAACAAACGACGAAAAGGAAATACACTAACCCAAATTCTAAACCAACAAAAAAAAATCTTTTGGAGCTGTAATGAAGATTCAATTAGAACCAGATTCTTTATATACTCCGAAGCGTGAATGGACCTCACTGAAAGGACGAGGCTCGTGTAAAAATAACGTAAAACATAAATAAAAAAAACCTTATAACAAACTTTGATTTATAACGTCTTCATTCACTCGAGAACCTTAATCTTCACACTACAGAGTTCAAATTCGAATATGTCAGGGTTTTCGTGATGGATGGATAAGTTTGCAGATTTGCGAGGAAGGAGGGACGCTCACAAAGGCGTCCGAGTCCATATTCATGCAAGTCCGGATGAAAAAGTTGGTACAATGCGAGTCGCGTCATTAGGGAGTGCGCGCTTGAGTGTGGCTAAGTGGCAAGTTGCTGGGCTTACCGGGTACTCTGCGCATTTGAGTTTCGAATACTTTCTTTCGTACGAGGAATTTCGCGTTCTAATTTGGAATGGCTTGATTTCGGGTGTTAACGGATACTTCGCACTTTCAAGTATCGAATACTTTCGCCTGGAATTTCGCTTTCGAATGTTTCAACGGTTTGATTTTATGCGTTTTCTATTGTAGCGCATACGTGTATATAGTGCCAATGCTCCAATATGTATGCAACAATGACAAATAGCTGGGATGTTCTAGGCTTCATTCCGTTTGGATGTAGCTAGCCATGAAAATTGCCGGCAATATTGCCAAAGTTGCCAAATCTGCCGGGAATGTTTCCTAACTTCCTGGCAACATTGGGCAAGAAACGTATAAATAGAAAACAATTTTTACTAATATAGTTTTTGTGCTTGTCTACAATATCCAACCAAAATTTTAGTTTTAAAATTTATTTTTTTACTGATAAACTAAAGAAAAGAAACAAGCTATCCATGATAGTTCATTGGTGATGAAACCATAACTATTTTAGAGATATCGTAATTTTTTTTTTACGTTCTTATAATTTAACTTCACTTGTATGTAAGAAAGTATATACATTTATATACATACATATCTGTATGTATAAAAGGATCAAACCTTGCAAGACGAATTGATCAGCAACAAGTATGTATATATGTTGTATGTTAGCGATTATCTCAAAAACTACTGACTCAATTTTGAAAATTCTTATGACTTCACGATTTATACTATATAAGTCATATACTACACAGTTGTATGATCTATATTTATTTCATTCAGTATCAATACCCTCTTTCTTTTTTTATAAAATTTATAAGTGAAATTCTTAAAAAAACTATGGGGTCAGCTATTATGAAGTTACCAGTGTCATAGTTTAACTTTATCTTCACATAATATGCATGGATAATTATAAATTAATTATAATAAACATTTAATTAAAAAGGCTTACTAGTATTACGTATAACTACACCGTTATATAAAGCCCCATGAGTGCATAAACATTGAAAATGGCATTCGAAAAACCCTATGTAATCTGGCAACTTTAGCAACTTAAAATATTGCCGAATATTGCCGGGAAAATTGGAAACTTTCCTGGTAAGTTTCGGAAACATTCGGCAATTTTCATCCCTAGATGTAGCATAGACAATAGGATGTCAACTGTGAATGCTGAGATTGTTGTGTCTTTATGTAAAGTGTAGAATACTGCAAGACGCAGCCTCATAGGTAGTGTTTATCTTCATAAATATACTTCTTTTTTTTCACCTTTGGGATGGATCAGGTAAGTACCAACTAGCCGCGCTTGACTCGGTGGAACGCAGAGCTAAGAGGCTCATTGGCGACGTAAAACTGGTGGATGCCAAGCTTCATAGCTTGGCTCATCGCCGCAAGGTTGCCTGCTTGTCGGTCTTCTACAGATTGTACTTCGGAGAGTGTGCCCGAGAACTCCACGACCTCATTCCACCGGCCCCCTTCTACCACCGGACATCTAGACGCACTGCCAGTTACCATCCCTACCTGGTTGCTATTTCACCAATTCGCACTAAGCGCTTCCAAATGTCTTTTATAATGCGCACAGCAAAAGAGTGGAACTTACTACCTGCGTCTGTGTTTCCGAACGTATACAACCCTAATCTCTTCTGAGAGTGAACAGGCTTCTTCTGGGTAAGCTCACTCCATCGTCGACTTTGTCTCTGTCACCTCTGACCTAGACTAGAGTCAAGAGCAAACCCATCACAAATAAAAAAAAATAAAAAAGTTGTCTAAATATTAAAATACACTTTATTGTATGTAATAATAAAATACAATACATAACAGAAAAAGCGGCCAAGTGCGTGTCGGACTACGCATAAAGGAGAGTTAAGAGTAGAAAAACCTGTTCTCCCATACATTCCAAATGTAATTTTGTACGCACAATATTAAGAGATTTATCATGTTATTTTAAGACCATAGACTTCTTATAAATTTTTCTGTAATCTATAAGTATATAACTATTTTCTGTTTTTTTTTTCAAAATTTTAGGCTCAGTAGTTTCGGAGATAAGGGGGGGAATGGTCAATTTTCGTCTATTTTCTTATTTTCTAAGTAAGTTTAAAACAATTAAATAAGGAAACAAAATATATTTAAGACCCTCACAGTTAAGCCCAGCACAAGGTACAGTTTGCTAAACTTTTTTGTAAGTTTTCATATTTGTCTCCAAAATAGATCTCCATATTCAAAATTCATTTATTTACGTTACACAACCAAATTTTAACTTAATCGGTCCATTACATTCGGAGCCAATTGTTTGTGACAGACGGAAAAACAGACATACACACAAGTGATCCTATAAGGATTTCGTTTTCCCTTTTATAAGTACGGAACCCTAAAAAGTAAATTTAACAATACAAACCATACCATTCTAGGTAATCTTGGAATGGACAGTGATTGTGGGATCGAGTTTGGAGTTTATTATTAAATTTTATTTTATTATATTAAGTTTGACAATTTTAAATTTACTTAAAAACAATTTTTAATGAAAATGTGATAGTTTCATGTTTTATACGAAATAAATTAATCTACAGGTTGTTTAATTTTTCAGTGATTTTAAGCTGTATGAATTTAATGTACGTAATACTTATTATTTGTGTTGGTTTTTTCGCCAGGGGCCAATAACTCAAACTACGTGTTAGTTTGAGTTATTGGCCACTGGCGAACAATTCAATACCTACTGCTCACCATCATAAACACACTAACACCCGTATTCGATATAAACAAGTAAAAGTGATTACTCCAGTAAAAGTAATTACTCAAGTAACGATTTTTATTCTATAGTTTAGTATTTGCTTGAAATTAGAACTGACAAAGGTTAGAATTCTTAGCCAAGTAATAGCCACCATTTTCTTTACTTAAGAATTGAGAACTCGACCATTTTGCGTTTGATTTTGCAATGGACCGTTGATTCTTACTCAAGCATTTACTGAAGTAAGTAATGTACATTACTCGACTATAGAATAAGATTTTATAATGAGGAATTCTATCCTCAAGTAATGACTTCACTAAAAATTTACTTAGCAACAAGTAAATGCTTGTTTATAAATACGGGTGTTGTTACCTCTTCAGATGATCTCTCTACAAAGTATAATCATCACTTCACCAAAATATTCAAGAGCAATTTCATCACACGTCTGTGAATTCTTAAAAATGAAATTTAAGTAAAGATTACTGTACATCTTTTTATATTCTATCTTCTTTCGCGAGATATATTTTCGCCAAGCACCTTTCGCGACACCATAACAGGGGCACTAAGTACTATTGAAGGTTCGTCTCGTTTTAAAAAAGCCTTCGAACTGTTCAAGAGCGTCGATCTTGCCAGCTTCGTTTGGTCTCGCTCTCGATTCAAACGATTTCGGAACAGTGATGTGCTATGGTATCCGAAAAAGAGCTGCGGATATTTTTCTTTATGCTTCAGATCTGATTTGATCTGAATGATTAAAAGCACGATGGGCCAGTAATTCGAAAATCAAGCTTGGCACCTATTTCTTTGTAAGGATTTTTTTTTTTTTTTTTGATGCGATGGAGCAGAAAATATAGTTTTAATTATCATCTTTTTTACGCTCCATCATCACAATTTTCAGAAAATATTTTTTTTTAGTAGGGCTCAGTGTGTGAATATGTATCTAAAACTAATGGTTTGTGTGTTTCTCGAACTACTCGTACCAACTAAGTACATATTTAGATATGAAATTCATGTAGAGCAGAACTACTTTGAAAATTTATCCGCTAAATTATTCCCACCGCAGCGCAGATAAAACTCCAACACATCACTATTTACATTCAAATTCAAAGAAACACCTCAACGTGAAGATCGTTTGATGTGGCGCGCGATCGATTTTGATTTGACTGTTATCAATATCGAGTTTATAGGGAAGGAATATCAAAGAAATTGGCTGAGGTGTAAACGAATAAGAGGGTTGAGGGAAATCTTGTTAAAATAATATCTATAAGAATTTATTTCTCTGATCGTAATCATAAAATAAATATTTTGCGATGCCTACAAAGAGGTAAAGTTAAACTGAGTAAGTATGAACAAAACTACCTCTGTGATAAAAAAAAATACTGCAGTACACCTAACATATAAAATCACGCCTATTACCCGCGACGGATTAGGCAGAGATGTACCTATAGTATATCTACATTTCATCGCGAGACGCGGGGCGGCGCGCGTCGCGTCGGGCGGCGCGGCCCGCACTAAATTAAAACATATGGCGTTGTAAGAGAGCGTTTACGGAGAAGCGATTTTACACGCGTTTGCTTGAAATGCAGGCGGATCCCGCGGATTGCAGCTAGTCAACAAATAAACACACTTTCCCATTTATAATATTAGTTAGGATAGTTAGGAGCATGGAAAACCGGTCTATCGACACTCTAGACTCACAAAATGTATTAGGTACTTAAATAATAAAAAAAATCTCTTAACACACTACTACAGTTTCTATAATAATATTGATTCTAAAGATACGTAAAGATCTATTATCATAAGAACGTTATGGTTGTTTTCCTCGGGAACTATACTTTTTTCGGGATGAAAGGTACCCTATGTCCATTTCTGTATACCAGACCACGTATATGCAAAATTTCAGGATGATCGGTATAGTGGTTTTGACGTGAAAAGGTAACAAACAAACAAACAAACTTACTTTCACATTTATAATATTAGTAAGGTTATGAAAATCCGGTCTATAGACACTTTAGACTCACAAAATGCAATAGGTACTTAAATAAATAAAAAAGAAAACTCTTAACACACTACTAAAGTTTCTATAATAATATAGTTCAATCATGATTCGAAAGCACACGTGGCGCCATCTACTGTCATAAGAACCTCACCCATCGACAACAATGTGTTGAGATCTCCAGACATACCGGGCACCAAAGAATCGTCTGCAAATCTTCCTACCGGGAAAATAATTGTGGTGTTCCCCAAGGAACCATACTGGGACCACTTTTGTTTTTGCTGTATGCTAATGACTTAGCTAGCGTAACCTCCAACAACTGCATACGATATGCTGACAACACGACCATCAGCATTTTAAACTAAAATTATGACGTAGGTGAGTACCAGACCGAAATAAAAGAGACCCTAAATAAAATTGTCACATGGCTCAAACAAAATAATCACCAGATTAATATTAGCAAAACCAAATTGATACAGTTCCAAACGTATAATAGTAAGCGTCCACAGTTAAAAATACAGTATGATAATGACACAATTGCAGAGGTTGAGAATACGAAGTTCCTAGGGATAACGATTGACAAACATTGTAGCTGGAAAACTCATATTGACGAACTCTGCACAAAGGTAGATAGATTCGTATTCGTTCTGTACAGATTAACACGTGTGGATAGTGTTGATATCAATAGTGTTGAAGCGTCACTATGTGCATACCATGGCTATGTTTCATCAATTTCGCGTTATGGCATAATAATATGGGGTAATTCTGTAGAACTTACAGAGTGTTCTGAACTCAAAAAGAGTGAATTCGCTCAATATGTGGAGCGCAGCCAATGGAGCTGTGTTCCATTATTCAAAAAATTAAAAATATTACCACTCCCAGCACTGTATATTTTTGAAATTTGTATTTTTGTGTACCAAAATAAGCATGAATTTCTGCTGAGTAATGATGTTGTATCCAGACGTGGCTACGTCTGGATGCAAAGTACACATACTTCGTGTACCTAGACGAAATAATAAACTATTTTCAAATAATGTATTTTGTATGGCAACAGATTGTTTTAAAACACTTAACTTTAGGACATTTAAATGCAAATTATTCAATTATCTCTTAGATAAATGCTACTACTCGACTAATGAATGAAAAGTTGACGTAAATATTAGGAAATAATTTTATTCTCTTTGACTTAATTTAATCTTTTTGACATCTCCACAATTTATATTTAATTTGGACTAATTTGCAATTTTAATGATATACTAATTTATTAAATTTAATATTATATCTGCTTATTAAACTAACCATAACCCTGATAATATAATATGAACTTTTAAAAGTATTTAACAACTCTGTAACAGTATTCTTACAAATAAATGGACTATTACTATTAAAAAACGTAATTCTGGTTTTCCTCGAGAACAGTAACTTTTTCGGGATGAAAGGTACCCTAAGTCCGTTTCTGTACACGTGACAACGTATATGCAAAATTTCAGGTTGATCGGTTCATTGATTTAGGCGGGAAAAGGTAACAAACAAAGAAACAAACTTACTTTCGCATTTATAATATGATAGTTAGGATTACGCTTTCAGGCAAAAACCGCTGATCTGATTTGGATGAAATTTGGCACATGAGTAGACCATGACCTGGAGAAGGACATAGACTACTATTCATCCTGGATCGCAGACAAAGTCGCAGGCAACAGCCAGTTATAAAATATAATATATTTGAGACCCTTACAGTAAGCCCTTTCATTTGCGGTACATTTTTTTTAATTGTCTTTTTTGCCCCCTAAAATTGACCCCCATATTCAAAATTCATTTATTCACGTTACACGTCCGTGTTTGGGTCACATAAGTTCATACGTGTACCAAATTTCAACTTAATAGGTCCATTAGATTTAGAGCAAATTGGCTGTGACAGACGGGCAGACAGACACACGAGTGATCCTATAAGGGTTCCGTTTTTTTCCTTCTGTGATACGGAACCATAATGAGTCCTTTCTCATAATAATGTGAAGAGTGCGCTGTATATCTACAGGCACCTAAATAAATCCTTTCGTCTAAAAACAATATGTAATATTAACACCAAAAAATCCACCACGAATTCCTCGCATGTTGTAGACCATGATATGACAAAGCCGTCTTAAGCTTTTCAAACATTTTCATCACGGAAAACTTGATATGGCCCCCTTGAGATGTCGAGGGAAAATCTAAATTTTATGCAAGAGAACCCGCAGGCATGTACTAGCGAAACTAATTTACAGGGGTAAACCAAAGAATTGCCGAGAGAATTTTAGATATTATTAGAATTTTTGAATGAAATGAGTTTTTTAGCTGTCTGAAAATAAGCTTTTGGATTGACAATTTTTTTTATGAAGTCTGAATTCTGTGCTGATTTATATTGTCTAGATAAAAAAAAAAAAAACTTACCGATTAGCAACTGAACAGACCAGCTATTCAGTTACCTACCTATATTACCAAAAAGTTTCATCTCATGGATTTTAGTTACTGAATAAAGTTTGTCCAATGAGCTTCTGAATGTCTTATGAGTGTCTTTGCTATTACTCATCCAGGGCTTACCCACTGAAAAGCTGACCAGAATCTTTTTCCATTGTACTCATAATAACAATCAAATTTTAGGGACCAAACCTGATATCACGAAAAAAAAAATCAGCTGCTCCTTACATTTTGACGAGTTATGCGAACATGAAGGTATGAGACAGCTGATTTTTTTTAAATTCAGGTTTGTTCCCATAGTAAAAGTTGTTTGTTTTCATGAATACAACCATGACATGTGTTTAAGTATCGGTCACGTGATTTTATTTTTATTTATTATAAGATTATTTTACAAATTAATTTCACTCTAACAAACAATCTAACACTAAAATAAAGTTACAAAAATAATATCCTAACCAACAAAAACTATAAAAAAAAAAAAAACTAAAATATGGCGTCGAAAAATTCATCCGCATCGCTGTCGTCTGGTAATGTACCCAAGAGACTGGCGGCATTGCCACGTTGTATGGCAATGCTTAGCCTCTGGCCAAAGTAAAAGCCTGCCCTTGGGTCACGGGAAGTGTCAACCAGCCGTTTGGAGATTTCCTTGAACAAACCAATCGGTATCGGTCACTAATAACCAGTCACTAATTTTCTGTACTATGGCAAGCTAGAGCAAAGCACTTTGAGGACTACTTCTAAGCACTCAAATGAAAATGGTATACCTACCTACGCCATTTGAAACCGACACTACTAACTCCACTAAGTACACAACAGGAGTCACACACGGATCATCAGAAACGATGCCAAACCACAAACAAAATGAAGTTTCCCTTCAGAATACGAAATTACGAAAACTGAACGATATTGCAGCAAAATATCAAAGTAGAGCCAACACTCCAAAATGACGTCACTCCCTGTCAGTGACGTCATGTGCCTGCCGGCGATATTATGACGCGGGATTTCAGCCAAATACTTATGAAGAACTGTAAAGCATAAGAACACAAACTCTCAAAAATCAACCTTGTACTTAATATCGTAGAGTCGACTTTAGATTGAAGGGCGTCCACTGCATAAATTATATTCAAATGGGAAAAATCTAGGGTTGCCATCTGCGAAATTACTGAGAATATGAGTTCTGAAGCTCTAATATTTTAATTTAAAATCGCGTGCTTTTTTCTTGTGGTGGGATATTTTCGTGCTGGGTTTCGAACTTGATGAAACGATTAAAAGTTAAACGATTTATCAACCTTACAAGTCATAATTCACAGTTATCCCTAAATCGGAAAGGCCATAAATCGATTCAAGTATTAAAGAGTTCACAATTAATCTCCATTTTTCATGCTATAACCGTACCTATAGTTGATAGAAAGTTTGGAAATCGATAGCAAGTAGTCCTCTGCTGGGAACCTTCCAAGAATCACTATAGTGTACTCGTATATTATTAAGGCGACGGTTATCGATTTTTAATGATTTTAAACTGAAAATCACGCCTAAACGAATAGTGTTAATGATTTGTACAAAATTTGATATGTCACACGGAACAGTTTGAAAAACTTTTTTTTTAATTTTCGTATTTGCCCCCCAATATTGATCTCATATTCAAAATTCATCTATTTACGTTACACGTTCGTGTTTGGGTTACAGAAATTCATACGTGTACCAAATCTTAACATAATTGGTCAATTATATTCGGAGCAAATTGGCTGTGACAGACGGACAGACAGACACACGAGTGATCCTATAAGGGTTCCGTTTTTTCCTATTGAGGTACGGAACCTTAAAATTGTTTGTAGCCCCGAGCATCGTAGATTGATGTTATCAGTTCCTAGCTGAAAAGAGAAACTTGTCGACAAAGTACGTATGTATATTAAAGAGTGGAAACATATGATACTAGAGTGCCTAGGCAAATGGCATTCGCTTCGGAGTGATTCTATTTCCACAATCGCTATAGCTTCAAAGTGACATTGACATGATCACGTGACATTTCGAGAGCATATGTCAACCCCATACATTTTTTGACTTTTTGACTTTTCTATTAGCGTCATCGCTAATCGAATGTTACTTTGTCTAGGCCCTCAGGCCAAGACCTACTTATATTTTCATGGGTATCTAAACATACAAAGTTGCTTTTTGTGTTTGTCTGTATGAACGCTTAATTCTTCTAAACTGCTCGATAAATTTTGGTACCAGTTTTCATCATATTCTAGAGAATTTATTCAGGAAGGTTTATGTGTATTATATTCATAATATGAATTCCTCTATGACATTTCTTTCTTCTTTTTCTTTCTTTTTTTCTTTTTGAATTTCTTTATTATATTATAATAAAGAAATTTCAATGTTTAGTCAAATCGTAAAAACCGGGTCGCTAATAATTTTATAATAAGAACAAGTATTTTAAAAGGACCATCACCTCAACTGTGTACAGAACATCTTTCCTTCACAATCCGAATGATTTTAAAGGAAATTCCTAATCCATTGCTTCATATGTTTGAAAAAATAGTCTGTTTGACAACGTAAATAACGCAATGAATGTTGTTGAACTGTCAAAAAGAAAACCAATGCAATTGCTCGTGTGTTACGCAATTATTCCGCACGTTTTTCAGGTTAAAATGCGACCTAAAGTTCTTATAGGCAGTTCAAAAGCTTTCACGCAAGTTATATACAAGCTTCACAGCTTGGCTCATAGCCGTAAGCCGGCCTGCTTGTTGGTCTTCTACAGATTGTACTTCGGTGAGTATGACCAAGAATATAAGTTTTAAAACCGACATGGTCACTAATACTATTATTAGAACTTAAAGCGGGATATTTACCATGTACGTACCATATGTATGTGTGTGTGTGTGTGTGTGTTGTGTCCAAGAACTCCACGACCTCATTCCACCGGCCCCCTTCTAACATCAGACATATAGACGCACTGCCATCCTTACCTAGTTGCTATTCCACCAATTCGGTAAGCTCACTCCATCATCGACTTTGTCTCTGTCACCGCTGGACCTAGACTAGAGTGAAGAGCAAACCCATCTCAAATAAAAATAAAGTTGAAGGTAAACCTACAAACACCGGAATCAGGTTACCCCCGACAGGTACCCACTATTTTCAGTTAATTAGTACGATTTGCAATTTTTTTTGCTGCCACTCCAAAAAACTCCCAAGCTTTGACTGGGAGTGAGCGATGTTGGGAATTCCGCGGCTTGTTTACTATAAAATTCTGTATATTTTACCCACTTTTTATGTAAGTTTCACGTTCTATTAAAACTGTTACAGCAATTGGGTTGGAATAAGGACTGAAAACGAACGCAATTCATGCATTATTTTCAGTACTTATTTGTGCAAATCAATCTGCATTGATGCATATTTTTATGTGCTCATGCTTTTTACAGTAGCAGCCCCGAGTCTGAATTTGTGCCCGGTTGATGACAATAGGCTCTCCTCCTAATACCTGAGACTTACACAAACACAGCTAAATGTGTTCTATACTCCAGGGAATACATGCGTGAAGAATGTGTAATGTTATGTTTTTCATACTTTCAGCTTAGTTTGACATCAGTCCGCCCCGGTGGGTTCCCGCATTGTCGAGGTGGGGGGCTCAGTAGCCGTGGCTTGGTCACCCACGATGAAGCGAAGAGGATTCCCAGGAGGGGCCGCTCGTCAGGGCTTTTGCCGGTAAGCTGAAGACGTAGCGTCCAACAAGTAAGTTGCGGTGCCGCTTGGGCGACATCGTAACTGAGGCAGGCCGCGATGTCGTATGGGAGGCATCGCGGCTGAGGGTTGGAGGCCGCGGCGGGAGAGGAGTGCCGGTATAGTGGTGCGCCGCGATCCCTACCTTCCGCGGCCTTGACGGGGTCAGATGGCGAACGCGCAGGCCGCAGGGGAGGAGGAGTGTCGGTATGGCGTTGGCCGCTCTCCTTATCCTCTGCGGCCGAAAATCGGTTGGCGGCGGAGCTGCTGATTTGACCCATCGCAGGATGCCTAGACACGGGGTCGGCAGGCACCCATGTGCTGGTTTGGTCCCTGGGGTGGTCACGGCGTGCCAAGTGTTCTGGTGCTCCACTGATGGTGGGTGCTCCCCAGAAGAGGGTCCGGTGACGGACAGCCGCGGCGGGTTCGCGGATGAGTGTTAACGCGTTTCCGTGTTTCCGCCACAAGCGGCAGAGGAGGACACCGTGCGTGAGCATTTCTCCACGCAAAAAAAAAGGTTGACACCAGTGAACTAATTGCTGTCGCACAAAATACTGGATGTATGCAACAAGGCCTTTATTAAAATAAGTAGAAAGTATTTACTATAAAATGAAAATAAGGAAAAGCTAGCATTAATGGATTAATTAATTTACGAGATACAGACCATTAGGACCATGGCTAAGATAAGGAAGACCGCTCCTCGTGGGTTTTGTAAAAGGTGACTAAAGGATTATATAATCAGCGAGATAAACGGAAGAACTCACTGGTGTACCGTTTATAAAAATATTAGTCTTGTATTTCAACGGGCAATCAAATTCTCATTATTATCATATATTACTACTACTTACATCAAGATTTTGTATATCTTACCTAAATGTTTAAATTATTATCTTGAGTACTTTTTTAGGGTTTCGTACCTCAAAAGGAAAAACGGAATCCTTATAGGATCACTCGTGTGTCTGTCTGTCCGTCTGTCACAGCCAATTTGCTCCGAATCTAATGGACTGGTCTCAAAAATACACATATGTATTTCTGTGACCCAAACACGGACGTGTAACGTTAATAAATAAATTTTGAATATAGGGGTCAACTTTGGGGGGCAAATAAGAAAATTAAAAAAAAAAAGATTTGCAAACTGTACCGTGTGACATATCAAATGAAAGGGCTTACTCTGAGGCTCAAATGCATTTTTTTTAATCATTTTAAAATAAACCATTTTAAAGTTATTTAAGAAAATAGACGAAAATTGACCATTCCCCCATTATCTTCGAAAGTACTGAGCCTAAAATTTTGAAAAAAAATATAGAAAATAGTTCTATACCTATAGATTACAGGAAAACCTATAAGAAATCGATGGTCTTAAAACAACATGGCAAATCTCTCAATATTGTGCGTTACATTTGTCCTTTATTTGTGCGTTACATGTGTCATTGATCCTTGATCCAACCCACATTAGGTGTAATGTGGGTTGGATCCTTTTCGTTTGAACAATTTGTTGTTGGAATGTATGGGAGAACATGTTTTTCAACTACAATGTTAAGTTTGTTCTTGGGATAAATTCATCCCAACTACGGAACCCTTTATTGTGGGTGGTCCGAAACGCTCTTGACCGGTTTTTGTATTAAAAACTTGCCAGACAGAAACACATGCCCAGTTGCTCTTCTATCGAGACAATATTTTTTTTTTTTTTACATTCCGCAAACGTTATCACGTTTTTCAATATACGAGTATCATATCATCTTCATTTAAAAGCTCGTTTTCTGCAATAATAAGGGTCGTCGCGTACTACGCGGCCACGACCAGCCACAATCTTGGCTGCAGATGCTCTGACTACGAAGAAAGTTTGGGCATACGATCGGTCGTCCGACCATTTGCGGCCGAGGTTCTAGGCCCAAAATTATTTTTAAAAGGTCTTGTAAACTAATGCCAAAGGCGTTGTCTTAACGTACTACGCGCGAGTACGATGGTCACGCTCGTTTATTTAAATATGACGCATCTACTCGGTTAGACCGGAAGCCGACCCCGGGTGCAACTGAATACCAGTATTTCAACTAGAGCGACTGGAAAAGGCTTGGTAGATGATGATGATGATGTATCTACTCGCGCGATCACTACTAATATTATAATTGCGAAAGTGTGTGAGAATGGATGGATGTTTGTTACTCTTTCACGCAAAAAGAAAGAACGGATTTTAATGAAATTTGGCACACAGAGAGTTTATAACCTGGATTAACACATAGAATACTTTTTTACCGATATTCCTACGGGTTAGAGATTTACGCGGGTGAAACTGCGGGGCGCTGCTAATATATCATAATTAATTTAAACGATTGCGTAATCGCGTAATCACGCGCGCGACAACCGCTTTCGTTTATGACGCGGGGTTGTTAAAGCTAAAATCAGAACCACATCCACGAATAAAAATAGTTTATAAGCCTTCAACGCTATCAAAAACTATCCCTCCATTCTTGCAATTCATGAAAAATAAATTCAACTTACTTATTGGGCACACTTTAAAACCCACTAACGGCCGAGCTGGTCTTCTGGAGTGGTATAACAAAGTACACTTTAGTATAAAATCTAAATGAGCTGAAAACTTGCGGAATATTAAAAAGTAAGTGAAGAATAGACCGCGGCTGTGAGCAACGGAGTTAAAGAACACTGTACTGCCTTCGCTGTGGCAAGGAGTTAGGTTTGAGGGAAGCGGCATGGAGGTTTTGATATTATAGGGTCAAAGAACTGAGATGAAACGCAAAGAACAGTTTTATCAAATGAAATTGAATTTTAAAAGAGCTTACCTACTATGTTTGTCCTGCATGCCTTTCTGTAATCTTGAAACAACTACTTATGTATTTTAATCTCTTACAAAATCGCAAGAATTGTCCTCTTCAGGCAGGTTTTGAAACCTTAAAGTGAAGGACGTACGGTTGTTTACACCGCTGCTCTTTCTCGGGTTTCAGTCAGGTTAGATCATTTGGCAATGATTGTGTGGATGAAGGGAAACTTTAATTTGATTTTCGGCATAACTGTTTTCTCTACATCCATGTCCTCCCTCAAACTTTAAAGGGGAGCAGTTAAAATTTTTCTCAAAAAAGAACTGCTCCACCAACTCAAAACCCTCTAATGGAGGGAACCATTAAGCATTCATCGATTCCTAATTTATCTTACTTCTTTAATTGTTCTTTCTTTTGAAATCGATAAGTTACTCCAGAACTTTTTACTCGATTACAATCGATTTGAAACTCGCAAAATGTCGTAAGTCATTGCTATAATGTCTTAGAAAATTTTCAAGTTAGATTATCTTATTAATGGTGTGGCTTAATGACTTTTTGAGGAAAAAAAATTTTTAAAGTTTAAAGGATTTTCAGCTGTTCACAAGTTAAAAGGGTTTCGGAAACAGTACCAAATGAGTTTGTGCTAACGATTAAGATTTGTTATTCCCGAAAACGGAGCAGAAAGCTGATAAATGCCTCGAGATTTCAATCTTTGCATGCTGATTAGTAAACATAAAAGCGTTCACATTGGTAGGTATCCTATACATCTGCAATACTCGCTTATACAGCAAAAAAGAAAGCTGCGAAAACTATTTGGTACATTGTATCATTGTATGAAGAAGATTATGGAACGGCAGTGGCATTAGGTTGAAGAAATCATACCGTCTGAAAATCATAGCAATAATAGTAGTCTAAAATATCTGAGAGTCAGCTGCTCCAGAAGTAGGGAAATCCAAAGTTACAGCATGTCAAAAAAACCGGTCAAGAGCGTGTCGGACCACGCACAATGAAGGCTTCCGTAGTTGGAATGAATCTAACCCATGAAAAACTTAGCATTGCAGTTGAAAAACATTTTCTCCGATACATTCCAACTACAAATGTCCATAGTTAAACGAAAACGATCCAACCAACATTACACCTAATGTGGAATGGATCCTTTTTATTTAACTATGGACAATGTAAATTTGTATGCGCCATATTTTAGTTTTTTTTTTTATTAGTTTTAGTTGGTTAGGATATTATTTTTGTAACTTTATTTTAGTGTTAGATTGTTTGTTACAGTGTAATTAATTTGTAAAGTTATCTTATAATAAATAAAATTCAATATTGAGAGATTTACCATGTTGTTTTAAGACCATCGACTTCTTATAGGTTTTCCTGTAATATATAGGTGTTGGACTATTTTCTATATTTTTTTGCAAAATTTTGGGCTCAGTACTTTCGGAGATAAAGTGGGGGAATGGTCAATTTTCGTCTACTTTAATAAATAACTTTAAAATGGTTTATTTTAAAATTATAAAAATATATATATATATATATATATATATATATATATATATATATATATATATATATATATATATATATATATATATATATATATATATTTGAGACTCTTACAGTTAGTTCTTTCATTTGATATGTCACACAGTACAGTTTGCAAAACTTTTTTTTTTAATTTTCGTATTTGCCCGCCAAAGTTGACCCCCATATTCAAAATTTATTTATTTACGTTACACGTCCGTGTTTGGGTCACAGAAATACATATGTGTACCAAATTTCAACTTAATCGGTCTATTAGATTTGGAGCAAATTGGCTGTGACAGACGGACAGACAGACAGACACACGAGTGATCCTACAAGGATTCCGTTTTTTCCTTTTGAGGTACGGAACCCTAAAAAGTATTATTAAGAGGATCCAGCGGTCCAAAACTGGCTGACTTTACAGATAATCAGAAGAAAAACCATAGAAGAAATACCATGCTCCTAAACAAAGGAGTTCCAAATCCATCCGAATCAAAAGAAGACCAAATTTGACAGTGACAGCGTCCAAATGAAAATGACTACAAATTATTCGTGATTTTTTGTATTACATGGTGTTGAGTTGTTAATTGTTTATGGAAGGCTATGGATACCCATATCCACCAGCGCTCCCGCAGATGCGACCCCCAGAAGGAGAGTACCCTGATCATGGAGATGGTTTTGGCGAATATTATTCGCTTGGAAATCTGAAAGAAGGCCGGGGAAGATCCAGGTACAAAACCTACTTAAAAGCGTGCCTTTTCTACTCAAAGGCTAAGAAATTCCTTGAAGCTATTGTCTGAAACTCGTGGATAATACGAGTATGACAGAATGAACTGACTTTTGTTTAACTCTGAAATTGTGCATTAGCGATTTTACAGATATTACTGGATACTGCTGTTTTATATTGAATTGCATTTAAATGATAAATATTGAACATGAACATAAGGATACTGATCCAAAAGGCTGTTACAAAATTGTGGTGTTGCTGGTTTTAATGAATGATTGGATTGTTGTTTTAATATTTTAAAAATAACTGTTGCACGCCACTGTTACAGTCAACAACTGCGTGGTTGAAATGGAAGAATACAGATTTGGTTTAATTGAAGTTTCATAAAGCTGCTAACTACTTTTTTATTTCCTTTCCAGAAGTAGTAGATCTAATCAAGGAGTGAGAAAATACAGAGATACAAAACGTTCCCGCTCGCGAAGCAACAGTCCACGGGCCAAATCGCGGTCACGTTCCAGAACGCGTTCGAAGTCGCGGTCACTGTCGAGAACAACTTCGAGAACACGGTCGCGGTCACGATCCCGCTCTAGAACGCGGAGTCGCAGCCGCACTCATTCGGGCACGACACGTCCTCGCGAACTGAGTTATAAGGAGCCCGGATTTCTTGACGCATTTAGAGTTTTGTATCTTACTCGTAAGTCCATTTTACTTCTGTTATTTTCTACCTGTTTGTTAAATCTTTCAGCCTGTTTACGCCAGAATGTTGATATTTCTTTTTGATGTTAAAAAAGAAAGAACCTGAATGATGAATGTATGGTCCTTAGTTAAAGCGTAGGTACATATAGTTTATTTTCAAATTCTTATTTAACTGATCATTTATAAATAGCGCTGTTACTCACCTTTATCCAATAATAATTATTATTAAATAAACAGCCATAAAGCCACACACGCCTCACCTTAGAGTTGGGTTGTAAATTAAAAAAAAAATGTTTATTTCAATTACAGCCAGCTTTTACAAACAAGATTTGGAGATATCCATTTAAGCAAAAGATTTGCTTGTGATAGCCGACTCCGCTCTTCCACTTAGCATTATCAAATTAAATTGTAATTGAGTGTAAATAATTAAAATACAAAAGAAAAGAAAAAATAGAAGTAGGTTAATTTTTAATTAAAATCAAACTATAATACAGAGATGGCAACTATTATAAAGTTCGTTAACTTATGGTTTGCACTCTCCATTATCTACAAAAAAAAAAAATACATTAATGCGCATGCGTCTGTGTGGTGTGTGCAAGTATGGGTGGTGGTGTAAGTTAGTGTGAGGGTGTGAAGCGTGTAATGTGTAAGAGTTAAATTTAGTATGTTTACTTATACTTTATGGTATAATACCAAATAGTTTCTTTTAAATATTAATTTTCTATATCAGGAATAAAAACGCTAGTCATTGTTTCACAGCAAGCAATCACAAGAAACATCCATCAAAATTCTTGGCAACGAAAAAGCGACAGGACCGTATTCAGGAGGTACTCAAGAGTGATGGTTTTGGATCCAAGAGATGGCTGTTCTATCCCAGGGTAAAGAACCGGCCCGAATCCGCTGCTGGTGCCGTTGCAGGAGTCAGGGATAATGTTGATCAAAGAGTCAAGGTGAGATCTGAAACGAATAAAAAAACAGTACCTACCTAATAGTTGGTAGGATTTTCTTTCACGGGATTGACCCGCATGGCAAAGAATTTTGATCATGCAGATTTACGGAACAAGCATCTGTTGCCATTTCCGACTTTTTGGCCGTATTCTTGTTATGTCTTACTTAACCTCTTGACCGTCGGGCCTCTGTATGCGCAAGTACCGCAAACGTCGCCTACTTCGACAAGCGTCGAAGTACTTGTTGATTCTCTATCTGATAATCTTATTTTCCAATGGTGTTACGGCGACGTTCGAGAGGTTTCACTGTAACTTATTGGTGTTTAAGCTACACGTAGGTATTCATATTTTGTCGGCCCAAAACTTCGCCACATTCACGGCGTTATCAGTGGCAGCGCAGAGATCACTTTGGCTGCATGTTTTGGAGCACGGAGGGTAGGATAGGAGGTGGAGCATAGTTTGTGATACAGCTCCACATCCACACCCTGCTGCCGTTCCTTCGAGGTAGCCCCAATTTTTGAGGTTCGATTTACACCTTCCCGCTTGGGTTCGGAGATGGTTTAGGGACTTCCAAGTGGACCATAGAAGACCATGGAAGTTTTGGGCCAACAAAATATAAATAACTGTCGTGGCAGCGACAAGAAGAATAAGAAGAATAACTTCAGTATTACTTTATACGTTTTTGGACTACTCGTACTTCAACTTGTTTTTTGCAAAATTCGCGAATGATAATCTGAAACAAAAGGAAATTTAAATTGTTAAAATAATAATCCTTTTTAATCAGGTCGATGCAGATTTCTTTAGAAAATACAAAAAAAGCAAGAAGATAGACAATGATGCACCTATAAGGAAGCTGAAGCGGTGGGAACTGTTATTCTATAAGAAGCTGGGCTTCATACAAGCCATCTGACGACTTTTTTTGTGTTTTTAGTCCAATATACTTACGATTTTCGTTCTGTAATTCGTTTATATTTGTATTTAACAATAATATTAGAAATGACAAAGAAACGTTTAAAATAAAATCATCTCCAATATTTCTTATTCTTTTTCTCGGTGAGTCGTCATGCATGCCCGTTGATGTGTTATTCCTAATAAAGCGAAGTTGTAAGGCAGGGTTCATCATCTGATTCGTTTCCTAGGCTGAGAACTGTCAATCTGTGTTAGTCTTACTTTCATGTACGCTTTAGGCCTTGTGGTGTTACGTAAGATATTTTTCCCCCCAGATCAACTCAACTCTCCCACTCTCAGGGACCACAAATTACAAGAAATAATTCACCTTCATTCGTCAACAATTTTACTTCATTCTCTCATCGGATGCAGCTGAATACCAGTATTTTACATGGAGCGACTGCCTATCTGACCTCCACAACCCAGTTACTGGGTAATACGATACCCCTTGGTAAGACTGGTTGTCAGACTTTCGGGATTCTGACGACCCGTAACGACTGTCAAAGATCCACGAACGACAGCCGGGACCAACGGCTTAACGTGCTTTCCGAGGCACGGAGGAGTCTCGGTATGTAAAGAAGGTTACCCATCCACAGACCAATCCCGGCAAGCGTAGCTTAACCTGATGGATCGATCCGTGCGGCTGTTATTACTTAGCCACGAGCAGTCTCTATCAATATGAAGCTATGTAAGTTTTAATTTAATGTAAAAGAAACCCCACAAATTCACCATCAAGAAGCACATAGTTTGGGGCCCGTTTTTTCCCGTAGGCACGTCAATTTTCCGCGCGATAACTCCGAGATTCGGTACTAATTTAAAACTTTCGCTGTGTTTTAGACGAGCCATTAGTTCCCCCACTCAACTTGTATCCAGTCGGATTATGGCTGAATTTATGGGCTCCTGTGACTGTTGGTTGTGTGGGTAATCGACGTATTTTTTCTTAGGTCGATGCTCTTTGGAAATTTTTATGTTGGTCAACTTTAACGCTAGGATTTGGGTCATAACTGACAATATATGTCACGAAGTCTAATTCACGATCTACTTTGATGAAATTGATATTCTGTTAGAATTTTAGAAGATTTAATAATCACAGAAAGACGAGCTTTTGTGCAGTAAATGGTAATTATCTTATTCCTGTAAGTAGGTTTGTACAAACACTTACGTCAATCATATTTTAAAACTAGTCTAAGTTTAGTTTGTTGCCCACACAAATTTTTCTAACTTTATTACTTCCGAATAGAGAATGACCCATCAAACTTGTATGGACATATATAAGGTGTATCTATTCATATACGAAATCTCTAAAGCGGTCATTGTACTCATCATTATGAACAACTTTTTTCTATGGGATCATACCTAAAATCGCGAAGAAAAATTCAGCTGATTATTTTTGCGATTTCAGGTTTGCTTCCATAGTAAAAGTTGTTCGTAATGATGAGTACAATGACTCATGAATGAATAAGAGATTTCGTGTATGAATAGATGCACCTTATATATTATTAATCGACGTAAATTGTGATGTCAGACTATCAAAATTTATTTTCCTATTCCCTAACCCTCCCCTTCTGTTATAAAAATAATAGTTTCCGTTGATAACGCCCTTTCCGCTCAATTCCCTATTAACTTTCAATACATTTCAGTCACGCGAACTTTTTATATTTCCTCTATAAATATTTGGTTCGAGGGAGTGTCGACATTTCGTCCTTATTCATAATTTCAACAATTAATGTCATTTATTAGGTTAGTGTTAAAGAGTCCATTTTTGTTTTCATTGAAAATAACGAGGCGGAGGAATGCATTTTAAGTATATTATATAAATTCGTTTCGTGATTGTCATGCTGTGAAATTGAGCCATTGAATTGGCTGTTAAAGGGATTACTATATTAGGGTTCCGTACCAAAATGGTAAAAAGGAAACCTTATGGTACCATAAGGGTTTCTTTTACATACAGTCTTTCTTTTACGTCTGTCACAGCTAGATATCTCAAGAACTACTAATGCTAGCAACTTGAATTTTGGAATAGTTTTAGATGACATTGGCGCTATTTCGCAAATAAAGAAATAAAAATATATATATATTTTGCAACAGAAAGGGGTTCTTAAACATTCGAAGTGGGGCTACTAGGGCATGTGGGGTATCTTATGAAAGAACGCTGCATACGCATTCTCAAACATTATTTTATTTTTATTTTTAGGCCGCATAGTTTTCGACATGAAAAATGTAAAAAAAATACCGTCCCCCCCCATCTCAGAAGTTTGCATAGCGAAAATCTAAAATTAATCTGTGTGATAGAAGTTTCTATAAAGATTACAGGAAAAATAAAACGATGTCTGTAAATAGCACACTTTTATTTATGGCTAGCAGCGCCCCGCGGTTTCACCCGCGTAAGTCTCAAAGCCGTAAGAATATCAGGATAAAAGTATCCTGTGTTAATCCAGATTATAAACTATCTGTGTGCCAAATTTCATGAATATCTGTTCAGTAGTTTTTGCGTGAAAGAGTAACAAACATCCATCCATCCTCAGAAACATTCGCATTTATAATATTAGTAGGATAGTAGGATATGAAGTAGGAAGTGAGAAAGTAGGAAGTAGGATAAGTAGGGAGAACGATGGTACGGAACCCTCGGTGCGCGAGCCCGACTCGCTCTTGACCGGTTTTTTATCTATTGTGATTATGTTATTCGTCATAGCTAAGTGTTGACACGCATATTCAATCAGGTATTAGACATATCTATTAGGAATTCTGTCCCTATTTATTCAAGCAATTTATAAAATAAAACTTCTTGGTTTCATTAATTGCATTGTGATTTCAGCGATGCATTTGGCCTATTTGGATTTGCTTGTTCTTTTTTTTTCTTGCCTAAATGTAGTAGTGAATAGGTATTAGTTGATAATACACAGATAAGTAGTTTTTTGCAGAATCAATCAATCTGTCTAGCCTTTTCCCAACTATGTTGGGGTCGGCTTCCAGTCTAACCGGATGCAGCTGAATACCAGTATTTTACAAGGATCGACTGCCTATCTGACCTCCACAACCCAGTTATTGGGTAATACGATACCCCTTGGTAAGACTGGTTGTCAGACTTTTGGGCTTCTGACGACCCGTAACGACTGTCAAAGATCCACGAATGACAGCCTGGACCAACGGCTTAACGTGCTTTCCGAGGCACGGAGGAGTCTCGGTATGTAAAGATGGTTACCCATCTACGGACTAACCCCGGCAAGCGTAGTTTAACCTGATGGATCGACCCGTGCGGCTGTTATTACTTCGCCACAAGCTCCTCAGTTGTCTGCAGAACCAGAATAAGTTTTACAGAATATCACTTTCTACTGATAAAACGATGTTGTCACCTTAAAGTGAAAATCACACATTTAAGTGTAAAAATCTTTCTCAGAATAGAGTTTCACTCCACCCCCTTCACAAAAAAACTGTGGGGAAAATACACGTTCGCACACATGTGCTTTTTCCCGCAGTCTCTAGAGAAAACACGTGCACAAGGCATGCAAATATGCCACATGTCGATAAAATACGTACGTATATTGTTGGTACTCAGCTACTGCTTAAAATTCAGCCGTAGTCATCTTTGATGTTTTAGGAGACGGTTCATGCAGACTTTTCACTGGAAGAAATCATCAGGGACCTTTTTTTTTTAAAGTTACTTCTAAACCAGAGTAGACTCTGTTTACTTAGCAAAAAATACTCAACACACTAAACAACTAGGTCCCAGTAATCCATTCAAAATACTAAATCCGTAAGGGATTTGAAGTCATATCCGTGACACAGGTTATTCGCGATATAAAGCTTAGAGCGTCGAAAAACGTATAGGTATTCATGACATACGAGTAGATTCTTGTTGATGTTGTAATTATTATGGACTGTATATGTCGTGGGTTCGAAGTTTCGAACCAGGCTGGCACTTTACTTCGGCTGTCAAAACGGTGCAAGAAAACATCGTGAGGAAACCGGCATGTATTAGAACCAAAAATTCGAAGACATGTGACATCTACCAACCCACACTGGGCCCGCGTGGTGGATTACAGCCCACTCCCTCTCACAGAGAGGAGGCCGGTGTCCCAGCTGTGGGAACATTAAAGTTAGATCATGCTTAACAGAATATTTAGGCGGACACAGCGATGATGGGGTCAACCACCACTTTTAAAGCACTTCTATTTTAAGGTTACTTCAGTGTGAGAAAGAGATGAAGCTATACAGCACGTCTAGCTCCATCTCTTTCCCACGCTCGAGTCAGATTAAAATAATACTGCTTTATGTGGTGGTGGTCTAGCTCCAGTACTATCTTGTATAATTTTGGTATCACACGTGACAGTTTCAAACTACATTTGTTTTTTATATCTACTGTAAAATATCATCCCACCAAAAACATTTACATGTAAAATGTTGCCAAGACGAGACCATATGGCTCGCACTGTCAAAAAGTTATCAGATCTCATATAGAGCCAAGCTTCTATTTCTACACGCCCTAACTCTACAAGCCCTAACTTGACAAACTACACCTTACTCAAAATAAGAGGCTTGGCCGCTTTGTTACTACAAGAAGTATTGTATAACAGAAAAATAATGAACAGTGAATTAATTTTTCACCTTACGCCCATGTGACGGTAGCGAAACGGCCAAGCATATATTTTGCCTAAGGTGTAGAGTTTGTGAAGTTAGGGCGTGTAGAATTAGAAGCTAGGCTCTACATTATATCTGATAACTTTTTGACAGTGCGATGGCTCGCAGTGTCAAAAAGATACAGATACAGGACAGCGCCGTGTATACGAGGCCTTACGATCTCAACATCGTCATCTTATTCCATAATCTCGATGTATATTCAATCCTGGTTGGACAAACAGTCTAGCACATCCATCTCACAACACTATAATTTACAAAAACCAAATACTTTACTATACACAAATAAGTGGAGGTACTCGTTATAATTTTAATTCATCCCCCATATTTACTCACGGGACTTGGGGGGTCGGTGTAAATGAGGGTATTTGCGCGTAGCAAGGCGAAACGGGGTTCCTTTTTCTATTTGCATTCAACTACAGAACCCCCGACTTTCGTTTTAAAGTAATTGGTTGCATTTTATTCTGATATAAATACAAGTTGCACGTTGGAGTTGAATTATGTTGATGTTTTGAGTGTGAGAGTTTTTTTTTTTTAATTTAATTTAATGGTTTATTTAATTACGGTGAGTGTGTCGGCTGGTTTAGTTAAGCAAACGATTGTGTTTTTTGATTCTGTTTTTTTTTTTTTTGACTTGCAGAATTTCACTTTTTGGTAAGGTTTACTTTTCTAGTGTTGTCATCGGTCACAAGAGTGAACGAGTGACTGAGTGTTACGTATGAATTTGTTGTCTTTTGTAATTTATCATCTGCCTAGCCTTTTCCCAACTATGTTGCGATCAGCTTCCAGTCTAACCGGATGCTTCTGAAAATCTGTATTTTACACGGAGCCACTGCCTATCTGACGTTCACAACTCAGTTACTGTGTAATATGATACCCCTTGGTAGACTGACCAGACTTTCGTGCTTCTGACGACTGTCAAAGATCCACGAATGACAGCCGAGACCAACGGATTAACGTGCTTTCCAAGACACGGAGGAGTCTCGGCATGTAAAGATGGTCGTACATCCACGGACCAACCGCAGCAAGCGTAGCTTAACCTGATCGATTGACCCTTGCGGCTATTATTACTTAACCACGAGCCCCTTTTGTAATATATGCACGTCACATTATTTAATACCACCTAGGCTACTGTTTGAATGAATGAATGAGTGAATGAACGAATGAATGATATATTTATTTGCAAGAATATAGGTAGCTAAGTTTTTAAGATCTATGGGTTTCACTATATTCGGCATTTCAGCCGTACAAATATTAGGTTTTATTTATACATACTCGTAATAGCATGCAGTACACATAGCAATTACATAAAAAATAATTGTAATAATAATTTCATAATATAAATTTAGATTACAATGCTACTAATAATATTAAAATGAAATACAATTCTATTCATTTAAAATAATAATTTATAATAGAAATAGCGATCAATAATAATAGCAAGAATAATTAAAATGTTTTAGTATTATTTAAGTAATGTCAGTATGCAAATGTCATAATAATTATAGTAAACATGTTTTACATTTTACCTACACTCAAAATATACATTGATGGAATAAAAACATCTCTCACACAACCAGTTATATAGCTTTCTATTAAATTCTAAATCTGTAGCACTTCTAAATTCTTCAGCTAAGTGGTTATATATTTTGACCGCCATGGTATAACAGTTTTTTTTGCATACTTTTTATGATTTTTATACTGTGCTTTTAGTCTATTACGCGGGACTACTAGTGGCTTTTGTGCTATTTTACTCATTGACATAGCCTTTTCATCTTTTTCAAAAACCGAATAGCTTTTTCTTACAAATTTGCAGGTTTCAAAAATATATAGAGACGGGAGGGTAAGCAGCTTTTGCTTAATAAATACAGGTTTACAAGAGTCTGTCCACCTAAGATTGAAAATAGATCTTACACACTTTTTTTGGGCTATGAATGCCCTCTGAGCATCTGTTGAATTCCCCCATACAGTTATTCCATACCTTAAAATAAAACCTCTAACAGTATGCTGATGATATATAATACACGATGTTCGGTCACTAATTACCAGTTACCGTATATACATGAAGTTTCATGCGAGTTAAATTGAACTACTGACGTTTCGCTGCTGTGGTTTCGCGGCGGAGGTGTGCTAAGACCCAGAATGATAGCTCATTTTAAAAGCTAACTTCACCAATGTTAGCAAAGTGAGATTTAATAAAAACTTTTTAGCAAAAAGCAAAACCGACTTCCAAAACAAAACAACTTACAAAAAAAAAACAAAATAACTTTAATTTCTGTAGTCGGTGTCTTTGGTTTTGTATTTTCGTTATTTGCCACCGACTTCCGAAATTAAAGTTATTTTTCACTTTGTAGTGTTTTGTTTTGGAAGTCGGTTTTATTTTTTACTAAAATGTTTTTATTTTTCACTTTTTAGTTGTGGTACCTACCCCACACAAATTCGAATACCTGCTATGTAAATAACAGTGATAGGAAGTTATTAAAACATCATCACATCATCCACATAAACTAAGTGGGAAAAAAACACAAAAACTACCCAAGCATAGTTAATAAAATTTGACATCTCCAGCGCCACCCGAGCGCCATTACATACAACCTCCAGTCATGATTTAAATAAAAAATAAAATAAAAATCTTTTGTTCCAATCAATTATGTTAACGATTTAAAGCTAACATCTGCCAAAACGTCGCGAAATGGCGCTCGATTTTGCCAAATTAATGCGTCCCAACTCTAAAACCCTGCTGTGAGCTTGGATTTCAGAAAATGGATAAGAATTGCTAGCATAATATTAATATAATAAAAAAAATAAAAATAAAATTGAGACAATCCATCCGCACCAAATGATTAACAAAATTACAGACATAACACACACAAATAAAATCTGTTCTGTTGGAAGTACATATTAAAATACAATTAAAATTCAGCGTGAAGCTGCATCCACTGATCTGCAAAACATACGCCATCAGGGTTATTATATTCTGTGTCTAGAATATATATTTTTTTTTTACTAGCTTCAAAAGAAACCTAGATACCTATTTATGTTACCTATCATAGTTTACAATTGTCTTTTGTACCGACATATTAATATAATCATCATCATTCTCCTGTCCTTGTCTATTTGGAGCAACATGTTCTTTTTAGGGTTCCATAGTCAACAAGGTACCCTTATACTGCCGCGCGCCGTAAGGAAAATGGACGTATCTACAGAAATATTGAAATGGAGAAAAAATAATATTTTGTCCTGTTTAAACTATAAGATACAAAGGCAGATGCGCGTTAAAAGTAAGAATTATTAGGTTTTCGTCAAGTTTACGCCAATTTAAAAATACTGGTAGATTCGTATTTTTTTGCTGATTCCGAATATCTACATAACTGTATTTCGAAAAAAATGTCAGATACGTCTTTTTTCCTTATGACGGAAGTATAGTTTCGCCATGTCCGCCTGTCCATCCGTTCGCAGAGACTTAGTACTAGAAGCTATAATTTGGCATGAGTATACATATTAACACATTCTCTGCTTAATTCTTTATGCAAACGCTTCTTTATGCTACACCCTTACCGATCCTTTTTTTTTACGATGTTTTCGAAACAATAGAGATGCACAACAAACGCACATGTGCGGCGCGCCGCACTCGAAGAAAGTTATGAAAACGCGCATGTGCGTCTGCCGCGCCTAATGTATTAATCACACCGACAGTGGTAAAATAATATCATGAAAACAAAAATTAGGGTACATCCAGTGGGCATGTATTTTTTTCTCGTCTATCCCATAGTGTGGGGTATCGTCGGATAGGCCATTCAAAAATATTACGGGGCTGTAAAAACCATTTTTCGATTAAGGATCCGTTTGCGTAAAATTACGCTTGAAATTGCAAATTTTTGTTAAGAGTCACGTGTCCCCCCCCCCCCCCCCCCGTTACAGCTAAATGGTTGCTTTAGGATATGTGGAAAAATTCACGGTAGTAGTACATATAACGAAATTAAAAGATAAACTATCCCAGCTAAGTAGGCTTTACAAGTTTACGAGTAATAGTCGACCAACTTATAAAATGTACTAGGAAAAGTAAAAATTTTGTACAAATTCCATTGAAAAATTACTTATCCAACTACAATGTTAAGTTTGTTTTTGGGATAGATCCATCCCAACTACGGAACCCTTTATTGTGCGTGGTCCTATACACACTTGTTTATTTTCCATACTTACTTCTCTATTAGTCGACATATTAATAGAATTTTTTTTTTTTTTTTATCAGGTTTTGACTAAACAACTATGGGCTAAAATAAATCTATATTGTATCAAAAGTATTAATTCCGTACAACTTTTCTGTTACGTCAATAAATCTTTTTAAAACCATAACGTTATCAGACTCGACATCGTCACAGGTTTATGTTTTATGTTATACCTACATTTCAACATAGCATTCGCCAACGTCCATACTACGTTGAATACACCGGTTCTCGTCCGATCACCGAAGTTAAGCAACATCGGGCGCGGTCAGTACTTGGATGGGTGACCGCCTGGGAACACCGCGTGACGTTGGCTTTTTGATTGATCAATTTTTTCAACTTTTATTTTAAAGTTTTAAAAGTAGGTAAATACAAAATAATTTTATTTCTCATAAGAACTTAGTAACAGTTCACTTAAAATGAGATACAGAGTGCTTACATCTAAGTAATTATAATAAATTATTATATTTGCCTCGATATAATTTTATATCCAATATTATTATTGTAACTAATATTAATTCTAAAATACAACAACAAAAGTTCTTTTCCAGCATTTTACATTCCCGCGAGATGACCCTCCGTAATGGCGCAAATAAAAACATTAGATATTTACACTTGATCAGTTTTGCGCCCTTTCGTCTAATACGTTTAGTTTAATGACCCTAAAAATGGTTAAAAAGGTCCCCAGGCCAGACACAGTGTTCGGGAAATTAATGTTTCAATCGAAGGAAATGCTGCGTGGTTTAATGATAGATATCCGGAACCTTCCGAGAGTATGAAATGTTGTGTACACTGTAATGCTAAGAAGTACTTTCTTTTTCCATTTGCAATATATATATTATATATATTATTATTAAGTATAAGCATTAAAAGTATAAGAAAGATGAAAATAAAATATGGACAACAGTAAACGTCAATAAATAATAATGCCGAATAAACATGTTTTCTTCTTTCATGCAGTCACCTAACCAAGTACTGACCGCGCCTAATGTTGCTTAACTTCGGTGATCGGATGGAAACCGGTATGGACGTGGACGAACATGGTGGTGAAATGTAGGGAGAACATATTTTATAATTTTATTGTTTGCTTTATGTAAAGCGCCTATAAATTTACAAATAGCAACAACACTGAAAAATGCATTGCTCCATAGTTTTACGCAGTAAATCTTTACCTTTGATTTTCTTCTGAATTTTATTTTTTTTTTAAACTACGGGCTCCTTTCTGAACTTACTACAAAGAAATTAGTTTCATTTGAAACAATATATTTAGTAACCTAAATAAGATGATGCGTATGTGGGGTTTTGTGCTCGCTTGAGTTATGGTTAAGAATATAAATAATTATGATACTGGATGAGGTCTATTAAATACCGTACCGCTGACATGAATTTGGGCACCAATGTTTCCCACCATTTTTTTGTTAAGTAAATTGTAATTGGGAATGTTTGTGCCCACGCAAAGCTGCTTTTAGTTTGAACCCTGTTCCATCACTATTAAGTAGTAATCTCTAATGCCATGCATTCGCTGCGGCAAAGCTCCTACGAAGCCGGAAGTGAGACTGTGTGCCGCAAAACCGAAAACGCCGGTGTACATCTCCCGCCTGCACTACAGCACTAAGGCGGAGGACATCGTGGAGTACGTGCGCCAGAAGACAAGGTACAAGCTGCAGGTGCAGTTACTGGAGTCGCGCCGCAAGGTCAATTTCAAGGCGTTCGTGGTGCGAGTACCGAATTGTTACCTGCCCGTCGTCATGGAAGAAGACTTCTGACCGCAAGACTTGGTGTTCCGTCGCTTCCGCGGACAAGTGCCACACGACAGCTCAAGAACAAGCTAGTGAAGTGAAGTGCTACTAACATAGTTTTAAGCTATATTTTATTAACACAAGTTTTGTTTTATACTTTATATATGTTAGTTTGTAAGGTATGTAACTACGTTTAATGCACTATTTCCGAGGAATTTGCTAGTATAAAATATATTATAATATTAAATCCAAAATTAAAAAAAAAAAAAAATTTCTACAAATAAGTATACTTACTTTTAAATGTGTTTAAATTTTAAAATAATGACTTATTTATTCGAAGTTATTAGTTTAATGTAGATTAACAAAAAAAAAACTCAGTTATTATTAAATAATATTTTAGTAATATAATAATCACGTGATTATTATTTTAAATATCATGCAATAATATCGATGTCACACTGGTACATCTCTAAGGCGACAAAATTTGTAACCGCACTGCTGGCCTTGCCAGTGACGGCTTTTAACGTCAGTGGATGTCGTCACGCACAAGTAAAATGTATCGATGTTTTATCGATATATTACACTTTTTCCTTGACTATTATTTTGTAGGTATGAAAGGAGGAATTTGTCGTTTGGCCTAAAGAACACAGATTTTCGTTACTGACGTGGCGGTCAAAGGGTTAAAAAATAAAAATGTTAGATAGAGTGAGTGAGAAAGTGAGAAGTAGGTTTGTTATTGAACTTACAAAACTATCTTCCATCCCAAACACTTATTCCTCAAACCTCCACCACGAGACCAGCACACTAATAGATTACCTTATCATACCTTCAACTACTATTCGAATGATTTAGAAAGAAATTGCTAATCCATTGCTTCATATGTTTAAAAATTCATCTGCTCAACAACGTAAATAACGCAATGAACGTTGTAGAACTGTCAAAATGAAAGGCTTTGCCATTACCTCGCCAGGCCGTTTCCATTCGTCCTACATCTCCAACCTCCATGTGGTGGTTATTCCCTCAGGTAATTTGGATGCAGAGTAACTCTAGTTGGGAGCATGCTGGGGGAACTATTTCAAATGTTTTGTACGCCACTTGTATAGCATAATAGCCACCTCAAGGGTATAGGGGTGCTGAACATTTTCCGTGATACCGTTTGGTGAAAATGAAAAATCTTATAGGTACCTACAAAAACAAAAAAATGAAAGTAAAAAACGATTAATTCAGGCAAGACCCAAATTACATTAAAAAAAAATATCTCACAATTCCCAGAATATCAGAAAAAAATTGCCATACAATTAAAATAAATGAAGAATAAAAGATACCTACAAATTGTCAGGGTCACAGAATTCAAAATTAAATAAAACATATACATATATATGAGGAGCTCGTGACTAATAACAGCCGCACGGCTCGATACATCAGGTTAAGCTACGCTTGCCGGAGTTGGTCCGTGGATGGGTTCTTCATCTTTACATACCGAGACTCCTCCAATGCCTCGGAAAGCACGTTAAGCCGTTGGTCCCGGCTGTCATTCGAGGATCTTTGACAGTTGTTACGGGTCGTCTGAAGCTCGAAAGTCTGACAACCAGTCTTACCAAGGGATATCTGATTACACATTAACTGAGTTGTGGAGGTCAGATAAGCAGTCGCTCCATGTAAAATACTGGTATTCAGCTGCATCCGGTTAGACTGGAAGCCGACCCCAATATAGTTGGGAAAAGGCTAGGGAGATTGATTAATGTCGTCTGATTTTTTAAATCGCTTTATTAGTTGTGGTAATCGCTATGTACATACGTACTAACTTCCACTTACGTTACCTACCTATATTCTTCCAATAAGGAATTATAATTTTAGATGACTGTATATGACTGAAAATAATTGCAATTTTGTATGGATGCATTGATTAGATTACGGATCAAGAATAGAATAGAATAAACGTTTATTGTCTCCAGTATTACAGCTAATAGTGTGTACATACATGTACATACACAAAACTTTAATCGGCAGCAAAAGGTACAAGCGTCAACATTGCTCACTACCTGCGTCTGTGTTCCCGAACGCTTACAACCCGAATCTCTTCAAAGTGAGAGTGAACAGGCTTCTTCTGGGTAAGCTCACTCCATCGTCGACTTTGTCTCTAAAGAGACAAAAGTCCTAGACTAAAGTCAAGAGCAAACCCATCAGAAATAAAATAAAAAAATGTGCTTAGGTCCTCCCTAGCGGGTTGCTAAGCGCTGGTTTTCAGTTTTTAAACCATTGACCCCTGTTTATAAAAACAAAAAAAGCGTAACACACTATCGAACGGAATCTGAATCATTTTGAAGCAAATTGCTAATCCATTGCTTCATATGTTCAAAAAGTTTGTCTGCTCGACAACGTAAATCACGCAATGAATGTTGTTGAACTGTGAAAATGAATCTGATTCCGATTGATAGTGTGTTACGCAATTAGGGTGCTGTTTGGGTTGGTACCATCTGGCAGCCAACTCTAGCACCACGCGCGCTCATTGCTCAAATCAAATAGCGCGCGCTTTCCCGGCTTCCTGTAACACACTTCCGTCCTTTTCACGAAATCACTCTCACAGATCGCAGGAAAGCGCAAGGAAAAATGTGTAACATCAAAAAATATAAGGTCTTGGTGTTTATTCTTAGATACTTTCATATTAGAAAACTAACTAGAACCGCTTACACGTTGTTATTATTAGGAGTTCTAACAGCACTCTCAAATCAATCCTTAGAAAGGTTTCTCTTAGCTCTGTGTGCCAAAGTTTCACCACCCCTGACATAACAGATTGAGTAATTCTCGATAGAGGGGTGAATACTAGAATTAAAGATTTACGCGAATTAGGGTCCCTTAAGGGTCGGGTTTGAATTCAAAGTCTTTGTTTGAATGTCTTTGTGTATTAATTAACCGTATTATTTACGTTTTGTTTGTATCCAAAGGGTTTAAAGGCGGGAGAGGTAATCGAGCGCACAAGTATATACATTATGCATGTATTTTACAATGATAATTAACGCATAGAATTAAATTAAACCCATTAAGTTGAGCTTGCACATGAACTGTCTTTCAAGAAAATTGATTAATCGTGTGTACCTAAGTTTTTAATTACAATTTACATTCTTTACAATATTACAATTTACATCTGAGTCTGGGTGTAATTATCTATATATTAGGTTGGGGAAAAAGTCTTTTCGCATTATAGTATGTATGAACTTGTAATAAAATCTCTTTGGCTATACTATTTGTATCTGGCTGGTTTTGGTATCATTGAAAGTTTAAATTTTAAAGAACATAATTCCAAATTCAAATTAGGAAAATGTGTGATTTTCATTTGTTTTTCGTACCGTCAAGATGAGTGAATCTAATGAAGAAATTCGATACATTTTAAAATTTTACTACAAAAAAGGTAAACATGCAACGCAAGCCGCGAAAAAAATTTGCGATGTTTATGGACCTAGCGAGTGTCTGTGAGAGTAGCACAAATTTGTTTTAAGCGTTTTCAATCCGGAAATTTTGATGTCAAAGATGCACGTCGCTCTGGTCGCCCTATTACGGATAAAATGGATGCCATTTTTGAAAAAGTGGAGCAAGATATATCAGTAGTTACGACGTAGCTGAAGAACTGGAAATTTACCACAAAACAGTTTTGGCGCATTTGAAAAAAACCGGGTAGGTACACAAAAAAGCTCAACATTTGGGTACCTCACGAGCTCACTAAAAGAAACCTAATGAACCGTGTACTCATTTGTGATTCTTTATTACGACGTAATGAAACCGAACCATTTTTGAAGAAGCTGATAACTGGTGATGAAAAGTGAATCACGTATGACAAGAACGTGCGAAAAAGGTCGTGGTCAAAGGCCGGTCAGGCTTCACAGACTGTGGCGAAACCCGGGTTAACTCGCAACAAGGTGATGCTGTGTGTGGGGTGGGATTGGAAGGGCATTATTCATTATGAGCTGTTACCATCAGGCAGGACCATCGATTCTGAACTCTACTGCGAAAACTGATGAGATTAAAGCAAGAAGTTGAGAGAAAGCGGCCGGAATTAATCAACAGAAGGGGTGTGGTTTTTCATCATGATAATGCTAGACCTCACACATCTTTAGCCACTCAGCAAAAATTAAGAGAGTTTGCTGGGAGGTGTTAATGCATCCGCCGTATAATCCTGACCTTGCACCTTCAGATTTCCACCTGTTTCGGTCTCTTCAGAATTCTTTAGGCAGTGTCAGGTTAACATCACGAGAGGACTGCCAAAACCACTTGTCGCGGTATTTTGACCAGAAGTCCCAAAATTTCTATAGCAATGGGATCATGTCCCTACCTACAAGATGGCAAAAAGTTATTGAACAAAATGGTACCTACATACTTTAGTTAAATGTAAATAAACTACATTAAAAAATGTTTTGAATTGTCTTAAAAAATGCGAAGAAACTTTTTCCCCAACCTATTAAGTATGTATTTACAAACAAAAAAAGTAGTGTATGTAGTTTATCAGTTATCTGGTTTCCATAGTACATGCTCTGCTTAGTTTGGGATCAGATGACCGTGTGTGAACAATGTCCTAGGATATTATTATTATTACATAGTGTGCAATTATTAAGAGGGCTGACGCATTTTGTCACCTCTCCCGCTCACACGGGATCAATTTTTTTAGAATGTTAAATGAAAAGATGCTTGTTTGAAAAATGTTATCAATTCGCGAACTAATAAATAATATTCATTTTTATTTAATAGGTAATTATTAAAAACACATTTTTGTGGCATTTATTTAACTCATCTCAAAAACAGATCATAATACTTATTGAGCTGAGTTTATTAAATGACACAATATAAATGTGTTTTTAATAATTACCTATTTACCTATTGATAATTAATATTAATTCTTAGTTAGCCAATTGATTACATTTTTCAAAAAAAAAAAAAAATGTTTTAAAATACAAAAAAAACCCGACTGCAAAAACACATAACTGACAAGAGAAAAACAAGCATTATAATCTATAGAATTTTGGTACTGCAGGCGGAGACAAACAAAGGTTACACCATATTTCAAGGTTATTGGTTTGTCCCCGCCTGCAGTACCAACATTATATAGATTATAATGCTTGTTTTTCTCTTTTCAGTTATGTGTTTTTGCAGTCGGGTTTTTGTTTTTTATAATATTTTTTTTTATTTCAATCTTTTTAGTTTTATTAATATATATTTGGAATTGGCTCATTACTAGTATTTATTTGATACCAATAACGTTAGCAAGTTGTTTACAAACCCCTCCCCCCCCCCGCCTTTATATTTCCAGATAAAAAAAAATACCTATACAAAATAAAATAAAAAATTTATTTCAGTTAACATATTTGGTTTACATTATATGGTTTGAAGACTCCTTTTAAGCAAGGAAATGCTTGTGTTAGGAGTCTCCGTTCTTCCACTTGTCATTACCCAAAATATATAAAATTTAAAAACATGTATTTAGTAGATAAACAATAAACTAAAAGGAAAAAGAGGCGCGCTTGAGTGAAGTGTAGTGTAAGGTATGCGTGTGTGTGTGTGTGTGAGGATGAGTGAAGGTGCACAGTAATGGGTGTGATTTGATTAATTTAGGTATTTGGTTAACCCTGCGACAGTGCCTTAGGATCGGAGGAAGTCGCAGCCTCTTCCATTAACCATAAACACCGCGTAATGATTACAGTCGGGAATTGAGTAAAGGTTATTTTGTAAATGATCATATTTATCGAATTAGTTCCCCCATTGTATCAACCTAAGTTAAATTTCGACATTTGTATCTGTAATTTTTATGTTGAACAATAGACCAGATGTAATATATAAATATTATATAGTCTATGTCACTCCCACAATTAAGACGAATCTAACAACACCTCATATGTTAAAATCCTTCAAGCCGTTTAGGCTACAGAGCGTGCCAAAGAAATAGACTTACACACATACATACTCTATAAAACTGTTGTTGGAAATATAAAAAGGGAGGGTAATGTTTTTTTACCCGACTGCCCCAGAAGGGGGAGGGTAATGTTTTTTTTATATTTCCAACAACAGTATCTATTAATATTTTTTTCATCAGTAAACCTCGAAATTCCCCCAAATGAAATCAACACACGTTAAAAAAATCAAATTTCCTTTGAGAAAGTGAGCTATCATGGCCGCCAACCTCACTAACGCTAGCGCCACCGAGCGGGAGCAATGGCGGATATCCCCACCATTTAACACAATGTTAATCGCAATCTGAATGGTTTTGAAGCATATTGATCATACATTGCTTCATATGTTCGAAAAGTTTGTCTGCTCAACAACGTAAATAACGCAATGAATGTTGTTGAACTGTCAAAATGAAACATATTCCTACTGTAAAACTGTGTTACGCAACTGCCCCGGTGGGTTTTCTTTACGGTGTCAAAAAATACACTCTAGTCCAATGATGTTATAAGTTAAAAGACGTAGATAGGTTATACACGCTCCGCAAGTGGGGCGTCAAAATGTGGCTAATTAGCCACATTTTTAACCGACTTCCAAAAGTAGGAGGTTCTCAATTCGCCTGTATGTTTTTTTTTTTTTTTGTATGTTTGTTACGCGATTACTCAAAGACGGATGGACCAATTTAGAAAATTCTTTTTTTGTTTGATAGGGTATACTTCCGAGGTGGTCCCATATAAATTTTATTAACTTTGTTTGGGGAGTTTTTGAGTTAGCTTCAATAATGCGTATATTTCCCACTTATTTTATGTGGATGATGTGATGGTGTTTTAATAACTTCCTATCACTGTTATTTACATGGCTATATCTACAATTATTGTGCTCAATTATGTATTCGAATTTGTGTGGGGTAGGTTCCACAACTAAAAAGTGAAAAATAAAAACTTTTTAGCAAGAAATAAAACCGACTTCCAAAACAAAACACTACAAAGTGAAAAATAACTTTAATTTCGGAAGTCGGTGGGAAAAACGAAAATAAAAACCCAAGACACCGACTACCGAAATTAAAGTTATTTTTCACTTTGTAGTGTTTTGTTTTGGAAGTCGGTTTTATTTTTTGCTAAAAAGTTTTTTTGTCGTCTTGTCTCTTTTTCGCTCCCGATAATTACGACACGCCGTCCTACTTCCACGTGTCGTCTAATAGTTCGACATTGTGTCGTTTTTAAACATCGAATGTTGGGTAGGTAACCTATCTACGTCTTTTTACTTATAACATCATTGCTCTAGTCTACACCAAGTTACTTGCATAAGAAACGTTTCAAGTTTCAAGTGACTTCATTCGACGGTAAATTGCGTACGCTATGTGGCGGCCTCTTGACTCCAATCTTAGGAAACCGTCGTGGCAACTACGTAACACACTATCAATCGGAATCAGTTTCATTTTGACAGTTCAACAACATTCATTGCGTTATTTACGTTGTTAAGCAGACAAATTTTTCGAACATATGAAGCAATGGATTAGCAATTTGCTTCAAAATGATTCTGATCCATAGTGTGTTACGCAATTAGGGTTCCTATTTTAAGACAGACGGACTGAAACTGAAGTGATACCTACCTACATACCTTTTACCCGAACACCCAAAAAATTGCAATGTTTTTTACACTGAAGATGTTATTTTTAGTATTTCGAAAACCCTTCGCTAAATTTGAAATTCCTGAAGGAAAACCCAATAATACTTTACCCAACTGGAATCGAACCCAGCACTATACAGCAGGGCAAAAGGCTGTTTTACCCATAAATATGAACAATATTCATTATGGGACCAACTCTGAAATCACGAAAAAAAAATCTGCTATTTCATACAAAACTTCAATACCTACTCGACCAAAAATCAATCAATCTGCCTAGCCTTTTCCCAACTATGTTGGGGTCGGCTTCCAGTCTAACCGGATGCAGCTGAATGCCAGTATTTTACATGGAGCGACTGCCTATCTGACCTCCACAACCCAGTTATTGGGTAATACGATACCCCTTGGTAAGACTGGTTGTCAGACTTTCGGGCTTCTGACGACCCGTAACGGCTGTCAAAGATCCACGAATGACAGCCGGGACCAACGGCTTAACGTGCTATTCGAGGCACGGAGGAGTCTCGGTATGTTACAGATGGTCACCCATCTACGGACCAACCCCGGCAAGCGTAGCTTAACCTGATGGATCGACCCTTGCGGCTGTTATTATTTAGCCACGAGCTCCTATCCAATACCTACTCGACCAAAATGTATGAAACAGCAGATTTTTTTTCGTGATTCACCCATAGTGAAAGTTGTTCATATTCATGGGTAGAACACCCTGTGAAAATTTGGCTACTGATAAAAAATTGCCCTGTAGCTCAGGAGTAGCGTCTATGATCGCTAGACCACTCACTGTATTTGAAACTTAACACTGAACGATTCATGAAATCACAAACGTACTTTTTTGATTAACCTGTATAAATATTTCATTGCAAACATTCACTCTCACTAAACACGTTTATGTTTAGTGAGAGTATTTTACCTCATCCTACAACCCGCTTATCAAAACGTCCCCCTCCCCATTTATCATATCACCCAAAACTTGGTATTATGTGGTCCACAACAATTTGAACCAATTTAGGGGTACCCATATCTGGCAAGCTGGCAAGGGGAATCATACACCATTATTAAGATAGCACGGAATATTTATGGGATAGGATCATCAATCATAAATACCTAGTGATGATTTTGGTTAAATTAATAGTTTTGGTTATTACTCCGAAGCAAAAGGAGTATGTATTTAAGAACCCTAGCAGTTGGCGTAATGTAGTTTGTGCTATATCTATATGGGAACAAAGTATGAGTTTGAATAACCATGAGATTTAGCTTTTATTAATTCTGATCCTGGTTTAAAACATTTTTGTGGAAATATCCCGGAATGAACTGGAAGGTTGTATTCTCACGAGTTGGTTTAAACAGAATAGGTACCTATTAGAACAGAAAAAGTACCAAAAGTAATGGAAACAAACTTTATGATTTTTTTTATTTTTGTTAGTTTTTAAGCAGATTGTCTCATGTCACTACCATTAGATGACTAGAGTCCAGTAGTCCAGAGTTCAGTATTAAGACTCGCTAATGTACTTCAAACAAGCACTATAAAGGCACAATCACCTGAAACACTTGAAAAGATGTAAATCTCACTGTACAGAAGTTACTGCACCTATCTTATAGCTATGACTATGAGTACCGCAGATTATATTATTATAATAAATGATTCATCCTAGCTAGAAAAGCATACCCATAAACTAAAACATAGGCGTAGCCAATTACCAACAAATAGAGCAAAAAAAAAAAAAAACGCCGACGCACTCAATCACAAAATGCTTCAGAAGATTCTCCCCATATTGGATTATATGGATAAAAAATCTATTTGTAAGCTCGCCAATTGGTGCCCGGCCCCTTAAAGTGTCCAGTGCAACTTATAGGGGCAATTCACGGCAGATAACTCATTGTCAAAAGGGGCAGCAGAGATGTACTCGCGAGTGGCAAAAAGTAGAGTGTGATTGAGTGTGTATGAGTTGTATTAAGAGTGGATTTAGTTTTTGTCTCATTAATTCTATTCGGATAATATTGTATTATTAAACTACTGGCACTATATGATAGCATCCAGAATATCTGTGATGTCGCCTGTAACAGATATTCTAGCTATTTCTTCATCATTTTTAAATTATGGAGAAATAGCTTACTTTTACGTCATTACAGCGGCTCTTACAACAAAAACTAAAATGGCATCTGTTTCCTCGCTTAAAAACGGAAATTCTTAAAAAAAATATGCTAACAGACAGCTGTGCTGCTGGGGAGTTTGTTGCGCCACTTCTTCTCCCCAGCTAAAGCACTAGGAAGTGGTGAAGGGCGGGCGTTTTGGGGAACTGTCTTATGTAATTTTGACGTTCAAAAAGTGCTGATTCTCAGCCTAGTTTGAATAAATGACTTTTGATTTTGATACAGTGCCGCCATTGAGGAGGATAGAATAAGATAGGATGCCGAACTAAACTTAATTAATTTTAACTGCAGCAAACGTTCGAAAATCAAATCTTAATTGATGGTAGGTTTTGCTCTATGCTCCGCGCACTTTGTGCATCAGTTGTCCACTATCTTGTTTTGCAATTTGTTTTGTATTATCAATTATTAATGCTTATTTAAATTTTATTATGGAGGAGCTCGCGGCTAAGTAATAACAGCCGCACGGGTCGATCCATCAGGTTAAGCTACGCTTGCCGGGGTTGGTCTGTAGATGGGTGACCATCTTTTCATACCGAGACTCCTCCGTGCCTCGGAAAGCACGTCAAGCTGTTGGTCCCGGCTGTCATTCGTGGATCTTTGACAGTCGTTACGGGTCGTCAAAAGCCCGAAAATCTGACAACCAGTCTTACCAAGGGGTATCCTATTACCCAGTAACTGGTTTGTAGAGGTCAGATAGGCAGTCGCTCCATGTAAAATACTGGTATTCAGCTGCATCCGCTTAGACTGGAAGCCGACCCCAACATAGTTGGGAAAAGGCTAGGCAGATTGATTGAATTTATTAATGCTTATTGGTTATTTGCGTCCACGCTAATTGTAGACCAGTGTTCTCGTGTGAAGTCAAGGTGGCGCATAACTTAGTGTTGGCAATCGGTCTTCGCGAATGATACTAAACCCTCTGACTGGGTGGAGCAAAAATCTCCGCAGGATACCTACACTACGGCCGAAATATCTTGGCAAGTCCGAACTTCGCGCAGAGGTCTGCGCAGTAACATTTTTTAGTAACAAGCGGAGTTGATTCATAGATACGTAATATGGAATAAAATATAACCAAAGTGTGGAACTCTCTGCCAGCGTCTGTGTTCCACATGTAACCAATCTGCCTTCAAAGCAAGAATGAACAGACATCTTCTGGGCACGCTCGTTCCATCATAGACTTCATCCATCGCTTTCCATTAGACGTGATCGAGATCAAGAGTTCAACAAAACCGGCCAAGTGCGTGTCGGACTACGGACAATGAAGGGTTCCGTAGTTGGGATGAATTTATCCCAAGAACAAATTTGACATTGTAGTTGAAAAACCTGTTCTCCCATACATTTCAACTGCAAACGTAATTTTGTACGCACATTATTGAGAGATTTATCATGTTATTTTAAAACCATAGACTTCTTATAAGTTTTCCTGTAATTTATAGGTACAGAACTATTTTCTGTATTTTTTTCAAAATTTTAGGCTCCTAAAATTTTGGCGATAAAGGGAATGGTAAATTTTCGTCTATATTCTTAAAAACTTTAAAACTATTTATTTTAAAATTATAAAAAAATATATTTGAGACCCTCATAGTAAGCCCTTTCTTATTTCCATATTTTTTTTCCTTATTTTATTCCTTAATACCTTTTTTGCCCCGGAAAACAGACCCCCATATTCAAAATTCATTTTGTTTACGTTACACATCCGTGTTTGGGTCACAGAAATACATACGTGTACCAAATTTCAACTTAATCTGTCCATTAGATTCGGAGCAAATTAGCTGTGACAGACGGACAGACACACGAGTGATCCTATAAGGGTTCCGTTCTTTCCTTTTGAGGTACGAAACCCTAAAAACATAGGCAGTCATAGGGGCTGCTGACAGATGTGAAAACTTAAAAACGTAAAACTATGCAAAGCATGTCGTATATCCGTGATACAAGTTAGTGACGCGAACCCATAAGATTTCTCCCTACCAAATGCCGCTGGACGCGTCTAAAGAAGTTTTCACTTCAAATATATGTGGTAGAATTTATAAGGTTTTGTGTCTTTAGGCTGCACAGTATTTACGAATTCTATATTATTTAAATAACAAAATGATTCTAATTTTAAACGGTCACAGCTGGAGGTCTTGCAGAATTTGAATGCCAGATGAAACCCACGTTTAATTTGTTTGCTTAAAAGTGAAATATTACAACACAAGAATGTATTAATTTACATAAATTACAATGCTCATGGGGCTCGTGGCTATGTAATACCTGCTGCACGGATCGATCGATCAGGTTAACCTACGCTTGCCGCGGTTAGTTCGTGGATGGGCGACCATCGTTACATACCAAGACCCCCGTGCCTCGGAAAGCAAGTTAAGCCGTTGCCGCGTTGGTCCCGACTTTCATTCGTGGATCTTTGACAGTCGTTACGGGTCTGCAGAAGCCAGAAAGTCCGACAACCAGTCTTACCTAGGGGTATCGTATTACCTAGTAACTGGGTTGTGGAGGTCAGACAGGCAGTCGGCCTATGTAAAATTTTGTATTCAGCTGCATCCGGTTAGACTTTTTTTTTTGTTTTATTTGAGATGGGTTTGCTCTTGTCTCGTCTAGGTCAGAGGTGACAGAGACAAAGTCGACGATGGAGTGAGCTTACCCAGAAGAAGCCTGATCACTCTCACTTTGAAGAGTTGTGGAGGTCAGATAGGCAGTCGCTCCATGTAAAATACTGGTATTCGGCTGCATCCGGTTAGAATGGAATCCGACCCCAACATAGTTGGGAAAAGGCTATGCAAATGAACTTGAACTTGCTCATTGAACTTTTATTCAGAATTTAATGCAACGTTATAAATGGTCAAAAGTTGTTCTCGAACCAGAGGCATTTAAGGAGACATTGTACTGGTAAAGGAACCAGACTTACCACAAGCCAGATGGCTTTTGGGGCTTACGATACACGCAACGAGTGTCGAAACTCTTGCGGCATCCTATCTTCCTGGTTTGACGTGCTGTACTGGCACTGCTGCTGCGGCTGCGTAAAACCTCAAGCGGCGTACGGGCGTAAGCATAATAAACAACCTTATCAGTAATTATGTTTTCGAGCCGTTTGGGGTTGAAACCCTCGGGCCGTGGGGTCCGAGTGCTCATGGTTTATCCAATGAAATCTCCAAACGGCTGGTTGACACTTCCCGTGACCCAAGGGCTGGCTTTTACCTTTGACAGAGGCTAAGCATTGCCATACAACGTGGCAATGCCACCAGTCTCTTGGGTACATTACCAGTCGACAGCGATGCGGAAGAATTTTTCGACGCTATATTTTAGTTTCTTAATTGTTTAGTTACGTTAGGATATTATATTTTTAATTTATTAATTATTTATGTATAGTCCATTTTATTTCAGAATTAAATAAAACATACATTGGTGCTTTTCAGTCATGTGTTCCATTCAAGTCCGGCCCACTCAATAAAAGACTTATCGCCGCTTAGTTTTGAGTAAACCATCAATAAACGCCCCTACGAGTGAAGCGAATTGACATAAAGAAATGGAACAGTATAATTCTGACGTTCTGGACGAATCAATCGGTTCGGTCAACACTACGAGTATCTGGTAGGAAATCGATAATTGTTTACAAGTTGAATTAAATAATTGTTGATTTAAAGTCTGATAGTTAGATGTTTTATTGTTCATCATGCATTTCTTAATGACTCTAATAGAATTAGTATATCTTTGTGAAGGAGTTCATACCGGTCTATTCTGTAAAAATCTCACCGTGAAATCTTAGGTGAAGTAAGCTTGAAGAGAATGTCATTCAGTGTCTCACCGCCGGCGATGAACGAGTAGCGAGTAGAACTAGCAACTGAAAACGAGTTAGCGAGCAGCGAGTGTGTAGTTCCGATAGTTTTGCTCGTATCAGCGAGTGTCCGAGTGCGACGGGCGATTACTCGCACCACTCGCTCGGGGCGGTTAGTCCCACAGGGGTTGCAGTCGAATAAAAAAATATTCAAACTCATCTCTTGTCATCCTAACTAATATTATAAATGCGAAAGTAAGTTTGTTTGTTTGTTTGTTATCTGTTCACGCTTAAACCACTAAACCGATCATCCTGAAATTTTGCATATACGCTGTCAGGTGTACAGACACGGATATAAGATACCTTTCATCCCGAAAAAAAGTACTGTTCGCGAGGAAAAAAATAATAACGTCCTTATGATAATAGATCGCCATCTATTATCATAAGGACGTTATTATTGTTTCCACGTGTCTTTCGAATCAAGATTGAATTATAATATATTATTATAGAAACTTTAGTTGTGTAGTAAAACGGCTGAACGGATTTGGATGAAATTTGGCACTTGGGTAGACTGTGAAATGGAGAGGGACATAATAATATGCTACTATTCATCCTGGATCGCAGACGAAGTCGCGGGCAACAGCCAGTTCTTACCGGCGGCCTTAAAGTACATGTACTTACATGTTTTGACGTTGTACACGAGCCCATGTGCAGCAGCATAGTCCTCGCATACTTTTAACATCTCTGCAATAGATCCTGCAGTCGGGCCCAGCAGCACCATGTCGTCCGCATAGCTGATGCTGTAATATTAACACTACCAACCCGACAACCAACACGCATGCTACTGAGCTCGACTATGAGGTCATTAATATATAGATTGAAGAGCCCGGGAGATGTCAACCCCCCCTGTTTGAGAGTGTCCTTTGACTTTGCCTGACCCTTTTTTTTTGGACGGGTAATCATCAAATAACTTCTCCCGCTCTGGGCGGAGTGGGAGGGTGTGTCAGACTTTTACTGACTAAAACTACCCGTGTTCCTTCAGTTGCCTGTGCCAGGGCCTCGGTAACTCTTTCAAACAACCCCCAACCCTGGCAGGCATCGGCTCTGTCAGACCCCTTCAGTTAGTGCTGACATCTGTTTGAGGCGCGCGTGGAACACAACACGCCGTCGTTTCGGGCCTGGGCCTTACCGGACGGCGAGCTAACAGTTTGGCCGACCCTGAGATTCAAATCCACAATATATGTTCATGTAGACCAACGGGGCAGCCATACGAGTTTGTTTATGAACACGTCCTCAACTTATTAATACGTAGGAAAAACAAAGTTCCAATAATTAAAAAACAAAAAAAGAATGACCACCATTCTTTTTTGTTTTTTATTGTGTTGAGAAGGCGGACTAGGTAAGTTGTTATTGTAGTTTTAATGTTAGTTTGTTTGAAAATGTTTTGTTTTCACCGTTTACTTTGAGTTGTTGTAGTATTAAACTGTGGAGTATTTAAGGAACTTGTTGATTTTGATTTTCGTTAGTTTAGAAGTTCTTTTCTTTATGAGTTTGAAGGTAAACTAAACTTAATGTGCCATACAATTTTAAAATGTGACGTACTGACATGTCAATCTGCCTAGGCTTTTCCCAACTATGTTGAGGTTGGCTTCCAGTCTTACCGGATGCAGCTGAATACCAGTATTTTACATGGAGCGACTGCCAGTCTGACCTCCATAACCCAGTTACTGGGTAATACGATACCCCTTGGTAAGACTGGTTGTCAGATTTTCGGGCTTCTGACGACCCGTAACGATTGTGAAAGATCCACGAATGACAACCAACGGTTTAACGTGCTTTCCGCGGTACGGAGGAGTCTCGGTATGTAAAGATGGTCACCCATCTACGGACCAACCCCGGCAAGCGTAGCTTAACCTGATGACCCGCTACCCGACCGACCGGCTGTTATTACTTAGTCACGAGCTCCTCTCGACATACTGACATGTGAAATGTAGAAAGATGATTCTTTGTTACAAGTCGGATAGAAGTTTATTCGTTTTATCTAGATCTCGCTATATGTATAAAACTGAATACGAAAGACATTGTAGGTACGTTCATAAACTTAATTTTTAGGGTTCCGTACATAAAGGGTAATACGGACCCTATTATTAAGACTCCGCTGTCCGTCTGTCACCAGGCTGTATCTCATGAACCGTGATAGTTAGACAGTTGAAATTTTTCCAGATGATGTATTTCTGTTGCTGCTATGAGAACAAATAGTAAAAAACAGAATAAAATAAATATTTAAGGGGGCTCCCATACAACAGACATGATTTTTTTGCCGTTTTTATAGATAATGGTACGGAACCCTTCGTGCGCGAGTCCGACTTATTACAGATTTTTTTTATTACAGAATATTCCTCTGAAATTTCACATACAAAAATAATAAAATTGTGTCCACACCATCCATATACCTTATCGATATCGTCCAAACATGTTTATGGACCAAACAAAAACTTCCCCTCGTCATAGACAAACACAGACGCTGCAGACTACAAGTTGCATACACTATGGTTCCCAAGAGACCACATAAAGAGCTTCCCTAAGAGAAAATTCGGGAGAAATTTCTTCACTGTACCAACTTACCCTAGCCTCCCCTCACAAACTTACATCTACAGATTTTTTAGCTTCTATTTCTGTAAAGCTAAGGTTGATTTTCCAATGATTCGTCTTTCTCTTAAGTTGGTTTTTGGAGTACATGTTCGCTACGTCACAATAGGGGTAAGTAATTTAATTGATGACGTGTTCGATTTACGAAAATGGATGGTGCGTCGTTTTAGAATTAAAATTGTGATGTCCCCTTCGCAGCGTGATGTCTTTTGAGTAATATTAACAAGAGTGCGTCTATTTTGTTGGAATTTAAAATATACAGAAGAAAATCTCTTCACACTTTCCACCTTCGCTGTCTTCGGTCCATCCTTCACATAAACTGGCAGGATCGTGATCCTAACACGGCGGTGGCAATGATATGATGGGCATGGAGACGCTTTTGATAAAGATCCAACTGAGATGATGTGGTCATACACAGTGCATATATACTAGTAGAATACCTAAAACCGCTTTCAACTCAGACCTCGCCGAAGGAAAACGTGCACAGCGCGCGCATTACCTGCCTGACCTGTGTGCCTGACTTGTGGTATACCCGTTGATCGGTGGCAGGAGCTTACTCGAAACTAAGATAG